>CM075985.1:12594341-12659832 GCA_038087875.1 Malacoraja senta | reverse complement strand
CTTCCCCCCCCCCCCCCCCCATAGCTAATATTCTCTATCTGCCATGTTACTCCCACTCCATAGTTTGTTTCTTTGCAACCATGTCGCTATTCGCATTCTCATTAAAGGGCCTGACCCACTTCGGCGATTATTTTAGGCGACTGCCATGGTCGTTTCAGGTTGCCGAAAAACCCCATGACATACAACAGCGCATACAAAAATATTATAACATTAAAATTTAAATGATCTATAATATAACTTTAATGGAATTCACCGATGTCATCACCTGGGACGACAGATGGCGCAATGGGCTAAGTTTCGGCTGGCAACCGGAAGGTAGCCGGTTCGAATCCCGCTTGGAGTGCATACTGTCGTTGTGTCCTTGGGCAAGACACTTCACCCACCTTTGCCTGCGTGTGAATGTGTGTGAGTGATTGGTGGTGGTCGGAGGGGCCGTAGGCGCAAATTAGCAGCCACGCTTCTGTCAGTCTGCCCCAGGGCAGCTGTGGCTACAGAGGTAGCTTACCACCACCGAGTGTGACTGAGGAGTGAATGAATAATGCGATGTAAAGCGCCTTGAGTATTAGAAAGGCGCTATATAAATCCCATCCATTATTATTATTATTATCACCTGCAACTACCTATGTCATCCTGGCGACATCCTACGTCATTCTGGCGACAGCACCTACATCATGCTACATCAGGCTACCCCCAATGGCTTCAAGACAACGGTCGCCGAAAAGTTTTGAACATTTCAAAATTCTGTGGCGACCAGAAAGACTCCACTACTCTTTGGGCAACTGAGGAGATCATTCAGGCGACACCCAGGCCCTTTAGTTTCATGTCTTCAGTGAACTTGGGAAATTAAATACTGTCCCTCAAAAGCTTACATTGGGCTTCACTGGAGCAGTGTGGTAAATCATAAAATGTGAGTGGATGGAGAGATTTTAGTTGTCGGTCACCTAAATTCAATAGTAAATCTCTTCTGCATCCTCTGCAAAGCCTTCCACAGATTTTCCTCAAGTATGTTGGCCAGATTTAGACTTTGGTTGTATGCAATCCAGTTTTCTAAATTCATCACAATTACACCATGCCATTTTATGCCATGTGACATTAACAAACCAGAGGACTTTGGTATCTGATTTTCACATTTGAAGCAGGTTAAAACACTATCCCATATGCACAAACTCCTTACGCAATTCCACATTCACATCAACTTGCATTTAATCATATAATTACAGTCATGCAATTTGACAGCATTGGGCCTCTACTTGTTGATTAGAAGGATGAGCGGGGACCTCATTGAAACTTGCAGAATAGTGAAAGGCCGGGATAGAATGGACGTGGAGAGGATATTTCCACTAGTGGGAGAGACTAGGACCAGAGATCATAGCCTCAGATTAAAAGGACATACCTTTAGAAAGGATGAGGAGAAATTTATTTCGTCAGAGGGTGGCAAATCTGTGGAATTCATTGCCACAGAAGGCTAGGGAGGCAGAATGGACATTTTTAAGGCAGAAATTGATAGATTCTACGGGCATCGTGGGTTATGGGGAGAATGGGGTTGAGAGTGAAAAATAGATCAGCCATGATTGAATGGCGGCGTAGACATGGACTGAATGGTCTAATTCTGCTCCTAGTAGAATGGTAGTTGTTACCTTACTGCACCAGATACCTGGGTTGGATCCTGGCTAAGGGTGCTGTCTGTACGGAGTATGTGCATTCTCCCTGTGACCGTGTAGGCTTTCTCCAGGTACTCCGGTTTGTAGGTTAATTGGCTTTGGTAAATTGTAAAATTGTCCCTAGCGTGTCATTAGTGTATGGGGTAGATACATAGATATATAGAAAATAGGTGCAGGAGTAGGCCATTCGGCCCCTCGAGCCTGCACCGCCATTCAATATGATCATGGCTGATCATCCAACTCAGTATCCCGTACCTGCCTTCTCTCCATACCCCCTGATCCCCTTAGCCACAAGGGCCACATCTAACTCCCTCTCAATTATAGCCAATGAACTGGCCTCAACTACCCTCGGTGGCAGAGAGTTCCAGAGATTCACCACTCTCTGTGTGAAAAAGGTTTTCCTCATCTCGGTCTTAAAGGATTTCCCCCTTATCCTTAAGCTGTGACCCCTTGTCCTGGACTTCCCCAACATCGGGAACAATCTTCCTGCATCTAGTCTGTCCAACCCCATAAGAATTTTGTACGTTTCTATAAGATCCCCTCTCAATCTCCTAAATTCTAGCGAGTATAAGCCAAGTCTATCCAGTCTTTCTTCATATGAAAGTCCTGACATCCCAGGAATCAGTCTGGTGAACCTTCTCTGCACTCCCTCTATGGCTATAATGTCCTTCCTCAGATTTGGAGACCAAAACTGTACGTAATACTCCAGGTGTGGTCTCACCAAGACCCTGTACAACTGCAGTAGAACCTCCCTGCTCCTATACTCAAATCCTCTTGCTATGAAGGCCAACATACCATTCACTTTCTTCACTGCCTGCTGCACCTGCATGCCTACTTTCAATGACTGGTGTACCATGACACCCAGGTCTCGCTGCATCTCCCCATTTCCTAATCGGCCACCATTTAAATAGTCTGCCTTCCCGTTTTTGCCACCAAAGTGGTTAACCTCACATTTATCCACATTATACTGCATCTGCCAAACATTTGCCCACTCACCCAGCCTATCCAAGTCACCTTGCAGTCTCCTAGCATCCTCCTCACAGCTAACACTGCCCCCCAGCTTGGTGTCATCCGCAAACTTGGAGATGTTGCTTTCAATTCCCTCGTCCAGATCATTAATATAAATTGTAAATAGCTGGGGTCCCAGCACTGAGCCTTGCGGTACCCCACTAGTCACTGCCTGCCATTGTGAAAAGGACCCGTTTACTCCTACTCTTTGCTTCCCGTTTGCCAGCCAGTTCTCTATCCACATCAATACTGAACCCCCAATACCGTGTGATTTAAGTTTGTATCCTAATCTCTTATGTGGTACCTTGTCGAAAGCCTTCTGAGAGTCCAGATACAACACATCCACTGGTTCTCCCCTATCCACTCTACTAGTTACATCCTCGAAAAATTCTATAAGATTGCTGGTTGGTGTGAACACAGTGGGCCGAAGGGCCTGTTTCTGCACTGTATCTCTAAAGTGCCCTGCATTATTTTAATTGCACACAGACAATGCAGTCCTCTTGTGGCCCTAACCCTTAGTACTATCCCACTGTCAGGCCAGCCCCTTAAACTCTGACACTGTCACATTACTATGTACACTTTCCCTCCTCATACTGATCCATGCTGATTCTTGCATTATCCCGTATCATATTTTAAACTATCCAGCACATCAACCCCTTTGCACATCCCAGATTCAGAGGTCTCCTCCAATTCCACAACAGGCCCTTGCACCATCCATTTATCACACCAACCACTTGCACTATCTGATGTTCTAACCAGATACTTACATTATCTTTCTGAAACACAAGTCCTTACTCTTCATGCTGCATGTCTCACTGTTAGACCTGCTCCTTGTTGTATCTTACTGACATACGTTCTTAAATGATTATGTTGCCATACCAGTATACAGAACTTTTTCACTGTAGACCAGCTCTCACACAATCCTTCCATCACACCAGTCATTGCACTGTTCCCATATCGCAATGGTCGCTTGTACTATTAAGCTGGTGCACACTAGCTACTTGCACTATCATGCTGCGCAAGAGTAATTTGCACATATTGGTCTATATATATTGTCACATCAGCAATTTGCAACATCTCACTCTCCTTGTATTATGCCCTGTATTATCTCACCATTGTGTGATTCCCTTCCACAATCCCTCTGCCACCCCAGGCCCTTCTAATTTTCTGTTGTCAGTTAAACAAGCCCTTACTCTCACAAACCTCCTCCTCAACCATTGCCACAACAATCAGTCGCACTATTCTGAAATTACACGAGTCCTGATAGGACCTTGTTGTCATATCATCTTTGGGGCTCTATTGCAGTTACAGCAGCCTCTGATAATGAACCACTCTCACGCCAGCTCTTGTTCCAACAGGCTGTCACATCTACCTCTTGTTCCAACAGGCTGTCACGTCGACCTCTCTCATTAACTTGCCGCCACTCCAACTCTTGCACAAACCTACTCAAAAGTTCTACAAAAATGTTTCCTTTATCCCTCGTCCACGCCGGCCGTTTCACTTCCCTGATGACATGCCAGACCTTGCAATTCCCCGTTTGCTCGACCCTGCTGTTAGTCGTTTTTTGCCCCAGCCCCATCTCTATTTTCCAGCTTTCTCCCCTCTATACCATTAGTCTGATGGGTGCTTAACCGAAAGGCCGCCTGCCCATCTCCCTCCCCTGACCCGCTTTATGTTTTAAAGCGGTTTTATGTTTAGGAAAGAACTGCAGATGCTGGTTTTCACCAACGATAGACACAAAATGCTGGAGTGACTCGGCGGGACAGGCAGCATCTCTGTAGAGAAGGAATGTGTGACGTTTCGGGTCGAGACCCTTCTTCTGACCTTGCACTTGTTCCTTACACTTCCCCAACGTCACGAGAGGGCTCCGCATTGCCCATATTGTCGCTGCAGCCCATTAAATATTCGTTTACACCGTATTTCGACCCTCCCGTGGTTACAACACCCCCCCCCCCCCCATCCCATCCTATTACTCTAGCTGCGTGCAATACCACCGTCCCTGCACGATGAGATTTGCATCAGCCCGTTACTGCTGGCACCACTACCCGAGCGGAGCCCTTCCACGTTCAGCCCGTCCCTTGGCTACAGTTACCTGGGATCTGCAGGTACAGCGAGGTGAATGCGCACAGGTAGGCGGCGGCGATGCCACAGAGGAAGGCGACACGCGGCAGCCTGACCGTCGCCATTGAGGCCGAGGGCCGAGCCCGCTCTCTACACAGGGCAAGGCGGGGCGGGGCAGAAGACCGCAGCACCGCAAGCACAGCCCTTTCCGTACGGTGAACACTCCGCTGCAAGGTTACACCTCTCTATACAAACACCAATGATGCTCAATAAAGAACACCAGGAAGCAACTTTACTGCCTTTTCAACTAATTCTCTGGGGGGGGTTTCTTCCCCCTCTCCCCACAATGAGCTGCCCCAAAGCCTTAGTCCCGCCCCTACCCACGGAATCCACCACCAGAGCGCCGGGGTGGGGGAGGTCTAGTCTGACAGATTTGATTGCTGGTCTCCTGACATTAATCATTTCACCATCCAAATATTCTCCATACTGACAAGTTGCCCACTGTACAAGTTTTCATTTTCTGGCGAATAATGTCCACCCGCTCCTTGATTTATTTGGGGGTTGGGTCTGGGGGCGCGCATGCGCTTTCTGGAGATGGTGGTTGCGCGGGAAAGACAAAAACATGGCAATGGCGCGAACCGGAGACACTAACGGCCCCGGCGCGGAAACGTCAACGGAGCCGGTGCGGCTGGAACAGGGGACGGTCTTCTGTGGTGCGTGTGCATCTGGGGGCATATTTTCCGCCCCTCTCTGTCCTGTATATATTTGTTTACAATTTGCTCTTGTTCCTACTTCCTTGAGTCTGAAATTCTATTCCTCTTTACGTTTGTTTAAATTAGCATCTAACTTTTACTATTGTATATGTCTCGATCTGACTCCTTCCGTGTTTAGTTCGATTTTCTTTGAGTCTTTTATTCTATCTGTCTGCCTTGTGGTCCGCTGTCTGTATCCATTTGTTTGGCTGGCTCTATTCTCTTTTCATGCCCTTTTATTTCGTTTGTTTACTTGATTATTTGGCAACATATTGCCTTTAATTCTGCGGGTGATATAACCATCTGAAATCATCAACTTTTAACCTATACAGCCTGACTACACCTCCAGTTTAAATTCCATTTGGAATATTATTGGAGGACCAGGAAACCAAGACGCCATCCTTTATTATGTTTATTGTTTTAAGTTTATAGCTTTTGCAATGAGTTTATTCACGTATTAAAATATTTATATACTGTATCTCATGGTTAATACGTGCGTTTAGAATTCTGTTGGTGTACAATTTAAATGCTGTTTATATTTGTTGACATGAATCCCAGTTTGGCAAAATATTAAATCAGGGAAGGTAGTGCATCCGTGGATAACAAGGGAAATCAGGGATAGTATCAAAACAAAAGATGAAGCATACAAATTAGCCAGAAAAAGCACCCTACCAGAGGACTGGGAGAAATTCAGAGTCCAGCAGAGGAGGACAAGGGCTTAATTTGGAAAGTGAAATAGATTATGAAAGAAACTGGCATGGAACATAAAAACTGACTGCAAAAGCTTTTATAGATATGTGAAGAGAAAAAGATTAGTTAAAACAAATGTAGGTCCCTTGCATTCAGAAACAGGTGAATTGATCATGGGGAACAAGGACATGGCAGACCAATTGATTAACTACTTTGGTTCTGTCTTCACTAAGGAAGACATAAATAATCTGCCGGAAATAGCAGGGAACTGGGGGTCAAATGAGATGGAGGAACTGATTGAAATCCAGGTTAGTCGGGTAGTGGTGTTAGGTAAATTGAATGGATTAAAGGCCGATAAATCCCCAGGGCCAGATAGGCTGCATCCCAGAGAGCTTAAGGAGGTAGCCCCAGAAATAGTGGATGCATTAGTGATAATTTTTCAAAACTCTTTAGATTCTGGAGTAGTTCCTGAGGATTGGAGGGTAGCTAATGCAACCCCACTTTTTAAAAAGGGAGGAAGACAGAAAACGGGGAATTACAGACCAGTTAGTCTAACATCGGTAGTGGGGAAAATGCTAGAGTCAGTTATTAAAGATGGGATAGCAGCACATTTGGAAAGTGGTGAAATCATTGGACAAAGTCAGCATGGATTTATGAAAGGTAAATCATGTCTGACGAATCTTATAGAATTTTTCGAGGATGTAACTAGTAGAGTGGATAAGGGAGAACCAGTGGGTGTGTTATATCTGGACTTTCAGAAGGCTTTCGACAAGGTCCTACATAAGAGATTAATATGCAAACTTAAAGCACACGGTATTGGGTGTTCAGTATTGATGTGGATAGAGAACTGGCTGGCAGACAGGAAGCAAAGAGTAGGAGTAAACGGGTCCTTTTCAGAATGGCAGGCAGTGACTAGTGGGGTACCACAAGGCTCAGTGCTGGGACCCCAGCTATTTACAATATATATTAATGATTTGGACGAGGGAATTGAATGCAACATCTCCAAGTTTGCGGATGACACGAAGTTGGGGGGCAGTGTTAGCTGTGAGGAGGATGCTAGGAGACTGCAAGGTGACTTGGATAGGTTGGGTGAGTGGGCAAATGCATGGCAGATGCAGTATAATGTGGATAAATGTGAGGTTATCCACTTTGGTGGCAAGTAGACTATTATCGGAATGGTGGCCGATTAGGAAAAGGGGAGATGCAACGAGACCTGGGTGTCATGGTACACCAGTCATTGAAAGTAGGCATGCAGGTGCAGCAGGCAATGAAGAAAGCGAATGGTATGTTGGCATTCATAGCAAAAGGATTTGAGTATAGGAGCAGGGAGGTTCTACTGCAGTTGTACAGGGCCTTGGTGAGACCACACCTGGAATATTGCATACAGTTTTGTTCTCCTAATCTGAGGAAAGACGTTCTTGCCATAGAGGGAGTACAGAGAAGGTTCACCAGACTGATTCCTGGGATGGCAGGACTTTCATATGAAGAAAGACTGGATAGACTCGGCTTGTACTCGCTAGAATTTAGAAGATTGAGGGGGGATCTTATAGAAACTTACAAAATTCTTAAGGGGTTGGACAGGCTAGATGCAGGAAGATTGTTCCCGATGTTGGGGAAGTCCAGAACAGGGGGTCACAGTTGAAGGATAAGGGGAAATCTTTTAGGACCGAGATGAGAAAAAAAAAATTCACACAGAGAGTGGTGAATCTGTGGAATTCTCTGCCACAGAAAGTAGTTGAGGCCAGTTCATTGGCTATATTTAAGAGGGAGTTAGCTGTGGCCCTTGTGGTTAAAGGGATCAGGGGGTATGGAGAGAAGGCAGGTACGGGATACTGAGTTGGATGATCAGCCATGATCATATTGAATGGTGGTGCAGGCTCGAAGGGCCGAATGGCCTACTCCTGCACCTATTTTCTATGTTTCTATGAATGCCAAGGATTTTCACATCTATATGCTCTTCATATTTTTGTCGGAAATATTAATTTCCTTTCAATAAACACTTCATCTAAACTCATGTGAAAAATGTCAAATCTCTGCTACTTTCAAATGTAAATCCACCCCTCCTGCTGATGTCGTCCCTTTTTGTTGGATTCACTTAATCACAAATGCTCTGACCTACAGATTATTTGTTTTAATTCCTCATCCATGGGATTTTGTGTTTGAGTGGAAGATGGAGGACGTTGAGTCACGATTTGCACATCTTCTTCAGCCAATTAGAGAACTCACAAAGAACTGGGAGATTGATGTGGCAGCTCAACTGGAGGAGTATTTAGAAGAGGTGAATTCTTTACTGCTGAACGTTTATTATGCTCCAACAAGATATATCAGCCATTTGTTAATCTCCAACACTGCACTTTTTTTTCTTTTTGTGTTTTTGAGTTAGCATAAAATTATTAACATAGCATTCCAAAACAATCTGGTGTTTAATTGATTACTTTCTGAGTGGAGATGAGCAAATTCTGCATGAGGGAAGACTTATTTGAATTACTGCATATGTGATTAATGTTTGCTCTCCCCAATTTATCCCTATATATCCACATATATAGATTTGAACATATCCATTAGACTACTGAAAAGAGAAAACTGCATTTGTATCAACTTTACTTCAGACATCAATTTTGTGACATGTAGTCACTCCTATGATATCGGAAATAAAGCACCTGCTGACAGAAGGCAAGCTCCTATATACAGCACTACGGTAGTGGCCAGATAATCTGTTTCAAAATGTCAAAGCTGAAAAAAAATTGTTATCCCCCAACCTTCTGGGTCAGCTTCTCTCTTATTATATGGTGTTGAGTAAAAGGCCTGTCTCACGAGTCTGCGGTCTATGGCGGCGAAACGGGAGGAATCTGCCGCCATAGACCGCGCACTCGTGAGAAAGTACAATTCCCGAGCCGTGCGGCGGTGTTCCCAACACCGCGCGGTGCTAAAATAAAATTGACAATGTCCAAAACACTATACTCACCGCACAACCTCCACCAGTGATGCACAAGTGCGGCACGGCCGCTCGCACGGGCCGCCGCCAGTGTGGGTCGAGCGCCGTGCGTCAAACCTCTGCCACAGCCTCCGCCAGTGACGCACGTGCCGCCGCCAGTGAGCCACGTGTGCTGCACGGCCGCAGGCACAGCCACCGCTACAGCGCCGCGATCAGGATGGCCGCCGCCACAGCCGCCGCTGGTGAGTCACGTGCGGCGGGCCGACGTCATCGCAGTCGGCCCGCCCTTTTTTTACTTACCGCAAGCACGTGGGACCCGCCGTGTTTGAATTAACTCGGCCCCCGCGCAGCATCTGTGCGGCGCTCCGTTGGATAGGCTCGACGCTCTCGCCATTGCCGTGCGGTCCTAGCTACCGGCGACGCCGCGCTTCACCGCCGATGACCGCAAACAGGTAAGACGGAGCCCCATTGTGAAAAGCTGCAGTTCTGGTAAAGGTACTCCCAAGATGCTGTTGGAATTTTGTGCATACATTTCTGCACTGGGACTTGAGCTCAGAACCAAAATCGGCTAAGGGTGATACTGAGTGAGCCAGAGCTGATACAGCTATTCAGAGCGAGGAACAAAAATATTGCGCGCAAGATTAAACTAATTGTCACCGTTTCAAGTAGCTGTAGGTAAAAGTATCAGGAATTTAAAAAGACACTTCCGCAGAAAAGTAATGAAGTCATAATTACAATTTTGTATCCTTTGTTGGGATTTGTGTGGTTGGCAAAGCAAGGCCATAATTTTGTAGCAAATCTCAATTTGAATCGAGGCAATTTGATTTAATGCTCATCTCCATTTTTATCCAACCTGCATGTTTTTGCTGCATATGGCTAATGCCATATTAATACATTTCTTTTCCATAAAATGGACAACTAGAGTCCTCCCATTCAGTGCGCTGTGGAGCAGGGCTTTTTTGGATATCCTTCTTGCAAATTCCTGATTTCTGTTCATGTGAGCTGTATTATTTAAATTTCTGGCCAATATCATAATAATAATCCTTGTCTCTTTCTCCTGTTAGTTGGACCAGATCTGCATTTCCTTTGATGATGGAAAAACAACAATGAACTTTGCAGAGGCTGCAATGTTGATCCAGGGATCTGCATGTATTTACAGCAGGAAGGTGTGTTCAGCTGAATCATGTGCAGCCAAAGGGGCAATGCTGGGGCTTGGAAGTGAGGGATATTTCTTAATCTAAGAAATATACACGAGAATGAAGAAATCAGCTAACCTTCTTTGGAGCTTTAGATAATTATGCATATGAATTGGGAGAGGGTGCAAAATCCTTGGAAGATCTGGCAAGATGTGAGGGGTGGGATTGGTGGCGAAGGGCCACTGATGTGCTGGTTTGGGCAGCTAAACTGCGGGATGGGTGCTCATTTATCACGTGGTTTGACCTGATTGGGTCTGAAAAACGTCACCCATTCCTTCTCTCCAGAGATGCTGCCTGTCCCGCTAAGTTACTCAAGCATTTTGTGTCTATCTCTGCCCTGATAGAGGAATATTTGGGGAGTTTATTTTTTGTTTGTTCTTGATCAAAGACAACCTGGTGGGGAAATATGCTGAATGAAAGGGAAAACTCGTCAAGAGTGTTTTATTGTCATATGTCACAGATAGAACAATGAAATTCTTACTTGCTGCAGCACAACAGAATATGCAAACATAGTATGATATGACAAACGAGAGAGAGAAAAGAAAAGCTCAGTGTGTATAGATACACATACTCACAACATACCATACAGTTTTCAGGCTCCTGTACCTTCTTCCCGGTGGCAGTGGTGAAATGAGTGTGAGGCCAGGATGGTGTAGGTCTCTGATGATGTTAGCTGCCTTTTATCAGCGATTCTGATAAATCCCTTTGATGGTAGGGAGGTGATGGATTGGGCAGTGTTCACAACTTTTTGCAGTCTTTTACGCTCCTGGACATTCAAGTTGCTGAACCAGTCAATATGCTCTCTACTGTGTACCTGTAGAAGTTCAAGAGAACTTCAAGACATACCAAATCTCCGTAATCTTCTCAGGAAGTAGAGGCACTGATGTGCTTTCCTTATAATTGCATCAGTGTGCTGGGTCCAGGAAAGATCTTCGGAAATATGCACGCCCAGGAATTTGCAGTTTTTGACTCTCCACCATCGTCCCATTGGTATAAACAGGATTGTGGGTCCTCATCCTTCCTCTTCCAAAGTCCACAATCAGTTCTTTGGTTTTACTGATATTGAGAGCCTGGTTGGTGTGATGGCACCATTTGGTCAATCGGTCGATCTCGCTTCTATGACTCATGCCATCTGTAATTTGTCCCACAACGGTGGTGTCTTCGGCAAACTTGACGATGGAGTTCGCATTATGTGCGGTTATATAGTCATGAGTATAGAGTGAGTAGAGCAAGGGGCTGAGTATGCAGCCTTGAGGTGCTCCCGTATTGATCGTTAATGAGGGTGAAGTATTTCTGCCAATTCGAACAGACTGGTCTGTGAATGAGGAAGTCGAGGATCCAATTGCAGAGGGATATGCAGAGACCCAGTTCCGTGAGCTTGGTAACCAGCTTGGAGGGGATGATGGTATTGAACGCCGAGCTGTAGTCAATAAACACCAGCCTAACGTACATGTTTTTATTGTCCAAGTGTCCAGTGCGGAGTGGAGAGCCAGTTGTGGCGTTAAGCGAACTGTAGTGGGTCGAGGTTCTTGTTGAGGTAGGAGTTGATATGTGCCATAACCAACCTCTCAAAGCACTTCATCACCATGGATGTTAGTGCCACTTGTCGATAGTCGTTGAGGCACGGCACCTTACTCTTCTTGGGCACCTGTATTATTGATGCCCTTTTAAAGCAGGTGGGAACCTCAGACCTCAGTAGTGAGAGGTTGAAAAGGTCCGTTAAAAACTCCAGCCAGTTGGTCTGCACAGGTTTTGAGACCTCGACCCCCCCCCCCCCTCGAAGGATCTTCTGACGTAGGCCACTGTGACTGTAATATCATCAGGGCGCATGGGGGCTCAGGAAGGCACATCAGTGTTCTCACTATCAAAGCATGCGTAGAACGCATTGAGCTCGTCAGGGAGTGATGCTTTGCTGTCGTTTGAGCTGCCTCATGATTTCGCCTTGTAGGAGGTGATGGCATTCAAACCCTGCCACATTTGCCGAACATCTGCTCCATCCTCCAGCTTTGAGCGGAAGTGCCTTTTGGCCTTTTTGATGGTCTTGTCAAGGTCGTATCTGGACTTCTTATAGACCTCTGCGTCACCAGACCCGAATGCCCCGGATCTGGTCTTCAGAAGAATGCGGATCTCCTGATTCATCCAAGGCTTCTGGTTAGGAAACAATGAGAAGGTTTTTGTAGGAACACAGTCCTCCACACATTTCCTTAAGAAGTCTGTAACGACTGGCAAATTCATTCAGGTCCGATGCCGAGTCCTTGAACATTGCCCAGTCTACTGACTCCAAGCAGTCCTGTAGTTGTACCTCTGCATCCCCAGACCAGCACTGTGCAGTCCTCACCTCTGGGGATGCACTCTTCAGTTCCTGCCTGTATGCAGGAAGCACCGCTGAATGGTCGGATTTCCCGAAGTGAGGGCGAGGCATAGGGCGATGGGCATCCTTGATGGTCGTATAGCAGTGGTCAAGGGTGTTTAGTCCTCTGAAGCTGCAGGCGACATGTTGGTGGTAGTTTGGGAGTGATTTTTTTCAGGTTGGCTTTGTTGAAGTTCCCGGCTATGGTGGTTAACGCCTCGGGGTAAGCTGCCTGGTGCTTGTTGACCACGGCGTGCAACTCCTCCAATGCTAGACGGACGTCTGCCTGGGGTGGGATGTAGACTGCGGTCAGGATGATGGAGGTGAATTCCTTTGGGAGGTAGAAGGGGCGGCACTTCACCGCCAGATGTTCCAGGTGCGGAGAGCAGGAGTTAGACAGAACTGCCACGTCTGAGCACCACGAAGAATTGACCATGAGGCAAACGCCCCCCTCCTCTCCCTTTTCCAGATGCCTGCATACGGTCCATACGATGGATGGAGAAACCTTGAGGCTGGACGGCTGAGTCTGGGGAGCTGGGGGTGAGCCATGTGTCTGAAACAGAACAAGGAGCATTCCCTCAGCTCCCTTTGGGGAAAGCAGCCTTGACCTTAAATCCTCCACTTTATTTTCCAGTGATTGTACATTGGCTAGTAGGATGGTAGGGAGAGGGGGTCTAGACCCCTGCGCTTCAGTCTGACATAGTCCTGGCAGCCGGCCAAGTTTCCGGACGCCATGGAGGCCTCCCTGGTGTTTCCAGGTATAGTACTTACTGTTCCTGCGATCCTCCGCGAGATCGGGGATTCCTCTGCGATCGGGAATTTCCATCTCCTCCTCTCTCCAAACTCTCCAGATTTTTCCAGCATCTGCAGTTCTTTCTTAAACATTTTGTCTACTCCACTGCGAAATCTCCTCAAGGTATGCCTACTTTGAAGAAGTTCTCCTCCTCTCTCTGAACCCCCCACCCCCACATCAGTCTGAAGAAGGGTCTTACCCGAAACGTCACCTATTCCTTCGCTCCATAGATGCTGCCTCACCCGCTGAGTTTCTCCAGCATTTTTGTCTACCTGGAAATTCCCTTACAGTCGACAGCTCCGTTGCTGCCGGTAGATCGCAATAGCGCTAATGCGTTTAAATGCATTAGCAGCTTGTCAGTTGCATCGCTGGTTTCTGCTGTTATTATACAGGTAAGCTGAGAACTACTATATGTGATGATTTTCTGTTGTGCTGCTGGCAAAATGTCGCCACAGACGGGCGCCATTTTCCCCCTTTTTTCTCTTCTTTTCTTCAAAGGCAGAAAGTGGAAAATTATCTGATATCAGATGTGGAATTCTTTGCGTTGCCTGGTTGAATTCACAATGTTGCATAGAATGTGAGCTTTTTTTTTTCTTTCTCCACAGGTAGAATACCTGTATTCTTTGGTGTACCAAGCATTGGACCTCATCTCCAATAAAAAGTAAAGAATCCTTTTTAATAGCTAATCAAAGTTGTCCATGTATGAAGGGAAGTTATAACAGCCCTGTAATATGGTATTGTTCTGTTCTGGATATTGGAGAATATGTTGTGGATTAATATCAACTTTAATACAATATAACATATTACATTCAGACCACAGCAACTATTTCTGTACACAAACATTATACGGACACAATTGCCATATCCAGGACTGCAGAGTCCTTGTTTTGTTTCTTATTTCATGAAAGCTGACTATTTAGCCTGTTGGCTCAGCAGTTACATTCCCCTACATAATCCTGTTGTCTATATCCTTTCCATGTCCATCAACTTCACCTCAATTCTCCTACCGAACATCTACACTAATTTACAATAGCCAATTCACCTTGCAACCACCACATCTTTAGAATATGGGAGGAAACCAGAGAGGCTAAGGAAACCCATGCAGGTGAAGGGAGAAAATACAAACTCGACACACAGGATTGAGCGTCGATTGCTGCGCAGTGTTCCACTATAGAATTGTACAACTAATAATAGTTAGTACTGGAGCATTAAAACCAATAGAGTATTATATTATAGAAACACTATATCAAATGATGTCTTAAAGGAGGATTACACTTGGTAATGGATTGTAGTGTTTTTGGACGATTGCATCCAGTAATACAAATGATGTCCTTATGAGAATGATATGCCTTGTATGATACAGTAGAACCTTATTTATCCCAGGAGGGAAATTGATCTGCCAACAGTCATGAAACACAAAATACATGAAACATGAAATTAAAGTGACGAGTGGGGGGCAGCATTTTACTGCAGACGTTGAAGGAGCGGAGCCTTCTCAAAAAGTACAGCCTGCTCTGTCCCTTCTTGTACAGAACCTTAGCATTCCTGGACCTGTCCAGTTTACTGTCCAGGTACACTGCAAAGTATTTGTACTCCCTGGTAAACTGCACATCCACACCATTGATGGGGGCAGGGGTGTTCCTCTCCTAAAGTCCAAACTCCCTAGTCTTGTCAGTGTTGAGCTGCAGGTGATTCAACCCACATCACTCAACAAAATGGCCTTTGTCCTGGGACTCTTGCATCCATTAATATTCTTATCAATGGTTGTGGAGGAATGTAAAATTAGCAATGTTACAAAATTTTGAGATTTTAAAAATCAAGTCTGCAATTTATCCCATCAGATAAAGCATAAAAAGAAGTTTAATTTGACACCTAATTCACTTTCATATCTTCAGTATTAAAAACGTTATGGCCATTTTCACTCTGAAATTAGCATCTTGTTCCCTATTGCTTTTCCATTGACAACTCAAAAGCTGTGATCGAGGACAGTCAAAAGCCCATAACTTTCTTAAAAATTAAGAGAACGGAATGAAATTTTCAGTTATTATAGATTGAAGCATTCTGAAACAAATATGAAACAATCTTAAAGAAGGAACTGCAGATGCTGAAAAATCGAAGGTACACAAAAATGCTGGAGAAACTCAGCGGGTGCAGCAGCATCTATGGAGCGAAGGAAATAGGCAACGTTTTGGGGGCGAAACCCTTCTTCAAACTGATGGGAGGTTGGGAGAAGAAAGGAAAAAGGCGGAGGAGGAGCCCGAGGGCTGAGGGATGGGAGGAGACAGCCAGAGGGCTGAGGAAGGGGAGGAGACAGGAAGGGCTAGCAAAATTGGGAGAATTCAATGTGCATGCCCCCAGGATGCAGACTACCCAAGCGGAATATGAGGTGCATTTCCTCCAATTTCTGGTGTTGCTCGCTCTGGCCATGGAGAAGACCCAGGACAGAGAGGTCGGATTCGGAATGGGAGGGGGAGTTGAAGTGCTGAGCCACCGGGGAGGTCAGGTTGGTTATTGCGGACCGAATGGAGGTGTTCGGCGAAACGATCGCCAAGCCTCCGCTTGGTCTCACCTTGGCTCGCACCAGGGTCTCTGCCATACCCCGCGTCATTCTTCAGGGAACGGGGGTTCCCCTCCTCCACCATAGATGAGGCTCGCACCAGGGTCTCTGCCATACCCCGCAACACTGCTCTCTCTCCCCATCCCCCCCCACTCGCAACAAGGGCAGAGTCCCCCTAGTCCTCACCTTTCACCCCACCAGCCATCACATACAACAAGTGATCCTCCGTCAGTTTCGCCACCTCCAACGTAACCCCACCACTCGCCACATCTTCCCATCTCCCCCCATGTCTGCCTTCCGCTAAGACCGCTCCCTCCGTAACTCCCTTGTCAATTCTTCCCTTCCCTCCCGTACCACCCCCTCCCCGGGCACTTTCCCTTGCAACCGCAAGAGATGCAACACTTGTCCCTTCACCTCCCCCCTCGACTCCATTCAAGGACCCAAGCAGTCGTTCCAGGTGCGACAGAGGTTCACCTGCATCTCCTCCAACCTCATCTATTGCATCCGCTGCTCTAGATGTCAGCTGATCTACATCGGTGAGACCAAGCGGAGGCTTGGCGATCATTTCGCCGAACACCTCCGTTCGGTCCGCAATAACCAACCTGACCTCCCGGTGGTTCAGCACTTCAACTCCCCCTCCCATTCCGTATCCGACCTCTCTGTCCTGGGTCTCCTCCATGGCCAGAGCGAGCAACACCGGAAATTGGGGGAAATGCACCTCATATTCCGCTTGGGTAGTCTGCATCCTGGGGGCATGAACATTGAATTCTCCGAATTTTGCTAGCCCTTGCTGTCTCCTCCCCTTCCTCAGCCCTCTGGCTGTCTCCTCCCATCCCTCAGCCCTCGGGCTCCTCCTCCGCCTTTTTCCTTTCTTCTCCCCACCCCCCATCAGTCTGAAGAAGGGTTTCGGCCCGAAACGTTGCCTATTTCCTTCGCTCCATAGATGCTGCTGCACCCGCTGAGTTTCTCCAGCATTTTTGTGTACCATGAAACAATCTTACTTGGATGACCTGAAATTAAAGCATATAATTAGTTAGTTACCTAATTGTAGCTAATTACAAAATTCAATTACTAGATCTAAACATCTATCCATTTTTTAAGAAAAGGTTAACATTTTTAAATATCCCTAAGTGTCCAAATAGCATTCACACAAGAATTCACAATATAATATGATTTTTAAATCTCGTTGTCATGAATTTATGGGCCAAATGGAAGGAATTTAATGTTTAATTCCAGTAAATTAATGGGCATTTTAATCATCTTGCGAGTGGGTTTTTATGGAACGCGATCGATTGGAACGTTGCGGTTGCAGTGAATTTGAATCCCATATCGGCAGGAAAAACACTGCCGGTTCGTATGGGGCCAAAATCACATTATCACCAAGGAAATTTTGATTAAAGTCATCCTAAGAAGCAAGATTATATGTAAAATAAACTACTTACATTTTGTTTTGTCCCCTACGTGAGATCCATCCCGTTGTAGGCGTTGACGGCGTTAGAAGTAGCTTTTTATTTTACTCCAGGGATTAAATTGTCCCGCTATTTTTTTTAAAAACTTCCGAGAACGGAAGTCGGAACGCTTTTTCTGCATCAGCTAGCAGCCCGAGAAAATATATCTCGGACAGGCAGTAGAAAACGGCATTTTAATCCAGCCCCCCCCCCCCCCCTCGAAGGCGCCAAAGTCACGCACACGGCCAGTGGCAGAACTGCAGCGCCGCTGCAGGTAGGTATTGTAACATCGCTAGTAAAATGAAGGCAATTCTCCTCTGATATTTTCTGTAAACATTGCTATTATGGTGACATTCTGGCAGTGGAATCTTACTTAAAATGTCGTTTTGCCTTTATCCTTTCAGGCGGAATCAAAAGGCATCATCTATTGGGGTGGATGGTGCAGATAACGATCTGTCCTTGGATAATGAGAAGGCTGACTGGGAAGTAAGCAATTTTAAATCAGGATGCACTGCTCACCGTTAAAATTTACTGCTTAAGAACGCCTGAATAAAAAATTATAAACATAACCCTACTCCTACATACTTTCACTTGGGAATGTTGAAGAGATGTGTTTGTTCTATTAAGAGATTTTCCATGGGATTGAAGTGATGATTCCAGTTGTGAACACAGGGAATACTATAATTATATAAGAAATGTATAAACTCAGCCTGAAATAGTGGGATTAATTATTTTGTGGTTGGAATGTGCAATTAATGTTCTTGGGGATTTGGTTAAATCTGGGTGTGTACATTTAACTGCTCTGCCAGGCTGTGCTGGATTTCCTTGATGTGACGTGCTACACTGGATATTAAAGTGCTGGGTATTTGTGATTTTATGTCATTAACTGCAGAAATCCTTGTTTTCCAGTTTTTGTCTCTTGATGACATAGAGTGTCCGACAAAAAACAGCATTAATTTGCAGAAGGATGTCGGTTCTACTGTACGTAAACCTTTTTAAATTATCTAATTTCTTAATGCAGTGATCATCGATCATTCCATCTGTGAACACCCTTGTTTTTCCCCAACCAGATCTCAACCCAGCAATCTCGCTTCACCCTTTAATGACGTGAGTGTGGGTTCGAAGTCAGACCAGGCTCACTCAAGGAAGACTTTGGGCTTGGCACAGTTTAAATCAAGAGTGTATGGGAATTATATATGAAATGGTATAGAGGGATCTAGAACAGCAGCAGGAATAACAATTTGCCTCTGCTTGGGAGATGGAATGGTGGATTATGCTTCTGTAATTGAAGAGAAACGGAATAATATTGATTATAAAGCACCTGCTGGGGAGCAATGCAGGCCACCATATTACACTGGGTTTCCATCTGAGATGGTGGTGTGGTGGGGGGGGGGGTTTAAACATATGTAAAGCAAAAGGAGTGCTTTTACATGGGCTGTCGTGGGCGACCTTATGACAGGACACCTATTATAAAACAAGTAATGTAAAAGAAAATTAATAGGATGATCTAAGAAACACTGGTCAACCAAAAAATGCATTATAATAGTCTGGTGTTTATGTAGGAATACCCATAGTAAAATAATTTCACTGTAAATGATAAAATATTAAAATGGTGACATAAGGTCTTACAATTTTTTATGCATAAATGTTTAGAAAGAATTTCACAGCAGTTGGTGAGCTGCTGCACCTGAGCTTTGGCTCTGACTGCCCTTTGCTTTCTTGTCTGGGCACTGCAGGCTGTGAACATTATTCCACTAACGCCAATGGCACTGATACCATCAGAAGAATTGGAAAAAAAGAACAATCCGCTGCTTAGGTATGAGGTGTATTGTCACAGACATATTTGCACTGTCCATCCTTTTTAGCTTATCTTTCCCCTTTTTGCAAGTTCACCCATTCTTTGAAACTTTGGTCATTCCCTCCTTAATTTGTTTGCTTCCTTCCTTCCCTTGCTCCCTTCTCTCCCAACTAAGAGATTTCTGACAGTTTTTATTGATTCATTACCAGGGTAATTTGCTCCTTTATTGTAAATTGGCTGTTGAGGAAGAGGAGCCAAGTTTGTTCAGTGCAGATATGCTTACAAGACCATTCTATGTATAGGACATTGCTCAAGAGTTTCATTTCACAACTAATTCCTACTGTAACTGGTGAAATATTTTGTATTGGGTCCCTGGTTGAAATTTACTTAATTTACCAGCGTTTATATGATGAATATGGAGTTTCCTAAATTCAGAACATTTTTGCATTGAAATATTCAGAAGAGGTGTTTTATCGGGGAGCTCTCAAGGCTGAATTCCATCAGTGGAAAATAGTGCCACCTGCTGACTGATACTTAGCTGGATGGATTAGATGTTAAATGTTATCTCCTAACACGATTTCAGCCCAGGTTTTCAGCATGTCCACAAGACGGAGCAAGGACAAATCTCCCAGTTGGTGAACTATGTTGGATGAGGTGAGGATTAGGCCTTAGCTTGAGAGTTGTATTAGGTTATCACACTTGTCACTGTCTCACCATGTCAGACTTGTTGAATTGGGCTCCAGCAGAGAATGCAGCAAGGGAATTGAAGATGGTGAGAAGGAATTAAATAAAACATGTTTGAACCTTAGACCTAAAACTCCTGGTATTTCTTTCAAACTATAGCCGAAGAGGAGAGATCTTGGGCAGCCGCAAGGATTTCCGAATGAACACTTGCACTCCTCATGCCAGCGGTGCTTTTATGTTGGAGTTGAACAACGCATCACCAATGAACTATCTAAATAGGCAAGAGAACAATGCAGAGCACAATAAGAATGGTAATTAAATGTATGCCTGAAAGCTGTCAATGCATTATGTTGCATTTTCTCCGATGTCAATGTTTTTCAATCCTATGTACCTCCAATCTTTATTGCAGTCTGATTCAACAATTTCTATTTCCCAAATTTGTGATTCCCCCCCCCCTCTCTTCTGTGTCTCTGGTATTAATTGTTCTCAGAAACTTTCTGAACACAAGTTATTTCATTTTCAATAGCTGATTGCCTATTATGTGAAGTGATTTGCTAAAGGAAGTGTCTAAATCTTAGACCATTGCATTTTCAAAAGGAAAAGTGGATGAATGTATGAAGCAGGAGAAAATACAAAGCTAAATGAAGTGGATTGCAGCAGTGAATCTTTAGTTTGTTTGATATAAAGCACTGGATATTTGTTTGGTAGTTTTGTTGGGCAATGAGGAGAGTGGAATAGTGAGATTTGTTTTGGATTGATATGGCAAAGATCCAAAAAAGAGACTGGATCTCTTGACGTCAACATGTCCACAATTCCATGGTAATTGAAAAAAATCATTAGGATCAAAGTTCCATGAAAACCAACTGATTTCCTCATTACTAAAGTTCCTGACATCAGGAGCAATCTGTCCTTCCTCTACAAAGGCAACATTTCCTTCCTGCAATGGGACCCTGACCTATACATTTGAGATCAAATCTAGCATCAATAAAAGACTGCACAAAATTGCAGGGAGTTGAGGATCCAGCCCATTCCATAATGCAACCAAATGTACCCCCCACCGCTCCCTATTGACTCCATGTACACTTCACGTAATTGTTGGAGAGTAGCATACATAATCAAGGACAATTTGCACACTGGTCATTCCCTCATCTCTCGTCTGTCGGGCAGAAGGTCCAAAAGCTTGAAAGAATGTACCAACAGATTAAGAAACGGCTTCTTCATCGCTGTTATTAGATTACAGACTGGGCCTCTTATAAGGGTGTATGGACGTATGCCCCAACTGATGAAAGGAAGCAAACCATACACCTTGCTTGCCACTCTATTTGTGTTGCCACTTTCAGAGAGCTATTGACTTGGACCTCGAGCCTTTTATACATTGGTGCTGTTAAGCGTCTTGCCATTAACTGAAAATGTGCTTCATTCAACCTCCCAAAATGCAACACCTCAGACTTACTTGGATTAAACTACATCTGCCATTTCTCCGCCCATATATGTAACTGATCTAATTCCTACTGTACGCCTGGACAGCCTTCCTCACTACCCACTAACCAACCCATTTACATCCATGGTCATTTATATATGTACTTTGTCTTCTGTAGATAAACCAGTTCTGAATCAAAACTACCTTGCATCTTAACCTTCTGGATTGGCCTAATATGAGGGACTTTATCAAATGCCTTACTAAAATCCATGAAGACAACATCCACTATTCTAACCCCATCAATTGCCTTTGTCACCTCCTCTTTAAAAAAACAACTCAAACAAGTTAAGACTTGACCTGCCTAGGCTCTCACTAATTATCCCATTTCCTACCAAAAGCAGGTAAATCCTATCATGAAGAATCCTCTCCAGTTGCTTCCCTGCCACTGATGTGAGGCTCACTTGCCAGTTTTTTCCCCTGGATTATCTCTGCTTCTCTTAAGCAAAGGAACAACACGGGCAACTTTCAAGTCCTCTTCGACCTCCCTTGTGGGCTAGACCTTTGTGAAGTCCCCTGTAGTCTCTCCTCATGCCTCTCAGTAACCTGGATAGATTCCATGAGATCAAGAAGGATTTCCCCTTCTCGATCTCAAACTGCCCTGGTGTATTAATATAATCCACACTGATCTTGCTTTCAGCATTTTTGTCCTTCATGAATACAGATGCAAAGAACTTTAGTATCTTGCCTAAATCCTCTGACTCCAACTATAAATATCCTCCTTTATCTTTGAGAAGTCTTACCTTCTCACCAGTCACCCTATTTTTAATGTGTGTAGCCTTGGAATTCTCTTTAATTGGATTTACAATTTTCTTTAATCTGATTTGGCAGTGACATTTCATGGTCCCTTTTGACGCTGCTAATTTCCTGCTTTTTAAAAATATTCCTCAAAGGCCCTTGTCTGATTACATCTTCATAGCCCTTGTGTATGTTACGTTTTCTTTTTGACTAAATTTACAACCTCTCTGGTCATCCAAGGTTTCCTTACTTGCTATACTTATCCTTCCTTAATGGAACATGCTGGTCCTGAACTCTGATCTGGTAGCGTTTAGACCACTCTCACATGTTAGGTGTGGACTTGCCCAATAACATCTGCTCCCATTTTACTCTCCCTAGCGCCAGCTTAATAATGTAATCTGCTTTACCCTAATTAAGTACCTGATCCCCAAGGAGCAACTTCTTCCCAACAACCATCAGGCTATTGAACACTATGAATGCCAACTAAACTGAACTACAAACTGCCTTGATTGCACTTGGGACGTAGGCCACTTTTTCCCTTTGCTTTATATTGTTTGTTTTTATATTTTGAACTTATTTTTTGTTTATTATGGTGTCTACTGTTTACTTATCTATTGTGCTGCTGCAAATAAGAATTATTTGTTCTGTGTCGGGACATAGAAACATAAAGCACTCTTGTTTCTTAAGGACCAGACTTATCCTTATTTATAACTATCTTGATATTTGTGGAATCTCAAATTAGTTAAACATGGGATATATTTCCTTAAAGTACATCTGTCTGTCAGGATATGACATTCGGTGAATTGTTTTTTAATGGTATTGAAATAAAACCTCTTTTAATGTTAATTCATAGCATTGAATTCTGGAAAACATTGCTGTCCTGTACCATCAACTTTGGAGTTACTAATGACCAGTTCTTGCTGGATTCATATTTCTTATTTACACCCTGCCTTTGGCAACATCTCTGAAACATTAGGTCAGATTCCATGTGTACTCTGACGCATATTCTGCTATCATCTCTGTTTACCCTTCTACTTGGGTCTCTGAATTGACAGCAGGGGTTGAGCCAAACTATTTCCCTCTAATTATTAAAAAAGACCAAAGCTATTGTTTCTTATTCCCATACAAATTATTTCTGTTTGAGTGTGAGAGATCTTTCCCACCCTTGATGTGGTGACTTCAAAATTACCTTCTCATCATATGTTCCATGTAAACGTGCTGCTCCAGAACACTTTCTATAACCTTATTCACAATCACCCAATGTCTCTGTTATTGCTCTGTTGCACTGCCTTGTTTTGATATATTTGTCCTTGTTTACAAATCTTCAATAGCCGTGCTCTTCCTTTACCACTTTTCAGCCCTACAACTAAGATTCTAACCCTTCTAATTCCTGTAATTATATTGCTCTTCCATTGACAATGTGTCTTTAGATTTTAAGGCTCTAAGTTCTGGAATTTCCTTTCTCAACTAATCTGATTCTTTATCTTCATCTCACCTTTTGCAGTATTCTTAAACATCTTGTTGGTATCTTCCTCTGAATTAATGTTGTATATCAATTGTAAACTGATTTGGGCAGTTTTGCCCTGCTAAATAAATGTGGGTTGAAGAATGTAAAAACCATGAATGTTGAGGCAATTTATCGGAATGGTGCCTGGAATGAAGAGCATGAGTAATGGAGGGGGATTGGTAAAGCTGGTGTACTCTTGATCCAGGGAAGGTTATGTGGAAATTTAATAAGTAACTGCGACCACTGATAGGAAATTAACAAGAAAATGTGGATTTGAAGTAATTGGCAAAAATACCAGAGCTGGTTCAGTTGTTCAGGACTAAAAGCCAGTACAGCTACAATAAACATCTCTTCATGTGCTGTATGCTTTTTTTGAAATTGGAAACTTAAAAGGACAGATGTCTTGTGAGATTGATGCTAGCACTTGCTGAGAGCACAGACGGCTGTGTGAATTGTGTGGTGTGAGCACGGGTAGAAGCACAGTTGGATTCTGCTCATTAGTTTATACCCTTCCTTGTTTTTAGGCCTGCAGGATGTTGCACAAGACATGGTGATAGAGAATAGTGACTGTGGCGCTCCTGTTCCTGTACTGCACTTTTCAGATGCGGGTAAGCATTTTGGTCTTGAAAACCTGGTGCAACTGCTCATTTGCTTAAAGAGAAGGGTCTGGGGAATGAGAAGAGCAACAATTCCAGTGCAAGTGTTGTTCCTGCTTTGCCTATGTTTTTTATTGATTCATTCATAAGTCAAGGGCATTACTGATAAAATTAGAATGCAATGTCTATCTGTAATGGTCCTTGAAATTAGAAACTCAAATTAAGAGACAATTGCATTGCTGAGGGTGTGGAAGCAAATGTAGGCCAGGTAGTGTAACACTGCATATTTCCTTCCCTGTGGAGCCCTCTTGGGTGTAGAATTACTACTCCCTGGGTAAAGAATTTTATCCTCTCAATCTTCAATAACCAACCACTTAATTTGAAACTATCTCTGATTCTAGATCCCAAGTCATGGGAAACATGCCTCACATTGACCCTATAAAACCTGTGACATACATTATTTTCTTTTGAACTTGAGTAAATGCCTAATTTGTTTAAACTCTTCCCCAACCCCCATCCTAGGAATCAAACTGATAGGCTTTAGCTGCATTTCCTGTTCTGCATTTTAATCAAACTAAGTTGTACAGCATGGTAATAGACCCTTTGGCCTAAGTTGCTCACTTTCCCAGTTTACTTGTTGTAACCTTAGAAAAACATCTACACAACTTATTTGATGCTATCCACAAATTTATCAATCATGACACCTACATTCTTGTCCAAATCGTTAATATTTGTGGGAACCTACACCGATCCCTGCAGCACACTGCTTGTCGCAGGCCTCCACACTGAGAAACAAACCTCCACTGCCACCCTCTGACTGTTTCCACCAAGCCAACTTTGTATCCAGTTGGCTACCTCATCCTGAATCCCATGTGATCTAACCTTCTGCATCAGCCGATCATGTGGGATATTGTCAAAAGCCTTTTTTAATCCACATTGTCTACTGCCCTGTCGTCATCAATCCTCTTGTCGCATCTTCAAAAAAATCTCAATCAAATTCATGCAACGTCCTTTCACTATGCACAAAAGCATGCTGACTATCTCTAACTGGTTCTTGCTTTTTCAAATGCAGATAGATTCCCTCCTGTAACTTACTGACCACTGATGTTAAGCTCACTGGCTGGTAGTCCCCTGGCTTGTCCTTGCAGCACTCAAAGTAGTGAATAGTTGAGTGCATTTGAAAGCCCTATGGGTCGACAGACTACCTGGTGTTTCACAAAAATTACAACGTATTGTACATTTTATCAGTTGCATGTCACAGAATCCTTTTTTACCTCTGGGAAACATCAGATTGTAGAACTTATGGCCTTAAAGGTTCTGCTGCACATTGACAGTTCACACATGGGACTAATATTCAAAGCTGAATTTAGGTAATGGGTAACAGACTCTCGACCCCTTGGGGTAAGAAAGAATTGTTACAGTTGAGACGAGTCCTCATCCCACTTTCTGTTCATCAGTACGTGATGGTCAAGAGTAGGAATCTTGAACAATTGCACCTCAGCCCAACATTTTTACCTGGTGTACTGTTAGATGGGGTGAGCTTGTTTTAAAAAAAATACGTTGGTTCTCATTAGTATACACTGGTTATAGATCTTTACTGTTGTTTATTAACTTGCAGTTAACATAAAATGAAATGCCTGGTGTAGAAAGCTCAACAGTTAATAGCAGAAAACTGCCTAAGTATCTGATTTTCAAGTGCCATCTCTCCCCAACTTAATTTGACAGTCGAATGCTTTGTTTTTCTGAGATGCTAATTATAAGTAGTCTCCATTGGAGTCCACATTGAGACATGAACGATCACTCTGGTTGAGAAGTAAGAGTAGGATTTCCCAGTGTGCCGTTGTAGGCTTTTTTAAATTGCTGCGGCATTCCAACTTATCAATACCTACAAATTAACCTCTCACTGGAAACCAAATGGATCCTACAGATCCATGAAGGTCTATATTTTTATATCCAACTTTTCCTATTTCCTGAAGGTGTTCACCGAGTCTGGTTTATGGGAATTGATCGCATCCAAAGACTCACCAAGCAACATTTTTGAGTGTTGGATACCATTTGCTTGAGAATTGTACAATCCAAAACTGGCATTGATACGGGTACTGCAACAAGTCGCTTGCAGGGAGAGGAGCAGGATCCCAAATTTGATTGGAAATTGCTGTGGCAGTCTAATTATAACCAGCTTTCCCTGTACTAACTGGAAATCCTAAGTGACCACTTGCGATCAGTGCCTGAGTGCCACTGCTGTGCCGTTGGCTGGCAATCAGTCCCCGTACTGTGCTAGGGTTTTGTGCTTTGCTGAGAGTTCCTGTGGCTGGTTTCAGCATGCAAGAACATATGGTAAACTGACAAGTGGCAGCCCAACCAATATGAAGCTATCTGTACTTCTGGAGAGTCTTGGTTTTGGAATAATTACAATCTCTGATCACTGCCACACCAGCCCTTTAATTTGCCTTTAAGTTACTGTACCTAACAGCTTTTTCAAATTTTCTGGACTGACCACAATTGTTGAATCCTCTTACCTCGGGTCCCACAGGAAGTGATGATGGTGGTGATGTTGATGATTGCTTTCTTCCACCGTTGCCAGAGCAAAAGATGGATCAGGAACATGTTGCACAACTGAAGGTAGGAGCTGGGTCAGGTTATTGTTGGGGGCTGATCTATGAAGACATGTACAGTGAGCTAATTATTGCTGTCTTGGGGTGTGATTGCTCTCAATGTAAGTTTAAAGTTAACACTTCATGTCCCTGCAGGGTGTACCTGAAGCACGCAGGTACATGCTCCGTGAGAAACAGGTGATGGAGATTGACCCAACACACAGGAAGGTAATGCTAACACAATCGTGGAAATAATATTCCATGAGCAAAAGGCAAGATGCTGGATGAGCTCAGAGCTTCAATGGTTCAATCGTGCTTTCATTGTCACGTGTGAAAGGCAAATAAACAGTGAAATTATTTTCTTACAAACAATCCAAAGTATTGTCATACCCAAGCATATTCCCCAATTAACAAATTCTATAGAAATAGTCTACTGATATGCAAGAGGCACCATTTTATAAGTCCAGTCCATGCATGTAATATGAGTGGTGCCTGTTCCAGGCAAGCCGCAGGCTGCTGCGGGCCTTCAGCCGTCACCTTTCCTTGAACGTGTGGGTAGCCCAGCGAACTGATGTCCCTCTCCTCGCTCGTCCACCTTTGTTCCCCGGGGGCGCATCTCGCAGTTGACTTTGAAGGCGCAGTAGGTCAGATTCTGGTTCCCTGTGTTCTCCTACCGGCCTTGCTCCTTCCCGGTTGCATCCGTCGTCACCGGCTCAATCCTCCCAGTCTCTGGTCTTCAGGGGACGAACAGGGCTCAGCAGACTCCTTTCAGGCTGCGTTCCGCCGGGTCTTGCGTTCGGCCGTGGGGGACTGCCGCGACGGTCACCCGCCCACTCCCCAGTAGGCCATGGTCTGCCGGGTCTCGTGTTCGGCTGCAGGGGTTCGGCTCGGCGGCAGAGGTGAGGCAACATCTGTTATGAGAAATGTACAGGTGACATTTTGGCTTAGGACTCTTCTTCAGACTTAGTAGGTTGGAGATAATGCTGGAAAAGAGAGGGGTAGGAGTAGGCCAAATTCTGGCAATGGGTTGGTGAATACAGGTAAGGAGGGGTGATTGGAAGATGGGTCAGATATTGGCAAAGGTGAAATGGATACAAAAAAGTGTCACTTAAGGAAGGAAGAGAAGTGTCAAGTCAGAGGGAGGGATATGGGTTGAAAGGGATGGGAGGAAAAGGTAAAATGGAGAATAAAAGATAATAATAATAATAGATTTTATTTATATAGCGCTTTTCAGGACTCAAAGTCGCTTTACAATTGAGAGTCAGGAATAAACAAAACAAAATAGAGCAGTAAGACAGAGGGGAGGGGAACATGGGACTAAGGGTATGCAGAGGTGAAGAGATGGGTCTTGAGGCGGGACTGGAAGATGGTGAGGGACTCAGAATTTCGGACCGGTTGTGGGAGGGAATTCCAGAGCCTGGGAGCTGCCCTGGAGAAGGCTCTGCCTCCAAAAGTGCAGAGGTTTGATTTCGGAGTGGAGAGGAGACCAGCTGATGTGGATCTGAGGGACCGTGAGGGTTGGTAGGGGGAGAGGAGGTCAATGAGATAAGGGGGGGGCCAGGTTGTTGAGGGCTTTGTAGGTGAGGACCAGGATTTTGTAGGTGATCCGGTGGGAAATGGGAAGCCAGTGAAGTTCTTTGAGAACTGGGGTGATGTGGTGCCAGGATTTGGTGTGGGTAATGAATCGAGCGGCTGCATTTTGGACCAGTTGGAGTCGGTTGATGCTGCTGGAATTGATTCCGAAAAGAAGAGAGTTACAGTAGTCCAGTCGGGAGGAGGAAGGCATGGATGAGTCTTTCAGCAGCGTATCATGTGTGAGAGAGGATCTGATTTTTGCAATGTTGCGGAGGTGAAAAAATAATGTTTTGACAACATGGCGGATGTGAGGCTCAAGGGAGAGGGTTGAGTCAAGGATCACGCCAAGGTTGCGTGCCTGAGGAGATGGGGAGACAGTGGTGCCGTCGATAGTGAGAGTGGGGTTGTTAATTTTAGTGAGTTGATTTGGAGCCAATGAGGAGAAATTCTGTTTTGCTACTGTTTAATTTAAGGAAGTTGAGTTGCATCCAAGATTTGATGGCTGATAGGCAGGAGTTGATATGGGAGAGAGGGGGGTGGTGGGGAGACTTGGTGCTGAGATAGATCTGGGTGTCATCAGCATAGCAGTGGAAGTCCAGGTTGAAGTGACGGAGTATATGACCAAAGGGGACGGGGGGGCATGGAAGGAGGAGATGGTAAAAGGAACAGAAATGGGTGTATACATTGGATGTATATAGGTGATTGGCACTGATATCTCTTGTATGTTGCCATGGATTTGTACTGCAGTAACTATTTTTAAAAAATCAAAAAAATGTAATCAGAATTATTAGGCATGCTCATGTACCTTTTGATAAGGTGATATACCATTTCTTAAATGTTGCTGTTGATGTATTCTGGGTGTTCTTAATGGTGCTAGAACAAATTCCAAAACCTTAACTAAACAAATGGGAAGAATCCGTGATACAACTAGGGATGATGGTGGCAAGGAGGGGAATCTTAAAGATGTTCACATGCATCTGCTGTTCTTCTGAATGGATCTGTCAGCTTGTGTTACAGGATTGCTATGACACTCGCATCTATTCAATAAAGGTATACTGTTGCAGTACAACTTGTTCCACCACTTTTTATTTGTTCAGCAGGAAGTGCTCGATCCCTGGAGGAGCTTGGACCCTTTTGAAGCAACACAGGACAAGCCGTTCAAGAAAGGTGCCCTATTTACCTTGTTCAGTTTCTGTGTATTGCATTGTTTCAGGAACTCGGCCTGGCAAACAAAAATATTTATTCTATTTTGATAATTATCGATTCCTTTTCAATAATCTAACTGGGGGAGCCTAGTGACAGCAGTATAATTGTGCAGGATACTTATTGTGGATTTCCCATGCTAATATGGCCCAACACCAAGTCTCAACTAGTTGAATACTACAAGGAACAATTTTAAATTTTCATTTTACAGGTTCTGACAAGGCCAGCATTTATTACCCATGCCCAATTGTCTTTTGAGAAGCTAATGGTGAACTACTGCTTATTATTTATCTGCTCTTCTATTCAAAGTATTCCCATAGTGCTGTTGGGTTTAGACCATTGGCACCGAGTCTGAATGGTATGCCTCATGGAAAGGAACCGGTAGATGCCGTTCTTCCCATGAGCCTGCTAGCCCTGTTGCTGCCTGTTGGTAGAGGTTATGGGTTTGGAAGGTGTCTGAGAGTCCTGGGTGAGGAACTGAAATGCAGTTTTTAGATGGTATAAACTGCATCCATTGTGCTTGGATATGAATGTTTGGGATATTTGATGAGTTCTGTTCTCAGGATGCTGATGGGTAACTTTTTGTCTTTTTTTTAGGAAGGCATTCTTTAATTCCATCATGTATCAATGTCATCGGAAGCAAACGGAAACGGAAAAACTTCGGAAAATTGAAAGAGTTTGGGAAATGGTTTTGTGCAACATGTGGGTACTCATTGACTGGGTTATCCCATTGAAAACTGTAACTCTGACATTGGGCTGTTGTTCGTATAGTCTACAACTGGGCGTGGATGATGCAAGGTTCTTTTACGTGTGAATCGGTTATTATGAATATCTTCTGTTATAACAAAGTTATCCATAGTATAAAACAAAGTATGTTTTGAAATGGCATGCTTGATTTAGTTTAGAGATATTGCATGGAAACGGGTCCTTTGGTTTACTGATTTCACACTGACCATTGATCCACAATAGTTCTATGTTATCCTACTTTTGCATCCACCTCCTCTACACTAGGGGCAATTTTACAGAGGCCAATTAACCCACAAAACCACCCGATTTGGGAAGACAGCGGAGTACAGGGAGAATTTGCAAACTCCATGCAGATATAACCCGAGGTGGGCAACACAGTGGCACAATGGTAGAGCTGCTGCCTTACAGCTCCAGAGACCCAGGTTTGATCCTGATTATGGGTGCTGCACATACGAAGTTTGTACTTTCTTCCTGTGACTGCATGGGTTTTCTCTGGGTGCTCCGGTTTCCTCCTACACTCAAAAGACTTACAGTTTCCGCACTGTATCTCTAAAAGTCTAAAATCAGGATTGAATGCAGGTCCCTGGCACTGTGAGGCAGTAGCTGTAGTGACTGCACTGCAGTGCCATCCTGTTGCCATTAGTGTATTCTGTACAGTGACATTCATTACTGTTAAAATTGATTTCTCTCTATTTCTCTTTTTTTTACAGTGCTTCAATGTGTTTATCTGTCAATACATGATCCCTACGGTTTTCTTATTTTGTTTTTAATTTCTCAGATTATGGTGGTCAGAGTGATGTGAAGAGCAAAAGGAAAGGACCAATGTTCGCAGGTGGGAAGCAGTCCCGATAAAGTGGGACCAAACTTTGTTCTTATCTCAGTGATTCATTGAGGCGATCATGTCTGACTTTATTGAATGTAACAATTGGAATGAGTAGGCTATGAGGAATATCACCCAAATCCTGACAGGATCTAATTCCTTTGCTGAGGACTATTGCCTGTCATGGGTTGCCCATTTGCCATAACCTTCATTCCCTATTTGGTCTGAGTAGTTCTCTGGCCACATGGCATATTTGCTGTGGAGGTTGAGGAAAGCCAGTGGCACGGAAGAGTTCGATGTTGGCACTTTAAAGAGAAATCAAGTACGTTTTCTAGTGATGTTTCTGTGGACTGCAGTACAGGCACACCCACATTATAGAGAGTTGTGTTCGTTTAAAAAACTGTCTATATTGAGATTCATTCTGTTACACAAAGCTGTTGTGTAAGATTTTCTGGATATTTGCAAAGATCGTTCAGACATGGAATGGAAATGTAGATGGGTTGGGAAGTTAAATAGCAATTGAAATTAGTCACTAATTTTATGGAATACTAGACCGTTGGGTCCCGTCCCCTCAACGGCGGTTGCGAGGGGAGGGGGCGGCCTGCGGCGTCACACACACACACACACACACACACACACTAATCTCTCTCACTCACACACACACACACACATCTCTCTCACACACACACACACACACACACACACACACCTACCTCACACACACACCAACCAACCTCTCACACACACACTAACCCATTGATATTATATTAATATTATTCATTCACTCCTTTTTCCCCATGCCCTATCCACTCACACATAGCCCCCAACTCGCAGGCGCGGCTAGAGAGGGAGGGGGACACAAAGAGAGGCACAGAGGGGGGCACGGAGGCACAGAGAGGGGCACGGAGGCACAGAGAGGGACACGGAAGCACAGGAGCTTGCTGCCTTTTGGAGCTGGGGTTTCCGATTTGCGGCGTCATTTGAGCAGGCAGCCGTGCTGCTGCGAGGGGACGGACGGTCAAAAGCAGCGGAGGGCTGGCTGATAATGTCTTCCGCGAGGGGAAGCCCACCCACCTGCGTGACAGACGATCGGACGGGGGAGAGGAGGTCGGCCAGAGATCGCCAGGTGGGATCGGGATCACCAGCAAGGAAAAGGCGTCATGATTCCCCGAGCACAGCGATAACAACCGCCGCCATGTTCTAGAACTTCAAGGAGCCCAGCGGAGCACGCAGCACGACCTGAGCGGTAGTTTAAAAACGTTAAGTGACAAATTTAAAGAAGTGAAAGTTAAGAAGCCAAGAAGTACAGAAGACAGAACAGGGGTGACGTCACTCACAGTGGCAGGCTGTCAGGTCCATTGTGACGTCATCAGCGAGACTATTTTGTTTATTTTCTATGTTATTTGACATTTTTGAACATTTTCATAAATAACTCGAGAAATAATGCATGAAAATTTCAGATAAGGTGATTTTTGACATCACGACGTAAATCTCTATCGGAATATGTAAAAATTTCGCCGTTAGCGCGTCGTGTTTTCGAGGAGATGTGAAACGCACAAGTACATCACACAATACACACACATCCAAGATCAGAGTTTTATAAGTATAGAGATGTTACTTCGAGGGCTAACCTATGGGATGGAGTAGACACCTGTCTGAGCGATTAAAATAGAACTGTGGAAATAGAGGTGTGTATTTGATGGGAGAAAGCTTAGAAACAACATATGATTTAATGGTGGTTTATAAGGGTCAAGGGGTCATTGTTTAAAAAAAATAGAATATGATGATATAATTGGAGAAGACCACAACTACATCAGCTAAAATAGAGCCAAGAATGGATGTTGGACAAGAATCATTCCGCGATTAGTACAGGTGTCAGAGGTTATGGGGGGGGAAGGCAGGAGAATGGAGTTAGGAGGGAGAGATAGATCAGCCATGATTGAGGGGCAAACTTCTTGGGCCGAATGACCTAATTCTACTCCTATTCCTTATGACCTTATAAGGTAGACAGTTGGAATATTTTTCCTATGATGGAATTGTCAAAGGTTACAGAATATAGTTTTAAGTTTGGGGGATAAGGTTTAAAGGAGATGTGGAGGACAATGCAGGGAATTAAAGGATATAGATCACGTGCAGGCAGAGGAGATGAGTTTCACTTTTAATTTAGTTAACTTCAATACAGATAAAGGGCCTGTTTGCTTTGCACGTTTCTATGTACAGAGCAGGCTTGGCAAAGTAGGGATCAATTTGTATTAAGAGTAGAGGTTTGAGTAAGTCTAGTGTACACTTGACTGATTATTTAAATGTTTGCATTGCAGATATGGAAGTTCTGTACTGGAAACACATGAAGGAAAGACTTGGTGCACAAAGGAAGTATCAGCAGAGGATGGTGAGTGTTTGAGTGCAAGTTATATCAGCAGAGAACAATCACTAGATGCTGTCAAATTCAGCAATATTTATTATTCTGGTATCATCTGGATCAGGGTGGTGGAGGATCATTTAACCAGAAACCTTGCGATAATTCTGTCTCTGCTGAATAATCTGTTCACAGCTGTAATTAGAGGTACTACAATCTCTTTTGGTAATCCTTCCAGATATGGGTACATGGTTCGATTCAGACTCAAAAGTGGGATGTGTGATTTGGCTTATCAACAAAATTGCACATTTGCATATAATGGCTGTTGTCTCGAGGTGGTGATGCGGATATATGATTAGATATGTCTCTGATATGGCTTGGTTGGGGAGAAGGTAAGTAAGACATGGCAAAGAAAAATGGTGATAGGATTAAAAAAATAATCTTTTTGAATGGTGCAGCAAGCAAGGATGGGATGAATTACTTTTTTTCTGAGGGGAGGGGCAAGCCTTAAAGTGAGTCGGAGACCATCGTGAAAGTAGGTAAATGTTTTCGGGGAGAGTATGTTTCAAGGTGGGAGGGGGGGACAAGGGAAATACTTGGCCCGCTCTATCCTTGATGTTGGGTGCATTATTAGGACGGGGTCAGAGTTGTGCATGGTTCGAGGTGTCGCTTGGGGCCTTTTGTGTGCATGGTTCGAGGTGTCGCATGTGGCTTGGGGGCCTTTCGTGTGCATGGACTGATCTATCACAGGCAGGTGAAATTTGTTCCATGTTCAGAGATCTATGAATTAATTTTCTGGAATTGTGTGGACCATTAGATGGATGAAGTGACGAGGAAGTTCTGTTCGGTTTCTGGGTTGCTAATGAGTAATTTAGGTGGTTTGTATGCGGGGGAGTCTGAGACGGAATTGGAAAATATAGATTCTGATTCTATGATTTGTGGTCCCTAATGCATTCCGGTTTGTGTCAGTGCTCCTGCTGTTGGTGTTTATCATTATGTTAATGGTCTTTCCTCTGCAGATTGCTCTATGTGGGCGGGTAATAGAAGAGTTAGAAACTGAAGCAGGGGATGTGGAAGAAGAATTAAACGACTTGCAGGATCAAGCCGAAGACCATCTGGATTACGAGGGAGTAGAAGGTAATTGAAGAGAAGGGGTTTCACACTATTCTTAATACTTGGTGCTGAGTAAGGGCTGTAAGATAATTTTCCTTCATTCAAACAAATACAAAAACTCATGAGAATTGACCAGTGGCATCCTTCTCTAGCCCTTTGCCATTGGATTTAGGTTTATTGTTACGTGTACTGAGATACAGTGAAATGCTTTGTTTTGCATGTTATCCAAGCAGACCATATGTACTATGCATAAATACCATCGTCAAACTCATGAACAATTGGCACAGGAAAGGGGAAAGTGCAGAGTGCTGAATCTAGTTCTTAGTATTGTAACGCATTAGTCCCATCGACAAAAGTCCAATGTCCGCAAGCGGGTAGAGGTGAATCTGACAGTACCCCAGCTTGTGCAAGAACAGTTCAGAAGCCAAAGAACACAGAGGAAGAAGTTGTGGCTGAATATGGTGGTGTGCACTATCAATCATCTGTATGTTCTGCCAGATAGGCGATGGGAAGAGTACAGTGCCCTCCATAATGTTTGGAACAAAGACCCATCATTTATTTATTTGCCTCTGGACTCCACAATTTAAGATTTGTAATAGAAAAAATCACATGTGGTTAAAGTGCACATTGCCAGATTTTAATAAAGGCCATTTTAATATATTTTGGTTTCACCATGTAGAAATTACAGCAGTGTTTATACATAGTCCCCCTATTTCAGGGCACCATAATGTTTGGGACACATGGCTTCACAGGCGTTTGTAATTGCTCAGGTGTGTATAATTGCCTCCTTAATGCAGGTATAAGATATTATAGGTATTGTATGTAATGACTGCTTGAAGTCTGCAATTCGTGGACATCACCAGTTACTGGATGTCTTCTCAGTGATGCTCTGTCAGGCCTGTATTGCAGCCATCATTGGCTTATGCTTGTTTTGGGGCTAGTCCCCTTCAGTTTTCTCTTCAGCATATAAAAGGCATGCTCAATTGGGTTCAGACCGGGCATTTGACTTGACCACTCAAGAATTTACCATTTTTTAGCTTTGAAAAACTCTGTTGTCTTTTACCATTTAACCCATCTAACCAGGTTACTAATTTGTCTAGAATTCCATGAAATTTCAAGTTACCAGCCTCTATGTAAAACCATTTAAGTCTGAAGAAGAGTCTCAACCCAAAACGTCACCCATTCCTTCTTTCCAGAGATGATGCCTGTCCCGCTGAGTTACTCCAGCATTTAGTGTCTATCTTTGGTTTAAACCAGCATCTGCAGTTCCTTCCTACACATTTCAAATACCTTCTGTAAATCTACGTAAACTAAATTTGAAGACCGACTTACTGTTTAAGCTGTTTTGAATTATAGAAACTTAAAATGTATAATACCATTCTTAGATTGTTATGGCATCGGAGAGACCTCCATTTGGTCAATGCTGGCACCAAGTGGAGCAATCCTTTGGGGGAAAAGTGAGGCTGCAAACTTTGTAAGGGGTGGTGATTAGGTGCATAACTAACAGAGTGAAAATCACCCTCAGGAAGGGGAGGTGTATAGCAGTGTTTATACATAGTCATCCCATTTCAGGGCACCATAATGTTTGAGACACAGCAATGTCATGTAAATGAAAGTAGCCATGTTTAGTATTTTGTTGCATATCCTTTGCATGCAATGACTGCTTGAAGTCTGCAGTTCATGGACATCACCAGTTGCTGGGTGTCTTCTCTGGTGATGCTCTGCCAGGCATGTATTGCAGCCATCTTTAGCTTATGTTTGTTTTGGGGGCTAGTCCCCTTCAGTTTTCTCTTTAGCATATAAAAGGCATGTTCAATTGGATTCAGATCGGGTGATTGACCACTCAAGAATTGACCATTTTTTAGCTTTGAAAAACTCCTTGAAAAACTCCTTTGTTGCTTTAGCAGTATGTTTGGGATCATTGTCTTGCTGTAGAATGAACCGCCGGCCAATGAGTTTTGAGGCGTTTGCTTGAACTTGAGCTGATAGGATGTGTCTATACACTTCAGAATTCATTATGCTACTACCATCATCAGTTGTATCATCAATGAAGATAAGTGAGCCAGTACCTTCAGCAGCATACATGCCCAGGCCATAACACCCCCACCACCGTGTTTCACAGATGAGGTGGTATGCTTTGGATCTTGGGCAGTTCCTTCTCTCCTCCATACTTTGCTCTTGCCATCTTGATATATGTTAATCTTCGTCTCATCTGTCCACAAGACCTTTTTCTAGAACTGTGGTTGCTCTTTTCAGTACTTCTTGGCAAACTGTAACCTGGCCATCCTATTTTTGCAGATAACCAGTGGTTTGTATCTTGCAGTGTAGCCTCTGTATTTCTGTTCATGAAATCTTCTGCGGACAGTGGTCATTGACAAATCTACACCTGACTCCAGAAGAGTGTTTCTGATCTGTCGGACAGGTGTTTGGGGATTTTTCTTTATTATAGAGAGAATTCTTCTGTCATCAGCTATGGAGGTCTTCCTTGGCCAGCCAGTCCCTTTGCGATTAGTAAGCTCACCAGTGCTCTCTTCTTTTTTTTAAAATTTATTTTTTTTTTAAATTATTTTTATTAGAAGTACGGTAATTTACAGTAATACACAACACTTATATCTTAGTACATTTTTTATACCGCTTCATTTTTTAAGCTTTAAGAGAAAGATAGAAGAAAAGTAAAGAAAGTGCGCAAGAGTCGTGAAGTGTAAAAGAGTGTTGTGAAAAGAAAGCCCCTTAGAAAAGAAGTTAGAGAAGGAAGTAAAGTAAGAAAGCAGATCCTAGAAAAGAAAGAAAAAGAAAGTAGGAACAATCGCAGAAAGGGAACCACCGACCAAGTCTGTTTTTATTGTTTTACCTCCCATTACCAGGTCCTGATACCATTCTTTATTTATTTATTTTTTAAATTACTATTGCACCTCATGCTTGTAATAGGTCCAAAAACGTAGACCACGTCTTTTGGAATTGGTCTGCTTTCCCTGCTAAGAGGAATCTCATCTCTTCCAGATGTAATGTTTCCAACATATTTGATGTCCACATTTTTATTGTTGGTGTGGGCGCATTTTTCCAGAATTTAAGTATGAGCCTTTTACCCATTATTAGCCCGTAATTGAATAAGTTCTTCTGGTACACATTCAAATTTGTGATTACCTAAAAAAACACACAAAAGACTATCATAATATGCCTTCCGACTTACTAGATGAAGCAATGAAGACAAAGGCGGAATCAGCTAATCTAATATCGTACTTATATAATATCATTTTAAACATAGAAATACCCACAACAGATGGAATTAGAAGAGACTGGGAACAAGAATTAGCTATAAAAATTTCAAAAGAGAGCTGGGATAACCATTTACTACAGGTGCATAAATGTTCGATCAACGTACGACATACGCTTATCCAATTCAAAACATTACATAGACTATATTATTCAAAAACTAAATTAAATAAAATCTTTCCTAATGTTTCACCAATCTGTGATAAATGTCTATGTCAAGAAGCTATCATAGCGCATTCTTTTGTTTTTTGTACAAAAACCCAAAATTTTTGGTATGAAATATTTGATATTTTCTCAAAATTAATTAAAATAAAACTGGTACCAAAACCAGAATGGATCATTTTTGGAATATCGGAAGGTATCTCTCTTACTTCTTAATGATGTTCCAAACAGTTGATTTTGGTAAGCCTAAGGTTTGGATGATGTCTCTAACAATTTTATTCCTGTTTCTCAGTTTCATAATGGCTTCTTTGACTTTCATTGGCACAACTTTGGTCCTCATGTTGATAAACAGCCATAACAGTTTCCAAAGGTGATGGAAAGACTGGAGGAAAGACTAGGTGCTGAGAGCTCTCTTATACTTGCATTAAGAAGGCATTTAAACACACCTGAGCAATTACAAACACCTGTGAAGCCATGTGTCCCAAACATGGTGCCCTGAAATGGGGGGACTGTATAAACACAGCTGTAATTTCTACATGGTGAAACCAAAATGTATAAAAATACCCTTTAATAAAATCTGACAATGTGCACTTTAACCACATGTGATTTTTTTTATATTACAAATCTCAAATTGTGGAGTACAGAGACAAATAAATAAATGATGGGTCTTTGTCCCAAACATTATGGAGGGCACTGTAGGTATGACTGGGGTGGGACAGGTTTTTGATTATGTTGACTCCTGGCCATAGCTTTCCCTTTCTCTCAGCCTCATGACTTTGGCACTCCACTGCAGGTACCAGTTGGTTTGAATGAAATTCCAGAGTGGGACTGCCAGGGGCAGAATCTATCCTTGTATTTGTGATGTAATTGAACATTGACTGTATCCTTGGCCCAATCTGCCAGTATGTGGATTTCAGTTACTTTATAGAATGTGTGTAATCCACTGACATGAGTATGATGTTTACATCTCCTGTACCCTGATGAGGCTCTGTCACACACATCTCAAGATTAGGACTGCTTCTGATCTTTCCCAGTACTTGGTGCGTGGCTGCTATGATTCCATTAATGTAGAACAGAAATGTAAAGCACAAGAACAGGCCCTATGACCCACAATGTCTGTGCAAAAGACATGGTCCATATCCCTCCATTCCCAGCATGTGCCTATCTAGAAGCCCCTTAAATGCCAATATCCTTGATTGAACTAGGGAAAATTGCTGCACAGTCTTGGTACCTTGTATTAAAATAGCACAATCTCTTCTCTTAGCAGCTTGTTACATGCAATCACCACTCTGATTGTAAAAAAAAAAACGTCCCACACATCTCCTTCAAACATGCCCTCTAGTCTTTGACTGGGGGGAAAGGTTCTGACTGTCCAACCTATCCTATACCTCTCATTTTGTATACTTTATCACATCTCCCCTCATCCTCCAGTGTTCCAAAAAAACAACCAAAGTTTGCCTAGCTATTACCCCCTAATTCAGGCAACATTCTGTTAAAGGTTCCACTTTTTGACCAAAGTATTTTGCCTGTGCCTTGATGACCAGAATATTGCATTATCAGATATGTCAGACAAGCAACAGGAAATTTAAGTTGGTGATCAATAACAATATCATAACAATAGACAAGATTCCAGCATCTGTAGTTCCTTTTGTCGTCTTGTAATGTTTTGGCAAGGTAGAATTTCAATGTTCAGGCTGCAATCGAGCCATTTGTATGGTTAAAACCATACTGCTATTATTGTGCATGAACAATCATTTCATATTTTGTATTCTGCTTTTTCAAACAACTTCATTCCTTGCATTTGTGGTCGTGAAATTTCACATGTAAAGCGGAGTCTGTGAAGCTACTTCCCTTACCTTGAATTTGCATCTTCTTGCTGAGCAGAGGGAACCCACATTTTGAGGAAATTACACAATATAGAGCAGCAGCAGGCTGTTTAGCCTTTTTGACCTCTATAATTTATTACAATCATAACTAATTCTCTTAAAACCATGCTCCTGCTCTTACTACACTGCTTGGTGTCGTTTGTGAATGCAAATCTATCTGCCTGCTCAAATATATTCAGTGACTGAGTAGATGTTAGAAGCAGGTACTCTTTTATTTAAAAATAAATAAATAAATAACAAGTATTTAATTGGGTACTTGAAACATCATGGCACAGAAGGCTACAGGCAGAGTGCTAGAAAATATGATTAGAACAGATGGGTACTTGATGGTTGGCACAGGTGTGAGGGGCCAAAGGGCCTATTTCTAGGTTGCCTCACTTGTACATGCTTCCTCCCACCCTCCGCTCCCTAACCGCTGCCTGTCTCAGACGACTCGTACACACCCTCAACGTTATTTTTCAAAAGCGATCTATTGAATTCGATTTGAATTGATCAACACTGTCCTAGGGAGCCTGTACCTTGGATTGACCTTTTTTGCTCACTGAAGCGTTGCACTAGACAGTTTAATTTTGAATTTGCCCTCCCCACTTTCATGTGCAGGCCTTATCAATGGTCTTCTGTTTTGGACAAAGTGAAAGATTTTGAGGTCAATGAAGGGTAACACACCTGCAGCAAACATGGAATTTTACTACGGGTAAAGGGCTAATAATACAGAGTGTGAAAGAATATTATCAAGAATAACAAAATAGGTGCATGACTAGGCCATTCGGCCCTTCGAGCCAGCACTGCCATTCAATGTGATCATCCACAATTAGTACCCCGTTCCTGCCTTCTCCCCATATCCCTTGATTCCGCTAGCTCTAAGAGCTCTAACTCCCTTTTGAAAGCATCCAGTGAATCAGCTTCCACTGCCTTCTGAGGCAGAGAATTCCACAAATTCACAACTCTGTAAGAAAACGTTTTTTCCTCATCTCAGTTCTAAATGGCCTAACCCTTATTCTTAAACTGTGGCCCCTGGTTCTGTATTCCCCCAACATCGGGAACATGTTTCCTGCATCTAGCGTGTCCAATCCCTTAATAATTGTATATGTTTCCATAAGATCCCCTCACATCCTTCTAAATTCCAGTGAATACAAGCCCAGTCGCTCCATTCTTTCATCATATGACAGTCCTGCCACCCCGAGGAATTAACCTCATGAACCTACGCTGCATTCCCTCAAATTAGGAGACCAAGACTGCACATAATACTCCAGGTGTAGTCTCACCAGGGCCACTGCAGAAGGATCTCTTTGCTCCTATACTCAACTCTCATTATGAAGGCCAACATGCCATTAGCTTTCTTCACTGCCTGCTGTACTTGTATGCTTACTTTCAGTAACTGATGTACAAGGGCACCCAGGTCTTGTTGTACTTCCCCTTTTCCTAATCTGACACCATTCAGATAATCTGCCTTGTTCTTGCCACCAAAGTGAACAACCTCACATTTATCCACATTATACTGCATCTGCCATGCATCTGCCCACTTACCCAACCTAACCCAAGTCACCCTGCGTCCTCATAGCATCCTCCTCACAGTTCACACTGCCACCCATCTTTGTGCCATCTGCAAATTTGCTAATGTTACTTTTAATTCCTTCATAAATCATTAATATATATTGTAAATAGCTGCGGTCCCAGCACTGAGCCTTGCGGCACCCCACTAGTCACTGCCTGCCATTCTGAAAGAAACCCGTTAATTCCTACTGTTTCCTGTCTGCCAACCAATTTTCTATCCATGTCATTACCCCACCCCCAATACCATGTGCTCTAATTTTGCCCACTACTGTGTGGGACGTTTTCAAAAGCTTTCTGAAAGTCCAGGTACACTACATCCACTGGCTCTCCCTTAACCATTTTACTTGTTACATCTTCAAAAAATTCCAGAAGATTAGTCAAGCAAGATTTCCCCTTCATAAATCCATGCTGACTTGAACCGATCCTGTTACTGCTATCCAAATGCGCCGCTATTACATCTTTAATAATTGACTCCAACATCTTCCCCACCACCGAATGTCAGGCTAACTGGTCCATAATTCCCGGCTTTCTCTCTCCCTCCTTTCTTAAAAAGTGAGAAAATATTAGTTACCCTCCAATCCACAGGAACTGACCCAGAATCTATAGAACATTGGAAAATTATCACCACTGTGTCCACGATTTCTCGAGCCACCTCCTTGAGTACCCTGGGATGCAGACCATCAGGCCCTGGGGATTTATCAGCTTTCAGTCCCGTCAGTCTACCCAACACCATTTCCTGCTGAATGTGAATTTCCTTCTGTTCCTCCGTCACCCTAGATCCTCTGTCCCCTAGTACTTCAGGGAGATTGTTTATGTCTTCCTTAGTGGAGACAGAACCAAAGTACCTGTTCAATTTGTCTGCCATTTCCTTGTTCCCCATAATAAATTCACCTGTTTCTGTCTTCAAGGGACCCACATTTGTCTTAACTAATCTTTTCCTCTTCACATACCTAACAAAGCTTTTACTATCCTCCTTTATATTCTTGACTAGCTTACCTTCGTACTTCATCTTTTCTCCCCGTATTGCCTTTTTAGTTAACTTCTGTAGTTCTTTAACAAAATTCCCAATCCTCTGGCTTCCTGCTTGTCTTTGCTATGTTATACATCTTCTCTTTTAGTTTTATACGGTCCTTGACTTCCCTTGTCAGCCAGGGTAGCCTCTTGCTCCCCTTAGAATCTTTCTTCCTCTTTGGAATGAAATGATCCTGTATCTTCTGGATTATTCCTAGAAATTCCTGCCATTGCTGTTCCACCGTTATCCCTGCTGGGGTCCCTTTCCAGTCAACTTTGGTCAGCTCCTCCCTCATGCCTCAATAATTCCCTTTGTTAAACTGCAATTCTGACACTTCTGATTTTACCTTCTCCCTCTCAATTTGCAGCTTAAAATTTATCATATTATGATCACTACCTCCTAATGGTTCCTTTACCTTGAGTTCCCTTATCAAATCTGGTTCATTACACAACACTAAATCCAGAATTGTCTTCTCCCTGGTGGGCTCTGGTACAAGCTGCTCTAAGAATCCATCTCGGAGGCACTCTATAAACTCCCTTTCTTGGGGTCCAGTACCAACCTGATTTTCCCAGTGTATCTGCATATTGTAATCTCCCATAACCAGCGTAGCATTACCTTTGTTACATGCCAATTTTAACTCCTGATGCAACTTGCACCCTATATCCAGGCTACTGTTTGGGGGCCTGTGGATAACTCCCATTAGGGTCTTTTTACCCTTACAATTTCTCAGTTCTATCCACAATGACTCTACTCCACCCATCGCAAGGGACTGAATTTCATTCTTTACCAACAAAGTTACTCTGCCCACCTGTCTGTCTTTTCGATAGGACGTATAAAGGACTGAATATTCAGTTCCCAGCTCTGATCCTCATGCAGCCATGTCTCTGTAATTCCCACAACATCATACCTACCAATCTTAAACTTTCCATCCCATTAATTTGGGTGTCTTTCGTAACTTTTCCTGTACTCTCTTCCCCTTTAACTCCATCCTTATACTTCCAATTTGTCGACCCCTTCCCTGTGCGAGAGGAGATAGCAGAAATGTGCTGCATCTGCTGCCTTTCACAACAGGTCTTAGCCACAATATTCAATAATATTCAAAGAGTGCTGTCACTAACAAAATATTTTAATAATGAATGTCAGAAAGAACCTGGAAAATAGGTGCATGAGATAGCCATTTTGTCTTAAGCATGGTTCCTTTTGTTGGGGATCAGAGCAGCAAATATGTATGGGCCATGCACAGAACAATACCTATTGCCTCTCTGAAATCGTGCAGGTAATCCTCAACTGCACAACGACTTGTATGGTTTCGGAGCAATCACTTCACATGTACATTTATCTCATCTACATGAGGTGTGATTAATTTCCTCCCCTGCTCCGTCTCGGGTAGGCAGCAGAAACAGAACCTCAATAATCTTCAGGAGTCGGGTGCAAATCTGTTACTAGTTAGAATTGCAAATGCAAATTATTTGTTGTGTGGGAAGAGAACAAGAGTCAGGATTGCCCTCCAGTTACTGATGGTTATTGTTGGTAAGAACCTTGAACTGGAGTGGATGAATTGTTCAGTAATCTTGAAACCATTTTTGAGTGTATAGATACCTGATATGGGAATAACGTTTAGTGCAAGGTAAAGCCTGCAAAGTCCAATCAAGGATGGTTCGAGGGTATCATACCCTCCCTTTATTTCTTTCTCCCATGCTAATGAATTTAATCTATCATTGGACACTTTTTTACAACAAACCTCTTACTCTGGTTATCTTGATCTGGGGATCTAGGTCAAACAAGACACTTCAAATGCATGGAGCTTGTTCTGATTGATTTGAGTTTAGCCAATCACCAAATATTTCAGTATGCTGCCTAACCCGCTGAGTTACTCCAGTATTTTGTGTCTACCAAATATTTCACGACTAGTTCCTGGAATGCACTCAAAAGTGCTTAGGACACTCTTAATTTGGGCAGTTTGGTTTGGGTTCAAAAGGAGAGAGAGTGCCACTGCTGTTCCATGTTATTTGTCAATTGGCGCTGGACTCCTGATTCCAAGACAGAGGGTGTTCATATTATATTTGATGGTCATGAGATGATGCGGTATATTTATCGACAAAAGCAAGGCTGAGTTATGAACAATCAGTAAAAGTGTTAATTGAACTAATTCTGTCAGCATTCTTGTACCAGGAGGGGTGATGTGGCTTAAAGTACTGTATCTATTGCCAAGGTTCTAGGGTCTCTTGGTCTCATTGACCCCTTATGTGACTGAGATGATAGTAATAGAATTTTAGTACCAACATATGCAAGTTACAAACTGTTCCGTAAAAGTTTTAGACAGTTATATACTAATTGTGGGTTTAGTTTAGGTATACGGCATGGAAATGGGCCCTTCAGCCCACTGAGTCCGTGTCAACCAGTGCACTAGCACTATCCTACACACTAGGAACAATATACAATTTTTATCAAAGCCAATTAACATAAACCTGTACTACTTTGGAATGTGGGAGTTAACCGGAACACCTGGAGAAAACCCACGTGGTCACAGGGAGAAGGTACAACCTACGTACAGACTGCACCCGTAGTCTGGATTGAACCCGGGTCTCTGGTGCTGTAAGGCAACAACTCTACCGCTGTGCCACCGCGCTGGTTCTTTATCATGATGATATTAACTGTGATGGGTGAAATGATGGCTGAGTAAAATATACAGCTAGAAATCCCTCATGTTTCTGGCATGTGTTCCTTTTACGTTAGATGACATTGATTTGGAACATGAAGCTATTGGACCTCAGGATAACCACAGCCCTATGAAACTGGGTAAGCATTAAAACTTGTGATCCAACTATATTGCAACCTTCTGTTCCTTCTCCCTGTAATTAGATAAATCTTCCTACACTCTGAAAACTATTTTTATTTCTGCCCTTCCCTCTATTTTCTGTGTAAACTTCCCACTGTAACTTAAAATGAACCTTTCTCCTTATAACTTCAGTTAGACATTAACAATTATAGCGGAGTGGGAAGATAGATAGAGAGAGAGACCCAAAGTTACAGGATAGAGGAGATTGTCAAAGTTCATATCCACCTCACTGCCTGTCATTAAATAAACCATTCCCCCATATCCCATCTCCCTCATAACTAGGTGAACAATCTCTTTCCCGGTAAACTTCTCTGCATCTACCCCTTATTCTGGGTAAACCTCTCCTTTTCCATAACTTAGGGTGAATCCTTTTTCCCACCCCATTCCCTGTAACTTAAGTAAACTTTTTATACTCTCCCCTTTTTCCATCCCTATAACATCTTCAGGCACCAGCATTTCTTCTCTGTAACTGAATGAACCTTCCCTGTGTAATTCTGGGTATGATTTCTTCTATATCTTTTGAATAAGAGTTAATCTCTCATTCCTCTGAAGCCCTCTTTTGTCCATGATTAAATTTTCCATCTATCATTACAGATCTTCTTGGAGAATCTGGAGGCGTGAGTTATGAAGAGCTTGTCAGAAGGAACGTGGTATGCAAACTTGCTGAAAATATTTACTTTGATATTTCTTTTAAATTTAATATTCAGGAAAAGTCTAAGTGGGTTTATTTAGAATGCAGGTACCAGACTTAGTCAGCAGAAGTTTTTTGAGGATGTTCATGTTTGGGTTCTGAATCAGTACATACTGTTTAAGCATGTCAATGTTGATAAGAATTCAAATGCAGTAATTTCAGACTGGTTAATCTGAGAAATTTGAGCTGTTCTAAGACCCAGAATTTTCAACGCATGGTCTACAGCAGTAAATCGCAATAAGATTCAATAATTAAACATATGTTCATTTTTGGGATGTTCGTATTGCTAGAAGGTTTTATTGCTTTATTGTTCATCTTTGATTGCCCGAGTGGCTGATAATGTACTTCGTTCCCTGAAATGATATTAACTTCTAGTCCAATCTCTACTCTATACCAGTGAAACATTTTTGTTTGAGGCAAAGGAGCAATATATCCCCATGTCTTATAAAGCTGCAATTTTCATATTTCACTTTGAACTTTTTTGCATATCTTTCATTCATTGTTTTTTATCTCTCCACATCACTGTCTATATCTCTTGTTTCCCTTATCCCAAACCAGTCTGAAGAAGGATCTCGACCCGAAATGTCACCCATTCCTTCTCTCCAGAGACGCTGTCTGTCCTGCTGAGTTACTCCAGCTTTTTGTGTTTTTGGTTTAAAGCAGCATCTACAGTTCATTCTTACACAGTGCTATTCTCTTGCTCTTCAACCAGGTGCTGCCTGTGGCAGAGTTCCTCCTGCGGTTTTTGTTGCTCTTTTGCTGATTGGGTGACTTGCTTATGAAATATCTGTGTATTGTCCTCAAGCACGACTGAGCTTCTAGGTGCCTGCCGATTTTGTTCTATACCTCCCACTCAAAAGCCCTCTGCCTCCTACACTGTTCCATTGAAGCTGTTCCCACCTCCCTTCCAGCCAATTCTAGATTTGAAATTGTATTCAGTAATTTCATATTTGTACCGGTATCTCGTAAGTCGTTTAGACAATTTCGGGTAATTATTCTGCCTTTCCTATTTACAACTTGTACGAGCTTTTTGTTTCCTTATTTGATCAGCTATCACTATTTCATGTTGCACTCAGCTTCCTTTTTTAATTTAATTTCTCCACATTTCTGTCCATTGTATACATTCCTTTTTTTAATTTTCTCGATTTCCCCTCTGTCCTGACATTTCTCTGCAGCTTAGCTCTTGTTCTATCCTTCTTCCCAAATTAAATGAATCTAATATTAGCTGTCTTTGTATTCACAGATCCTGCTTTTTATGCAGGGAATTTCCATTCGTAGAGGAACAAAATCCTTCAGCCCACTGAGTTCACACTGACTATTAAGATCACATCTCTTTACACCAATAGAATTCAAACTCATTTTATTTTCCCCAGTAATTTTTGATGTTGATCCTTGCTGTAATGTTCTAGGCCAATGTTATCACTACACTAGTAAACGCCCCTTATAGTTCTCACAGTCGAATAGTTCACACTACTGTTTTAGTTGTTTCCATTTTATATGCAAGGTCCTTATTTTCTCAAACCCTAATTTGTTCTGAAATTCAACCCAGAATGCTGGTTATTGGATTAAGCACTGATCTATTCTTCTATTCCAGGAACTGTTTATTGCTAACTCCCAGCAGTATGCTCAAGAAACAGCTCTGTCCCTCCGTGTTAAGGACTGGGAGGATAAGATTGGCCCACGATTAGTGAAAGAAGTGAGTGTACCTTCAATTGGTTTAATGCAACGATCACATTTAGGGGGTTGATTCTATTGCTGAGTCTAGACAGGAGGCAGGAACCCATTTCTAGTTAGTAGCACCATTTTCTGTTGGGTTTTCACTCCCTGCCCCCTCATATTTCTACATTACCATTGTGTAGTTCTACATAGGTTGCCAGTTCAGTAACTAGTAAAATGGGGAGAGGAATCGGCAGGAAATGAAATATGTCTAAAATGTAAAAGTAATGGCGTGCGGGGCAGACTAAACATGGGGAAAATATAAATAGACTAAAGTTTGAAATTATGGTTACAAATCAAGTGCAAGGATCTGCTGTGAAAATATCTCCAGGTTAAATTAAAAACATTTTTGTAGATGGACATATGTTGCCCACAAGTAGTTTTTTTGTTTGTTATTTGCCTTGAAGGTTCTGATAAACTGTTGCCTGTGAAAATATCTCTCAGGCTTGCTCAGATAAGTAAACCAATGTTGCATTTCTCCCAAGTGAACACAACAAGCTGCCAAATCAGTTTTCTAATGCCAAGATTAAGGGTCAATTTGTTTATTGGCCAAACTCCCAAGTTAGAGAAATAAGTATTTTCTGAGTTTGGTTGTGCTCAAGGGTTTAAAATTTAAAACTTAAGCTGATTAATTACTATGAATAACTAATTAAATCATAAATTTATTCTGGCAATTTTGAGGGTAGTGGTGGTGGGTGTTACAGAAAGAGTAAGTCCTTGGCAGAATTGGTAATAAATATTAATAAACCTTCAGAATGAGTAATTGGGATATTAATTTGTATGCAGAAAAATGTGAAGAACCACATTTTGATTAGCAGCATAATAAGTTAAATAGTAACAAAAGGATAAGATCGACAAGAACAAATAAATAAGATAATGGAACACGATAAACTAACATTTGAAAATATACAAGGTTTTATTTATGGGCTAGAACTGAAAAATAAATATATGCTAAACCTGTGTTAGGGATTGGTCATATTTGAAGAAATAATCAGTCTTAAATACTGGAGACACTAGAGGGGATATGCTTTTAAAAAATAATGTACAGGGAAAATTATAAAAATTCAGAAACTCAATGGAATAAAGATGAACAGGATGGGTGTCTCTTGAAAAGATGAGTCATATTGGTGAAATTATGAATAGTTTTAATCAAAGACTTTTCAGAGAATTCCACATATAACTAAAAGGCTTCAGTGTAAGGAAATCAAATAGGAAACATTAAACTTTACCCTCGTGTTAAGAAAACCAAACTTTGGTCGGTTAGTTTAGCATCTGTCATAGGGAAAATCATAGAAGCTTTATTAAATGTTCTGGAGAGCACTCGGAAAAAATAATCCGGGTTAGTTGGCAAAGTTACTGAGATTTTGTGCAAGGGAAATAATGCCTGATCAATCTGAGTTCTTTGAAGAACTAATATGTTGTTGGTAAAGGGGAACCACTGGATCTATATTAAAGTAAAATGCCATTTTTCTGGCACAGTCAAGACTTTGGTGTCAAACAAGCAGATTCCTATTAATAGACTCAAAGCATTTTTAAATTCACTTTTTAAAGATGTTACACAGTAGAAAAAAAATTCCAGTAAACTTTTTTTTTTTAATTAAAAAAAGTAGAGTAACAGACACAGGTAAGTTTCAAGAAGGCACAGAAAATGGAACTGGGTGAGTTTATAAGGAGCCCAGGAAATGGAGCTCAGCTGTGTTAAAGGCATCCTGTGCGCCAGATGCTGAGCCTTTGGGATTCCTAAATAATTATAATAAATGAATGGAGGTTTATGGTATTTAGACATCCAGAAGACATTTAATAAAGTATCACATGAGAGGTTATTGCAGAAAATAAAAGCTCATGGTGTAGAAGGTAACAGAAAGGCTTGGATCGAAGATTGACTACCGAGCACATACCAAAGTGGACACGAGTTTCCGGTTGTTAAATTAGTTTAGTTTGAAGATACAGTGCGGAAACAGGCCCATCGGCCGACCAGGTTCGTGCCGACCAGCGATCCCTACACATTAACACGATCCTACACCAACTGGGGACAATTTTTACATTCACCAAGCCAATTAACCTACAAACCTGTACGTCTTTGGAGTGTGGGAGGAAACCGAAAATCTCGGAGAAAACCCACGCAGGTTACGGGGAGAACGTACAAACTCCGTACAGACAGCACCTGTAGTCGGGATTGAACTTGGGTCTCCGGCGCTGCATTTGCTACAGCAACAACACTATCGCTGTGCCACCGTGACCGCCCAATGTAATAAGTAGTGTACATGTGTACTGAAATAGGAGATGTGATCTCAACTTATTGTTTTGCATAAATTAATTGGATAAAGGAGCTGAAGATGTGAATGTTGAATTTGTTGATGATGCAAAGATGGGTAGGAAAGTAAGTTGAAGAGGATGTATGGAGGATGCAAACAAATGTAGATAGTTAATCGTGGGCAGATATCTGGCAAATATTGTATAATGTGGAAAAATTTTGGCAGGAAAATTAAGAAAGCAATCTTTTATCTAATTAGTGCGGATAAAGAGTTGTTGTTTAAGAAAAGGTTAAATTTTCTACAAAACGTCAAAGAAGAGGTTTTGAATATTTTTAAGGCAGAGATTGTTTATTGATAAGAAGGGAAGAAAAAATTACGGGGTAGGTGGGAATGCCTGCTTGAAACTACAATCAGAGTATCTGTGATTTTATTAAATGGCATGGTAAGTCTGAGCCAGGCAGTCTATTCCCAATTTCTATGTAACTCACTCCCATTGGGATTGGATTGGCTGAATAGTACAGATGCATTTAAAAGTCAAGTGTTTCGTGGTCATATGTGCCTTTAACTGAACGATCAAATTCCTATTTGCTGCAGCTTAATAGGCCTGTAAACACAAATATATAATCAGTAATACAATACATTAATAACTAATACTAGGTAACTACATAATGCAAAACTGAAATCCATTGTGCAATCAATGAGACCGTTCATAGAAGATGATGTTTGCTGATATTAGTGTTCAAGATCCTGATCGTTGCTGGGAAGAAGCTGTTCTAAACCTGATGATCATGGTGTTCAAGGTCCTGTGCCGCCTTCCCAATGGTAATAGTGAAATGAGAGCATGGCCAGGGTTGTGTGTGTCTTTGATATTGGTTGCCTTTTTCTGGCAGCACCTTCTGACAGATCCCTTTTGATAGCTGGGAGGTCAGTACCTGTGATGGACTGAGTAATGTCTACCACTATGGTCTCCTTTGTTCCTGAGCGTACTAATTGTCGAACCAGGCTGTTATGTAACCAGTAAGCATGTTGTCTACCGTACATCTGGAGAAGTTCAATAAAGTATTAGTTGACATCGATGTGCTGGGCCCAGGACAGATCTTCAGTGATATGCACATCCAGGAACTTTAAGCTGATGACTCCACCGCCATCCTGCCGATGAACATGGGTTCATCGATCCTTCGCTTTACCCGACTTAAGTTAACAATCAGCTCCTTAGTCTTGAGCAAGCCACAAAAACATTAGTGCGGAGCGAATAGAGGGTGATGCTGAAGAGGAAAAATGGGGAGAGGAGTGCACCATGTACATTAAGTTAAATGACTAGTTTTGGTGCTAAATGTGCTATATAATTTTATATTAATAGATTACATTTTTACAATATTTGTGCATGGAGTGGAAAATGAAAATTACATTCACATTCCTAAAAGGTGAATTTGGTAAACATTTGATGGAGAAAAACTGCAGGATATGGAACTAATTTACTATCTCTTTCAAAGAGCGTAATGGGCCAAATGCTGCTTTATGCTTATTCAATTTTTGTGACAACTTTTCTGCATCCTGATCAACTGACTTCTTTGTTTTTTCTTACACTGTAGGAGGAGAGAGCTGCATTTGCTATCCATGATTATGGGGATAGAATTGTGGATGCATTTGATTACATTAAACAAAGACTTTCGTTTGCAAATATAGTGGCTGGGAAGGAGTCGTTTGAGGTGTGTCGATACATGCTGGCCTCGCTACAGTTGGTGAGTATGCTTTTCAAGTAAGATTAAAATCTGACAAGTAGGAAATTCAAACATTCACTGAAAAGGGAATATCCTGAGTTAATGTAGGTCATGGAAGGGAATCTTGGTTTGGGGAGATGGGGGAACATCTTGTAAACTAGGCAGATGTGAAGCAAAGTTAGAAATTAAGTAAATTGGCTGAAGCATTCTGGCTAATGGCTGAGAAACGTCATAATTTGCAAATGTTTGAGGTGAGATTTTTCTTTTGTGTGTCACAATTTTATTGGCAAGACGACTCTGAGCAGGCTTCGATATCAAAAAGTTGGGACTTTTCACCACACAGCCAGTCAGTACTTCAGCATTCAACACAGATTATATTTTAGCAGTCCAAAGGGCAGTGCTGGGGTTAGCTATGCTGGCAGGAGGAACAATCCTGACTCAGCATATTTAGAGCTGGTACAGGTCAATCTTATCTTGCAGCTTAAAGGTAATTGAGAATTTCACTGATAGCATCTCATTGTGCATTTGGATCGATATGTGCCCCTTGGGTTTGCCTGGTATTGTATGGGCTACGTTTTGCTTCATTGTCCTTTTTCCCCCCCTCCGGTACAAGAATTGAATGTTATGAGACGCTTGAAAAATCATTCATTTTCTGCTGTTGAAATGACTCAGATATGCACTTGTACAGTCTGCACCAGTTCTGGCTGCGCTATTGAGCTGGGATAATTTGTAATTATTTACCTTTTGACGAAATCTTGTTCCTTCTGCACAGGCTAATGACTACACAGTGGAAATATGGGAAAGAGATGGACTGTATGAGTCAGTTGACACAATGGAACTCACCTTGCTGAGCAAAGTAAGAGCTCATGATCGGTTCCGGACCTACATGGCTCCATCCCTTTCCAACAAATGAGAAAGCATGCAGACCTGCCTGTATCTTTTGCATCCTTAAAGCTAGAAACTCATCTTCTTATTGCTGATAGCCATACATGGAGAAGGCTGTGCTGTTTCTACTTGATTTATGCAATTTAAGGTTAATCGGTAATGAATAAGTTGCCAGGGTCTTTATTTTGATGGAAACCTCCCTTTATAACTCGCTAAACTCCCAACAAAACAATTTGTACATTGTGACTTTGAAAAGATAATTGTGTAATTTATGTTGATATTTTGCTATGTAATCCCAGACTGTTTTAAATGGGCTGTGTATGGGACATGTACATTATCAATGCATCAAGTATCTGCATCATGTATAGTACTTTTTTAAAGAAACCACTTACAGTATCTGTTTGCTCGTAAATTTTGTCTTGAGCTGAAGACTTCTAGCTTGCTCATTAAATTATTTCCAATGCCATAACTAAGGCTGTTGAACTTTGGATTTATGCCAGAAAAGTTGTCTGGGCTCATCTCCATGCCTCACTGGAATATCGGTAAATGTCACATTCGCAGATTGTTCTTAAATCTATCTTCTAATTTAACTCGAGTTGCTCCCAAGTGAGCAACATTTTTGCTCTGCTGTTTGAGAAGTTCACCAGATTTTGAAATCTCTTCAAATACTGTAACCTGATGTTGGTTGTAACTTTGTAAGATGCAACGCCTGTCCTGTTGTTTTGGGGTTATAGAGTTGGGATCAGAGTTATTGAATATTTCCCTAGTGCCCATCCACTGCAATCATTTTAAGAAGCATTGAAGTGGGGATCATGAGTGGGATGGTGTAGAACAAGGAATGATGTTTTGATGTTGATTGGTATGTTTAGGGATGATGTGTATTGGGGTTCATTGACATAACTGGTGATCCTGATAAGTTTTGGGGTATACATTAAATGTACTTTTATAAAGTGCAGAATTTTTAAATGAAATTTTGTCTCGGGACATGTAAACTTGCATACTTTCTGTATTTTGATTTTTATAACCAATTTGGGATTGGAAAATCTGCAGAAATAAGCCATTCTCGAGGAAATCTGTACTACATCCTGTTTCCAGAACAGAATATTCTATTGACCCTTAGATGCTTTGAGGATATATCAAAAAAGATGACAAACAGGAAAACAAATAGGTGGGACTTGACATTATTTAGATGGTGCTGGGGGGAGTGGGAGTGGTGGCGAGGGGCAGTAAGTGTTCGCATTGTTCAAATAATTTGCACAATAAAATTAACTGGCGACAAATGGTGGAAATGTTAGTGTTTGTGAACTTTGTTAATAGGGCAGCAAACAAAGCATTATTTTTACTATCTAGCTGAGCTGTATATTGTCAAATTTATTTTAATGTTCTAAGAATTATTTTTTTAAATGATTATTGGAAAGGCAATTTGAGGATAGGTAACAAACAGTTCACTGTTGTACAGTGAAGAAATGCATTGGGGACAAGTTGTTCAAGGATGCAAATTGACCACTAACTATTTATGCATTGAATGTGTTACTAGCATGGTTAGAAGGCAGTTCTTTGGCCCAACTTGTCCATAAGTTGCCTGCACTTGGTCTATATCCCTCTAAACTCTTCCTAACTGTTATATCCAAATGTATTTTGAAAGTTTTAATTGCATTTACTACTATAGCTTCCTTTGGAACAAAATAATTATCCCGCTTCATCCTGATTTTATGAATGTTGAATTATCCATGTTCAAAATGCAGATGATCACTGATTATCAGGAACTTGACTATTTACATAAATACTAAGGTAGTCAGAAGCTGGATACTCTCACCAGGTAGTCAGAAGCTGGATATTCTGCAACAAATAAGTTAAAATCTTCTGAATATTCCTTCCATAAGCAATGGTACTGATTCACCTCTACCCCCTTGATGATATTGGAATTTGTCTAAACAACTGATGCACTACAATGTAGAGAACTATATTCTGCACTCTTACCGTGTAGTCTATCGTAAGTTTGAACTGATTGATTCTATGTATCTCATCTATTTGGATAGCATGCAAAAACAAAGCTTTTCTTTGTACTTTGGTACGTGACAATAATGATAAACCTAAAATAAGTTACTCATGCCTTACTCCTACTTATGAAGTGCGAGTTAGTAGGAATAAATAGTTTCTGCCTGGTCCTGTTCCAATACCCCTCAAGGTTTTCATCCAGAAACCAGCCTGCTTGCCAAGCATGCGTTCAATCATATGTAACTAATGGTTGGTAATTCATCTCACCATGAGAACATCTCTGCAGGTGGGACACTGGACAGTGGCCTTGGCCTCATTTTCCTGGCCGAATCAATCAATGACCTAAGGTGTTCACTGATGACTGCAATGTTTGATTCCATTTGCAACTCCAGGAAAGGAAGCAGCCTATGCCTGTATATGAAAACCATACTTCATAGAAGAAAGCCTTTTGGTCCACTACCCATGGCTAAACTTGTACCCATCTGGACTAAACCTGTAAAGCAGCACTTGGTCTGTAGCCTTCCATGCATTAGCAATTTGTGTAGATTTCTGCCTCTACCAGTATATAGTCCTAGATTTCAGCTACCCTGAGTGAATGGATTCCTCCTCAGATCTTTGTCTAAACATGCCTTCCCATGTTAGGCGTCTCTGCCATGGGGAAAGTTTTGTATATTTCTAAACAGACTGCCCATCCAACCTTAAATGAAATTCCCAACTTCCCATATAATGTCCTTGTGAATCTTTTTTGCACCTTCTACAGTGTAATCATATCCTTCCTGCAGTGTAACAGAGTTATTCACAATATTACAGCTGTGGCCTAACTTGATTTTTATAAAGTTGGACCACAACCCTTATATTCAATGCCCCCAGCTAATGAAGACTAATATCTCCTTCGCCACCTTATCTACATGTACTGCCACCTTTGGGGATCTACAGACATGTACACTAAGATCTCTCTCCCTTAATATTCCAGAGCCTTATTTGTTACGTGATACTCCCATGTGACCTATCATTCACTTGCAAGGTAGCTAGTCCTAAATTATATTCAAGTATAGGGTGATAGGACATTTGTACCACCAAAAATGCCCAATTGGAGAAAATCGTCCAATTAATTATTAAATAGGTACCAGAGGTGCGGAAAAGACGAGAGTAGGGTGAAAATTGTCAACTCTGGTTAGAATTGGACACGGTTACTATCTGTGCTGTCACACTGATGATTAATTTGAAAAATTCAATAGAAAGATGCTGCCCTACAGTCAGCTCAGAGGTACAGGAAGATGGGATCAAAATAATCTAGCAAATAATGAGGATTAATTCAACTCATAATGTGCTTTGCTTTGATACACAACCACCTCAAAATGAAGCAGGTGATAAGTATACTTCTGAAAATAGCAACATCATCTTAAATTGACAAACAGATTCTTATTTAAGGCTATTTGATGTATGAGCTTAGTTTACTGGATGTAGACATTGAATTAAAACACATTTTATGGAAATGCAGTGTCACAAAATCTGAAAAAATCACCAGTCTGAAGAAGGGTTTCGGCCCAAAACGTTCAATATTTTCTTCGCTCCATAGATGTTGCCGCACCCGCTGAGTTTCTCCAGCACTTTTGTCTACCTTCAATTTTCCAGCATCTGCAGTTCCTTCTTAAACATCACAATATACTGACCATGTTTGCATCAATAATATGAATTTATTAAGTTCAGGATTGTCTTAATTTATTGAAACAATATCTTAAACAATGCAATATTTGGATTGTGTTAAGGCAGGAGTATATTCCATTCCTGAGGAAGCATGCTCAAATCTATATAAACAGTTTATCACATTATGCATTTTGATTTTCCTGGTTCAAATCCAAAGCTCCATATGGTAGACAGAGCCTGAATTTAACATGTGTGACTCCTGTGCTAGGTTTCACAGGTGTGTCATGCTCCTGTATCTCCTTTTTCATTTGTCAGTAATTTCAAGTTACAAAGTAGCTGTCATCCTGCATGAAATAGGTGTACACAGGCAGTAAGTGTAATCAGTTCTTTCTGTACTGGATGTTTGATATGCTAAATTTAAAATATCTAGTTTCTGTTTGACAATAAACCGCCTGTTTTTAATGTATGTTCTGATTAGGAATTCTGATCTATTGTTTCAACTCTTCTGGTATTCAGACTGATTTCCATTAAAAAAATAAAGGAAATAATGACCCATTTTCAAAATAAAGTACAAGAATTGAGCAGTTCTAAACACTGGGAATTAACGTCCAATTATGCCAGCAATGATTAAAATTATTAAATAATTGTTTTGACAATATAATTGGTAAGTGAATGTATTAATCATTTGGTGTCTACATTATAACAATAATTTGAAAAACTAATATTCTGCTTCAGTACAAAGTTATTCTAAGCAATTGTAAGTTATGTGATTCCTCACACCTATTCACTAACATTCTGTGAGCAGCAGTGACTGTCACTTGTGTTCCTGGTTGCTAAACAAATCTTGGAATGAATTTTAAATCAATATCCAGATTATGTGCATTACATGAACAATTGTTATTCACTGTCGTGATATGTCAACTCATTTGGAAAAATAAGTCTGAATATTGCCAAATCTTCCCACTTGATCAAATGTAGCTAGAATTGGAAACATGTTTGAGTAAAATTGAGATGTTACAAGTCCTGATCCATTTGTGACATGGGTAGGCTTAGAACACATTCTCACCAATAATTGATTCTGGTGCAAACTTTTGCTACTAATCTCCCATTTATCTTCAACTGAACAGTTGAACATGGGTTTTCATGTGGCCTCGGATACTCTCAGCGATTTCCTGATCACTTTTGCTCCTATTGTAGTAATCAATGAAAAGTCCATCTGGGTTGAGAAGATAAATGATAATGGTGTGGTCCACAATGTAGTCATTATCTTCATCCTTTGGACCAGCACTGTAATACACCCGATATGCCTTCCCCAGTTCCTTGATCTGTTCTGGGGTCCCAGTTAACCCAATCATACGAGTGTGAAAATCCTTGATGTATTTTGCCATCTCTTTCACTCCGTCTCTCTCTGGATCCACTGTGATGAAAATAGGTTGGACTGGTGGCAGTGCTCTGTCCATGTCCAAAATTAGTACTGCATTAGACATCTTCTCCATCTCATCAGGACAGATGTCAGGGCAATGAGTGAATCCAAAGTACAACAGCACCCACTGGCCAAAGAAATCACTCTTGGTTCTGGGTCTTCCAGTGTGATCTAACAAGTTGAAATCACCTTGACCAAGTACCAATTTCTTCAGCTGCTCATGGCGTTTCAACTTCTCCTGTTGCTTTTTTTCCAAGTGAACATAGAAACAAAATCCCATCACAACAGCTCCAAAGAGGCAAGTCACTAGAATTTTTTTCTGCGGTGTTATCTGTTGGCTTTTGGCAGATTTCCCCGAATTTTTGTCTGAAGACAACTTTGAGAATGATCTGTGGGTCAATGGGATTAAGTTGCCTGGTGTTACTGACATAACTCCACGAGCAAGATGGCAGGTATTTAATATACTGCAGGTTCTCAAAAACCTTACAGCTGTAAATTGCAGCTTCTCTTTCAAACAACGGTGTGAGGCTTTGTGAATTGTTAATAGTGGGACACTTTTCCCTGAATAGTTCACAAGAGTTTCAGTGTTCTGTGGTGGCAGTATAGATGATTTCTTAGTTGGCTGTGTTCTCTTAGTACAGGAATAGGAAAGCAGGTTTGTACCAAAGTGTTTCAATGTCGTATGGTTACAGTTGATTACAATAGATTTAGCCTGTAAAGGCCATTCTATTTCCATGCTGACATAATGCGTTTTTGTTCCTAAGTGTCCATTACTCAAACGTTTTGCATTACTCAAAATCGCTTTGCCATCTCTGCCTGCAACCTCGATACGAAAAGCTGCTAGCTTCAGGAATTGACCAATGTCCAAATGTTGACCCTGTAAAATGCAGGTGCCCAATCTTGCATACATCTTCACATCTTCAAAAGTAAAACAAACACATGCCAGATTAAATACATTGGAGAAAGATCCCTATGACACACAAGAACAAAAAGGAAAAAGGAACACAATCCTCTAATCAAGGAAATTCTGTTGAAACTCCACAAACAGGCGACATGCACAGACCAACGCGGTGACCCAGCTATACTAATCCACGAATCCATCTGGTAGCCCACTTGCAGAGATTTACTGCCCCACTAGTAACCCGCTTGCAAAGACCCACTGGTCCATCCGGTGGCCCGCACTTGCAGAGATCCACTGGCCCATCCAGTGGCCACTTGCAGAGACCCACTGGTCCACCAGTAGCCCACCTGCAGAGACTCACTGACTGCCGGTAGCACACTTGCAGAGATCCACTGACCCATTTGCAGACTCACTTGCCCAACAGTAGCCCACCAGCAGAGACCCACTGCTACAGTAGTAGCCCACCTGCAGAGACCCACTGGCCCACCAGTAGCCCACCTGCAGAGACCCACTGGCCCATCAGTAGCCTACCTGCAGAGACCCACTGGCCCACCAGTAGCCCACCTGCAGGGATCCACTGGCCCACCAGTAGCCCACCTGCAGGGATCCACTGGCCCACCTGCAGAGACCCACTGGCCCACCAGTAGCCCACCTGCAGAGACCCACTGGCCCATCAGTAGCCCACCTGCAGAGACCCACTGGACCACCAGTAGCCCACCTGTAGGGATCCACTGGCCCACCAGTAGCCCACCTACAGAGACCCACTGGCCCACCAGTAGCCCACCTGCAGAGACCCACTGGCCCACCTACAGAGACCCACTGGCCCACCAGTAGCCCACCTGCAGAGACCCACTGGCCCACCAGTAGCCCACCTGCAGAGACCCACTGGCCCACCAGTAGCCCACCTGCAGAGACCCACTGGCCCACCAGTAGCCCACCTGCAGAGACCCACTGGCCCACCAGTAGCCCACCTGCAGAGACCCACTGGCCCACCAGTAGCCCACCTGCAGAGACCCACTGGCCCACCAGTAGCCCACCTGCAGAGACCCACTGGCACACCAGTAGCCCACCTGCAGAGACCCACTGGCCCACCAGTAGCCCACCTGCAGAGACCCACTGGCCCACCAGTAGCCCACCTGCAGAGACCCACTGGCCCACCAGTAGCCCACCTGCAGAGACCCACTGGCCCACCAGTAGCCCACCTGCAGAGACCCACTGGCCCACCAGTAGCCCACCTGCAGAGACCCACTGGCCCACCAGTAGCCCACCTGCAGAGACCCACTGGCCCACCAGTAGCCCACCTGCAGAGACCCACTGGCCCACCAGTAGCCCACCTGCAGAGACCCACTGGCCCACCAGTAGCCCACCTGCAGAGACCCACTGGCCCACCAGTAGCTCACCTGCAGAGACCCACTGGCCCACCAGTAGCCCACCTGCAGAGACCCACTGGCCCACCAGTAGCCCACCTGCAGAGACCCACTGGCCCACCAGTAGCTCACCTGCAGAGACCCACTGGCCCACCAGTAGCTCACCTGCAGAGACCCACTGGCCACTCCGATCCTACAATTCACTGTGGAGATCCTCCTGCTCCACGCCTCGATCTTTCCGAATTCCGCCTCCCCACAACTTCACTCACCCGCTCTCTGGGACACTCCGAGGTTCAGTCCCCGACCTTGGTTCTGCTGGTTGCTATCACCCTGCGGCCTCGGTCCCCGGTCCCGCCACTGCTCGTCGTTGCGGCCCGCGAGCCGCGTTTCCGGTACAGTGGACTACAATTCCCAGCAGGCTCCGCGGCCACGCACGCGTGGTGTCGTCAGCGACAAAGACCCGGCTGGAGGAGCAGGTAGGAGGGAGGTCGGTCTCCGCCATCACCTGGACTGGAGAGAAGCAGAGAGAGCCAAACCCAGCACTGTACCCGCACCAACAACCCTTCAACCACCGTGCAGCCTCACATCGAAACACTCAAACACCATGTACCCTTAAAACTAAACACTCAAGCACCTTCAAAACTAAGCACTCAAACACCCTGTGCCCTCAAAGCTAAACAGTCTACATCCTGGAAACTAAACACTCAAACACCTTTTGACTTTAAACTAAACACAAACACCCTAGACCCTCAAAACGAAACACAAACACCCTCAAACCTAAACACACTACCAGTCTACATCCTCAGAAGTACACTCTCAACCATTGTACACTTTCAACACTTCTGCTTCAGTGATAAATACATAAATTATGCATGGTAAGACGTGAAAAGAAAAAGACTGCAAAAAACATTAGTGCAAACCATAATTAAAAAACATGTCCACAATAGTGCAAGAGGTGGTCCGTAGTGCTCCATTGCTCGAAATAAATGTAGGATTGTGCAGGTCGGGTCAAGAACCCGATGATTAATGGTTACAGTCAGCACATTTTGGTCCCATGTGATCAGAACTTGGATATGTTAGGATTCAGTTGAAGTAATTAATGTGATGGAGTGAGGTCGGGATCTTGGACAGCCTCCTCACACCATTAATGGTTTAATGGTTTTATTAATATTGCCCAGAAAAGATCATTAGAGAATTTGGATTAACATTGGTGTTTGTTTGTATTTGAATTTATTTTGGAGCTGTAGGATCTTCAGGAGCTTTTTTATTCCAATGTAAATTCCACTCACGCCCACATATCAGAGTAGGTGGAAACAATTAAATAACCAAAACCTCACTGAATAACTCACCATTACGAATCACCACTGAGAATTGCAAGCCAACGGATGGTCAATGCTGGTATTTGAATGTAGAATCATAATTGTGCGTGAAATGGCGCCAGTCCCAGAATTGTTCTTTGCACAGGTACAATCGTTAATTTAGTTTTAGTTCAGAGATGCAGCACGGAAACAGGCCCTTCGGCCCGCCTAGTCCGCACCGACCAGCGACCCCTGCACATCAGCAATATCCTACACACTCTAGGGACAATTTACATTTATACCAAAGCCAATTAACCTATAAATCTATGTGTCTTTGGAGTGTGGGAGGAAATCGAAGATCTTGGGGTCATGGGACAAACGTACAGATTCCGTACAGACAGCACCCGTAGTTGGGATTGAGCCCGGGTCTCCGGCGCTGCATGCGCTGTAAGTCAGCAACTCTACCGCTGCGCCACCCTGCTGCCCCTTGAAGTTGTATGAGGTTTGTACTTTGCCACTGACCACATGGTTATCTAAGTCTTCTTGCAGGGATTTAGTTTAGTTTAGAGATACAGCGTGGAAACAGGTTCTTCGGCCCACCAGGTCTGCATCGAGCAGCGATTCCCACATATTAACACTATTATTAACACTATCCTACACACACTAGGGACAATTTTTTCATTTACCAAGCAAATTAACCTATATAACTGTACGTCTGTGGAGTGTGGCAGGAAACCGAAGATCTTGGAGAAAACCCACGCAGGTCATGGGGAGAACATACAAACTCAGTACAGACAGCACCCGTAGTCGGGATCGAACCCGGGTCTCCGACGTTTAGCCTTTACAAGTTATATTTTTCTCAGACAGTGAGTTCACAGACTGGTTTATGAGATGGAATTCAGTCATGAAGACTGCTGTGAATGAAAAGAGGCAGAATGTGGATGAGTGATGAGTAAATCCAACTGGATGTCATCTTTAAGGACCAGTTGTTTGAATATCTACCACTGTTCATCCACTGACCTGTCTCTTAGCTTGTTAACCCAGAACACCTTTGGCTACTCCTCGCTGATACCATTATAATTGTCCTTCTTCAAACTGAAGACACTTGATGTTTAATTTGGTTTAGTTTATTATTATTATTATTATTGTTGTGTGTACCAAGGTACAGTGAAAAGCATTTGGTGCATGCTATCCAGTCAAAGAGAAGATTATGCATGATTACAATCAAGTCGTCTACAGTGTACAGATAAAGGATAAAGTTTGATTTATCCAGTCAATTATATAGACTAACATCTCCCAAGACAATTGCAGTTCTCAAACATTCCCTAGATATTTCCCCACACCACCCTGATCATGCTCTCATTTCATTGGGAAGGTACAGAAGCCAAAAACCCTGAGCACTAGGCTCAGGAACAGCTACCATCTTCTTCTTGCGTTTGAGGCAACAGAAGTTATGTAACGCTCTCCAGGCATTGTAGCCAGTTAGGCCTTCTGCATTCAGCTGCAGCAGGGTGATGCCATCCGGTTCGACATGCTCCGGTTTGGCGCCAAGCCACGACGACTGAGGTTGAATTAGGGCTGCAAGCTGCGGCGACTGAAGTTGCATTATTTCTGCTGCTGTCTCTGTTTGTTGTCGTTCGCCTGGCTGAAGTCAGTTGACAGGGCTCATCATGGGTGGTCGACAACATGAGCCCCCCCAGCCACCATCAGGCTCTTGAACACTATACAACACTAATCTCAGCAACTACGATCTTCTAAGAACTGTATCTTTGGTTGCACTACAGATCTCGGCTTTTACACTATTATAGTTTCCTAATGTTATGGTTATTAATTTATTGTATTTTTGACCATATTATCTATCTATATTACTAAAAGTCTCATCTTGACCAGGTTTCAGGGCTCACCATAGCACAGAGTCTGCCTTGTTGAAGGTACACAATGACCTACTGCTCACCGTTGACTCCGGCGACTGTGCAATTCTGCTACTTCTTGACCTCAGCGCAGCATTTGATACTGTCGACCACACCAACCTAATTACTGCAACTCCCTTTACACTGGCATCAGCCAATCTTCCCTGTCCCGCCTGCAACTGGTCCAAAACGCCGCAGCGAGACTCCTGACGGGCACCCGAAAAAGGGACCATATCACCCCGATCCTGGCCTCTCTCCACTGGCTCCATGTGTGGTTCCGTATAAACTTCAAGATCCTCCTCCATGTCTACAAAGCCCTCAATGGGCTTGCTCCCACCTACATAAAATGTCTTCTCACCCACCACTCCACCTCCAGGCCCCTCAGATCGGCCGACTTGGGGTTGCTGAATATCCCACGGTCTGAGCATAAGCTCAGGGGCGACCTCGCCTTTGCGGTTGCAGCCCCTAGACTGTGGAACAGCATCCCCTTTCCCATCAGAACTGCCCCCTCCATCGACTCTTTTAAGTCAAGACTAAAGACTTATCTATACTCCCAAGCCTTTCCTGATGTCCTCTGAGTGAGGGCTACATGTATATATGTATGTAGTTTGTTTTGTTTGTGCTATTCTTATAACAAATGTAAAGCACTTTGGCCAACGAGAGTTGTTTTTTAAATGTGCTATATAAATAAATGTGACTTGACTTGACTTGACTGTTGCACTGTATATTGATTTTAGAAAAAACGCTGCCACTTACGGCTGTGATTTTTGGCCATCTTACTCAGTCCCCCTCCGCTGGTCAGGACAAGAGGATTTTTCCCATCGATGAAAAATAAAAGACTTATTAATGTTTAAAAAATGTTGAGATTTACTCTCCTGAAGGCCACGCTCCTTCCGGAGGGACTATAAAACCCGGAAGTATGGAGGTGCCTCAGTTCTCTGCAAGATGGGGGAAGCGAGAGGTGGCAATTCTCAGTCTGAGCTGTGAATAATGCTGAACACACATCTACTAAACTGTGAGTGGTTTTACTGACCTTAATGTGGTTTGAAAATGTAGTTTAAAAATGCAAAAGTATTTTTTGGTTTGAAAATGCAAAAGTGTTTTTTGGTTTGAGAATGCAAAAGTTGCCTTGCCTAATTGAAAAGTTGATTTGAAAATGCAAAAGTTGACTTGCCTAATTGAAAAGTTGGTTTGAGAATGCAAAAGTTGCCTTGCCTAATTGAAAAGTTGGTTTGAGAATGCTAAAGTTGCCTTGCCTAATTGAAAAGTTGGTTTGAGAATGCCAAAGTCGCCTTGCCTAATTAAAAAGTTGGTTTGAGAATGCCAAAGTTGCCTTCCCGTGAAGTGTAATCTTGACCACTTCCTGTTTGCGCTGTATATTGATTTTAGGAAAAACGCTACCAGGTACGGCTGTGATTTTTGGCCATCTTACTCAGAGTCCCCCTCCGCTCATCAGGTGCTGAGGATTTTTCCCATCGATGAAAAATAAAAGTTATTAGTGTTTAAAAAATGTTGAGATTCTCTCTCCAGTCAATCACGCCATGAAGGCCACGCCCCTTCTGGTCGGAGGGACTATAAAACCTGGAAGTGTGGGTGTGGCTCAGTCTCTGCAAGAAGGGGAGGGAGAGGTCACGACTGTCTTTAGTGGCCTTGCACCCTGCTTGAAATGGTATGAAACTGCATGTGAATTTAGTGGCCTTGCACCCTGCTTGAAATGGTATGAAACTGTATTTGAATTTGGTGGCCTTGCACTCTGCTTGAAATGGTAGGAAACTGCACTTGAATTTGGTGGCCTTGCAGGCTGCTTGAAATGGTAGGAAACTGCACTTGAATTTGGTGGCCTTGCACCCTGCTTGAAGTGGTAGGAAACTGCCCTCGAATTTGGTGGCCTTGCAGGCTGCTTGAAATGGTAGGAAACTGCACTCGAATTTGGTAGTCTTGCACTCTGTTCGAAGTGGTAGGAAACTGCACTCGAATTTGGTGGCCTTGCACCCTGCTTGAAGTGGTAGGAAACTGCACTCAAATTTGGTGACCTTGCACCCTGCTTGAAGTGGTATGAAAAATGCACTTGAATTTGGTGGCCTGTGCACCCTGCTTGAAGTGGCATTTCAAGGAATAGCCGTGAGTCAACTGCCAGCTCACCAGCCTTGAGTGACTGAGCCACCAGCCCAAGAATCCATTCAGCCCACAATGTCCATACTAGCCCTCTGGAACCCAGTCCCTTCAGCCCACAACACCCATACTGGCGCTCTGGAAAGGCCACCCCCCCCCCCCCCCCCACTGGGCACCAATAT
>CM075985.1:12388199-12594141 GCA_038087875.1 Malacoraja senta | reverse complement strand
CCCTCCCTCCCCACTCTTCCACTTCCTCTCCCCCTTACCCCACCCCCTCCCTCTCCTCCCCCCACCCTCTCACCCCTCCCTTATCCCTCCCTTACCCCTCCTCCCCTCTCTCCCCCACCCATTTCCTACCCCTCTGTACCTCTTCCACCACTCCCCCTACCCTCTCCCCCTCCCTCCCACTCTTCCACTTCTCTCCCCCTCCCCTCCCACTCTCCCTCCCCTCCCACTCTTCCCCTCTCCCCACCCCTCCCCCTCCCTGCACACTCTTCTCCCTCCCTCCCCTACCCCATCTCCTCCTCCCCTCCCTCCCCCATCCCTCCCCCACTCCCCCACACCTCTCTCCCCCTCCCCATCCCTCTCTCCTCCAATCCCCACCCCTCTTTCCTCCCCCTCTCCATCTCCCTCTCCCCACCCTTCTCCCTCTCCTCCCCTCCTCCTCCCACCCCATCCCTCTCTCCCCACCCCCCTTCTCCCTCCACACTCTTCCCCCTCCCTCCTCTACCCCATCTCCCTAATCCCCTCCCTCCCCATCCCTCCCCCCTCCCCCACACCTCTTTCCCCTCTCCTCCCGTCCCCTTCCCTCTCTCCTCGCTCCCTTCCCCTACCCCTCTGTCCCTCATCCTCCACTCCCCCTACCCCTCCCTCCCCACTCTTCCACTTCTCTCCCCCTTACCCCACCCCCTCTCTCTCCCTCCCCAATCCCTCTCTCTCCCCTCCCTTCCCCCTCCCTCCCCTCTTTCCCCCCACCCCTTTCCCTACCCCTCTGTCCCTCTTCCACCACTCCCCTACCCCTCTCCCCTCCCTCTCTCCCACTACCACCACTCCCCCCTACACCTCACCCCCTCCCTCCCCATTCTTCCACTTATCTCCCCCCACCCCCCATCCCCCACCCCTCACCATCTCCCTCCCCCACACCTCTTTCCCGCCCTCCCTTCCCTCTCCCTCCCCACTCTTCCCCCTCTCTCCCCCCTACCCCTCCCTCCACACTCTTCCCCATCTCCCTCCCCCACCCCTCTCTCTCCCCCTCCCTTCCCTCTCCCTCCACACTCTTCCCCTCCCTCCCCTAACCCCACCCCATCCCTCTCTCCCCCACCCCCCTTCCCTCTCCCCCTACCCCATCTCCCTCCTCCCCTCCCCCCTCCCCCACACCTCTCCTCCCCTCCCCCACCCCTCTCTCAATAATATCAAGGGGTGTGATGAGTGTATGTGTTTGTCGGTGCCAGATTCCCACCCCGCAACCGTGCTTTGGGGAAACAGACCCAACGCGTCTGCACTTAGTCTAGTATAACAATAAAACACTCTTGACTCTTGCATTATCAAGTTGACACATTTAGGGAATCTATAGATACTCCCACCAATATCTTCCTTTTCATGTGCTCATGATTTCAACCCAAACCAATTCTGCATTGCAGTTCAGATCAGTCTGATGAAGGGTCTTGATCCGAAATGTCACCCATTCCTTCTCTCCGGAGATGCTGCCTGTCCCGCTGAGTTACGCCAGCATTTTGTGTCTATCTTCGATTTAACCCCGCATCTGCAGTTCTGTTCTACATCCCTCTCATTACAGCCACTGCTTCTATATCAGAACGGAACAGTGAATGATACCTTCCTTGATTAACAATGCTACTCTGTCTCCTTTTCCTTTTGGCCTATTACTTGCAACATTGTATAACCTGGAATATTGAAATCCCAGTCCTAGTCACTCTGCAACTGTATCTCCATAACAGAGACCAGTATCATTATGTGTAGGAAAGAACTGCAGATGCTGGTTTAAATCAAAGGTAGACACAAAATGCTGGAGTAACTCAGCGGGACAGGCAGCATCTCTGGAGAGAAGGAATGGGTGACGTTTCGGGTCGAGACATCGATCAGTCTGAAGTCAGATCGGTCAGAAGCACTGCATCTCTCACTGTGGATCCCCCTCCAATTGTGGAAGTGTCTCCACCCCGTTACATTATAAGCTCCACTGCCTAACCTCATTTCACACATTCAGTAGCTGAATTAGATCTAACAAAGAAATATTCAATGTGAAAAGATACAAACCATTTATAAAGTTCAAAAGATGGAGGTGTTTCATTGTCAAGTGTGGTCTGTCCATGTGTTGAATCTCAGGCTTCTTTCTTTTGCAGTATGGCTTCTTCACCACATTTCGGTCCCCAATCCTAAAACCACAAGCACAATTTATCATGTATTAATTTAAGTCACATGCACTTTGCAGGTGAGTATTAATGAAGATACGAGAGTGCATTTAGATCTGCGTTAACAGCTTCAGCAAGCTGGAAACATTTGTCCAATCCTTCCAGCGGGCCAGAACATGGGTCCAAACCAAAGATTTAAGCAGATGTCGGAGAAAGTGTGTAGTACAGGTGGGTGATGTGAATTGGAGGAGGATGTGAGGTCAGATCTAAGGCTAGATACAATGAATGAGACATCGGCTGAGGAGGAGGGAGTTAGATTTGTAATCAGATGGGGGCTTATACTTGCCTTCTCGTGAGTGGGTGACTAAGCTGCTGGAAATGGTGTGTAAATGACAGAAGAAAAATATAGAAATAATTTATGCATTTTCACGATACATTTCAAAAAAATGTAACAAATTGCTTTTTTCTGACATTTTAAGCATGGATTTTTACAGATACTTAGTTGTTGAATCAGATTCCACTGTATTAACTGCCTGTCTATGGGGAAAGTGGAGCTTTGAGACATAAAATGGATGGATGCACAACTCATTTACTGTAGATTTGTATAATCTCATAATGGAAACCATTATTTACAGTCACTCTTGGGATGCTCTTGTTGCTGGTAAGGCTGATATGTATTGTTGAATCCATGTTGCTGTAGTTGCATGGAGCCACTTCACATGAAAGTACAAATAACTCTGGGACTGGAAGGAGGAATAGGTTAAACTGGGTGAAGATGGTGAATGTCCTATCTTGAAGGAATTTAAAAAACAGAAAAAACTTTCACGATAGTCTAACGGATTCATGGTCAGTTTTACCAATGCCAAACTTTCATTTTGATGCCCATCCACCCAGTCTCCTTATTCACCCATCAAAGCCCATCTCCCGTCTGTTATCAAAGTCCAGAAATCCAGCAACCAGCTCTCCCTCAATATCCATTTATTATTTCTCAGCCATTGAAACCCAACCATACAGCTTCTAATTTTCCCATCAAAGTCCACCCCTCAATCCTCTTGTTCTCCCCCATTAAACCCAACCTTTCGGCTCATCAATACCCAACCCTCTTGCTCTCTAATTTTGCATGAAAGCAATCCTCCAATGCCATCATTCTTTCGTTGGTCACCCTTCCAGCCCCCTAATTTTCTCTAGTTAATTATTTATTTTTATGTAATTTAAAGTTTGCCAAATATTTCATGGATTGTAAGAGGCTGATTGTGAACTAGCATGGAGAGCTTTCTTCGTTCATTTATACCTGGGATAGTTCATTTAAATTTTAATTTGTACATCTGGTATCTCCTCCGAAGCTATGTTATTCCTATCATTTCAATCAAAGGGTCTTCTCGGATATTTTGTTTCGATCACTGTCTAAACATGTCCTCCTTTTCCTTCTTTACACTGCTTTCTGTGTTCAACCGTGGAAAAACTCATCTAATTAATTCACATACAAGATTCAACTGTTCAGCATTCGCCCTCCATCTGCACTGACATTTCTGCAGCTATAAATCATCTCCCTCACACTCCTGCTTCCACCTTTGATCTTTCAAATCCGTTAACACTTTTAATCCCTCTCACCCTAATTGTTGCTCATTTCAGCTCTCATAGCCACTCGCCTAAACTGAAGGGATATTATGGACTGTAAAAACAAGGAACTACACAATCTAGTAAACAAATATAGACACAAATTGCTGGAGTAACTCAGCAGATCAGGCAGCATCTCTGGAGAATACGGATAGGTGATGCTTTGGTCAGGATCCTTCTAAACTACTAATTATAGACTACTGGTTTGGCCATCCTTCATTCTTCTAAACACCAAGAAATACAGGTGAAAACAATGTGATTCTCTTGGTAGGACAACCATCTCTTCCCAAGAGTTAGTCTGGTGTTTCTCTGTAATGATACCAAACCTTTATTTGGGGTAAGATATTCCAGATGTGGCCTTATGATTGCAACAAAACCATTTTTTTTTTCATTTTTAAACTCCACCACCTTTACAATAAAGGCCATAAAGCGATTTGTCTTCTTAACTATTTGTTGGACATGCATGCTAAGTTTTTGTGATGCATGCACTGAACCCTCTGAACCACACTCACTGGCAGTCTTTTTCCGAAGAGCTTGACCACGCACTTCCCCACATCAAACTGCATTTGTCAATCTTTTGCCTACTCATTCAGTCTATCTATATCCCACTGCAGAAACACAGTGTCCTTATCATAATATGCTTTTCACTAATTTTCATACCATCAGCAAATTTTGGAACTTTATATTGCCGTTCCTTCCTCCAAGTAAATAAGGAACAATTGCTGGCCAATAACTGATTCCTGCACTGAATCCACTGATTAGACCTCCATGCAGTCTGAAAAGGACCCATTTGTTTCAATTCTCTTTTTTTCTGCGAGACAGCCTGTTTTCAATCCATTCTTACACACTAATGATGGGCTTCTAATTCATGAACTACCCTCTATGTGGCCACTTTTCAAATGCCTTTTCGAGATCTTAGTGTGCCATATCTACAGGTACCCCTCTATCGACTCTCACCATTACATTCTCAAGGTATCAAACAAAGTTTTGAAGCATCATTTACATTTCTTTAAAAATCTAGGCTTTAATTACCTTTTCTAAATGATTATCAATTTCCTCTATGATTATTAACTTTGACATCTTGCCCAATAGTAGCTGTTAAACGAACTAACCCGTAATTCCCTGCCATCTGCCTTTCCCCCTCGTTTGAATATGGGCGTCTAATTGGCTGTTTTCCAAACCCTGCTACCCTCCCAAACTTCAGTGAGTTACAATAAATTTCAACCAATGGATTCATTATCTGAGAGTCACAAGAAACTATGGATGCTGGAATCGTGAGTAAATCACAAAGTGCTGGAGTAACTCAGTGGGTCAGGCAGTATCTTTGGGAGGAATGGTTCAGCCAACATGTTGGGTCTGAACCCTTCTTCAAACAGTCATTATCTCTACAACCACCCAGCATGCAGTCCATTGGAGCCTGGCAACTTGTCTGCCTTTAGTCCCCTGCATTTCTCTAATAGATTATCGCTTGTAATTGGGATTCTTGTAAGTTCTACCATGTTATCTGAAATTAGCCCATATGGAATCTTAGGAATATTAGCATTGTGTTTCATGGTGAAGACTGATACAAAATATGTATTCACCATATATGCCGGTTCTTTGTTTGCTGTTAGTAATTCTCTAGTTATTTTCTCCAAAGGCACCATATTTACCTTTGTTTCAATTTAATATTATCCTTTGCCTCCTTTGTTATTGCCCCAAACTCCTTGTAATCCTGCAACAGAAACTCCTTCTTCGTCCTAGCTATGTCATCAGTCCCTACATGGAACACGACCACTGATTCCTCCCACCCATTCCAAGTTCTTCTCTAGTCCAGAAGCGATGTCCATAAATAACCACAGCACCAGGCTGGCAACACAGCCTGGAGAATGATCAGTCCGGTGCACGTTGTTAAGCTTTTCCTCACATAAATATTACGCAATGACTTTCTCATGTTTGTACTTTTCCACGAGTAAAATGTACTCTTGTGGTTAAAATTTGAAACATTTTAAACTCGTTGTAAGAACGTAGTGGCCGTGCGTTTAACTTTGTGACTCGTGATTCTACCGTGGGAACTCTTTTTAGAAACAATAATCAGGGACAGAAATATCAGTTACTTCGACTTTTTAAAGACAAATTCTGCTTAACAAAGTTAAGCAAGTTATTGATAAGGTGACAGAGTGGGTTGAAAAGAAAAAATTGCTTGAAGTTTATATATAAATTTGTGTTGTGTTGTGTTGTGTTGAAAAGCTTTTTGCTGAACCGTTTGATTCTCACTGTTTGTTTACTTCATTGCACAATAAAAGAGAGTTCTTTGCTATCAAGATCAAATTGATGTCTGGAAGTCTTCATTTTAATATCACTACAAAGTCTCATGACTTGAATGTAATATTCCTTTCATCATAAAACACAAAATAGAGGAAGGCAAAATATATTCACATCTTGATTCTCACAATCATTTGTGAGATTTAAGGACTCAGCTGCCTCATATGCTGTGCTTTTTAAATGTTTAAAATTGTCCCCTCTCAGTAGATCAGAAAATAAGACAAAGTCTTATGTGAAACAAATGTCTTGAATGTGAAACAAAGTCTTTATTATTGTTCAATATAAAAAACGCTTTTTTGCGCATATTGAGAAATATGCGTAATTTCCTGCAAACCCATATCACGGCGAAGCACCACAGCAAACAACGCAGTGGTCTGAAAAAGGGCTTCTCATACATGAAAATCAACAAATGAAGCACAAATAAAAGTATTTCCACTATATACTAATTCAGCTGAGAAATGCACTAGTCTAAATTCAGGCAATAAAAGATACAATGCAATGCGCTAAATGACAAATTTTGAGATCTACAATCAGATAAGCAGATGCATGATAACCACGTTTTAAAGGAAAGACAGATGCAATGAAATTACTTTTACACCACAATAAAAAATATAATCCACACTTAAAGTTAAACAATGAAAAGTCAGCAGGATTTAAACTAAACATGAAATTAACTGGATTTTTCTGCATGTGGGCTCTCCTCATGCAGTGATGTACCTGTGGTCGGCAGCCGCTCAAAATAAGCTGTCCTGCCACGGCACACTGCCCAATTCTGAATTATAGTAGGAGCAGAGATGGTCTCTCTGCTCTTTTGCACTGTTGGTCCCCGTGTTACCTCGAAAACACTGCAGTGGCACCAAAGTCTCGTCGTTTGTACCACTCCTCCACGCACCTAGTGTTATTCTCCCTGTTTGACTGTCCACTAAGTCACCGTGCTGCATGGCTGTCGCTGATCCTGAAGCTGCACCTCTGATACGGATCAGGTTGTGCAGAACACATGCAGCAAACACAATAGTATCTATGTTCTTTGGCTGGCATGACATCATTTTTTTAACGTGTGATGATTTTTCAACACTTCGATATACATTGTTGCCTCAAGATTAACGGGAGAGGAACTTGGTACACTCGGGAGACAAACTTGGAACATCGCAGAAATGAGAAGTAAACGGGAAACGTAGACATACCCGTGGGAACTCGGTTAAACTCTGGATCATAAACTTGTAGTCTCGTACGCAACCACGAGTCTTTCACTCGGGGTCACTCGTGGGTCAAGTCGCACAGTGAGACAGACCTTTAAGTCGGGAATGTGATGGAGTACTCTCCACCTATCTGAATAAATTTAGTTCCATTGGTGCTTATGAAGCATTGTGCAAACCAGAGTGAAACGGCTTGCTTGGGATGTCATTCACTTTGCTTGAACAAGGATTTCTTCCATGCTGTGACTATAGAATATTTTATCTGAAAGATGCATTCCAGCAGTTCATTGAAACTCAATTAACACCATTTCCCAAAGCCATGATCTCTACCACATGAAGGAACAAGGGTGGTAAACACATAAAAATAGCCTGCATAAGCTCAATTTCCCCTCCAAGTCACCACCTACAAATTTCCCTCTCATGTAGTACATCATCCTGACTTTTAAATATTTTGTCTTTTTTAAATATTAATTGAATCCTAGAACTCCTTACCTAGCAAATACTGTGGACGTACGTGCATTGCACAAACTGCAGCAGCTCAGGAAGATGGATCACCATCGCCTCAAAGATGTGCAGGGATGGGCAATAAATAAATGTAGCATATTCTATGCTAAATAAAAAAATTGTTAAGATGAGTAAAAGGAGTTAATATATAGAGATCTTCTATAAGCGAATTGAATGGTAAACAGATTTGGGAAGTGACCGGCCTCTCCTTATTCTTAATACATAGGGCTTACCCGTCATCTGACCCACACATAGTAATCAATAATTTCTGTCAGTCCGTCGGCAGTCAAATCACAAGTAGAATTTAGGATCAATAGATTTAACTTTTTGCTCTTTTTTATGCTCTTAATATGTAGGAGTTATATGCTCAAGGAGTTAAATTGTATGGATTCGTGAAATTATTTGTATTATAATTGTCAGTATTTATAAGCATCAGCTCCTAGTAACCATGGAAACAATATGTTCAATGTTATCAACGCAGTGCTCAATTGGAGCTTGGAATCTGTAACCATGCGAGATAAAATAGATACAAAGTTAGCCTCTGCTTTCGGCAACGGCATTGAAAATGACGTCATTCAGCCTCTTTCGTCTGCAATATATATAAATATATCTGGTATCCATACAAATACATTGATTCGTACATCTGGTATCTCTGAAGAATGCATCTATATATTTATGCAGAGAACATGCATCCATTACATCTTTCAAATTTTGTACAGTGCACACGTCTTGTTACAATTGCTGCCACATTTACTCAGGACTACTGAGGTGGATCTGATAGTATAATATATATATCAATATCAGTTTTATTCGTCACTTGCACATAAAGTGCAAGTGAAATGAATTTGCCAGCAGCGGTACAATGAAAAAGAACACACAAAAACACAATATTTTTTTAAAAAACATTAACATCCACCACAGCATTCATCACTGGTGGAAGGCACAAAAATTGGCCAGTTTCCCCCGTGGTCGGGACCTCAACCATTTCCCCCCGTGGTCGGGACCTCAACCCTCCGCAGCCGCCGCTGCGGCGTCCAGAAGTTCAGACAAGGCAAAGTCCAGATAAAGTCCAGGTAAGTCCTGAATCGGTGCTGCCCCACCGGAGACCTCGACTTCAGGTTGGTGTAGGCCGGCGGTCGAAGATTTAAAGTCCCCGCCGCGCCGCAGCCAGAAGAACCGCAGACAGCAGGGCCGGCGGTCAGAGCTCCTCTCCAGGGGTCCCCGGCGAGGGACCCCGCTCCGGGTGGTAAGTCCCCGCCACGCCCGCGGTTAGAAGTTGGCCGCGGGCCAGCGGTCGGAGATTCTTCACCTCCCGGGTCCCCAACGAGGGATCCCAGGCTGCGGACGCCGCGCCAGCTGGAGCCCTGCAGACCGCGGCTTCAGGCTGCCGCGGGCCAGCGAACGGAGCTCTCCCCTCTGGCGAACCCCGGCGAGGGCTCGCCCGCTCTGCGACGAGAGTCCACGCTGCGCCCGCGGTTGAAGCCCCGGGCGCTTCTCCGGGAAAGGCCGCCCGTTCCTCGATGTTAGGCCACGGGGGAGGCGACATGGAAAAAGTCGCCTCTCCGTGGAGGAGGCGACCAAAGCGGTTTCCCCCTTACCCCCCCCACACCACCCCCCACACAAGACACACAGAGAGACATAAAAAACAGACATTAAACTGGAAAAAACTAACACGCTGCTGGCAGGGCTGCCGGCTTGCAGCGCCCCCACCGACCCACCTCAACGATACTTTACAATAGTATGATAGTAAATAAAACCAAGGAATTCAACAGTTCAGACAGTATCTGTGCAGGGAATGGACATAGTATATCTGCCAGTGTACAATAGGTTTTATTTGATGTCATTGGAGAACTTCCTGCACATCTGGGAAAGTTGTATAGATCCCTACATATTAGATTTAAGATGTGAGGTTTAAATTTGCTGCACTTGTAGTGCACTAATAATTCACGCTCGAGATGCATCCCCAGTGGAGGCATCATTTTACAGCATCAAGTTCTCCATGTTCTGACCCGAAACATAGTCTGTCCATTCCCTTCACTATCTGACTTGCTGAGCTCCTCCAGCAGTTTGTTTTTTGATGAGCAAGACAATATCCTTTCATTGTTCATTTTTATTCTGCATCATGCATCCATCCCCATCTTAGTACTTATATTTATGATCAAAGTACAGGAGTAGGAGTTATTGACTGATCCTAATGGTGTTGACAGAATGGAATGGTGCTGGTGACATTGGTTGGGAATTTTGGGCAGATTTAGACTCAGCTACCTGTGGTTTTACAGGATTATTAGGTCTGGTGGAGTTGGGAAAGGTGTGAACATCAGCATTCACTTTGTTGCACAACACTGTCCAGGGTTAAAAGGGTTGCTGATAATAACCATCTAAAAATGGTATGCTTGGGCCTTGGACTGCATCCTGCTGAGACAGAGGCCACATCAGTTGATAAAAAGCTGTGTTTTAATTCCCGTCAGAAATTATGTACTGTTGGAGACAGATGAGTCGTAATAAAAAGAAACTAATAGATCAAATCCCCATTTACACCTACAAGAAATAACCTCCTGCCATTCACTCCTGTTGTGCAAAACCCTAATGTACCAAGCCTGCTGCTTAATTCAGCTTTGGGTATGATTGGTACATTAAAGTTGTGTTATAGAAGGCATTGTTTAGTTTTGTTAAATGTGGGTGATGGTCTGTAATGAGTAGCTGATTAAATAGAACTTGGAATGTGGGCTGTTGTGTGAATGTTTCAGGCAGTCTATAGATGTCCATGTTCAGGAATATTAAATCCTGAGTAACCACTTCAGCTTGTCACGATTCAGCCTAAAGGCCATCACCTTTTTTGTTAATAACGGTGAATCATGCTTGCTGTGACTAACAAACACACATTCTTACTTTGTACCTCTGCACACTTCAGGATAATTAAGCTGCATTGTCAGACTCTCCAAGATTCTCACACTGTCAGTCCTATTATTATGCAGTGTTAACTTCCTCTTGGCTTCCTGCAGTCATGGCTAATGTGTGTGTTTTAAAACTTGAGCACTTTAGAGGTCAGGATGACTGAATTCTCCCAATTCTGCTAGCCCTTGCTGTCCCCTCCCCTTCATCAGCCATCTGGTTGTCTCCTTCCCTCCCCCAGCCCTCGGGCTCCTCCTCCGCCTTTTTCCTTTTTTCCTTTCTTCTCCCCACCCCCTATCAGTCTGAAGAAGGGTTGCGGCCCGAAACGTTACCTATTTCCTTCGCTCCATAGATGCTGCTGCACCCGCTGAGTTTCTCCAGCATTTTTGTGTACCTTCGATTTTCCAGCATCTGCAGTTCCTTCTTTAACACCTGATGTCAAAGGCCTACTACCTCTTATGATCTTACTCATTTGGGGCACTTTTCTATAAATTTCAATTTTTTTCTATAAAATAGAAACACTTATATTATCGTATAAAATAAAACTGGGAAGGCGGCACAACCGTGGCTGACGAGGGAAGTCAAGGATAGTGTTAAATCCAAGGAAGAGGCATATAAATTGACCAGAAGAATGTAGAACTCAACAGAGGAGGACAAAGGGGTTAATTAAGAAGGGGAAAAAAGAGCATGAAAGAAAGCTTGCGGGAAATATAAAAACTGACTGTAAAAGTTTATTTAGGAATGTAAAAAGGAAAATACTAGAGAAGACAAACAAACGTAGGTCCCTTACAGTCAGAGACAGGTGAATTTATAATGGGAAACAAGGAAATAGCTGAACAGTTAAACGAGACTTTGATTCTGTCTTCACTAAGGAAATCACAAACAATCTCCCAGAAACACTAGGAGACCGAGGATCTAGTGAGATGGAGGAGCTGAAGGGAATCCACATTAGTCAGAAAATGGTGTTAGGTAAACTGTTGGGACTGAAGGCAGATAAATCCCCAGGGCCTGATGGTCTGCATCCCAGAGTACTCAAGGAGATGGCCATAGAAATCGTGGATGCATTGGTGATCATTTCCCAATGTTCTCTCGACTCTGGATCAGTTCCTGTGCACTGGAGGGTAGCCAAGTAACTCAACTTTTTAAGAAAGGAGGCAGAGAGAAAACAGGAAATTATAGACCAGTTAGCCTTACATCGGTATTGGGGAAGATGCTGGAGTTGATTATTAAAGAAGTAATAGCAGCGCATTTGGAAAGCAGTGACAGGATCGGTCAAAGTCAGCATGCATTTATGAAGGGGAAATCATGCTTGACTAACCTTTTGGAATTTTTTGAGGATGTAACAAGTAGAATGGATAAGGGAGAGCCAGTGGATGTGGTGTATCTGGACTTTCAAAAAACCTTTGACAAGGTCCCACACAAGAGATTAGTGTGCAAAATTAGAGCTTGGTATTGAGGGTTGGATATTGACATGGATAAGGAACTGGTTGGCAGACAGGAAGCAAAGAGTAGGAATTAATGGGTCCTTTTCAGAATGGCAGGCAGTGACTAGTGGGGTGCCATAGGGCTCGGTGCTGGGACCTCAGTTGTTTACAATATATATTAACGATTTACATGAGGGAATTAAATGTAACATCTCTAAGTTTGCAGATGACACAAACCTGGGTGGCAGTGTGAGCTGCGAGGAGGATGTTATTAGGCTGCAGGGTGACTTGGATAGGTTGAGTGAGTGGGCAGAACCATGGCAGATGCAGTATAATGTGGATAAATGTGAGGTTATCCACTTTGGTGGCAAGAACAGGAAGGTAGATTATTATCTGAATGGTGTCAGATTAGAAGGGGAGGTGGAATGTGACCTGGGTGTGCTTGTACATCAGTCACTGAAAGTAAGCATGCAAGTACAGCAGGCAGTGAGAAAGCTAATGGCATGTTGGCCTTCATTGTGAGAGGATTTGAGTTTAGAATCAAGGAGGTCCTATTGCAGTTGTACAGGGCCCTGGTGAGACCGCACCTAGAGTATTGTGTGCAATTTTGATTTCCTAATTTGAGGAAGGACATTATTGCTATTGAGGGAGTGCAGTGTAGGTTCACCAGGTTAATTCCCGGGATGGCGGGACTGACATATGATGAAAGAATGGGTCGACTGGGCTTGTATTAGCTGGAATTTAAAGGATGAGAGGGGATCTTATAGAAACACATAAAATTCATAGAGGATTGGACAGCGTAGATGCAGGAAAAAATTTCCCGATGTTGGGAGAGTCCAGAACCAAGGGTCACAGATTTTAAGAATAAGAGGTAGGCCATTTAGGACTGAGATGAGGAAAAACGTTTCACCCAGAGGGTTGTGAATCTGTGGAATTCTCTATTACAGAAGGCCGTAGAGGCCAATTCACTGGATGTTTTCAAGAGAGAGGTAGATTTAGCTCTTAGGGCAAAGGGAATAATTTTGGATGATCAGCCATGATCATATTGAATGGTGGTGCTGGCTCGAAGGGCCAAATGTCCTACTCCTGCACCTATTTTCTATGTTCTATGTTTCTATGTATGGTATGATGACGAATACTCTGTCGAACTTCTACAGATGTACGGTGGAGAGCATATTGATTGGTTGTATTACAGCCTGGTTCGGTAACTAGAATGCCCTGGGATGAAGGAGATTGCAGAGGTGGTAGACAATGCCCAGTCCATCAAGGTACTCACCTCCCCACCATTGAATAAGGCAGCCAGTTTTATCAAAGAACCACACTATCCTGGCCATGCTCTCATCTCGCTACGAACAACAGGAAGAATATACAGTAGCCAGAAAACTATGACCACCAGATTCAAGAACAGCTTCTTCCTAACAATCAGGCTATTGAACACTACACAACATTATCCTCAGCAACTATGATCTTCTAGGGACTTTATCTATTGGTTGCACTACAGACTTTGGTATTTTTGCATTATTATGGTTTCCAAGTATTACTGGTTATTTAATTTATCATATTTTTTGGTTATTATATATTATCTGTGTGTTATTATTTTTATGGGCCTGTTAAGCTGCAGAAAGTATGAATGTTGTTGTTCCGCTGTCTGTGCGTATGACAATTAAACTCTTGTCAGCACCAAACCCACCCGAATTACAAAGTATGAAATTGCACTGTGATGCATTGCTGAACTCTATAGACCATACTTAAGATTCCTGGACCCCAAGTATATTGATTTTATTCCAAATAGTCGGTATTCCTGAATTAGAAATGTAAGATTCTGTAGGATTTGAAGTAATAAGAGAAGACTGCTTGGCTCTTCGTGAACACTCGTTCTTCTAGAATGTTATTTGTTGCGTTATTTGTTGGTTAAGCAAGTAATTTTGTGAATCACATTGGATACTAGTTGTTATTGACTGGAAGTCAGAGTGATTGGGATTGTGCTGGCGATGAAAAATATAGCACAGCGCTGGACAGAAACTGGCTATGGTAGAAGCCTGTTATTAAGATGCCATGGTACATTATAATTACTGGGATATCTCCATTAAGATCGTTTGTTTATATGACTTTAGATTCAGTGATTCCAACTTTCTGCAAAACCATGTGAAAGTAGTGTACTAATGGTTCGATTCCGTGTTCTTAGTGCCAATAAATGAGAACACTGTAATTTATTTACAAGGGGAACGTGTAAGCCTCATTTTTTACAGCTCTAACCTTGTTCAATGATAAACTAATTTCAAGACTGCTCTCTCTTCATGGGCTTTGCTAATCCCAAATAAATCCTATTTTCCTACATTCTCCTAAATTAATCCTATACTAATATACCACTTCCTTTCTTTTCTTATGCACCTGCATCATACCTGAAGTAAACCGACCACCGTCCTTTCTCCATGTTATTCTCGTTGGCTTCCACCAATTCCAAGCTCATCTTCATTGATGGAGAAATCAGTGGAAAGTGTTTTCAAGTGTAAAAATGAAGAACAGAACCAGAGGAGAGATGAGGATAAATTATGCATCCATAATTCAGCCACTGGTGATTGATTTCAGGCAAGTGGAACCTCATTAATGAGAGTTAAGCTCTGACTAATTCACAAAAAAGATTTCAGTAGGCACTGGAATCGAAAATTGTAAGCAAAAGATCAGAGCCGACTGAAAATAAACACTCACATATTGCTTCACGATCCCTTCATTAAGTGGGCTGTGAAGGTCAGATATATTCACACCCACAGAGACCCCTAGCTGGAACAACTGAGAGCAACAAAGGAATGTATGCAACGACCATGCACAGTAATACTCAGGAAATGCCCAGCTCTCTGCTGTTCCTGAGTCTGTGTAGTTAGATAGGAAGGAGACCTACGAGGCAGACGCAATCATTTCTAATCAAATGTTGAATATTAGTTTGAGAGGATCAGTCTCTTCAGACCAGTCTCCAAGGAGATCATCGCAACCTTTTTTGGTAGGATACACTTGGCAGTAAGCTGAATCAATCAGTCTGTTTATTCTGATTTTGATATACCCAAATTCTCAGCACCATCTCTCTCTCTCCTTCTCTCTCCCACATCTTACTCCCTCCCTCCCTTTTTGCTTCTCTATTCATGTCAGATTTTTCCTTTTATTTTCAGTAGTCTAACACAGTTACTATTTTCCGTCTGCCATTATTTCTTCTTGCTTCTGCATTCCCTTTCTCTGATCCTTTCTCTCTTTTATCCTCATTTTAGTTTATTTTTCTGCCCACAATATCCCTTCAATCTAACCTGTTCTTTCTTTTGACCTGATTCTCTCTTTCACTCTCCACTCCTCTGGTCTCATGCACACAGTTATGGATCGAGCGACTGGGAGCTCAGTTTTCTCATCCAGCTGAGTATTTGGATGTGGTTCTGGGGTAGCTGCATGGAGCACAGGATGATTCACCAGGTTGCTATGCTGGTTTCCATGGCACATAGCAGTTGCTATTCAGGTCTCCATATTGCAACTGGTTTTATATTATGTTTTTGCAAAGGTTATTTTGCAGTTCCAGTATACCTCACTTGTGAATGAGTTCATGTTTTCACATGTAGTATCCCACGTATTACTTTGGTTTAACATTTGTATGAGAGTTCTGATTAAGCTGCAAGTTGATTGAATGCCAATTATTACAGGTATCTTTTCAATGGTTCTTTATTGTCACTTATGCACTGCACAGTGAAACTCTTGCACCCATCGCCATATTTTGCCGCCATTTACAAAAGAACAAGTAAAAGTCCAAGGTCTGGTCCACATGCTGGATGTACTGGATCCAGGTAAGTCATTCTACAATTCCATAATACACTCTAGGTAAAATACCACTGTAATACTCCAGTGTAATACTGTGCAGTGTAGCAAGAAATATAAAAAATGAGTATGAAAGCTGTACATATATAAGAAGGAAAAACTATCAAGGACAAATGTGGGCATACCTGGGAGAATTTATTAGGCGGAATAAGGAAATAGTTGAGTTAAACAAATACTTTGTGTCTGCCTTCACAGAAGACACAAAAAGCCTCCCAGAAACAAGATAAAACCAAGTGATCAGGGCAAAAAAGAGTAAAATAAGTGAAGTACATAATCAAAAATCTCTTAAAAGTCCAAGCATATCATATCCATTGGATCCCACCACATCTACTCCACTGGATTCTTAAAGAATTCCAATGGATGAGAGAAACAGGAAATACTGCTAGGGGTTAATGACTGAAATATAAACATAAAATGTTTGAAATGCCCAACTGTTAAAGTGCTATCTATGGAGAGAGAAAGATGCATGCCTGATCTGCTGAAAATGTTACAGCATTTTGTTTCAGTTTTCCAGCGAACGCAGTTTCTAGCTATAATTAACGATGCTAAAAAACAGAAAGATTCAAAGGTATTCATGATCTGCATTCCAATGTTTTGAAATTATGGAATAGTTCCTGCAAGTAAAAAATGTGATCTCAGCAAATGAGGAACTACTAACTTATAACCCTAACATCATTAAGAGGGAAAATGCAGGAACTATCTTGAAGAATATGAAAGCAGGCACCTTAGAAGGCTATAACATGATTGAACAGAGTAAATGTGCAGCTTGAAAAGGAAATCATGTTTGACTAATTCATTGTAGTTCTTTAAGAATCCAGAAGAGTAGATGTGGGGGGAAAGTAATGGATGTGGTATATTTGGACTCTTAAGAAGTTTTCAATGTGGTCAAAAATGTGAGGTTATCCGCTTTAGTTGAAAAGACTGAAAAGTTGTGTTAAATGGTGAATGATTATGATATGTTGATTTTCAAGGGAACCTGGATGGCCCTGTACACAAGTTAATGCAAGATAACATGCAGACGAGGCAAATGTAAAGTTGGCCTTTATTGCAAGAGTATTTACATAGAAACATAGAAACATAGAAATTAGGTGCAGGAGTAGGCCATTCGGCCCTTCGAGCCTGCACCGCCATTCAATATGATCATGGCTGATCATCCAACTCATTATCCCGTACCTGCCTTCTCTCCATACCCTCTGATTCCTTTAGCCACAAGGGCCACATCTAACTCCCTCTTAAATATAGCCAATGAACTGGCCTTGACTACCCTCTGTGGCAGAGAGTTCCAGAGATTCACCACTCTCTGTGTGAAAAAAGTTCTTCTCATCTCGGTTTTAAAGGATTTCCCCCTTATCCTTAAGCTGTGATCCCTTGTCCTGGACTTCCCCAACATCGGGAGCAATCTTCCTGCATCTAGCCTGTCCAACCCCTTAAGAATTTTGTAAGTTTCTATAAGATCCCCTCTCAATCTCCTAAATTCTAGAGAGTATAAACCAAGTCTATCCAGTCTTTCTTCATAAGACAGTCCTGACATCCCAGGAATCAGTCTGGTGAACCTTCTCTGCACTCCCTCTATGGCAATAATGTCCTTCCTCAGATTTGGAGACCAAAACTGTACGCAATACTCCAGGTGTGGTCTCACCAAGACCCTGTACAACTGCAGTAGAACCTCCCTGCTCCTATACTCAAATCCTTTTGCTATGAAAGCTAACATACCATTCGCTTTCTTCACTGCCTGCTGCACCTGCATGCCTACTTTCAATGACTGGTGTACCATGACACCCAGGTCTCGCTGCATCTCCACTTTTCCTAGTCGGCCACCATTTAGATAATAGTCAGCTTTCCTGTTTTTGCCACCAAAATGGATAACCTCACATTTATCCACATTATACTGCATCTGCCAAACATTTGCCCACTCACCCAGCCTATCCAAGTCACCTTGCAGTCTCCTAGCATCCTCCTCACAGCTAACACTGCCCCCCAGCTTAGTGTCATCCGCAAACTTGGAGATATTGCCTTCAATTCCCTCAACCAGATCATTAATATATGTTGTAAATAGCTGGGGTCCCAGCACTGAGCCTTGCGGTACCCCACTAGTCACTGCCTGCCATTGTGAAAAGGACCCGTTTACTCCTACTCTTTGCTTCCTGTTTGCCAGCCAGTTCTCTATCCACATCAATACTGAACCCCCAATGCCATGTGCTTTAAGTTTGTATACTAATCTCTTATGTGGGACCTTATCGAAAGCCTTCTGGAAGTCCAGATACACCACATGTAAGCGTGAAAATGTCTTATGGTATTTATTTGGGACCTCGGGGAGACTACAAGTGAGTATTGTACATAGAAACATAGAAACATAGAAAATAGGTGGGAAACCGTTTTGGTCACCTCCTCCACAGAGAGGTGACTTTTTCCATGTCGCCTCCCTCGTGGCCTAACAGCAAGAATCGGTGTGGCCTTTCCCGGAGACGCGTGCGGGGCTTCAGCTTCAGCAACGGGCGCAGCGAGGACTCTTTCGTCGTGGAGCGGGCGAGCCCTCACCGGGGGGGCGCCGGAGGAGAGTGCTCTGTTCGCTGGCCTGCAGCAGCCTGAAGTTGCGGTCTGCAGAGCTCCAGCTGGCGGCGTCCTGGGCCTGGGATCCCTCGTTGTGGACCCGGGAGGAGAAGAGCTCCGACCGCCAGCCCGCGGCCAACTTCTACTGCGGGCGCGGCGTGGACTTACCATCCGGAGCGGGATCCCTCACCGGGGATCCCTGGAGAGGAGCTCCAACCGCCGGCCCTGCGGTCTGCGGTGCTTATGGCTGCGGCATGGCGGCCTACACCAACTTGAAGCCGCGGTCTCCGGTGGGGAGGCACCGATTCAGGACTTATCTGGAATGACCTTGTCTGAACATCTGGACGCCCACAGCGGCGACTGTGGAGGGTTGAGGTCCCGACCACGGGGGAAAATGGAGGAGGACTGGCCAATTTTTGTGCCTTCCACCACAGTGATGAATGCTGTGGTGGATGTTTGTGTAAATGTTTATTGTGTATTATGTGTTCTTTTTTTATTGTACCGCTGCTGGCAAATTCATTTCACTTGCACTTTATGTGCAAGTGACGAATAAAACTTGACTTGACTTGACTTGACTTGGGAAGAATGTTTTTTTCACGTTCAGATTCAGTTTAGTTTATTGACATGTAATGAAATTCTTTGTTCACACAAACTCACAGATTAAACAGTAAAATGCAGTAATGATAAATACAACAATAAATACAGTGATAAATGCTAAACAGCAAAATGGTGCAAAATTGTAATACAAGATCCAAGTTGTGCAAAAAAATATTGAAGTACAATAACCGAATAACTGAATGTGGTAGAGTTAAGTGTAAGAGGATATGGCAGCATCTTGTATGAAAGAGATGCTTAGTTCAGAAGTCAAATAGCAGTGGGTCAGAAGCTGATCCTTAAGTCTGGAGATCAGAGCTTTCAAGCTCCTGTATTTTCTCCCAGAAGGTAGAAGAGAGAAAAGGGAATGGTCAGTGTTGCAGGCAACCTTGATGATACTTCTAGCCTTCCTGATGCAACCCTCTTTGAAGGTGTACACAAAATGCTGGAGGAACTCAGTGGGCCAGGCAGCATCTCTGGAGAGAAGAAATGGGTGATGTTTTGGGTTGAGACGCTTCTTCAGACTGTGGGGTCTCGGTGTAAACCAGCATCTGCAGTTCCTTCCTACCCAGCTTAAAGATGAACTGAATGGAAGGAGGTGACAAGGCTGTGATGAATTGGGCAGGGTCAGGTGGTCAGGAGCAGAGCAGTTGCATTCTAGGCTGAGATGCATCTTGGGAGAATACGCTCTGAAGTGAATGTGTGGATGTTCAAAAGAATCTTCATGGACATGCCGAAGCTTCTTAGATGCCAGAAAAAGTAAATTCGCGGATGCACTTTCTTGATCACTGCATGTGTGTGAAGGGACTAGTGAGGTTTTTGGTGATATAAATGTCAATAAACTTGAAACTTGTGGGGTGGGATAGTGATCATCCCTTTTCTTCCTTTGGTCAGCAACCAATTCTTCTGTCTTGCTGATGTTAAGAACTAAATTACTGTTGTGACACCATAACACTCGATTTTTTATCTCTGTCCTGTACTTTGTCTCACCATTGTTGCAGATTTGGCCAACCCAGGGATCAATAACAAAACTGTCATGGAATATAAAAGTAAGGACATTTTGCTAAACATTTACAGATCACAGCTGAGGTATTGTGGCTAATCTAGGCAATTTACTTTTTTAGGGAAGCCAATTTGGAGGAGGTTTATTAGAATGGTACAGGACAGAAGACTACTGTTATCTGGAGGGAAGCTGTTATTGTTCTCCTTAGAACAGAGAGAGGAAACGTAACAGAGTATTTCAATATTAAGATGGGTTTGAAACTTTAGCAGCAGTAGGGTAGGAAGTAAGAGAGTTCAGATCGAGTGCAGAAAGAACCATGGGAGATATGAGATTTAAAATAAATCTCGTCAATTGAAGTAAATGGTGGCGGAGAGTATAGAACTAAGGAAGCTATAAACCATTGTGTTTTCTATCCCTAGCTGGAGAGTTGTCTCTAATTCTAGGCAGCGTACTTTGAGAAGAAGGTCAGAGCCTTGGAGAGGAAGAAGAAGTGCTTTATTAGAATGAAGTCAATTAAATCTGAGCAGTGGGGAAGCTTTTAGAAACAATTCAGGGCAAATTAGCAGCCACTTGGATGAGTCTGGATTAATTAATGAAGGACAGCAGGGATTTGTTAAAGGCAAATTGTGTTTAACTAACATGAATTAGTTTTTTTTAAGAAGTAGCAGAGACAGTTGATGAGGTCAATGCAATGGATCTCCAAATGACATTTGATACAGTGCCTCATAATACATTTGCCTACAAGGTTACAGTTTATGGAATAAAAAGGGCAGTGGCAGTATGGATCTGAAAACCGTTTTGGTACAGAAGAGGGGAAGATAATGTGAATGGTTGTTGTTCAGATGAGGGGAAAGTAGTCGACTAGAGCTTGGGACTTGGATCACCAGTATTACTCATGCACGGAGCCGGGAAATCACAACCTCTGTGCCATTGCCATTCTATCATAATTTTAGTCCCACTCAATCACCAGAGAGTACAGTGGTGCAATACCACATAACCCAGGTTCAATCATGACCTTGGTGCAGTCTCTGTGGAGTTTGCATGTTTTTCCTATGACTGTGTGCATTTCCTCTGGGTTCTCTGGTTTCCCCCTATATCCTAAATTTGAGTCGGTTATTTGGCACACTCTGCTGTGTAAGTGAGTGGTAGAATCTGTGTGGATTGGATGAAGAATGTGCAGATAATTTAAAAAAGAATGAATATACAATTAGTGTATTTTGGTGGTTGATGGTTGGCGTGCACTCAGTGGACCAATGGTTCTGTTTCTTCGCTGTATCTCTTCATGACTCTATGATTCTAGATAGAGATTCTCTAACTCGTAGCATCACCTATTCCAATCAGCCTCAGCTCCAGAGTCTGACCACAGAACAGGAACTGCTGCATTCTTTAAACAGGGTTTATCCACTGACTCAGATTTATATGCCACTTTAAGCAAGGTCCAACTATAGACCAGAGTTATGGATCAAATACCAACAATCACTGGATCTTTAACGAAGGTCTAAGAACAGAGTGAATGACTTTGCACTCACAAAGTGAGTCTCAGAGTCTAGACTGCTCGAGCTATCAGACCTTTTGAGTAGAGTCGAACACTGACAGCTAGTCAATTGCAGTTCAATACAAGGAGCAATATATATTAACAATCCTCCGCTGAGAATTCTTGCATCATATGCATTGCACTGATATTTGGTGAGAGGGAAAGAGTTAACATATGCTTGTGAAGAGCTTAACTCCCTTGATTAGCCCAAGAGACCACAAGGAAGGAAAGAGATGTTACTTCGCTGGGTCTATCTCAGTGCTTTCAATCGCCTTTCTCGTTCTGGGGAGAACTGTGGTGCAGTGCTGTGTCACTCTGCTCCATTACTGGGCCTACCAGCAGCTCTTTGCACAATAATGACAAGCTGGTTTCCAAAAATAGCCTAGTGGTGGGAAGCCTTCGACTCCTTAAACAATCTGAGCATGCTCAGGAAATTAGCAGAAATGTGTCAGAGTTCCTAATCTCCACTGAAAAGATTGTCACTTGAAGGGAGAGCCAGAGGTGAGAGGCAACTTGCGTGTGTGAGTGAAGTCTGCGCTCCTTATTCTTACTGTCCTACGGATAATGTCTACCTTGAAGGCGGGTGAGAATTATATTAATCTGTGGTTGACTAGTTCATATAATGCCTGTTTCTCAACCAGTTTTATAGTGCCTGGTCCAGGTGACTATTTAAACCTTAAAATTGTGGGGAATTTAACGTAATATTAATCATTTTAAAGTGAAGAAATATTGCCCATTGTAATGTTTTAGTATGTGTGGAGCAATATTTTTATTGCTGTTGCTTGTGATAAAATGTTAATTCCATTCTTGAATTGCTTTTCGCTGCGTTGTTCCCTAATACCAGACATTCTGTAGTAAATAGCTGAGTGATAACAGCAGAAACTCAGGTAAATGTAACTTTACCTTTTCCCATACTCTCACAAATTACAGCAGGTACCAACTCTCACTGGGTTAAAGTTCCGCCAGTCACCCACTGCCACTGGAGTGTAGTTCCTCAGGAACTGACTCTCCATAATACGATACACTGAATGGGGTGTAGTTCCACACCTATTGACTGGGGTGCAGTTTCACAGACACACTGACTCTCACTGGGACCACAGTCTCTACTTCATGCAGCATCGCTTTTTATTGTTACTTTTATAGTTGTGAACCGAGGATGCCCATTTCCTTCCCTCCCACCAACCCCTGTCCTGCTCCCGCAACAAAGTGGCAGAGCAGTATATGATCAAAGGCTCAGATTTGTACCTAACCATGGATTGCCGAGGGTTGTATTTGGCCATCTTGAAGTCAGCAGTCAATTTGAGATCTTACTGATTAATTTGTTGACTTCCACATTTGGCAGTGCAATGGGAATTTACGGAAGCCTTTGTTTAAGCAGTTTTACATTTTCAGATTGTAAAATATTCCACTAGGTTTTGCTGCTTGTTCAAATAACTTATGAACCGTAAAGCTAATCTCCCAGAGTTAAAGAGATGGGGCTTTTCACTGGTGCATGCTATATTGTCCTTAAAGTCCATTGTTTTTTGGAAAGGCAGTTAGCACGAGGGGAGGAGGGAAGGTGTCAGTTCCTTCCGGGAGAGGTGTGGGAGGGAGAGTCGATATCAGGAATGAAAGGAGGGAGTTCAGTTCCTCAAGGGAACTGGGAAGTGAGTCACCACCTTCACGGGAAAGAGAGAGACAGCATCTTTAGGAATGGGCCAGCGTCTTAAGGTAAGTTAAAAAGATGCATCAATTAGTTCTGCTGCCACCAAGCTCCAGAGACCTGGGCTTGATCCTAACCTTAGATTTTGTCAGAGTGGAGTTTGCACATCCTTCTGTTGACTGCTTGATTTTCTTCCAGTTGCTCCAGTTACCTCCTCATACCAAGAACGTGTTTATTGGAAGGTTAATTGTTTATTTATAATTGTGTGAATATGGTGGGTCGAGCGACCTCTTTTCTGTACTGTATGACACCATGACTCCTATCGGAGGAAGGGAAGCGCTGTGAGTCAACACCTTCAGGGTAGAGAGTGTGTACCTTGGGAGGAATGGAATAAGTGGCAGTTCAAGTGGGAGAGAGAGGGAAGAAGGGGAGGTTAAGTGCTTATGGGGTTGCTGGGACTCAGGCAGGAGTTTTGAGAGATGGAGCATCGATTAATTTCCAGATCAGAGGATGACAGACTGCAATGGTTTCTGATTTTAGCTACAGGGAGACTATGCACTGAGGCTGAGTCCGATTGGCACTAGTTAAAATCCTTTGTGAATTTGTGCACAGAAATTCTAGTGTTAACTGTTGGAGCGTGTGTTAGGTTCTTTTAAAGGGGCCTGTCCTACGGAGGAGGACTGGCAGCAGCTTGCGTATGATTATAGACTGTGCTCAGCAGTTACCATGGTAATGATGTTGCTCAAAACTCAAAAGCAGCAAGTGAAAAACTGTCGCCCAGCAACACCGCACGAAGTGTGGGAAGGCAGGAGAAACATGAGCATTGGGAGAGATGATTGGCTAGGGAGCCATTAATGGCAGCTTAACCACGGGGCAGTGTGCCTGATCACCGGGCCACTGCTTAACCATCAAGGTTCCACATCTCATTACCAGTTCTCTTTCTATCATAGGTTCATAAGTTTTAGGAGCAGAATTAGGCCATTCGGCCCATCAAGTCTATTAAACCATTCAATCATGGCTGATCTGTCTTTCCCTCTCAACCCCATTCTCCTGCCTTTTCCCCCAAACCTCTGACACCCATACTAATCAAGAGTATGTCAATTTCCACCTTAAAAATATCCATTAGCCTCTACAGTCTTCTGTGGCAATGAATTCCACAGATTCACTACCCTCTGACTAAAGACCATCTGACTATCTCTGACTATCATCAGGCTATCTTGTAGCCATTCTTGAGGGTTTCATACCCAATTAACTGGGTGAGCACTTGATCAGAAATTTTTCATGCTTGTTTTGTCAAGGCCCCACAAGACACTGGGATGTCAGCTTGATCACCTGGATGTCATGCCCATTTGTGGACATTTCACTCCCAATCACCATTATCTCAGACTTCGTCGTTGGGATTTCTTGGTTGATAATCAGGGGTTTGACCCAATTATAGGAATCTGCAACCCATCACTGGGATCTCTGCACAGATAACAGGAATATCCTACCCAAAAGCATTAATTGGCTGATTCTGGGGTATTGCTCCCAATCACCGGTTCTTTGCCTGATATCCAACGCCATTAATTTATTTCCAGCTGCCGACTCTCCCCCCTCCTGTTGGGTCACATATACATCAGACAGTACATCCAGGAATTGAAATTAATGGAATGTTGGCCTTGATAACAAGAGGGTTTCAGTATAGGAGTAAAGAGGTTCTTCTGCAGTTGTATAGGGCTCTGGTAAGACCACATCTGGAGTATTGTGTACAGTTTTGGTCTCCTAATTTGAGGAAGGACATCCTTGTGATTGAAGCAGTGCAGCGTAGGTTCACGAGATTGATCCCTGGGGTGGCGGGACTGTCATATGAGGAAAGATTGAAAAGACTAGGCATGTATTCACTGGAGTTTAGAAGGATGAGGGGAAATCTTATAGAAACATGTAAAATTATAAAATTATAAAAGGACTGGACAAGCTAGATGCAGGAAAAATGTTCCCAATTTTGGGCAAATCCAGAACCAGGGACCACAGTCTTAGAATAAAGGGGAGGCCATCTAAGACTGAGGTGAGGAAAAAGTTTTTCACCCAGAGAGTTGTGAATTTGTGGAATTCCCTGCCACAGAGGGCGATGGAGGCCAATGGAGGATTTAAGAGAGAGTTAGATAGAGCTCTAGGGACTAGTGGAATCAAGGGATATGGGGAGAAGGCAAGCACGGGTTATTGATTGGGGACGATCAGCCATGATCACAATGAATGGTGGTGCTGGCTCGAAGGGCCGAATGGCCTCCTCCTGCACCTATTTTCTATGTTTCTATGTCGCACTTTCTATTCCCATCATTGTCATGAGTAACCAAATCTAAAGCGTCGACAAACTTCCTTGAATACAAGTTCATGACAATTTATACTGTGGCCTCCTACTGCTCTAATTTCTCCCAGCTTAACATAATCTTATTTCAGTGATTGATAGGAATCTATTGACAGGACTATAAAATGATAAGGAACCAGGGTAGCTGGTTGAAATTAGAGCACAGGTTAGCATGATTTCATTGAGTGGCAGTAATGTATCACGGAACTGAATGGCCTCCATCTATTTCCATAGATCTACACATGCTTATATCATCAACACATTTGACTGCCTCTTTTCTTTCCTTGTTGGTCTTCCATCCAAATTATACACCATGTTCTAAACGCAAGGTGATGTCCTGCTCATCCTTGACTTTCTACTCCATTATATTTTTCTTTATCCATTCATTCATTCATTCATTCATTCATTCGTTCATTCACAGGACGTAGGCACGTGGTGGGTCTGGACTCATGAAAAGGCCAATCAGGTAAGGATGGCAGATTTGCTCCCTCTGAAGGACATAAGTGAACAAGATTGGCTTATGTGCTACTTCAGTAATTTTATGGTCACAGTGTTGATGCTGGCTGTTTTTGAATTCTAAATTTACTTAATTCCTTGCATTTAAATTTCTTAATTACCATTGCAAGATTTAAATCTATGTTGCTAGACCAATAGCCTAGGTTTCTGGATTCTTATTCAGTGAGCATGCATTATTCCATCGGTGATATTTGCTCTACAATGTCCTTCCATGCTATATATAAATCTCGAACCAACATTTGTTTTGACATATTGCCTCTTGATTGACTCTTCACCCATCAAAGTAACTGATCCTTCAACATTAGCACTTAGTCCTGAAATCTATTCGAAATCCATTTCTCCATTCAAGCTTTTCTTCACCCTTCCTAAACATTGTCTCTTCCGCTTCAGCATTTATCTGAGATATGCTCTTTTGGGGGCATTTCTTAACATTAAATTATAAGTATAAAATCCTGTTAAAATGTAGTTTATCTGATGTGGATGCTGGTGAACTCAATGGGTCAGGCAGCACCTATGGAGGCAATGGGACAGTCAATGTTTCAGGTTGAGATCTTGCATAAAGAGTCTTGATGCAGGGCCTTGACCTGAAATGCTGACTGTCCTTTGCCTCCACAGATTAATTTACCTTCTTTTGAGGCAGGGGCTGGCAGGTGATAGGTGGAACCAGGTGTGGAGGGGAATGATAGGCAGGTTGGGGAGGAAGAGGAGGGGTGGTTAGGACATAGGAGTTGGTTGATGATAGATAGATAGAGACAGATAAGGAGAGAGAGAAAAAAAGAGAACCAGGTGGGGTGAGAGAAGGTTGGAGGTAGAAGCAGAGCTGGAAGGTGTTAAGTGGAGACAACAGCCTGCAGATCCTGGAATCTGATAAGTAAGGAAGGTGAAAAGTGGAACCATATAAAGAAGGGAAGATGGGCAAATGGAAGCAGTTGCAGAAGGGGATAGGCGAGACACTAGGCTATGTGTGGGTGACAGATGATTGGACCCAGGTGGGGAGGGGAATAGAACTGTGTAATGGGGGGCTGGGAGAGTTTGGGTGGATCATGAAGAGGGAGAAAGGAGCACTGAGTGCGGGTTACCTGAATTTGGAAAATAACATGTTTATACCATTGGATTGTACAACAGCCAGATGGAAAATGAGGTACTGTTCTTCATTTAAGTGGAATGTGTGGTATTGTTGTTGGGAGTATTGGGGGAATGTTTTTTTCACAGATCAAGGAATGGTATTTGTTTGGTCGGTTGAACCGAGTTTGGGGGATTAGGTGAGACATTTCTGGAGAATGGGGTTTGTCGTGTAGTATTGTGCTGATTTACTTTTCTGGTGTTATTGCCCCATGGTATGCCTTTTGTGTAGGTAGGTATTTTCTTTTTCATTCCACTCCCTGAGGAGATTCAATGCTACGAAAGATGATTTAATGATGAAGTGGAAGGAGTGCCTTGCAATGTGAATTAAATGAAAGAATAACTCAAAATGCCACGCTTGATCTTTCAACCCAGTTTACCGCAAAAAAAAACCCATTGTAGAATAGGGAAATCTTCTGATGGGCGGTTCCTTGCACATAACAGGAAGGGGTAACATGACACACTACAAAACAAAAAAATAGGATGAAAAATACAGTTCTCCTTTGAGTTAGTAAGGAACAATGGAAGGCTTGGATAGAGTGGATGTGGAGAGGATTTTTCCACAATTGTGAGAGTCTAGGACTAGAGGTCATAGCCTCAGAATTAAAGGACGTTCCTTTAGGGAGGAGATGAGAAGGAATTTCTTAAATCAAAGGATGGTGAATCTGTGGAAATCTTTGCCACAGAAGGTTGTGGAGGCCAAGTCAATTGATATTTTTAAGGCAGAGATAGACAGATTCTTGATTAGTACGGGTGTCAGGGGTTATGGGGAGAAGGCAGGAGTGGAGTTTGGAGGGAGAGACAGATCAGCCTTGATTTAATGACGTAGACGATGCGCCAAATAGCCTAATTCTGCTCCTTTTACTTATGATCTTATGACATCCCCTATGTGCGGAGTTGGATGATGTTATGGAAATCTATGTGGAGTTTGATTCATTTATGGAAATCTAGCCTATTGCTGGGGAGCTTGAGTGGGAAATATAACATCCCACTCACAGTTGGAAATTGTGCCAAGGTTTATGGGAATCCAAGGAGGTGTGCAGTGGTACATTTCTGAAGCAAAAGTGTAAATGCGAATAAACACTAAGGAGAAATCTTGTTACGTCAAGCAGATCAATTGGTTATTCCTCTCAGTAGAGTGTGAAAATTAGGTACTGCATTTTCAGACATGTTTTTGAGGTTGCAGTGCATACATTAATCTTTATAATTTAGTATGTCTTTTCAAACTGGTGCCTAGTTAATAATGTCCTTTAATGGGAAATTCTGAAGAAGGGTCTCAACCCGAAACATCACCCTTTCCTTCTCTCCAGGGATGCTGCATGTCACGCTGAGTTACTCCAGCATTTTGTGTCTATCTTCTAAATTTCAAATGGATTGAGGTAAGCAGACCTGTTAGAAAGATGGTGATCTTTTCGAGTGTGATTTGAGGATAATTTACTGCAGTAATATGTTATAGAACCAACAAGGCAGTAGTTAGACGTGGATGTTAGATGTAGTAATAAAACAAATTTAGTTAGTAGTTGAACAATAACCAAATGTCTAATTAAGACAGAATATGATTATGTTTCAATTTAATGTTCATAAAGGCGAAATACAGAACTACTCTTAAGATTGTAGATATATTTAAAGGCTGCCATCCCTTTTTATGTAACAGAAACTGTCAATGATAAATATGTTAATGGGCCAAAGAATAATGAAATGAATTACAAGAAAATAATTTTATGTGGATCAGCTGTTCTTACCTAAAAACAGCCATGGATACAAGTTCAAGTTCAAGTGAGTTTATTGTCATGTGTCCCTGATAGGACAATGAAATTCTTGCTTTTCTTCAGCACACAGAACATAGTATAGGCATTTACTACAAAACAGATCAGTGTGTCCATATACCATTATATAAATATATATACACACATGAATAAATAGACTGATAAAGTGCAAATAACAGATAATGGGTTATTAATGATCAGAGTTTTGTCCGAGCCAGGTTTAATAGCCTGATGGCTGTGGGGAAGTAGCTATTCCTGAACCTGGTTGTTGCAGTCTTCAGGCTCCTGTACCTTCTACCTGAAGGTAGCAGGGAGATGAGTGTGTGGCCAGGATTAATGTAAATTAACATAAAACCAGAAGACAAAACGTATGACTGACCAAAACTAGTACAGATCTTAGTGACTGGGAGAACTGTCAAGAGAAGCAGGAGGTGACGATACAAGTTCAAGTACAGGTAGTAAAAATCACAAATAGGGATAATGAAAAGCATTCACAAGGTAGATCAATATTAATTTTATTTTGCAGGGGCAAAAGGGGCAAAAAACAATCATCATGAGCAATGGGACACTTGAAAACTAAGCAGTGAGATTGTAAATTAGAACAATTGCCTCACAACGCAAGAGGCCCAGGTTCGATCCTGACCTCTGGTACTGCCTGTGTGGGGTTTGCACATTCTCCCTGTGACTGCATTGGTTTTCGCTGGGTACTCCGGTTTCCTGCCACATCCCAAAGACGGCCTCTGTAAATTGTGCCAAGTGTGTAGTGAGTGGATGTGAAAATGGGTTAACATCGAAATAGTATGATCGATGGTTGGCGAGGGCCGAAGGGCCTGATTCCTTGCCGTATCACTAAACTAAGCAAGAAAAATTGTGGGCACATTGAATAAACTATTCTGCATCTTTAGTTCGCATGAGAGAGAGAGTATAGCATGTTGGCCAACACAAGGATACTAATATTGAGTGGGACACACCAACATTATTATAAGCCAAATAATATTGAAGAAGAAAATAATGGAGTTAAAATAACAATTCTTCAGCACCTAGGAATGTTGTAAATGCCCTTTCAAAATCTACCAAAATGTTCTTCGTTCAGAACCATTACTTTAGTTTGAAAATTATGATATTTAAAAAAGAAAGGTGTATTATAATCTTTTTTTATTCTTACTTGACACTAGTTTAAAATAAAGGACTAAACACCTTGACATTTTTGCAACTGAGTAGAAGCCACCGTGGATTTGTTTGCTATAACTATTACATGGGAAACCTAATTTTAGGTTTTGAAGCTGTGTCTAAATTAGTCAATGGGGAATTCCCACAGATGTTATTTGTGCAGATTTCTTAAAGGCATTTGATGAAATTACAGCTTAATGGTTATTCAAATGTGTTTTTGAAACGGAATTCGAACTCAAGCCTGGCAACCGAATTCTATTGACCAACATCATGTCTCCATATCTTTCTCTTTCAACGTCTTTAGAAAATAGTTAACAATTCAAACAATCAACAAAGATACCCATAAATTAAAGAACTTTCAGTGCCAGGCAGAATTCTTACCGTGGCCCTCTGTGTCATCATCTGTGGTCAACATCATTACGAGATGTTGAAACTTCTTCTCCTCACCACTGGTGTACAGTGATTGCAGTTTGTAACATGCATCACATACACTGCAGCTACTCATCTACATTATTCTGACAGCTTATCCTAAACTGTCCCATCAAAATAAACATGGGCAGCAAGTGTATGGGAATACCTTCACACATTAACTCCTCCAAACCACATATCTTCTCGATATGGGAATGTTATCACTGTTCATTTTTGCTGGGACCGAATCCTGGAATTCCCTAGCCAACAGTAGTGTAGAAGTACTTTCTCCAGAAGGACAACAGTGGCTCACCAGTACTATTGCAAGGGAAATTAGGAACTAATTAATTAAATTAGTTTCAATAAAAGGCAGGCAAAAATTATGATTTACATCAATTGGCATTAAACTTTGCATCTAAAAAGGAGAGTTTATTGTCTAAATAATAAAATGCATGGATTAGTGGAGGTCTTAAGAGACGTGAGGGTCTAGGTGTGTAGGAAAGAACTGCAGATGTTGATTTAACTTGAAGATAGACACAAAAGGCTGGATTAAATCAGCGGGTTAGACAGCATCTCTGGAGAAAAGGAGTATGTGACGTTTTGTGTCGAGACCCTTCTTCATACCTAGGTGCTAGGGTCTAGGTCAGGGGTGGGGAACCTGCAGCCTTAAGGCCACCTTCTAGGCCATTAAGTAAGGCCTTTTGAATGAATCCAAGTTTTGTAGAACAAATCCTTTTATTTTTATTTGAGAAGGAACTGCAGATGCTGGAAAATCGAAGGTAGACAAAAATGCTGGAGAAACTCAGCGGGTGAGGTCTGAAGAAGGGTCTCCACCCGAAACGTCGCCTATTTCCTTCGCTCCATAGATGCTGCCTCACCCGCTGAGTTTCTCCAGCATTTTTGTCTACCTTTTATTTTCATTAATATGTTTTTGTTCGTCATTTATTATTGTTATTTTAATCTTAAAATGAACGTATTTAAAATACCAAAGAATAAAAGAAGATTCTACGACGACCACAATTAAAACATTAGTAAGTCATGAGGGCTATTTTAGCAAAATAATGTACATTTTGAAGTATATCTAATTGAAGTTTCTTGGATGCGGCCTTATTAGATTACAGCTAACTTAATGCGGCATTCCAACATGAAAAGGTTCCCCACTCCTGGTCTAGGTGCTTGGACCAGAAAGGATATAGAGCAGAATCAAAATTATTGAATTGTTGCCTCCAGATGATTTTAAAACAAGGGAATATAATTTATGTTTCTGTCATACAAAATCTGGTTTAACTACAGCTGGAGGACTTGAGCTTACTAGATCAGACCACAGAGAGACTACAGTGTAGATTTAGGTTTACTTATTGTCACCTGTTCCGAGGTACATTGGAAAGCTTTGTCGTGCATGCTACCCAAACAGATCAGATATACTGTACATAAATACAAACATGATACCCAAGGACAATAAATAGAGCAAAGCTGCTGCCTGACGTGTTGCGTGATTTGCATCAAGTTATCCCTGAATATATTCAGCGATTTAGCCTTGTTCAAGGGTATAAACGATGAAGAGGTGACCAGTGAAAAAAGTGAATGAGAGGGGAAAATCTCCATTTTTAAGATAGCCTCACATTCTTGGACAGCACAGAGGTCTTCACAACCAACGAATGACTTGTTAAAAGTCAGTCCCTGTTGTTATGTAACAATGGTAGATAACTGGTGTACAATAAGGTTTCATATAGCAAAGAACTAAATCTTAAAGTTTCAGAGCATAGATTGAAGACATCAGCCTGTGCCAAATCTTTGAGAGAACAACAATCCCTCTCCCCAGCTCTTTAGATTTTAGATATTTATTTGTTGTCATTTGAACCTAAGTTCAAACAAAATTCTTATTACATTGCCCTACAAATGCCCCCGCTTTCAAATACATATCTATGTTACTTTTGAAGTTCTTGTTGAATTGACCATGACCATTTCTGGTAATGCAGTCTAGATTACCACAATTCCTGCCCATATCTCACCCCAGTTACCGAGTTATGTACGTATCACACTCACCAAGCCACTGGTTCGGTAATTCCCCTTGAGTCACAAATTCCTATCTCTAACATGCTTCCAGACATGGGTTATACATTCTATTAATTCCTTTTCTATCTCCTCAGCACTCGATTGACTGCATGAATCCATTCTCACGGGAGCTGAACCAACTAGCGGAGTATCTTAAGGTAAGCAACACCTTATTTTAAGGATTCACTTTGTGGGGATTTCTGTTCCATTGTTAGATCATGAGATCTATTCCACCACTAAATGTGTTTGTTAATAAATATCAAGAGCTTTGTTGCCCCTTGGCATTTGAGCAGGACAATGACTTTTGGCAATAATAGTTGATGGTGTGACTGCTTTTGGCCTCTGATTGATGTCCCGCCACAATGAAGCACAAACATGAATCCTGTTACCACTTCAAACATGACTCCTCTTCCCATCAGAGGACTTGCTGGGACACTGTTGACCAGAGTAGACTTTTCCATGTTTATGATGAGGCATCCACTCCCACATGTTACTGTCACCTTCAGCCTGCTATTATTTACAGTGTTGATTCACAGCAGAAGGTATTTTTTAGATAGATAGATAGATAGATAGATAGATAGATAGATAGATAGATAGATAGATAGATAAACATTTATTGTCACTAACACCAATTGGTGTAGTGAAATTTGACTTGCCATGCAGCACACAAATAAAGATAACACCAAAGAATTTAACAATAACATAAAAACATCCCCCCACAATGGTTCCCACTGTGGGGGAAGGCAGCAAAGTCCAGTCCCATCCCCAGTTCACCCATAGTTGGGGCCTATTGAGGCCTCTGCAGTCGCCGATACGGCAGCCCGATGCCTCAGGTCCTCTCGCCGGAGGATGGAGCTCTGGCGTCGGGTGAACACTCTCAGCGGCCCGGAGTGTCTGGAGCGGCCGCTACCTCCCAGGAGACCGCGGCTCCCGAAGTCCACGAGCCGCGCTGGTCGGAGCTCTGGCAACCTCGTCGTGAGATCCCAGGCTCCGCGGTGTTTAGGGTTCAGCGCCGCCCGCGGCTGGAAGCTCCGCAGACCGCTGACCGCAGACCACAGACCGCAGCTCCGCGATGTTGGTGCCGGCTGTCACAGCACTCCGGAGCTTGCTGCACGGTGACCCGGGTTAGGCATCGCCCGCTCCGCGATGGTGCTTCAGCGCTGTGCCGCCGCCGAAGCTGAAGTCCTGGCCGGTCCCGGCAGGAAAACGCCGCTCCAGTCTGCCCGTAGGCCGCGAGGAAGGGGCAAAGATACGGCTCGGAGAAAAGCCGCAACTCCGACCAGGTAGGTACTGAGAAATAGTTTCCCCCTTTCCCCCCCCCCCCCACCCCTCACATAAAAAGACTAAAAGACCTCCAAAACAAACACTTTCAACTAACTAAAAATAAAAAAAAGGGTGAAAAGACTAACAGCTGCTGGCAGGGCAGCCATACTCGACGGCGCTCCTAGGTGCTTAGCAAGACCTGATGGGATCTGCTGTTTTTTCCACTGTTTCTTCAGGTGAGGCAAATGGAGATGGCTTCCTATTATACTTGCTGCAGTGTAGTATTAGTATACCAGAAACACAGAATGATTACAGCTTGAAAATAAGCTATGTGCTCTATGCAAAGGCAATCCAGCCTGCCCCACTCTCTTGCCTTCTTCTCTGAACCCAGTAAATTAATTTATTTTCAATATTTATCCAATTCTTATAAATATCCCAATTCGATCTGTCTCTACTATTAACCCCTGGTAGTGTATTCCAGACCCTAACCATTCACTGTGTAAGAATATTTTTCCTTGGGTCACCTAAGTTATTTTTATGACAATTACTATTATTGTACGTCCCCTAATTCTTAACCACTCTGCCACTATCAGTTTCTGTTTATCTTTATTGTCTTTCCCCGTCATTATTTTAAATAACGCTATCAGCTCTCCTCACAACCTCCTGTGTCCTAAGGAGGACAAGTCTAGGCACTCCAGTCCATCCACAGGATGTGGATTGTCATCCCTGGAATTAGTTTGATAATTGTCTTCTGCACCTTCTTCACATCTGTTCTAAAGTGTAGACAAAATAATGTAATTGTCGTCGAATGAGTATATTAAGATAGTTCATCATGACCTTGTTCTTCTGTGCTGCTTCTGTTTATAAAGTCCAGCATGACATATTCTTTTATTAACCTCTGTCTTAACCAACCCTGCAATTTGTGCAGAAATACCCACCAGTTCCTCTGAAACATTGAAACATAGAAAATAGGTGCAGGAGTAGGCCATTCGGCCCTTCGAGCCTGCACCGCCATTCAATATGATCATGGCTGATCATCCAACTCAGTAACCTGTACCTGCCTTCTCTCCATACCCCCTGATCCCTTTAGCCCCAAGGGCCACATCTAACTCCCTCTTAAATATAGCCAATGAACTGGCCTCAACTACCTTCTGTGGCAGAGAGTTCCAGAGATTCACCACTCTCTGTGTGAAAAATGTTTTTTTCATCTCGGTCCTAAAGGATTTCCTCTTAATCCTTAAACTGTGCCCCCTTGTCCTGGACTTCCCCAACATCGGGAACAATCTTCCTGCATTTAGCCTGTCCAACCCCTTAAGAATTTTGTAAGTTTCTATAAGATCCCCCCTCAATCTTCTAAATTCTAGCGAGTACAAGCGAGTCTATCCAGTCTTTCTTCATATGAAAGTCCTGACATCCCAGGAATCAATCTGGTGAACCTTCTCTGTACTCCCTCTATGGCAAGAATGTCTTTCCTCAGATTTGGAGACCAAAACTGTACGCAATACTCCAGGTGTGGTCTCACCAAGACCCTGTACAACTGCAGTAGAACCTCCCTGCTCCTATACTCAAATCCTTTTGCTATGAATGCTAACATACCATTCGCTTTCTTCACTGCCTGTTGCACCTGCATGCCTACTTTCAATGACTGGTGTACCATGACACCCAGGTCTCGTTGCATCTCCCCTTTTCCTAATTGGCCACCATTTAGATAATAGTCTACTTTCCTGTTTTTGCCACCAAAGTGGATAACCTCACATTTATCCACATTATACTGCATCTGCCATGCATTTGCCCACTCACCCAGCCTATCCAAGTCACCTTGCAGCCTCTTAGCATCCTCCTCACAGCTAACACTGCCCCCCTGTACTTTCACTCCTTTTAAAATTGTACCTTTCGGCTTACATTGACTCTTCAATTTTTTTTCTATCAAAATGTAACATTTTATATTTCTTTGTATTAAATTTCTTCTATCATCTAGTTGCCTATTCCACAACCATGTTGTCTATTACCCTCCTCTTTACAGTTCACCATGACATCAAGTATCTGCCATATGCCCGGTACATCAACATTCAAATAATTAACTTGTACAATATTAAGAAAAACAGTGATCTTAGTACAGACCCAGAGGGAACACTACTCTACACTTCCTTCTCAATCAAAACACAATGTTTAATTTTACTCTCTAAAGTGCTACTACAGCCCCTTTTATAACATGTCCTTTTGATGACAAAACTTATTATGTGGTACCTCATTGAATGCCTTTTGGAAGTACACATATACCACATCAACTGCAATTCCTTCTTGCAGCATTTTTAGTAACTTCATTAAAAAAATCTCAATCAAGTTAATTAGATATAATTTGCCTTTAACAAAATTCATGCTATTTTCGTTCCTGCACTGTTTTTTAACAGGGTTCCAATGATCTTAATGTTACAATTCCTGGTCATTAACTCTGAATCCATAGGTCTTTAGAATATTATGGTCAGTGGCCCTGCAACTTCCTTCCTTAATTCCTTCAATAACTAGAATACTTCCCATCTACATGGGTCCTAAGGCACTCCGTGTGTGCTTCTGAAGTTAACGTCTCATACACTGCTGAGATTACCATAACATCTTACAATGAGCAAGTATTGCTGAAATTACCATAACCAATTATACCAGTATGCTATGCTATCACCACACCCTTTGATAGCCAGTGTATGTTGGTAGGGTTACCATTGCCAGCGAGAGCTTTCGTGCGTTACTATGGTTACTACCCCCTTTGATGCACAACTTGTATTGTTGGCGCTTTTGCATCTTGTGACAGCCAGAATGCATTTCCAGGTATATTATACCTAACAACGGTTGATGTGCATTGCTGAAGTTATCATACCCTTTGAGAGTCATTGGTATGGTTACCTTGGGTCCAATGGCAGCCATAATGTGTTGGAAGTTTCCTATCGGCCCCTGAGCTGGCAATGTGTTATGGTTATGAAGAATTTTAGGGAGTGTGTTCCCACAGGATAAATGGCAGCCAGCATGCTCTGCTGAATCTCATGGGTCTTATGACAGCAAGTATATCCTGCTTGGGTAGCAGGATCCCTATGACAATGATTGTGTTGCTTGTGTTTTCATAGGTCTGTGATAGTGATTGTGTGTAATAAAGTCATGATGGCCCAATGGCCTTTACCATTTGTGCAGATTGTAGCACAGGTACGTCAATGTCTTCTGTTTTCTGTTGCAGGAGGCTTTGCAGCGTGAGCAGCTCCTGGAACAGAAGTTGGAGACGCTGCAGTATTTACTGACCAACACACAGGTCCTCTCTGACAATGTCTGGCAGGTACAAACCTCTTCTTCTGTATGGTACTGTGCCCTGGTCCCCTATAGCTGGTGTATCCAGCAAATACTGGCTCTCATTAACGGTACTCCGCAAACCACTAGAGTGTGCTAGTCCTCCGATCCGGAAGCACATGGGTATGTACTTCTCTGCACACTAAACAAAGACAACGACTCAGCGGCTGCACTGGAAACCTGGTGTGAGCCCCAGGCCTCCCTGCTTCCAGGAAGCTGACATGAATGAATTACTCCTTGGTATGGAGAGGCTGTTTGTGAGAGTTGGTGATGGGTGGGTCACGGCAAGCAGGGACACCTCTTGCTGCTCCATGGCTGGCATGATGAGCATGGACCATTGCTGTTCCTTGCATTAACCCAGAGTTTACAGTCATTCCCATCACCTCCCATTGGACATGATGGAAGCTGGTGAATCCCCCTCTCTTTGTTTGGCTATATTGGCCTCACCCAGCCGGAGGTTGCTCGAGGGTAACAAGCTGAATGGCCAGCCGTCCTTGGTGCACTACAATGAATCTTCTGGTGCTCATGTTCCTGAGAGAAACAGCATCATTCTGATTCATATCCAGCGAGTATACTATTATGTACTTTAGTTTACAGATGCAGCATGGAAACAGGCCCTTTGGCCCACCAAGTCCGCGCCGACCAGCGATCCCCGTACACCAACACTATCCTACACACACTAGGGACAATTTACTATTTTTACCAAGCCAATTAACCTACAAACCAGTACGTCTTTGGAGTGTGGGAGGAAATCGGAGATCCCGGAGAAAACTCACGCAGTTCATAGAAACATAGGAAATAGGTGCAGGAGGAGGCATTTCGGCCCTTTGAGTCAGCACCGCCATTCATTGAGATCATGGCTGATCGTCCCCTATCAATAACCCGTGCCTGCCTTCTCCCCATATCCCTTGACTCCACTAGCCCATAGAGCTCTATCTAACCCTCTCTTAAATCCATCCAGTGATTAGGCCTCCACTAGCCCTCTGGGGCAGGGAATTCCATAAATTCACAACTCTCTGGGTGAAAAAGTCAGGGGGAGAACGTACGAACTCCGTACAGACAGCAACACTGCCTTTCAGGATCGGCCAGGATCGAACCCGGGTCTCTGGCACAGTAAGGCAGCAACTCTACCGCAGTGCCACCATGCCGCCCATTGTGTCCAGCAATATATCCCTCGCAACACTGCCTTTCCATTTACCTAGGTGTATCAGCACCCACAGACGATACCGGAGAAGATGCAACGCTCATACAGTATACTGTAGCCCAGCACAGGCAGCATCCTTTGATCATGCTCCTATTGAGACAACAGCTTAGACCAAACCAATCAGTATCCCGTTCCTGCCTTCTCCCCATATCCCCTGACTCCGCTATCTTTAAGAGCCCTATCTAGCTCTTAAACCTAACCCCAACTGAGATGGCTGGATGGACGAAGACAAAGAGTGGTAATAAAGGGGGCTTTTTCTGGTTGGCTGCCAGTGTCTAGCTGAGTTCCATATAGTGTAGCAAACTGTGGAGTCATGCGTTTTGGTAGTAGGAATAAAGGCGTAGACTATTTTCTAAATGGAGAGAGATCCAGAAATCGGAGGTGCAAAGGGACTTGGGAGTGCTGGTGCACGATTCCCAAACAGTTAATCTGCAAGTTGAATTGGTGGTAAAGAAAGCAAACTCAATGCTTGCATTTATTTTTTAAGAGGGCTTGTATACAAAAACAGGGATGTAATGCTGAGGCTCTTTAAGGCACTGGTAAGGCCGCATTTGGAATATTGTGAGCAATTTTGGGCACCATATCTGAGGAAGGATGTGCTGGCTCTGGAGAGGGTCGAGAGGAGATTTACAAGAATGATCCTAGGAATGAGTAGGTTAACCTATGATGAACATTTGTTGGCACTGGGCCTGTACTCGCCGGAGTTTAGAAGAATGAGGGGGGACCTCATTGAAACATATGGAATAGTGAGTGGCTTGGAGAGAGTGGATGTAGAGTGGAAGTTTCCACCAGTGGGAGAGTCTAGGACTAGAGGTCATAACCTCAGAATTAAAGGACTTTCTTTTAAGGAGATGAGAAGAAATTTCTTTAGTCAGAGGGTGGTGAGTCTGGAATTCTTTGCCACAGAAGGCTGTGCAGGCCGTCAGTGGATAATTTTAAGGCAGAGATAGATAGATTCTTGATTAGTACAGGTGTCAGAGGTTATGGGGAGAAGGCAGGAGAATGGGTTAGGAGGCAGAAGTAGATCAACCATGATTGAATGGCGGAGTAGACTTGATCGGCTGAATGGCCTAATTATACTCCTATCACTTATGACCTTATGAGATGACAGCCATACATCACAACCTTGCATTGACAGTACCCACAGACAGCACCTCTGGAGAAACAATACCTAAATTATTGATTAGTATGGGAGTCATAGATTATGGGGAGAAGGCAGGAGAATGGGGTTAGGAGTGATAAAACAGCCATGATTGGCTGGCAGAGTAGACCTCATGGGCCAAATGGCCTAATTCTGCTCCTATCACTTATGATCTTATGACCTATGGGCCATGTCATGGCAGAGACATCACCGATAGAACATATTGGTGCAGAGATAATATCCACAGTCTCTACCTCAGTAGTGACGATGTATGCAAGTGATAGTCTAGCAGAACTGGCAGCCATAAAATTAGAACAGGAGAATTATTAAAAATGCCCAAGGATATAAACGAAAGATTTCTCCAATACTATCATAATCTTTATTCAATTAAAACTATTGTACAACCAGAAGGAATAGCAGATTTTTTACTAAAATGTCATTTAAAAGGTTTAGATTCAAACGATAGAGAATTATTAGAAAGGGAGATTACGATAAAGGATATTGAGGAGTCTATTGGCTCTTTAAAAAATGGTAAAGCAGTAGGACCAGATGGTTTAGGCTCTGAATTCTATAAAAAAAATTATGACTTGCTCTCCCCACGTTTACAAAGGCTGTATGAGCATATCTATACTCAACAGAAACTTCCAGATACTTTAAATGAATCTATAATAACACTTATTCCTAAATTTGATAAAGATCCGGAAGATCCGGGATCATATAGAGCAATTGCACTTTTAAATACAGATCAGAAAATATTAACTAAAATACTAGCGCATAGATTAAGTACAGTGATGAATAAATTAATACACCCTTTATTCAGGCTTTATTCAGAAACGGTACTCATATTATAATCTAAGAAGATAATTTAATATTATTTATTCTAAGAGAATTATTAATGAAGATCTAGCAATAATCTCACTTGACGCTGAAAAAGCTTTTGATCAGGTTGAATGGTCCTATTTATTTTCGGTGATGGAAAATATGCAGCTAGGGGAGAAATTCTGCACATGGATAAAACTGTTATATACAAACCCTACGGCTAGAATATTAACAAACCAAAGGTTGTCATCTAAATTCAGCCTAGACAAGGATGCCCGTTATCTCCATTATTATTTGCGCTTGCTATTGAGCCACTCGCAGAAAGAGTTAGGGGTCATCCGGAAATACATGGGTATAACACAAAGGATACAGTGAATAAAATTTCTCTATACGCAGATGATGTACTAATTTACATTACAAAACCAGAAATTAGTATTCCAAACTTATTAAAGCTAATAACCCAATTTGGTTCACTCTCAGGATACAGAATAAATTGGAATAAAAGTGAAATTATGCCAATAAGGGAACACAACAAACAGATAATACAACAATTTCCATTTAAAATAGTAAACGAAAAATTCAAATACCTAGGCATTTACGTAACTAAGATATATACATCATTATTTAAAGCAAATTTTCCCCCATTACTGAACAAACTACATAAGAATATTCAATATTGGAAAACACTTCCTATCTCAATGGTTGGCAAAATTAATGCCGTAAAAATGATTTTTTTTACCGCAAATATTATACCTTTTTCAGACAATTCCGATATATTTGTCAAAAAACTTTAAAAAAAAATTGGATTCCATTGTTAATGATTTTATCTGGGATTATAAGAATCATAGGATAAACAAAAGACATTTGTGTAAATCAAAAATAAATGGAGGCTTGGTTTTACCAAACTTTCTGTTTTATTTTTGGGCAGTTAATATTAAAAATATGAATTTCTGGTTGGAAGAAATAGATCAACAACCAGATTGGTTAAAAATGGAAAAGGAAGATTGTTTACCTTTTGATATCGGCTCGATATTATTTGCTACGTCTAAATTAAACAAAAAAATTTATAGGGAAAACCCTATAATATTTAGTGCTATACGAATTTGGAAACAATTAAAAAATACATTAAAATTAGATAATTTATCACTTTTTCTTCCAATTGTGAATAACCCTTTGTTTAAGCCCTCATGGTTGGACAGGGGTTTTACACAATGGAAGAATTATGGAATTAAAAATATGGGACAACTTTACAAGGAAGGCACTTTTCTGACATTTCAGGAGTTGCAACAGACTTATGGACTTCGAGGAAATGATTTTTTCAGATATCTTCAACTCAGAGATTATGTAAAATCGAATACTCAAAATTTTCGAATTAGAAATTCAGAAATTCTTGACGAATGTTGGAATAAACATCCTAATACAGAAAAATTAATATCTTATATATATAATATTTTATTAGACAGTGACATTCCATCGACGGACTTACACAGACAAACATGGGAAAAAGAATTAAATCAAATAATAACGAAAGATACTTGGGAAGAAAGTTTACAACACATACATCAATGTTCATTAAATGCCAGACATTCTTTAATACAATTTAAAGTAATACATAGGTTACATTATTCAAAAACAAAATTACATAAAATCTTTCAACATATCTCACCTATATGTGATAAATGTCAACATTTAGAAGCTAACTTATCTCATATGTTTGCAAACTGTATAAAAATAAAAAAATTCTGGGTAAATATTTTCAGTATAATATCTAAAGTGACCAGCACACAATTGGACCCGGATCCAAAATTAATAATACTCGGAACATTAGAATTAAATCAAACATTTACAACAACACAAAGAAACTTTATTGATTATAGTATAATAACAGGAAAAAAATTAATTCTAAAATTTTGGAAAGGCCCTATAACCCCCACAATCAAAATGTGGATTATAGAAATGACGGAGACCTTAAACGTGGAAAGAATCAGATTTTCCCTGTTGGACAAACAGGAATTATTCGTTGGAACATGGTCTCCCTTTATTGATTATTTAAAGGGTCAGAATGGTTCAGCACAGGAACCTGACTAACACTCAGGCTAAAGAATGGATGAAATGCTATACTCTGAAATGTACGAATATATCTCGAATGAAGTTTTTTATTTTAATAAATTTTTCCATTCTTCTTTAACTATCTTTTTCTTTTCTGTTTTGTTTTTTGTTTTTTGTTTTGGGGTTTTTTTTTGTTTTTGTTTTTGTTTTTTTTCCTTTCTCTCTCTTTTCTTCTCTCTCTTTTCTTTCTTTACTTCATCTATCTTTTTAGTTCTATCTAGTTTAAAAAATCAAAAAAGGCAAAAGGTATTGGAGACAATGTAATAATAATTGACAATATTATCAATTCAAAAATGTAAGACTGGTAATGATGTTAATAGGTTGTGTACTTATCTCCAATGGGCTTTAGATGATTTTTTGCTGGGGTAGTGCCAGGGTCTCGATGCAGCATCATTGTAGATAACACATATCTCTCTCTATACAAAAAGTAAAATCATCCATTTCAGTGCTGGTTCCATCACTACTCTTGATCCTGCAATTGCACCTGATGCTAGTGAGATGCTAAGTGAGCCACCATTGTTACTCAAATTCATGTCCAGACCTGTTCATGTTCATGTTCAGACTGAAGAAGGGTCTCGACCCGAAACGTCACCCATTCCTTCTATCCAGAGATGCTGCCTGTCCCGCTGAGTTACTCCAGCATTTTGTGTCTGTCTTCAGTTTAAACCAGCATCTGCAGTTCCTTCCAACATATACTGTATTGAAATGTATATGACTGACATGCCATTTATTTGACTGTGGTAAATGTATCAAGACAATGCAGACAATGTATACCAAGATGTTTCTGACTGACCCTGTTCCCTTATTAAGGTAGTTCAATTGACAGTATCTGTGTAAAAAGAGAAACTCTCCACTTCCACAAAATGTTATATGGACACCTTGTAGTCTCATCCTTAATCCCTTTCTTTCTGTGAGCAATGACCAGATAATCACTCTTGCAATACTTGGAAGTTTCCTTTTTAAGGACTTAGTTTAATTTTGTTTAGAGATACAGCATGGAAACAGGCCCTTCAGCCCACCGAGTCCACGCCGATCATCGATCACCTATTCACATGAGTTCAATGTTATTCACTTTTCCACACACTAGGGGCAATTTACAGAGGCCAATTAACTTACAAACCCACATGTCATTAGGATGTGGGAGAAAACCGGAGCACTTGGAGAAAACTTGCGTGGTCACATGGAGAACATGCGAACTCCACACAGACAACACCCTTGGTCAGGATCGACCCTTGGTCCTGTAAATCCTTTGCCACTGCATTCCCTTGGGCAATTAAATAAGTGTGTTTGTGTTCATTGAAGATATATGATGCAGGGGTTGTGAAATCAGTAGGTTTAAAGGGCTGAGTGGCCCTTACTTTGCTTCATGTTTCAGATCCTATCCAGCTGCCCTGCTGTCGTTATTACCTGTGTAGCAGGGGAGGCTATTTCTCATGAGTAGGGTGGCAATGAACTTACTAATGGATACCTTCCTCTGCAGGACACTCAGGCTGAGTGTGCAAATCTGACATTGAAGCACAGGGGATCATTCCGATCAGATTTGGATATCAAGACTAATCACAAAAACATGGATGTAAAGGTGCAGGAGCTGAACAGTAAAACCGAACCGGAGAAGCTTATGGAGGTAAAGACAGGAAACACAGAAGGAGATAATAAAGATGGCGAGGAGATTCCAGAAGAAAAAGAAATGGCTTCACCTGACAATGATGTGGAGGATGGGTTGAACAGGAAACGTCGAAGACCAACTCTACGGAAAGGTAGGATCTCGGGGTGCGTGGTTTGTGAACTGAGCTTGGGATATCTGGAAACGTGGGTGTAGGGTACGTGAGAACTCGGGGGGTGGGAAAATAAACACATGGGGCTTTGGAGAAAAGGTGATCCTGCGCTGGGAATGGGGCATTTTGGGCTAAAGGATAGGATGTGGGACATTGACTGACTAGGGCCTAGGATCTTGATGGGGCGACCATGATGTTGTGGACAGTGCTTGGGGATGGCGATGGTGTGTGTGGGATGGGGTTTGGGTGAGGTTTGTGGAGGTGAAGATTGTGTATGGGGAGGGGAGTTGGATGTGGGGTTGGGGTGTAATGAGCGGGGGTTGTGATGGTGTTTGAAGGCTTTAGGTGTGTAGGGTGGGGATGGGGTATATGGAGGTGGGGATACGATGTGTGGGGTTTGTGGGTTGGTTATTTGTCTCTCTTGTACGTAACTTTTTTATTTAAATGTTTGACTGAAATGTCCTTTTAAAATAATTACAATTTAGCTTCTTGATATTTGTCTGTTACAGAAAAAAGACTCCAGGAATCGAAGATTCTCCGTAAACAAGCTATGATCAGAGACATGAGCGGTAACAGTACATCCATTTCAGCACAATACTGCTTTACAATTAAAACCCCACAGTTACTGCAGTTGTGCATTCAACTCTCCATTCATCCCCTCCTTCGAAGTTGACTCTCTTCCCCTCCTGTGAAACTGCAGATTTTATCTCCCCCTACCTCCTGAAAAGTGCCGACTCCATCTCCTTTCCCTGAAGATGCTAACCCTTCCGCCCCCCCCTCCCCACCCATAAGGTGCTCTCTCCCTTCCCTCAGTGCTGACTCTCTCACCCCTTCCCTAATGCTGACTCTTTTCCCCCTTCCCATGTGCCCCTTCCCTTCCTTCAAAGTGCTGACTCTCTCTCCCCTCCCTCATTGGTGCTGACTCACTCTCCCCTCCATCATGTTGACTCTCTATATTCTTCCTAGAAGCCATTGACTCTTCTGCCCCCTGCATCTTCCTCTGAAGGTTCTGACTTTCGATATTCTTCCTGGAGATTCTAGATCAGTTCTATCCTTGACAGGCTTTCCATTATTGCATTTGGCCAAAAGAAAATCTACCTTTGTTTACCTCCTGTACATTGGCAATAATCCATATTTATCTTCAATATTTTTTAGAGAGGGGTCCCCCAGAGGTGAAGGTGCTGCGACAACAAGCGATTGTCCGAGATATGAGTGGTGAGTCTGTGTTTAGTTACTGTGTTGAGTCATGCAATAGAGTGCTCACCGACAATATTCACACTAGTGTCCTCTTGGAGATGAGGTCGGTGAGGAAGAGAATTATTCCATTCCTTGCAGCAATATATATCTGCAGGACAAGAGCACACATACTTGTTCTAACTGCAGATTGGTATTGAATGGGTAGAGGCTAGTGATCTATGAATCATCCTTTATTTGACAGACAGAGGCAGTGTTCATTTTTGCTTTCTTATACTAAAAAGGCCCAAAGGGTTTTTGTCAGCAGAAGGTTTACGTCAATTATTTTAGGAATGGAAACTCAGAGTTGTTGGGAGTTTCTGCAGACATTCTTAATCTTGGCAATGGAATATAGAATTGCAGGAGAGATTTAATGAAGGTTTTCAAATTTATAATATTGATGGACTGGTTCCTCAGATAAATTGTTTCCCATGGCTGGAAAAAGTTAAGTGTTGAGGGTTCATCAGTCACTGTAAGTGTGAGTCATGAGGTTAGGAGATATGGATTTTCTATATTCTACCATTGCAACATGGAATGATTCACACAGGGAATGTCTGATGGAGAGATCTTTGTATTTTTGAAAGGAAAATTAGAAGACTGTTGCAACTGAGGAAGAGTCAGAAGTGGAGTGTGAATGGAGCAATAGATTAGATTTAACTTTGTACAGGATCATAGAGAGAGAATGGAACAGTGAGTTAGTTTATGGTTATTGTAGCAAAGATCTACTGTAATGTAGGTCAAATGGTTTGCTGTATATCAATTCTCAATGCAAAGTACACAGACCTTGTAATTCTGATGAAAGTTCATGGAACGATATGAAGGAAAAATAATATATCTTTGCCATAAGTGCTTGCCTATTCCTGTTTCCACTATCAGTCCTGGGTTGGCAAAACGCCGCTGCTCTTCCTCAGTGTTACACCAGGTGGCGCCATGGCCTGCTCTCTGGATTAAGCCCACTGGAATCTTGGATCAGTGACTGTAATGCCAGAAAGGCTACAGTATATCAAACTTTAGACTGAGAGGGCAGATACTCTCTTCCTCACCCGCTGTTATATTGGCTGCAATCTGATCCACATAAATAACTGAAGGAACCAAAAAAACTCTGCCGCTTTATTTATACAGGGTCAAAAAGGAACTGACGAATCCCATACCACAGTAAGGACATTGATTAGTACCAGGGCAGAGTAAAAGTCCCTGTACAAAATCCCATCAAAAATACTGCTGGTTTGGATGCAGCAAAAGTTACATACAAAGAAAAACATCCTCAATACTGTACCACTAAGAGTCCCTGGACCATATAATATAACCATATAACCATAACAGCACGGAAACAGGCCATCTCGGCCCTTCAAGGCCGTGCCGAACATTTTAAGTTTTTTATTTTTTATTTTTTATTTTTTTTAATTAAAAATAAATACTTCCCCCTAGTCCCATCTACCTGCACTCAGACCATAACCCTCCATTCCTTTCCCGTCCATATACCCATCCAATCTATTTTTAAAGGATAACATCGAACCTGCCTCCACCACTTCCACTGGAAGCTCATTCCACACGGCTACCACTCTCTGAGTAAAGAAGTTCCCCCTAATGTTCCCCCTAAACTTCTGTCCCTTAATTCTCAAGTCATGTCCCCTTGTTTGAATCTTCCCTACTCTCAATGGGAAAAGCTTATCCACGTCCACTCTGTCTAACCCGCTCATAATTTTAAAGACCTCTATCAAGTCCCCTCTTAACCTTCTGCGCTCCAAAGAATAAAGACCTAACTTGTTCAACCTTTCTCTGTAACTTAGTTGCTGAAACCCAGGCAACATTCTAGTAAATCTCCTCTGCACTCTCTCTATTTTGTTGACATCCTTCCTATAATTAGGCGACCAAAATTGTACTCCATACTCCAGAATTGGCCTAACCAATGCCTTGTACAATTTTAACATTACATCCCAACTTCTATATTCAATGCTCTGATTTATAAAGGCCAGCACACCAAAAGCTTTCTTTACCACCTTATCTACATGAGATTCCACCTTCAGGGAACTATGCACAGTTATTCCTAGATCCCTCTGTTCAACTGCATTCCTCAATTCGCTACCATTTACCGTGTACGTCCTATTTTGATTTGTCCTGCCGAGATGTAGCACCTCACATTTGTCAGCGTTAAACTCCATCTGCCATCTTTCAGCCACTCTTCCAAATGGCCTAAATCTCTCTGTAGACTTTGAAAATCTACTTCATTATCCACAACACCACCTATTTTAGTATCATCTGCATACTTACTAATCCAATTTTCCACACCATCATCCAGATCATTGATGTACATGACAAACAACAGTGGACCCAACACAGACCCCTGAGGCACCCCACTAGTCACCGGCCTCCAACCTGACAAACAGCCATCCACCATTACTCTCTGGCATCTCCCATTCAGCCACTGTTGAATCCATCTTGCTACTCCACCATTAATACCCAACAATTGAATCTTCTTAACCAACCTTCCATGAGGAACCTTGTCAAAGGCCTTACTGAAGTCCATATAGACAACATCCACTGCTTTACCCTCATCAATTTCCCTAGTAACCTCTTCGAAAAATTCAAGAAGATTAGTCAAGCATGACCTTCCAGGCACAAATCCATGTTGACTGTTCCTAATCAGACCCTGCTTATCCAGATGCTTATATATATTATCTTTAAGTATCCTTTCCATTAATTTGCCCACTACTGATGTCAAACTAACAGGTCTATAATTGCTAGGTTTACTCTTCGAACCCTTTTTAAACAACGGAACAACATGCGCAGTACGCCAATCCTCCGGCACTATTCCCGTTTCTAATGACATTTGGAATATTTCTGTCATAGCCCCTGCTATTTCTACACTAACTTCCCTCAATGTCCTAGGGAATATCCTGTCAGGACCTGGAGACTTATCCGTTTTCATATTTTTCAAAAGTGTCCGCACCTCTTCTTTGAATCTCACAGTTTCCATTGCTACTCTGCTTGTTTCCCTTATCTCACATAATTCCATATCCTTCTCCTTCGTGAATACCGAAGAAAAGAAATTGTTCAATATCTCCCCCATCTCTTTTGGCTCTGCAGATAGCTGTCCACTCTGACTCTCTAATGGACCAATTTTATTCCTTGTTATCCTTTTGCTATTAATATAGCTGTAGAAACCCTTTGGATTTACTTTCACCTTACTTGCCAAAGCAACCTCATATCTTCTTTTAGCTTTTCTAATTTCTTTCTTAATATTCTTTTTACATTCTTTATACTCCTCAAGCACCTCATTTACTCCATGCTGCCTATAATTATTGTAGATCTCTCTCTTTTTCCGAACCAAGTGTCCAATTTCCCTTGAAAACCATGGCTCTTTCCATTTTTTACTATTTCCTTTCAACCGAACAGGGACATAAAGATTCTGTACTCTTACAATTTCACCCTTAAATGTCCTCTATTTTTCTTCTACATCCTTCCCATAAAACAACATGTCCCAATTCACTCCTTTTAAATCCTTTCGCATCTCCTCAAAGTTAGCCTTTCTCCTAACAAAAATCTCAACCCTAGGTCCAGTTCTGACCCTCTCCATAATTATATTGAAACTAATGGTATTGTGATCACTGGACCCGAAGTGCTCCCCGACGCATACCTCCGCCACCTGCCCTGTCTCATTTCTTAACAGGAGGTCCAGCACTGCCCCTTCTCTAGTAGGTACCTCTATGTATTGCTGCAAAAAACTATCTTGCACACATTTTACAAACTCCAAACCATCCAGCCCTTTTACAGAATGTGTTTCCCAGTTTATGTGTGGAAAATTGAAATCTCCCACAATCACTACCTTGTGCTTACTACTAATATCTGGACAGAGGAAACATTACTGCAGTCCCGTACATGGCTGGCTTCGTAACTGCCCAGAGGAGTAGCCAAAATGTCCCTTAGTGCAAGAATCTGAGAAAGGAAAATTAAATGATCAGAAACATTCTGAGATTAAAAATACAGGCCAGGTCCAGATAACAAATGGGTTCTGTGTTTACAGACATCAATTTATATCAATTTTGTCCATAAATTGGAAATGCACTAGAATGATTTGTTATGGTCACCATATGGTCACCAAAAAATAAATAAATAAATAAATAAAATGTATTATTATTATATTGGTCACCATTATTATTGTGGTGAATGTCATCAAAAGCACATACGGCTGATTAGAAAGCACAATTACTAAAAGCGGAGAGAGAGAGAGAGAGAGAAAGAGAAGCAGTTCTGCTATTTGTAGGAACAATGTATGCATGTATGGTGGACTTTTGAATGTAATAATATAATGGGAACTTGTTAGTATGCAGGAGTATCTATAATTTAAGGTTGTTTTAACTCGGGGATGGCCTGAATAAACAAAACACTGTTGTGCTGAAGCCCCAGTGAAAGTTCTCTCCAAGGACTTTACTAGAGGTGACCTACTAGATGGCACAAGCAGCCTGTCGCACATTAGCTGAGACAGCAAGTCTTGGTTGATGCTGCCAATAGTCCTGGGTCTCCTGTTGTTCACCTCGGAGTTAGAAGGTTCTAGGTTCTGAAGGTTTGAACTCCCAATCTGAGTGTATGCCCAGAGTGCATTGTCGGAAGAACAACACTGAGGGAAGATGACACAGACAGGAGTATAGAGGGAACACCACACTGTCAGAGGAGTAGCCCTGAGGGAGTGCTCCACTGTTTAACGGGCAGGATATAGGGACTGCAGCACTGTCAGAGACCCGACTCGCACTGCATTGCAGTGCATCGGTGTGAGGGGAAGTACTAAGTTGTCAGGGCGTGGAACTGAGGAACAGCTGCTTTCCCAGTTGCTGCACTGGGGACACTCCACCATCAGGGGGCGCCACTGAGAGGATGCTGGGCTACTGACAGAAGAATGTTGGTGGTCTTGGTGTGTGTGAGATTGCAGACATGAGCCATATTACAGGTCGTATTTGATGAGTGTGTGCTCTGAAAAGCCAGAATCATATAAAATGACAGCGCAGAAGGAGGCCAGACAAACTGCTGCTGGTCAAAAATTGACCTTTTGGAATCACACATCTGAGAATTTGATGTGACCTTTCAGTTACTGATCTTTAAGTGCTCATCCCGGATTTTTAAAATATAGTGAGAGTCTCTGACCCCCTCTGCTGATGGAAGTAGGTTCTATTTGTTTACTGTCTGGGCCTCATAATTTTATACAATTCAAACTCATCATTTCTCCTTAGTCATCTTTGTTCCAAAGAAAACATTCCCAGCCAATATAATATTTTCTCATTGCTGTAGTTCATGAGCCCTAGAAATAGCCTCATGAATCTCCTCCACAGCTCTCTAATGGAATTATGTTCTTTCTCATCATGACCAGAACTATAGAGTCTAGTCTGGCCATGGCCAAACTGATTTTATTTACACAGTTCTAACAGTTCTGCTTGTTATTCTCTGTCTCAGCTAATAAAAGCATGTATTCCACAAGCCTTGATTATTATCTATTGACTCATATCTTTGTGTAACAAATTCACAAAGTTCATTTGTGGACATGAACTTCAAAATACCTCTGTTTCTCCGCACTTGTTAGTATCTTACCATTTATCATGCATTCCTTTCCTTTGTTGCCATTTACAAATACTTTCTCACACTTCTCGGAAATGAATTTTGTTTGCTATTTCTGTGAATTCCCAACCATTCCAGTGATGCCTACTAGTCAAGTAAGTTTCTTCCCACCTATCGATCACAATGACAAATTTGGTATAATTAGTAAACTTCTTAATTATGACCCCTATATTTAGTTATGACCCCTATATTTAATAGTTTTTGCTTAAACCCAGTTAGAAATGCATTGCTTAGCTGAAGGAGAATCTGCAGATTCCACATTGGCCTCATCTGCCACTGCATAACACGGTGACTGAGTGGTAGAAGCTGATGCTCAACCCCATAGGCCTTCTTTTGGAAGAAGGAGATATTTCTTGGGCAATATCAACTGCTCAACCATTTCTTTCATTCTCACAGTCTTCTCCCTTTCGAATCTCTCAGCAACTGCTACTGTCTCAAATGTGCAATTGCCTTCTCGCCCAACAAGTGCAGAATGGAAAAATACTCGCACCTGGTGTCACACTCTCTTCAGTTGTTCACCATCATAACCTCTGGCACACTCTCCACCATCCTGAAACTCACTGCTGCACCAATCACCCTGACTCCATTTGAGCTATTGCTGCAAGATTTCTAAACTGAAAGCAAATGTTTAACCACGATATTATATATGAAACCTCACTGCCACATCTTACTGCATGTTGGAAATACAGGCGGCTGTTATAACTGATACTACAGTGCCAGGCAGCAGCCTTGTGTGGATCACACCGTGACAGGGGTTGTTAAATTATATTCGTATGTCATGCCTCATCTTTGAAGGATGTGGAACAGGATCAACATTGCACATACTCGCTTCAAATAGCACCACCAAGGAGCTGCACACTCCCAACTCTCTCTCTCTCTCTCTCTCTCTCTCTCTCTCTCCTTTTGTAGTACGCATTTTTCTATATATTCCTCTCTCTCACATGATTCTCTGTACATAGATGATAGTCGTACAGCTGAAAAACAGATTTTCATGGTATGCCATTTGACAGGTTCATCCTGTGTAGGTACATATCTGTGCCACAATGGACCCTCTGCCCTGCAGTGTTTGGAAACCAGGCTGGAATGAGAACATTGCAGCGGCATAGTGTGGTATCCAGACAGAGGATCATGTGGCAACGTAACAACACTAAGAACTGGCCAATGATTGAACAAGAGAAAAATAGACTAACCAGCAAAGATGAATGATAATCACACATTTGAGACACCAGCCAATGAGGATGCTATTTTATTTCAATTCTGATAAATCAGTGAGGATGCTCCTTTATTTGCTCTTTTAGTCATTTCTTATTGTGATGGAACTTGCAATTGTGCACCTGATTTGGGAGTTAGGCAAATAATATGGCTCTACTTTGCAGCTGGCTCAGTGAAGAGCCTTGATGCCAGCTATGGTGGGCTCAGAGAGGATGCTAATATTGGTGAGCTTATTCTGCAGAGACAGGATTGGTGTTATCTCTCTCTACTGGTTTGAGGTGTCTCCTGATGGTAGATAGTATAGTACAGGAATGCAACGAACACTGCTATCCAGCCATTCTCACTATCAGCATCCTGGGAGTCACCAAGTACCAGAAGCTCAACTGGTGCAAGCACATAAATACATGAATTTAGGAGCAGATCAAAGGCTGAATCACCTGCGGTTTGTGGCTCGCCTCAAGACACCCAAAGACTTTTCCATCATCTAAAAATTCGGAGTGTGATGGAATACATTATAGTAATACACTACATAGATTGATTGTTAGGCAGAACGCAAGGAATCAATAGATGCTTCTCAGGTTATGAAAATTGCTAAATCTAATTGAACCTCAGCTATTCACAATCTATACCAATAATTTTCCTGAGGGTATGAAACGTCATTGCTCATGATGCTCAAGCTTGTGAGATTATAAGTATGGAGGAGGATGGAATGAGGGTTTAAGAGGTTATGGACAAACTGAATAAAGGTGGGAGAATGTGACATGAACAATAATGTGGGGAAAAAATGACACTATCCATTGAGATGTACATAACTGAAAAACAGTGTTAAAAGTGAGAAATTGGGGACCTACGTGTGTTTGTGCAAAGGTCACTGAAGGCTAACATCTAGGTGCAGCAACCATATGGAGGACAATTCATATGTTGGCCTTTCTTACAAAAGGATTTTGGAATTACTCAGCGGGTCAGGCAGCATTTCTGGAGAAAAGGAATAGGTGATGTTTCAGGTCAGAACCCATCTTCACACCCGCGTTTCCACCCAAAACGACACCTATTCCTTTTCTAGAGAGTTGCTGCCTGACCCGCTGAGTTATTCCAGCATTTTGTGTCTATCTCTGGTATACGCCAGCATCTGCGGTTCCTTTCTACACATTTAACCTATAAAGCTGTATGTCTTAGGAATGTGGGAGGAAACTGGAGCATCCAAAGGAAACGTACAAACTCCATACAGACGGTGCCCAAGGTCAAGATCGAACCTGGGTCTCTGGTGCTCTAAGGCAGCAACTCTGCCACTGTGCTACCCTAGAGAGAAATTATCTATTGAGGGGTGGTTCTGGGCACACAGTCCAGTGGCAATTAGGCTTTTTGCACGGTGAATAAATTCAGTGCATGTCCCATGAGATATGTGCTCTGGGCATGCCGTCCAATCAGGGTTGATACTGGCCTCAGTTGTGTAAACAACAGCATTGGAGCACAGACCAGTGAGAGAAGGGGCTCTGGACATGACATGCTGAGAAATGCGGACTTTGACACATTGTCCAGGAGGAACTCACTGTCAGGACATTGGCGAGTGAGTGACAAATGGCATGGAACATGGTCTATTGAATGATGGGTGGTCAGGTCATGGTGACCAGAACTGGGTTGACTCTGGGCTTGTGGCACACTATGTAGAAGAGATAGGCTCTGTGCTCATTGTGCAGTGAGAATCTGGTCCTGTGCTCTCCACTCAGGCAGGGGCAACACTGAGCACACTGACACACAAGGGCAAACACTTTAGAGATTCTATTGAATCGGCTTCTGGCGCTGTATCTCCTTTGATCGTGTTGTCTACATTGGGTTTATTTTTGTTTTACATAGGTGATGTGCTGTCTGCAGACAACAAGGCAAATGAATCAACAACAAATGTCTCATCTTCAGGAGATCCAGAGTCACATATGAAGTCACCTGATATTCCAATCTGTGAGGTGAAATCAGAAGCATTCAAAATATTGGAGGTAAATTCAATGAATCTCAAGGCTCCTGAGATCAGTTCACCTGATTCCAAGTCAACTGATGTCAAATTACCTGATCCCACACCAACCATGGTCATGTCAACTAATTCTGAGACATCTGAGGTCAGGTCAATTGTTCACACATCTTCTGAGGTCAAGTCAACATATTCCAATCCATGTGAGGTTAAGAAAATTGATCCTAAAATAGCAGAGATCAAGTCAGATAATCCCAAACTATCTGAAATCAATTCAACATGCCCTAAATCACCCGACATCAAGGCAGTTGATTCTAATGCCTCAGAGATCATGTTAATTGATTTCAAACCATCTGAGAATGAGTCAACTTGTTCTAAATCATCTGATATCAAGACAATTGATCCCAAAGTGATAGAGGTCAAATTAGCTGAACACAAGCCATCTGAGATGAAGACAATTGATCCTAAGGTGTCAGAGGTCAAATTAGCAGATTCCAAACCACCCGAGATCAAAACAGTTTATCCCAAACCATTTGATGCCAAGATGATTGATTCTGAAGTATCAGAAGTCAAATTAGCAGATTCCAAACCATCTGAAATCAAGACAACTCATTCTACATCATCTGAGGTCAAAGCAATTGATGCTAAACAGTCAGAAGTTAAGTCAGCTGATTCTAGATTAGTGGAAATTGAATCAACACATTCCAAACCATACAACGTCAAGTCAATTGATCTTAAAATGCCTGAATTCAAGTCTGCTGATCTCATCCCAGCTGAGGTCAAATCAACTGATTCGTCTGTGCCTGAATTTAACCCAACAAATTTCAAACCATCCATGGTGAAACCAGTTGATCTCAGACAAACAGAAGTTCAGTTATCTGATCCCAAACCATCTAGGGTCACGTCAGGTGATCTCAAACAATCTGAGGTTAGATCAACACCTCTCAAACCATCTACAATAGAGTTAATAGATCCTAACCAATCTACGGTATTGTCGGCTGGCCCCATGATGGTTGAAGTGAAGTCAACTGATCTCAAACCATCTGAAGTCACATCTACTGATTCCAAACTTTCTGAGGTCAAGTCAAGCACTACCAAGTTGTCTGAGATCAAGTCAACTGCTTCTAATGGGTCAGTGACCAAGGCAGCTGATCCCAAGCCTTCTGAGGTCACATTATCTGCTCCCAATGATATGAAGATAACATCAGTCATGCCGACTGATTACAAAATCAAATCAGATGGTCCCAATGAGGCAGAAGTCAAGTCAGTTGCTTCCCAGGAATATGAGGTCAATTCAGCTGCTCCCAAGACATCTGACGTCAAGTTATCTGCACTTAACATATCTGAGACCAAAACAACTGATCCCAAACTTTCCAAGGTCACGCCAGCTTCTTCCGAAGTTTCTGAGATCAAGGCAGCTGTATTCAACATGTCTGACACCAAAGCAGCTGATCCCAAATCTTCCGAGATCAAGTCAGCTGCTCCCAAGAATTCTGACGTTAGATTCGTTGCTCCTAAGGTTCCTGGGATCATGTTAGCTATTCCTAACCCAGGTGAGGATGCGTTATCTGTTACCAAAACAGCTGAGATCAACTCAACTGATCCTAAAGTATCTACAGTGATATCAGCTAATCTAGAACTTTGTGATATGGTGGCACGTTTCCATAAGTCTTACGACCAATTATTAAGCAAACCAGAAATATGTAGCATGAGGTCATCTGGTCCAAAATCGTGCAACAATGTGCTTTGTATGTTGGAATTGGATGAGTTGAGGTTGCAGATTAAGCAGCTACGGAAGGAATTGGAGGAGTCTCAGGAACAAGCAGCCCGGCACCAGAGGAGCTATTTGGACTTACAAAGTAAGTGGATTTCATAAAAGAAAGGGTTTTTTGGAGGGGCGGGGGAGGGGGGGGTGAGACCAGATGTTCTGCATTCCATGCTCAGTCCTGGGAATGAGATGGGGGTTTTAGGGTTGGCAAGAATAGTCCTGATTGGTGTGAAGCTGAGCACTGGTGGGGAGTTGTGAGAATCAGACTTTGACATGCTGTGCTGGAAGGGTAAGGCATAGACTGAAGGAACTGACTTAAGGTGGTCAGGGAGTTGGATATAGGAATGAGAGTTGGAGATGTAGGGTTTTTATGGACAGTTTCAAGAATTGGGGAGACATGTTGGGGAGTCAGTAGGGAAGAAATATCAGGATGTTTTGAGCATCATGTAGCATATATAAAAGTCAGAGGTGAGGAAAATTGAGTATGTTCTCATTAGAAGACATTACAATTTTGAGCATTAGTCATGTTAGGAGCTTTCAGCACATACAGACAGAAGAAACAGGGAAAGTGAAGGACCTGCTTTCTCAATATGGGACTGCAAGAGACAGTCACTTTTACATCCTTTGGGCCATAGAATTATATCTAACTGAAAACATATTATCACGAAGGCATCTGGAGAAGTTGAAGTCTCACAAATTGCCCTTGTAATTGCAGGATGAACGGTTTTTGCTCATGCACTTAAACCTCTTGTAAAAGGGGCAACATACCATTTGCCTTCCTACTGATTTGCTGAACCTACACGTAGGGTTTGTGTAAACTGGTCCAAGTACTTCTGAACAGCAGATCTTTTCAACACCCAATTAAAAAAATTAAATCAACATTTCTACTTTTTTCTTCCAAAATGGAGGACTTCACATTATCCCACTTTGTATTTCATGTGCTATGTCCCTACTCAGCCAATCAACCATTTTTATTTCCTTATAGCTCCCTACATTTTCTTGCAACTCAAAGATTAAAATTGCTGGAAATATTCAGCAGGTCAGGCAGCATCTGTGAGAAGAGAATAGAGTTAATGTTGCAGGTCCATGACCTCAGCTCCCACTGCCATCCTGCTTTCTGGAACACTCTGGTGAGCTTTACCTTTCTACCTCCCCTGGCAATGTTCAGTGGAAGAGTGTAGAGGGAGATTCACGATGTATTTAGCCGCTGTCATATCAATCTCTTGCCTTTCCAAACACTGCAGGATTGCTAGAGGAACAACGATTGGTCAATGTGCAACAGACTGAAAACTTTGCCAAACAGATCCAGCGTCTCCAAGGTGAGTGACAGTTCTTGGGTTTGAGCTGAGCTGTAGAACGCAAACATACCACAGTAACTGAGGCTTGGGTTAAGCAATACGAAGCAGAGAAGTGCAATGCCATATGAGGATATGAGCAGAGCCCAGCAGCATGGCTGGAGGCCCTGGCATAAATGTAAATTCCTCATTCTCAATTCATAGATGAAGGAAATAAAAGTAACATTAGCAAATTTGCAGATGACACAAAGCTGGGTGGCAGTGTGAACTGTGAAGAGGATTCTATGAGGATGCAGGGTGACTTGGATAGGTTGGGTGAGTGGGCAGATGCATGGCAGATGCAGTATAATGTGGATAAATGTGAGGTTATCCACTTTGGTGGCAAGAACAGGAAGGCAGATTATTATCTGAATGGTATCAGGTTAGGAAAAGGGGAAGTACAATGAGACCTGGGTGTCCTTGTACATCAGTCACTGAAAGTAAGCATGCTGGTACAGCAGGCGGTGAAGAAAGCTAATGGCATGTTGGCCTTCATAACAAGAGGAGTTGAGTATAGGAGCAAAGAGGTCTTTCTGCAGTTGTACAGGGCCCTGGTGAGATCACACCTGGAGTATTGTGTGCAGTTGTGGTCTCCTAATTTGAGGAAGGACATTCTTGCTATTGAGGGAGTGCAGCGTAGGGTCATGAGGTTAATTCCCAGGATGGCAGGACTGTCATACGATGAAAGAATGGAGCAACTGGGCTTGTATTCACTGGAATTTAGAAGGATGAGAGGAGATCTTATAGAAACATAAAATTATTAAGAGATTGGACATGCTAGATGCAGGAAACATGTTCCTGATGTTGGGAGTGTCCAGAACCAGGGGCTATAGTTTAAGAATAAGGGGTAGGCCATTTAGAACTGAGATGAGGAAAAACTTTTTCACACAGAGAGTTGTGAATTTGTGGAATTCTCTGCCTCAGAAGGCAGTGGAGGCCGATTCACTGGATGCATTCAAAACAGTTAGAGCTGTTTAGGGCTAGCGGAATCAAAGGAAATGGGGAGAAGGCAGGAACAGGATACTGATTGTGGATGATCAACCATGATCACATTGAATGCTCGAAGGGATGAATGGCCTACTCCTGCACCAATTGTCTATGTATCTCTATAAAGTAAGTGAACTCGGCTGAAGAGCTAATAAATTTCTTGGATTCATAACAAGGCAACGTGGCACAAAATGATAGAGGGTGTGTGAGTGCTGAATGGCCTCAGCTGACTAGTGAATACATTTGTGGGCAGCATGCCTAATGTTTGGATGAGAATGGTACAAAACTAGTTCTATAAAAGATGAGCTCACTGGGACTGAGTGGAAATCTTTCCTGATACAGATAACTTCACATTTCTGGTATTCCCCTAAATCTTCTCTGCATTCTTCCCATCTATGATCATATGTGTTATTCCATGTGTGATTATAAACAACAATTCTAATGATCTAGTTGATAAGACATTGACATCCCAAGCCTGGAGTTGTGTGCTCAAGTCATGTCTGGAATGGTGCAGCATTTGGAGTATTTAGTGCAGTTCTGGTCACCCATCTATAGGAAGGATGCCATTAACATGGAAACGGTGAACAAAAGATTTACAAGGATGTTTCCGAGTCTGGATGACTTGAGATAAGAAGTGGCTGGATAGGCTGGGTCTTTTTTCTGTGGATCATGAAGGCAGAGGGGGGGATCTTATAGAGGTATATAAAATTATAGTGGAATAGATATGGCAAATAGAAACAATTATTTCCCCAAGGTGGAGAAGTCTAAAACTAGAGGGCATAGATTCGTGAGAAAGGAAAGATTTTAAAAAGGAATAGAGGGGCAACCTTTTCACACAGAGGGTAGTGGGCATGTGAAAAGAGCTGCCAAAGTTGCAGAAGCAGTTTCAGTTACAGCATTTAAAAGCCATTTGAATATGTATAGAGTGATACGGGCAAAACACAGGCAAATGGGACTAGTTCAGGTAGACAATTTAGTTGGCATGGACAAGTTAGGCTGAAGGGCCTGTTTCTGTGCTGTATAACTCTGACTATATGACACAAGTTTAGCATAATTTCCCAACTTTTCAATTATATTACTCGAGAAAGATCTCCATTCATAGAGTGCATTCACAACAATAATAATAACACAAAGAGTAAGGTGACATGCTTCAATGACTACCGACCGGTGGCACTAATATCCGTGGTGATGAAGTGCTTTGAGAGGTTGGTTATGGCATATATCAACTCCTACCTCAACAAGAACCAGGACCCACTACAATTTGCCTACCGCCACAACATGGCAACGGAGGATGTGATCTTGCTGGCTCTCCACTCTGCAGTGGGCCACTTGGACAATAAAAACACATATATCAGGCTGTTGTTCATTGACTACAGCTCGCCATTCAACACTATTATCCCCTCCAAACTGTTTGCTAAGCTTAGGGAACGGGGTTTCTGTGTATTCCTCTGCAGCTGGATCCGCGACTTCCCCTTTAACAGAACACGATCTGTACGGATTGGCAGCAACTTGATAACCATAAGCACAGGAGCTCCTCAAGGCAGTGTGCTCAGCCTCCTGCTCCACTCACTCTATACCCATGACTGTGTAACCAGACACAGTTCCAACTGCATCTTTAAATTCGCCGATGACACTACCGTTGTTGGACGAATTACGGATGATGGTGAGTCAAAATACAGGAGGGAGATCGATTGACTGACCGAATGGTGCCAGAACAACAATCTTGTTCTCAACGTCAGTAAAACCAAGGAACCAATTGTTGAATTTAGAAGGGAAAGGCCGAGGATGCACAAACCTGTCCTCATCGATGGGACGGTAGTGGAGAGAATCAAAAATTTCAAATTGGTGGGCATGCATATCTATGAAGATCTGTCCTGAACACAGCACACTGATGAAATCATAAAGAAAGCCCATCAGCACCTCTACTCCCTTGGAAGATTACGGAGATTCAGTATGTCGACGAATACTCTCTTGAACTTCTGCAGATAGAGCCATAGTCATAGAGTGATACAGTGTGGAAACGGACCCTTCGGCCAAACTTGCCCGCACCGACCAACATGCCCCAGCTACACTAGTCCCACTGGCCTGCGCTTGGACCTGCGCTCCACACCTGTCCTATCCATGTACCTGTCTAACTGTTTCTTAAACGTTGGGGTAGTCCCAGCCTCAACTACCTCATCGGGCAGCATGTTCCATACACCCACCACCCTTTGTGTGAAAAAGTCACACCTCAGATTCTTATTAAATCTTTTCCCCTTCACCTTGAACCTATTTCCTCTGGTCCTAGATTCCCCTATTCTGCATATGATCTAATGATTTTGTACACCTTTATAAGATCACCCCTCATCCTCCTGTGCTCCAAGGAATAGAATAAATGTACAGTGAAGAGCATACTGACTGGTTACATCACGGCCTGGTTCAGCAAACTCCAATGCCCAGGAAGGAGAACGTTTGCAAAAACTGGTGAACATGAACATCACAGGAACTGACCTCCCCACCATCAAAAGATCTAAGGAGGAGCTGCCTCAAAAAGGCAGCCAGCATCATCATAGACCCACACCACCCTGGCCACACACTCATTTCACTCCTGCCATCGGGAAGAAGGTATAGGAACCTGAAAACTGTCACATCCAGGTTCAGGAGCAGCTTCTTTCCAACAACCAGCTATTAAACGCTCCAACTATGCTCCGAACTACATAGATGTGGGGGCATTATTTTGTCGTTGCGCTATTATTATTTGTTTGTTTTTATATACTAAATGTTTTTGTTGTTTATTATGGTGCTTACAGAGTACTATGTTTACTTGTCTGTTGTGCTGCTGCAAATAAAAATGTCATTGTTCTCGGGACATATGACAATAAAACACTCTCGACCCTTGACTTACATTTTCAACAGTGCTACTGTCTAATTGAGCAGATGGGATTATAAGGGATGTATGGCAAAGACTCGGGCGTTCTGCTCAACCAATCAATGTATGATCCACTTGAGCCTCTCATCTTTTCTCATCTAATTCTATCTGAGTAGTCCTGTATTCCATTCTCCGTTAGATAGACACAGAATGCTGGAGTAACTCAGCAGGACAGGCAGCATCTCTAGGGAGAAGGAATGGATGATGTTTTGGTACAAGACCCTTCTTACACATTCCATTCTCCCTTGTTTGCTGTCTCAGAACAAGGAGTTTCAGCTCCATTGGTTAGAATAGCATTATGCCACTACCTGAGAGGTATTGGCTGAAATGACTGAACTCAAATCTGTTTCTTTAACCAAAGCAGCAGACTCAACAACAAAACTTATATAAGGTACACAAAAATGCTGGAGAAACTCAGCGGGTGCAGCAGCATCTATGGAGCGAAGGAAATAGGTAACGTTTTGGGCCGAAACCCTTCTTCAGACCCTTCTGAAGAAGGGTTTCGGCCCGAAACGTTACCTATTTCCTTCGCTCCATAGATGCTGCTGCACCCGCTGAGTTTCTCCAGCATTTTTGTGTACCTTCGATTTTCCAGCATCTGCAGTTCCTTCTTTAACAAAACTTATAGATATCTGCTTTGTCCTATTCAGTACAGCTTCGGTCCGTTCAAGAGGAGATTGAGAGCTTGGAGGAAGAGAAGGAGAGTGAGCTGACAGAAGCACATGAGGAACTTCACTGCGCACAGGAGGAGATTGTGAATCTCCGTCAGGCAGCCGAGGAGGCAGCGGGAGAACGGGAAAATGAGATTGCAACATTGCAGGAGGAGCTATGTCGTATTCGGGCAGAGCTGGAACACCTTCAGCAGACAACAGTGGAGTATGAGCTGGAGATCACCACACTCCGAGCAGAGATACAGATGAAAAGTGACAGTCGACAGAAGAAAAACTCCGAAGAGGTTACTCAGCTCCAGGGTATGATCCAGGCAGTGAATGATATGAGTCCTATACAGAGGGGTTTATTAAATGGAGAGGGGATTCCATATAGAACAACATGGTGGGTAGATGTGTGTTGCTAAGTAGTAGATTGAGATTATTATTGGTGTTCATGTGGTACTAATTACCTAATTTCATGTGGGGTCAGTCACTGTTTAAAAAAAAGGTGCAAAGTACTTGAGGATGAGTTCAGATGATAGACTTCATGGGTGGGAATCCTGTTGTTACTTTTCAAGTCATGTGAATGAATGAGAAATGACACTGCCTAGTGAAAGGAGAGATGTCAGGGAGATTTTACTCTTAGACTTTAGCACCAGTTCCAGGAGCAATTGAGCTATGGAAAATAAATTAGAGAACTGAATGAATAGCAAAAATAGACCAGGCAAGCAAAGCAAGACTAGTGAAATGGGCAAATCAAATTTAACAACACGGAATGTTAAGTTAAGAAGAAGGAGGAAAAGAAAGAAGAATTGAATGGAATTAAAAGGGGGTTCAGGAACAGTCGGCAGAAAATAAGATTAATATCATAGATAGCCAAATATCTCATATAGACTGTGGACCAAATGGCCAACCTCGAGCTGCATTATTTAATAACTATATATAACTAAAGATGTGAAGGCAAAAAGAGCATATAAAAATACGATGGATTGAACTGAGCAGGCTGTGGCCAGCTGTTCAAAAGAAATTCAGTGTTCAACTGCTTGCAGGTAAGTAAATCACAGATCTGATGCAGACCCACCGTTAGTAATGGATGAGCTGAGTGACGGAAACCAGCAAATGTGTTTCTGTAATCTCACACCAGTCAGAACTAGTGTTGGATCAGAGTCCCCTTTCAATTATTTCATTTATACTCACTTTATATAATTTCATTGTTTTAATGCATGTGAAAATACTCTAGTTATTTTGCCTTTTGTAATATTTCAAATGATTGAGACATTTAAAAATCCGTGCAAAATTGCATAACATTTGACAGAGCCGGAGACAGAGATACATCCCCACACCCAATCTCCGACCTTGTCTCCTGTCAAGGGCTGTCGGGATATCTGGGGTAATGTCCCAGCTGTATGCTAGCTAGCTGCTGACACCATGCTATGCCTGTCTCACTTCCGATTTGGGAGGCCCAGGGTGAAATAGACCCAACCATCTGTGCCACATTAGTACATATATATAGGGAGAGCATTGAGTAATGGGCATTGAAAGGTCCAACAGAACACACTCAACTGAGACAATTCAGCCAATATATTTTAGGAGGAAAACAAAAAAAAAATTGAGATTCTGTATCAATATGAGTAACTGAGAGAAAAGGTGGGAATAGACATGGAAATGATGTGGGTGGCACAACGGTAGAGTTGCTGCCTTACAGCGCCAGAGACCATGGTTTGATTGTGACTTTGGGTGCTATCTGTATGGAGTTTACACGTTCTCCCAGTGACTGCATGCGTTTTCGCCGGATGCTCCGGTTTCCTACCACATTCCAAAGACGTGCAAGTTTGTAGGTTAATTGGCCACTGTAAATTGTCCCGAGAGTGTAGGATAGAACTAGTGTACGGGTCATCGTTGGTCGGCGGGGACTCGGTGGGCCCGAGGGCCTGTTTCCACGCTCTATAAACGAAACTGATGCAGAGTCAATATTAACACAAAGCTTAAAACATCTTGTTACAGTAATGGCATTAACACCTCCCCCAATTGAAAGGAAGTGAAAGGATTCTAGTCTAATTAGAAAGATGAGTAAAGAATAATCAGATTGTTGTGACTAGAAATTTTTAATGATTCTTTCTCACTGGGCAGAAAGTGAGTTAGTAAAGAAATAGGAATGAAATTCCTAAATTACATAAAGGTTTTCTCCCTCCAGCAATGTGTTATTCAGCCCACAAGGACAAAGACGTCACTAGAACTAATAAAATGGATTTTGTAGATGAACTAGATTAAGACAGTGACCCCAGTACTAGATTTAAAATCCAAATGGTAAGGGAAAAATATTTGTACAAAAACTGGAAGATAGGATGAGTTTTGGGCAGACTTACAGTATGTATAAAGACATGTTGGTGGTTGTGAGGTGGAAAGAGTTATCGATTCACTGGACTGCGGAGCCATAGTTTAAGAAAGTAAACAAGACCAGGTACAGGCCTTGAGACATCTCGGTCTCCTCTGTTTTTCTACATGATTATGCCTGGTCTTTTACCTTAAGTCCACTATTAATTCACTCTCATATGCATTTGTTGTTCAAAAATAAAGCTGACTCAGCCAGTGAATAGACGCAACAACTCATGTCCACAGCGCTCTCGAGCAGAGAATTCCACACCATTCATAAGCCTCGGAGGAATAAAAAACATTTTATCTCAGCCCTTTCTCCTGAGACAAGGCCCTCTTGTTCTACACTCTCCGGCCATGGGAAACAGATAATCAGAATCTTCTCTGTCACAATCAGAATCTTATATATTTCAATGGGACTGCCTTTCATTTTTCTAAATTTCAACCAGTATATACACCTCCTGCTTAATATTTCCTCACAAGCTAATCTTTACATCTCAGAAATCAATCATAGCATTTGTAGGGACATTTGATTTCTTCATCTTTCAAATGGATTATTGTTCTCCCTAAACCTTTTTCTGCCATAAATCTGCTAGGAATTCCTGACTGTAGTACTAGGTGGCCCCTTTGGCTCCCATAGAAAAAGGAACACCAGAGGTGGGTATGTTCTTCACCAGCATGTCCAGGTCCTTCTCGTCCTGTAACACCACTTTCTTACCTCCGTCCATCAATGCAGCATCCAATCATTCAGCAGCGGAAGAGTGTTGAGTGGTGCTTCCATCGTCGCACCTGCTTGCTACATTTTGACAAATGTGAGAACTTGCAACACATCAAGAAAAACAATAAACTCAGTTTCAGCGCAGTTATACCTGACGATTAAAGTTCTCGGTTTTCATGTGACTTTCACAAACAGCATTAGGGTGACCTGCACCAATGTCAGAAAAATGCTGAAGATCAATTTCTAGGCCAAGGATCTCTTAGCTACATTGGCGGTAGAGTAGAAAACGAATAAAAAGATGTAATGGTAAACCATTGTAACGCACACACAATTGCACAAACAATTGACTATGGGCATAGTGTTCAATTCTGAAAAAATAAGAGATTTTATGGGGGCATTAAAAAAATTACAAATTCTTTGTTGGCATAACAGATAAAAAGAGATAGGAGGTTGCTTAGAGATTTAAAGTGATTAGCGGAAGTACCAGGCAACAGGAGGAAACCGTTTTGGACAAAGCAAGTTGTAGTGATTGGGAATGCACAGCCTGAAAACGTGGCAAAAATAGATTAAATGGTTTATTTCAGGAAGAAAATTAATGAAAATAATTATATGCCATTGAGGAAAGTGAGATTAACTGGGTGGCTCTTTCACAGAGTCGACAGCCATGATGTGCTAAATGCTCTTTGTCTGAGCTCTACCACACTATGATTCTGTTAATTAGTATGTTCCATAAAAAAAAGGAAATTACAATTAATTTTTTGATGTTGAGGGAAAAACAATTGGACATAATAAGAATTATCAATTATGTGTGTGGGAATGCAGTTAAACAGATAAAATAAGGCAACAGGAGAAGACACGTTGAGAAAAGACATCAAAACAATACAAAAGGAAAAACATTTTACATATTTTGAACATAAAATTAATATCGTGGAATTGTGGAAGGAGAGGATGCTATCAATTAGATTTGAGAAGTGGGGGAGATGGGAAGGGTTGGTGGGATATATGTACGTGTTATAAACATGTGGTTCTGTGTGGGATGGTTAAATGCCCAAACAAACTTGTCCGGCTAAATGTCTTCTGTCACAACCCCCGCACATTTCAGTGTAAATCCATCACGATAGGAATGAAGGAAGTGGCTAAAACAATGCCTTTTTTAGCAGGGTTTTTTAGAGTATGGAATTCTCGACCAGACGTTATTATCTCCTTGCATGTGTGTGTTGCTATTTAAGCTGTGTGTGTAACAGGTGCAGTACAGTGCCTGCAGGTTGAGTGTCGAAATCTGGCTCAAGAATGTCGAGTTCTGCAGAATGATAACAAACAGCTGAGGGAAAGACTGCAGCAAATGGAACGGCATTATTGCAGGTAGGACAAATTAACTGTTATGTATGCTTCTGTACGTAAGGCTTGCACCCTCTCTCTCTCTCGTATACACATAAACAAACATGTATTCACACGCATTCACACAACACAAACACCTTTATTAATTAAAAAACACACACTTATATACACTTGAACACAAATTCACCATTATGCTCATTCATGCTCTCACACACATGCTTCTTCCACCCTGACTCACATACCTAGTCACCTTATACATTCTTACTCTCACACTTAACACTCACACACAACCACTTGCACACTCATTGATGCATTTATTAGTAACTAAATCTATGATGTGCTTACACTCATGTGCCCCCAAATATACTCACTTATTTTCTCTCTCTCTCGCTCGCACACACATGCTCAATCCTGCTACTTCAAATTCATGCATGGCCTCTCACTCCAAACATTCTCAAAGAAACACATACATATATATATATACAATCTTTAGCTCTTGAGACCGGAAAGCAGATCACAATGAACAGCTTGGTTTGGTTCTCTTCAAACAGCCCACCAACTTTCATTCTGCCTGCTCATTATAATAGTTTTAATCTCTAGCCACAACATGATGTGCTGTCAATTGTCCAGGCACTCAAAGGGGACCCAATTTTTAAAGTGTAAACATGATTAAACTAACGGAAATTATCAAAATGAGCTTGCATCTCCCACAAAGGAGGTGGATTGCAGCTCCAAGAAGTGCACTCATCAAACCTTGCGACAGTAACTTGAGATGTTGGGCTCCATATTTTCCCAGCACCAGAGAACAGGAAGAGAAAAGAGGGAATGAGGTCAGCAGAGGTCACTCAATATCTTGTTGCTGTATTGGAAGTGTTGATTTCTGTCTCACGGCTTGAGATTGCTACAATTATTGTTGTTAAATGGTTGTGTTAAAATGGGCTGATGGGGTGCCAGTGAAATACAGCAAGCCATTCTCTAACAGGTCGCAGGATTGCTGGTTCGCTGACAGGGATGGTAGCAGTTGCTCCATGCAGCAGGAATAGCTTGTCCTCCACCAGGCTGATCTCACTCTGCCAGTGCCCATGATGTTAAGTATCAGCCAAACAACCCTGACGACTGCTGCTTGAGCTGAAAATGTGCAGTCCAAGGTTTTTACTTGTCTTTGGAGCAGCATAATGTAGTGGCACACTAACACATTATTTTTATGTTTAATGAACTGCTGTCCCCAAGCTTCTGCCAGAATGGAGCTCATCTCAACGACTTCTGGAAAATCATTCAAATGATGCCGCCCTCCCACCCCTACCCCCAACTCCAGGTCCAAGGTCACCCCCAGCAGAAATCGGACACTAATGCTAGTTTGTGTGTTTAGGGGCTGAACAAGTCAACTCACCTTCCTCCAATTCTTTCTACATTCCCTCCTCTTCTCTTATAGCTGCTCATTGTATCTCTGACAGGAAAGGCTGAATCCTCATGTTGTTGAGGTTGTGCAACAGTGACAGACCACAATAGATCTTGGCACCTTCTTCTCTGAGCTCCACGGAGCTCCCGTAAAGTAGTTCATGCAGCAACATCACTGTTTGAACAATCTAACTTAGGATTGCTATCTGTAAACTGATACAATAGACAATAGGTGCAGGAGTAGGCCATTCGGCCCTTCGAGCCAGCACAATGTAGTGGCATTCACTGTGATCATGGCTGATCATCCACAATCAGTACCCCGTTCCTGTCTTCTCCCCATATCCCTTGACTCTGCTACCTTTAAGAGCTCTATCCAACTCTCTCTTGAAAGCATCCAGAGAATTGGCCTCCACTGCCTTCTGAGACAGAGAATTCTACAGATTCACAACTCTCTGGGTGAAAACGTTTTTCTTCATCTCCGTCCTAAATGGCCTATCCCATATCTTTAAACTGTGGCCCCTGGTTCTGGACTGCCCTAACATTGGGAACATGTTTCCTGCCTCTAGCATGTCCAATACCTTAATAATCAACATATGACAGTCCCGCCATCCCGGGAATTAACCTCGTGAACCTACGCTGCACTCCCTCAATAGCAAGAATGACCTTCCTCAAATTTGGAGACCCAAACTGCACACAATACTCCATGTGTGGTCTCACCAAGGCCCTGTACAACTGCAGAAGGACCTCTTTACTCCAATACTCAACTCCCCTTGTTATGAAGGCCAACATGCCATTAGCTTTCTTCACTGCCTGCTGCACCTGCATGCTTACTTTCAGTGACTGATGAACAAGGACCCCCAGATCTCGTTGTACTTCCCATTTTCCCAAATTGACACCATTCAGACAATAATCTGCCTTCCTGTTTTTGCCACCAAAGTGGATAACCTCATATTTATCCACATTAAACTGCATCTGCCATGCATCTGCCCACTCTCCCAACCTGTCCAAGTCACCCTGCATCCTCATAGCATCCTCCTCACAGTTCACCCTGCCACCCAGCTTTGTGTCATCTGCAAATTTGCTAATGTTACTTTTAATCCCTTCATCTAAATCATTAATGTTTATTGTAAATAGCTGCGGACCCAGCACCGAGCCTTGTGGTACCCCACTAGTCACTGCCTGCCATACTGAAAGGGACCCGTTAATCCCTACTCTTTGTTTCCTGTCTGCCAACCAATTTTCTATCCATGTCAGTACCCTACCCCCAATATCATGTGCTCTAATTTTGCCAACTAATCTCCTATGTGGGACCTTATCAAAGGTCCCACATGAGATGCATCCTATAGCATGGGAAAATCTATAATCTTCATAACTCCATTCCGGTTGTAACTTTCTGTTGAGAGAGAAAAAGAGATACTCAGTCCACTTGGAAAAGTATGGATCACATTTCAAGACATTTTAAATATCTCCAGCCTGGAGGCAGCCCAAAGCATAAAAGTTCATGACCACAATCACCTTGACAGCCGGTGGAAAAGCAATCCTCACTAGGCTCTGAGGTTACAATTGGAACAAGACACATTTCAATAAGGACATCCTTACCATGCCTCCTTCTCATGCATGGTTCCTCTCAATAATTCAGGTGGGAGAATTATTCCCTGAAAACTCTGGGTGAATGTAGTCTCTTGCCGAACGCCAATGCCCCTATTCCTCTTCTGTTGTCCCACTTCTGTTCTGCTCTGAGTACCCTCTGCTTATTCTCTTGGTTATCCCCCAAGGAGAATATCCATGCACCCGTAACTGGGATCAACAGATTTGCCCAGAAGCCTTGACATCAGGTGAATGTTATTCAGCCACTTGCAAACCGCTCCTTGTAGACTTTATGAAATCTTTTGAATTATAATGACCACTAGAAACCAATAGATTATTAACCTGCAAGTTTTAGAGTCATTTATCCACATGTGGAAACTGGCCGTTTGGCCCAACTCGACCGTGCCAAACACATTGTTGATGATTCCTACTATTAATGCGGGTGGAGGTTGCTTTCTGCTGCTGAGTGCATGTTCAGCTATCCTAGAATAAGAGAACTGAAGCATTGAACTCTGATTTAGCAGAGCTGGTGTCAAATCAGTGTTGCATACTGAGTGATATTGTCATCTGCCGACACTGTATACTGCCAGTGGGCATTATCGTCACCAGCACTAATGTCCTTACCAACATGTCTCTTGGTGCAGCGTATGCAACAAATATGCTTGCACATTTTGTTCACCATGCTAGAATCAATTTGCAACTGCAACAACAGGAAACATGGAGCTGAATTTTACAGCCACTAACTTGCACTTACTTATACATAGTCTTATGCTCACATACTCAGTCACTGATACACTCGCTGAATTAGAAACCGTGTAAAGCATCCTATAAACTCACTGTTTACAGGATGATTTACCCCGTTTCTAACTTTGGAAATGTTTACTGGGTTGTATAAAGGAACTTTCACTCTGACCCATGTGTGTTCTATCTCTATTGGGAGTGTTAGATGGGACAGTGTAGGGGGAGTTTTACACTGTATCCAAATGTGCTGTATCTTCACTCAGTATTTGATGGGATGGTATAGTGGGATTTTTTTACTCTTAATTTATTGGGGTTTACTGTGTTTGATGACAGAGTATAGAGGGAATTTTAGTCTGCATTTATTCTGTGCTGCACCTCCCCTTGGAGTGTTTGATGGAACAGTGTGGAGGGAACATTATTCTCCAGCAAAATACAGAATAATGGAATTACTCAGTGGATCAGGTGGCGTCTGAAGAGGGGTCCAGACCTGAAACGTTGCCTATTCGTTGCCTGACCCATTGAGTTACTCCAGCACTTTGTTTTTCTCAAGATTCCAGCATCTGCAGTTCATTGTACCTCAACTTTATTCTCTATCTAGTTTATGTTCTATCCGTCCTGGAGTATTAACTTGGCTATGTTTCTAATCCATGTCATACCTGATGGGTGGATGTTTGATGGGACAGTGTAGAGGAGCTTTACTCTGTATCCAACTTGTACTGTACCCTGGCTGTGAGCCTTTGATGGGGCAGTGCCATGGGAGCATTCATGCCTAATTAGCCATTGTGTTGAAGACTTCAAAGATTCATAGTCAATTTGGGAAATTGATTATTTTTAAAGGACTTGTTTGATTTTAAAGAGTCAAAGAGAAGCATATATTTCCTGTTTTCCTTTTAGATCAGTTGACGGATTTAAAGTGGACACTCCAGGATCTGAAAGCCATTGTCAGCAGCAGGGTGCAGAGGCTGAGATATTGTCTGAGAATCCATCCAGAAAACCAAATGGCTTCAAAGAGACAGGACTAAACTGCCAGGAGGAACGGAAGCTCCCTCAGAAGGAGGAGCTGAGACAATGCCAGGAGAAGTCGGCTGATAAAGTAGCTGCAAGCGGCCGAGCTTCTGCAAGAGAGCAGCTTGAAGATGGGCGGCAGGTTAGAGGACATGAGGATGGAAGCAAGGGTGATGGTACAACATCTGCCCAGAAGATAAAAAGCCCTAAGCTAGATCCTAGAGCTCTCCAGAGGGCAGAAGAGAAAGGACAGTTTGAAGAATTAGATTTAAAACATCGACTGCTACAGGCAGAAGAGAAAGCACTGATAGTGCAGCATGAGGTAATGAGAAACAACAAAGTGTGTATGAGTGTGCAAAGTTATCTCCATCTTTCAGTACAGAGCAAAATAGTGGGCTTTGAGAAACTCTTTTTTTCTTTTAAATAAGTGGAGAGCAGTAGAATTAGATAATTCTTTCTGACTGATACACCCTTATGGAAGCCTTCACACATACTAGACTTTCTGTTACTAGTCCTGTGAAGATGTATGGCCCTTATAAGCTCTTTGCACACTCATACACACTTTGTTTTTTCCCCTTAATTCTGTCACTTCCTCTTTTTGGCTTTGCATCTTCTTCCATTCTTCCTTTAAAATCTTTGTTTGCTCTCATCCATCTACCAGTCCCAACTGAAGACTTCACCAAGTTATCATCCAGTCTTCACTTGTTTTGAACAATTCATTTTCATTCATTCAATTCCCATGCCCCCTGTCATCAAAACCCTTTGCATTTCTACTATTTCACTCATGGTCGCCAGTAAAGCTGTCTCCAGTCACTTCTTTGGATCTCTTTTAATTGCAATCCTCCACCTCCTTCCACCGTACCCCAAGAATTGTAGTTTCTTCCAACTAAACATTGGGACGTATGCTCTATATCGACCACTGTTATTATCACCAATAATATGCCTCAGGACATCTGCTACAGGAATGCTCTTTAATGGCTTTGTCACCTCCTTATCTACCTATTCTAGAGCTCTTCCTTATTTTTGCTTTGACTGCATTTCATCTCATTTAAAACTTGGCTCCAAAAATGTTAACCCACAGCAAGGCTACATAGTCATACTACTGTCTCAACCTAAACATTCTCACCCTGTTTAAATCTCTCCATGGATTCAATTCTTTGTATATCCATCTTGTTGCCTACCTTTTTCCATCTTTGATCGTCAGACTCTGTACTTTGTCTTTCCACCTGCGTCCCTTCTGTAATGTTTTCATTTGTAAAGTTTATGATTCCTAGAAATCTTTCCTTTCTTTGTTAGCTCACTGCTCATTTTATCTTGCTCCAGAATGAAGCAGAATGGGAACGTTTCTTTGTTAAAGGCTGTCTGACTGCCTCTTGCTGTTGGCTGCTTTATACAATCCCTGTGAGAGGAGTGGGTCTACATATGTCAAGCACCTGTGTGTGTGGAATGAGTCTGTGTATTGTATTTGCATAGAGATGAGAAGTTAGGTCTGTGTATAAGAGTTAGGTCATTGTGCAGAGCTGGTGAGGGCAATGGGTCTTTCAAAATGGGACCTTTGGTCAAATCGGTTTGAGTGCAAGGTATGTGGGGTGTGTAAATTGTCTGTGTGATGAGGTTCAATTATATCAATGCATCATTACTGTACTGGTTCTTTTCTTTTTCCTTCTCATCACATTTGAAAAGCTGTTGTATCCTTTCCAGAGCTGCACTAGCACTGCACATTTCCATTGTACTGGAGGTATAAACTTAGTCCAAAGACTCAAAGCCCCAGAGGTTAGGTGGAGAGCTTCAACTCCAGACAGGCCATTCATAGTCTCACCTGTTCAGTGCATTTGTACAAGGATGGGTTTCTCTATTATCTTATGCAGAATCCAGTGCCTCACACACACACACGTCTGATACTGTGTCAACAAGTCGTGCTTTGCTAACAAGCGATTCTTTCTGTTGTGTGCCCAGTGCGAAGGATTAATCACTGATCTGAGAGCGCTAGAGGAAAGATACAGGAACAGCCAAGAGGAGCGCAGCCAGCTGGAGTTACAGCTCAGGCAATTCAAGGAGGAAGTCCACAAACTGAAAGGGGTGCCTTGTCAGGTAAGTTGGTGAGAGGTAGGTGGGGGAATAGAAAGTTTTAAAACAGAAAGACAACGCCAACTATAGTTAATCTGCTCATCCTTGCCACCCTCAGTCAACCCCTAGTGAAATGGCCACATCTCATTCATCTGCAGTTGAAGGAAGAGACCTGATCCTCATCAGGATGGCAGCAAAGGCAGCACGTACCATCCAATACACTACAGGACAATCAATACATTTTGTTTTTCCCTTAATAAACTAGTGACACCAACTGGAGGAGAACAGTGCCTTGCAAATCATTATTGGATTGAATGAAACTGTGAATGAATCATCATTTATTTAAGGAATTGTCCTGCACATTAACAAGTCTTGTATTGAGAGGTCTTCCATTTCTGGCTAGTTTGGAGTGATTTCCCACCAGTGCTTGCAGCACATTATCACGTGTTGGAGTTGGATCAAAATTTGACCCAGCATTGTGGACAAGTTGGTGCTCTGCATTGACCCTCAACTATGCCAGATAGATTCTCTGTATAGATATAGAAATGTAGAAGAGATTGAGACAGATAGTTCTGACAGCAAATGTAAAAGAACTAAGTCTTATTAACTTAACAATTGACAATAACAGTCTCTGATATCAAAGTATTGAAACTGATGGATATCTAGAGATTTAAACAGGAGATGCTAGAAATACTTAGCACTGTGTAAAGACTTGTGTGAGAGTGTGAGGATTTGTGGAAAGAATAACGTTTTCTGCCCAGTCAGACCTTCATTTTGCAGCAGGGCTGATGTAACATCCTAAATCCACCTGTGGAACCTTGAGCATTTTGACGAGATTTTGAGACCATGTCTGTGGCACTAACTTGAGGAGAAAATACAGATTAGGTTATTGGAGGGAGAAAATGCAGGAGTGGAAAATGTTTAAGTGGAAAACTTTATAAAGAATTTTGGAGAACTGGGGGAATTCTAGAGTACAGGAATAAAATTGAGAGAGATTGAGATCTCATGCACAAGGAGCCAGTACGAGGGGACTGCATTGCACAGAGGTGGGGTAAGGAAGGGCGTGAAGTACTTATTGTTGAGGATAAAGGGGCTGTCCCTCTGCGGCGACCTAATTGGCGAGTTTAGAAGAGTTTAGGAGTGTTTGAAAAAGAGTCATGTTGAAGACCTCCATCGACTATGTAGAAGACCTCCTTCGACCTCCTTGGACTATGTTGAAGACTAGCTTCGGGAAAATTGTACACCGAATAGTGGAGAGTGAAGACGACCTCCTTCGATCTCCTTCGACCTCCCTTCGATTATGTTGAAGACTATCTATGACTACCTTCGACTACCCACGATTACCTACGAATAACATGCCGACCTACTTCGACTAAACCTGCAAGTAAAAAAAATATCGATTTTATTCCACGGCGACCTTTTTTTTACTCACGGGCATTTTTCAACATGTTGAAAAATACGCCACAACCTAGCTGAGGCCTCGAGTACGCGGGGGCTACTCTCGAGCATGAAGGAGAGTTACAAAGACCTCCTAGGACCTCGTATCGACCATGCTGCGAGTATGAGTCAAGGGCAAACTCTTCTAAACTCGCCAATTAGGTCGCCGCAGTGGGACAGCCCCTTAAGGAAATAATATCAAATTAGAGAAGTTCAAAACATGGCTCTGTTTCAGTGGAATGTCTGTTTTTTGTCGTGGTTGAGCCAACATGGAAGTCAGGAAGAGAACAGCCTCTGATAATGCATTTATTGTTCTGGCTTTTGGGAGTTTTGATGAGATACCTAGTCTTGAGCACACAAAGGTGGGTTGTGTGATTGACAGGATTATAATAGTTATTAAGCCAGAAATTATAAATAAGCAGATTTTAAATTAGAGATGATAATTTAACATTTTGGTGTTAAATAATTTGTTTTAATTATGGTGTAATAGTGCAGATTCGTGAAAGGAACACAGTCTGATTTAACAGATCTATTTTTAACATTTATGTTCATATTTTCATTTGTTTCATGACAATACGAACAACCCTACCTCACTAGGTTGGACCCCTACACTAGTGGATTAGTATATCTTTCTCTGGGATATATCACTTCTCATAGAACGTCTGTGTTAAGTCTATAGTTAACTTCCATTAATGATATGTGTATGTAATTAACATCATAATAATATAATTTTTCTGCATTTTACCATACCCCTGTTGTGCTATTATCCAGTAGCTGTGGCATAATTCAGAAGACTTCTTTCCTTTCTTTATCAAAGGCATCAGAGATTGCAAATGGTTAACAATTATAGAATTCCATTCTGCCTCTGGATCTTCCACCACTTTCTCAACTCTCTCCCTCATCTTGTTCATTATCATGTTTTCACTATCCCTTCTGACATTTTCTCCTCTGATCTTAAATGATCAGTCTTTAGCTAAAGCCTCAACTTTATCACTTATACCCCACCTGAATGAATTCTATCACCTTCATTTTGCTGATAGTTTCCACCCTGGTCTCGCTTTCACATGATCCATCTTTGATTTCCCTTACCTTTCTCAATTTCCCAATTCAGGGGATAGATTGTTGACCAGTATTCTTTACACGCCTACGGTCTCACACAACTATCTATGACTATACCTCCTCTAAACCTATTTCCTGTATAGAGTACATTCCATTTTCCCAGTTTCTACAGCTCAGTTGTATCTGTTCTGATGATGATGCTTTCCAAGCCTCCTTTCTCCATAAAACACAATTTCCCTTCACCTACTGTTCCCTTACCCATACTTCTGCTCTCACCCTCTCTCCTCCCTCTCTCCTCCCAGAAAAGTTTCCTTTCTTCCTCCCTTCCATCTTCCATGTTCAATGGATCATTCCCTGTAATATCCACATCTGGTGTCAGGACAACAGCCTCCTCTTGAATGTCACAAAAACTAAGGAGCTGATTGTGGACTTTAGAAGGGCTCAACATCCGAGGATGTACATGCCACAGGAGATAAATGGGACTACTGTGGATAGGGTGAGCAGCTTTAAATACCTGGGAGTCCACATCGCAGAGGATCTGACATGGACAACACACACTGCCACACTGGTGAGTAAGGCAAGGCAGCGCCTTTACCACCTCAGGCAGCTGAGGAAATTCAGAGTCTCTCTGAGAATCCTTCAGTGCTTCTACTCTGGGGCTGTAGAAAGCATCTTGTCCGGCAACATCTCAATCTGGTTTGGGAACAGTTCTGCCCAGGACAAGAAGGCTCTGCAGAGAGTAGTGCGTTCGGCCGAACGCACTATGGGAACTACACTCACCCCCCTGCAGGATCTACACACCAGGAGGTGCAGATCCAGAGCCAGCAACATAATGAGGGACCCCTTCCACCCCAGCAATGGACTGTTCCAGCTGCTACGGTCAGGCAAACGCCTCCGCTGTCACGCTGTGAAAACAGAGAGGATGAGATGGAGTTTCTTCCCACAGTCCATCAGGACGGTAAACTCTTATCTCACCGGGGACTAATTTACTGTTGTGTTGTGTCTTTTTAATTTTTTTTTCCTAAAATGTAAATACTGGTTCTGTTCTATTCTGTTCTGTTGTTTTTGCACAATCCGCAGGCACTGGCACTTTCATTTCACTGCACATCTTGTATGTGCATGTGACAAATACAGTGGCTTGCAAAAGTATTCATACCCCTTGTACTTTTCCACATTTTGTCACGTTACAACCACAAACGTAAATGTATTTTATTGGGATTTTATGTGATAGACCAACACAAAGTGGCGCATAATTGTGAAGTGGAAGGAAAATGATACATGGTTTTCAAATTTGTTTACAAATAAAAAACTGAAAAGTGTCGCGTGCAAAAGTATTCAGCCCCCTTTACTCTGATACCCCTAAATAAAATCCAGTGCAACCAATTGCCTTCAGAAGTCACCTAATTAGTAAATAGAGTCCACTTGTGTGTAATCTAATCTCAGTATAAATACAGCTGTTCTGTGAAGGCCTCAGAGGTTTGTTAGAGAACATTAGTGAACAAACAGCATCATGAAGCCCAAGGAACACACCAGACAGGTCAGGGATAAAGTTGTGGAGAAGTTTAAAGCAGGGTTAGGTTATAAAAAAATATCCCAAGCTTTGAACATCTCACGGAGCACCGAAAATGGAAAGAGTATGGCACAACTGCAAACCTACCAAGACATGGCTGTCCACCTAAACTGACAGGCCGGGCAAGGAGAGCATTGATCAGAGAAGCAGCCAAGAGGCCCATGGTAACTCTGGAGGAGCTGCAGAGATCCACAGCTCAGGTGGGAGAATCTGTCCACAGGACAACTATTAGTCGTGCACTCCACAAATCGGGCCTTTATGGAAGAGTGGCAAAAAGAAAGCCATTGTTGAAAAAAAGCCATAAGAAGTCCCGTTTGCAGTTTGCCACAAGCCATGTGGGGGAGACAGCAAACATGTGGAGGAAGGTGTTCTGGTCAGATGAGACCAAAATTGAAGTTTTTGGCCTAAATGCAAAATGCTATGTGCGGTGGAAACCTAACACTGCACATCACCCTGAACACACCATCCCCACTGTGAAACATTGTGGTGGAAGCATCATGCTGTGGGGATGCTTTTCTTCAGCAGGGACAGGGAAGCTGGTCAGAGTTGATGGGAAGATGGATGGAGCCAAATACAGGGCAATCTTGGAAGAAAACCTGTTAGAGTCTGCAAAAGACTGGGGCGGAGGTTCACCTTCCAGCAGGACAATGACCCTAAACATACAGCCAGAGCTACAATAGAATGGTTTAGATCAAAGCATATTCAAGTGTTAGAATGGCCCAGTCAAAGTCCAGACCTAAATCCAATTGAGAATCTCTGGCAAGACTTGAAAATTGCTGTTCTCAGACGCTCTCCATCCAATCTGACTGAGCTTGAGCTATTTTGCAAAGAAGAATGGGCAAAAGTTTCAGTCTCTAGATGTGCAAAGCTGGTAGAGACATACCCCAAAAGACTTGCAGCTGTAATTGCAGCGAAAGGTGGTTCTACAAAGTATTGACTCAGGGGGGCTGAATACTTTTGCACGCGACACTTTTCAGTTTTTTATTTGTAAACAAATTTGAAAACCATGTATCATTTTCCTTCCACTTCACAATTATGCACCACTTTGTGTTGGTCTATCACATAAAATCCCAATAAAATACATTTACGTTTGTGGTTGTAACGTGACAAAATGTGGAAAAGTTCAAGGGGATGAAAACTTTTGCAAGCTACTGTAAAGTTGACTTGACTTGACTTGATCTTCAATAGAATGCCATTGTCAGATGCATCTTCCACTCCCCTCTCCTTAAAGCATTCAGAAGTAAATGTTCCTTCTACAAACCTCTGGATACTCTCCCATTTCTATCAATCACTTCCTTTCTTGTAGAACCATCCCATGAAAGTTGCCCTTTTAACTTTTCTCTTTAAGCCCAACAGTAAGCCAAATACTCCTTCCAGTTGCAAAATCTATTCCATTTGTTCTGTTTTCAATTTAGAGTCGTACCTTAGACAATCACAATGTTGTCTCCTGTAGGTTGGAGAAATGCAGATTAATTGACAGCTTTGCAGAAGATTTATATTATCTCCATAAGGTGACCAGTCACTTTTCACTTTAATTCTCTATTTCATTCCCACTCTGCTATGAGACAAAATTTGGCCCTCAGGACTTCACACTGAATTCATCAATTTCAGATAACCATCCTTTTTAATTTGTACTGAAGTAGCCAGGTCTGGTGAAAAATCATTAGCCCTTTCTTTGTTTTTCTCTCTCCACAGATGTTGCCTAATCTGTTGAGTATTTCAATTCCCTTATTTCAGATTTCCAGCAGCTGTAATATTTTGTATCTCAACGTTCCACAGTTTATTTTATTCTCTGTTCTGTTTTCATTCATCTTATACATCTTTATTTTTATATACATCTTATCGAGAAAGATCAACTACAGTTAACAAACCATCGCCACCCTGTCTCAGCCAGCATCATTGCTAATTATATCAACCTTTCTTCACCCTTTCATAGACGTTCCCTTTGTTCTGACCTCCTCTCCCCTTTTGCTGCATCTTAAACCATGTCTGATTTCTATCTTTTTCTAGTTTTGATGAAAAGTTATCGACCTGAAATGTTGACTGTTTCTTCCTCCATAGACACTGCTTGACTGGCTGAACATTTGAGCATTTTCTGTTTTTACTATGTTTAACTTCTGCTGATAAAATTATTAATCTTTCAATTATTACTCTTAATTGATTCTTTGCTTTTGGCAAAACTGTGTCTAAAGTTCTTCACTTGTTGTAACTGTCTGGCTTGTCTACAAATCTAATCTTCCCAGAACCATCTTCAAAACTAATTTAAGAGTTTGGCGAAACTTGACTTTAGACACCTTTAATTGAAGAGACCTTAAAGGATGGAGTTATGGGCAATTAGTGTAGATAGTCAACTCCAACTCAGAGACTGTTTACAGAGTGTTGTTTTGCCTGGGAGTAAAGTATCCAAAGCAAATGATTACCAGATTGGTATTAAAACAACAATTAATACACCATTCCATATCAGGACCTGGTTGTCAGTTGCCTCCCAGACCTGTTACTTGCTTGATCTGACTTGTTGCCAAACCTAGGGAAGCTGAAAAGAGGCTTCCTGGGAGGTATCCAAGGGACTGTCAACAAAGGGTGGACTCCTTAATTAAAAACAATCCTTTAGTGAAAAAATAAATGGGAAGGGAGCCTAAATAAATAGGGGATCCTCCTTAAAAAAAAGGGGCTGAATTGGTTAGAGTCCTAGAGCCATAGTCCTAGAGCCGTGGAGTCAAGAAAGTCAAGAGTGTTTTATTGTCATATGTCCCGGAAGGAACAATGAAATTCTTACTTGCTGCAGCACAACAGAATCCTAGCGTCCCAGCGTCCCAGCGTCCTAGAGCCCTAGAGTGATACAGTGTGGAAACATGCCCTTCGGTCCAACTTGCCCACAACGTGTCTGACCAACACTGGTCCCACCTGCCCGCATTTGGGCCATATCCCTCCAAACTGTCCTATACATGTACCTATCTAATTGTTTCTTAAACATTGGGATAGTTCCTGCCTCAACTACATCCTCTGGCAGCTTGTTCCATACACACACCACCCTTTGTGTGAAAATGTTAACCCTCAGATTCCTATTAAATCTTTTCCCCTTTACCTTAAACCTATGTCCTCTGGTCCTCGATTCATCTACTCTGGACAAGAGATTCTGTGCATCTATTCCTCTCATGATTTTACACACCTCTATAAGATCACCCCTAATCCTCCTGTGCTCCAAGGAATAGTGTCCCAGCCTACTCAACCTCTCACTCTAGCTCAGACACTCTAGTCCTAGCAACATCCTCGTAAATCTTCTCTGTACCCTTCCCAGCTTGATAACATTTTTCCTATAACGTGGTGCCCAGAAATGAACACAATACTCACAATGTGGCCTCACCAACGTCTTATACAACTGCAACATGACCTCCCGACTTCTATACTCAATACTCTGACTGATGAAGGCAAATTATATTTCTAAAAGCGGTAGGGAATGAGAACGTTTCCTTGACAGGCGAATAAAGGATCAGTATTGTTGAGGATCACTCAAATGTTGAGGGCTTTTGTAAAGGATCCTTCCAGAGGATATACAAATTCGAATGGGTATAATAGCAAAGGTTAATCTTGAATCTAAAATGAAGTAATGTTTGCAGTGTAAGAGGACATGGTCTATTACTTCACATACATTGGGTTGTAGATAGGAAATTTGGCCCGAAGTTTCTGGAATAACTCGAGGGCCAATTAGAAAATGAGATGGCGAGGAATGTAGCTTGCTTTAGAGGGATGATCTAAATGCTCTTAATTATCTATGAGTTGATCCATTTTAAATTTTAATCTGTGATATTAGTGTTGAAGAATTCTGTTGCTGCCTTTACTGAATTATGTCTGCTTGTCTTTGCTGGAATGAAATGTCTGTTAAATCTCAGCATGCTTCAATATTTGAAGTGTTAACAATGCTCTTTCCCTGTTCTTTCCCTTTCCCCAATTGTCTCTTACTTTTACCTTTTACCTTTACTCATGTGATCCCTATTCCTTCTCACTCCACCCCCCCTCTTCATCCCCACTATACTCAACTTTTTCCTCTTCATTTTCATTATTTTTTCAATCACTTTCCATTCCTTTTTTCTGATTTGACTGTCTTTTTTCTTACTGCTTATTTTTCTTTTATTTCTTTAAATCTCATTCATAAATATCCACAAATGCCTCCTTTTTGATCTCTCTCCCTCTCTCCCTCTCTCCCTCTCTCCCTCTCTCCCTCTCTCCCTCTCTCCCTCTCTCCCTCTCTCCCTCTCTCCCTCTCTCCCTCTCTCCCTCTCTCCCTCTCCCCCTCTCTCTCCCCCCCTCTCTCTCCCCCCCTCTCTCTCCCCCCCTCTCTCTCCCCCCCTCTCTCTCCCCCCCTCTCTCTCCCCCCCTCTCTCTCCCCCCCTCTCTCCCCCCCTCTCTCTCCCCCTCTCCCTCTCCCTCTTCCTCTCCATTTATCTATTGGAATTGTTTTCTTCTTCCCTTTTTCTGTTTATTTGCACCAACATCCTTTGACTTCACAATTATTTTTTCATCTGCTTTTATTTGGTTTCCTCCCTGCCCATCTCTTTCCCTGTCTGATTCCAATGTTACTGTCACCTTGCCATCCCTGTCTGTTTTTGTCTCTCTTTATATTTATTTTCCATTCATACATGAACATGTACACGTGTGCATCTGTTTGTGTGCTCCTTTGTGCATGCCTTGGTGCTCTGTGTATGTTTGTGTGCACGTGCACTTCGGCCTGTGTTTTGTTACCCCATGTATGCATTATGCTTATATATGTTTGTGTGTGCCTGCACTTGTGTTCATTGGGATATGTGCACGTTTGTATGTGCATCTGCTTTTGTCTATGTATTTGCTCTGGCATGTGACACTTTCTGGTTGCCTCTCTCCATATCTCTGTTTCACCTTCTCCTTGTATGTTTGTGTTTCTACTTGGCCATCTATATCTGTGCATACACACTTGTTTGGGTGTTTGTGGCTGTGTTTCTCTGCATCTTGGTGTGCCTGGCTGGACCTCACTCTGCCTCTGGTTCTTCCTGTGTCTCCATCTCCGTCTTGCTCTCTCTCTCTCTCTCTCTCTCTCTCTCTCTCTGTCTCCCGTTCTGGCTGTCTTTGTTCTGCCTGTCTCTCTGTCTCAGAATGCCACTTTTCCTGACCCCCCTGTGCTCTCCTTGCCTGTGCTAGGACTGGTTGTACTGATGGCCATGCTGTGGTGCTGGTGGGCTGAGACCTCCCGGCATTGACCAGGTACTGACGTTTCATATTTTATTATCTTTATGAAAATATTAGCAAGATTAGGTTTGGTGGGTCACAGTTTGGCAGCCATGGGGACAGAGATCGATTAGAGCAGGTCAAAGTCTGCAACCGAGTAAGATACAGTGTGGAGTTAAACAAGTTACAAATTGGGGCTGACAAGGGAAAACACATTATTCTCTACACATTATTCAGTTGGGTGAAATTTAATGCTAGTTGTGAACCAATTAAGGCAACTTAGGAACAGGATTTGTGGGTCATTCCTCTTCCTATCCTAATCGAGGACACACAGGGCAATGATCAGAAACAACAACTCTGGGTGATTTCCCTTTTCTGTGCAGCAGGATTCTGGAGCAGAAACGTTGGTCGATTAGTCATTTCTCTAACCGAGTCATCTCAGGGCAAAGATTTACAAAAGAGACCCTGCCTGTCTTCACCTCTAACCCAGAGACGGTGGTGACCCTACTGCTGTACTTGGGCTCAACAGCCCTGTGACAGATGCGACAGATTAAAGTGGGATTGCAGTGCTGTAAAAGTTTACTTCTGCCTAGACCCCTTGTGCACTCGCTCGGCCTCCTTCATTGCCATCGTGTAGTGATTGTGCTGCGTATCATGTTGTGACAGCTGTTTGAGATTAAAGCATATCGCTGTCTCTCTGCCTGATTTATAACTTTGTGAAAGAAACCTCTCCAACACTGCCAGTTTGCCCCTTCTCTGCCAGAAGTATGGCAAGAGAAGTGCAGTGACTTTCTCCACAAAGCTGATTTGTGGCTTCAATTCACCAGGGGCAAGTTCCCCATCTTCCCTGAGGTTGGGGATTTGGGAATTCCGCAGAGTCCTCTCTGGGAAACGGAATAGGGTTGTTGTAGAGGGGAAGGAGAGCCTCGTGGACTGGGGGAAGAATCCCATGCAAAGGGGGGAGGGGAGAGTTTATAGTGAGGAAGGCAAGAGGAAGTTTAAGAAAATGACTAGTCCCCCCTCCCCCAGAAATGCAGGAAGGGTCTAGGGAGGCTTGTGGGTAGCATAGCCATAGTCAGGGGAGGAGGGGGAATGAGGGGTGGTGGTTGGGTGTAGATCACGGGGAAGGTACAGAATTGACTGGGAATATAATGTTGAAAAAATCACCAAACCATATCAAAGGGAGAGCCCTGAAAAATAATCTGCATTGTATAGCAGTGTGCGAGGGAGGGGTACTATTGATAGAGAGGGGGGGGGGGGGAGGAGTGGCAGGCAGCACAGAGACAGTTAGGGTTACAGCTGGAATTTATCTGTGACCTTTTGCTGCTTTCTTTCCTGCACAGAGTCGAACTGGAGTGTGGATTCCATTAGAGCTGATCATTCTTCCATATCTCAGCCTCACTCCTGACTTCTCAACTGCCACAATTTGGTTGTTCCTTTTCCTCCTTTCCCTCTTCTCTTCCTATCCCCACCTTCCTACACCCTCTCACATTCCCCAACCCTCATAATCTCCTCATTTCACCATACTCTCTCATTGCTTTCTTCCTTCTCACTTCTTCATTTCTCTTGTCCTTTTCTTCTAACATCGTCCTCTCTTCTACTTTCACCCACACCCTATTCTTTCCTCTTCCTGCTTCTCCTCCCCTTCTACCATCTCCCCACTTCACCTTTTCTCTTCCCTATCTTATTCTCTCCCTCTCCTAATTCTCTTTCCTCTGATTTTCTTCCTCACAATCCCCTCCCCATCCCCTTACTTGTATCCATTAGCTTATTCTTGTCCTCTCTATCCATGTTTATCCTGCCATTCTTGGCCTCCCCACCTCCTCACCTCTTTCCCCATTATCTTTCCACTCCTTCCTCGCTCTCTTATTCTTCACCTCACTTTTATCTCTTCTCCTGCCTTCTCACACTTCCACCCACATTTTTCCCCCTGTGCCTCCACCTTGTCTCCCTACCTCTTTGCCCCACCCACCTGCCTGCCTCATCCTCACCTTGTCCATTCACCTCTTCTGTCCACGTCTTTCCCCATCACTTCTCCCCCCTCACCTCTCTTGCCTCTTTCTCACTCTTCCCCTCACTTCTTTCACCTTACATCTTCTGCCTATGCTACATTTTGTCCCTTCAATATTCCCTTCCATTTTCCCATTAGTTTTAAGATTGCCTGCTCTTTCTCTCAGTGTCCTGTCATCCTGCTGTCCTGGGAATGCTGCTGTACATACCGGCTCATCTGGAATATCTGAACCCATAAGTGCACTGCACAGTGATCTGTATCTGTTTTCTCTGGCAATTTTGCACAAAAGCTTCTCTCGAAACATATAATGAAATGAAGAGCAGCTGCCAATGAGGCACTCCAGAGCTGGGTGGAGTCAGAGATCATATGTGTGAATTAACAGAAACTTAATTATTGAGGTTAGAACCAGGGCTCTCAGAATGTTCAGATCTTTTGATGGCCTCCCGCGTGTAGAAAGACCAATTCTTCAATGACACCACCTTATATATTGATGATCTGCTGCATTTCCTGGTGGAGTTTTGGCCATTAATCTGGTTTGGATTCCCACATTATGATCAATTGACCCTCGATGATTAGTGGATTATGCTTCACTTTCTGAATATCTGACACCAACTGATCCTCAACCAGTGCCTGACACACGATGATTGATCGATTGATTGTCAATGGCAGTCTATCAGTGAGTGACCAAATCTCAATGATTGACTAAATTTGAGTGAGTGATTGATCTTCAGTCAAAGGTCAGTGACCAAACCCAGTGACTGACTGATTGAGGTCAGGGAGTGACCAATCCTCGGAGCATGACTGACCTTTAGGGAGCATCCAAACGCAGCAAGTGACTTGGCCCCAGCCATTAACCAACTTCACTAACTGACTGGATGACCCTCAACAAGTGAGCAATTATCAGCAAATCACTAAACTGAGTAACTGATGGTCAGTGGAATATTGACCTTTGTGATTGAAATCCTCAGCAAGTGACAGATTTTCCCCAAGGGTCTGTGAGTGGCTGATCCTCGGAGAGTGACCACCCTCAATCATTGACCAACTCGTAGCAAGTGACTGATCTTTTTGGGAGTGACGGATTCTCAGCAAGTGATGAATCATCAGCAATTAACTAGCGTCAGTGAATGATTATCCTTCAGTGAATAACTGGCATCAGCATTTATTGGATCAGTGATTGACTGGTGAGTCCCAGCCCCTGGAGAGTAACTAACCCTCAACAAAAAATGAGTCCCATTAAACAAATAAATCCCAGTAAGTCACTGAATTTCAACAAGTGACTGATCTTCATTGACTGGGTGAGCTTTGAGGAGACTGATCCCTACCTCAGTGAGTAACTGGTCCTCAGTGATTGACCCCGTGATTGACTTTTAGAAAGTGACTGATTCTCAGAGAGTGATCAACACTGAGCAAGTGTCTGGCTCTCAGTGAGTGAATAGCTCCCAGCAATTGAATGACACCCCCAGCGAGCGGCTGAGGTTCTGAGAGATCCAATCTTCAATGATCAACTGATCTCAACGGCTGACAGGCGGAGTCATTCACCTTCAGCAAGTGTAACCATAAGCAAATGATTGAATCTCAATCAGAGACTGATCCTCAGTAAGTGAGCGACCCTCAGAAAGATTCTCAGTGGGTGAGGACCCTTAGAGAGACTGATCCTCAGTGAATGAATGATACTCAGAGTTTGTATCTCAGTGAGTGAGGACCCTCAATGAGGATCAAACGTCAATGAGTGAGGACCCTCAATGACTTCTAATCTCTGTGAGTGCGTGACTCATAGAGACTGATCCTCAGTGAGTGAGCGACAGTGAGTTTAAATCTCAATGAGTGAGTTACTCCTTGAGACTGATCCTCAGTGGGTGAGTGACCTCAGTGAGTTTGAATCTCAATGAGTGAGTGACTCTTAGAGACTAATCCTCAATGGGTGAGGACCCTGGGACCTCCATAGAGACTGACCTTCAGTGAGTGAGAGACTCGGGGAGACTGAGCCTTGGTGAGTGCGTGAACCTCGGAGAGACTGATACTCAGTGAGTCAGGACCATCAAGTAGACTGATCCCTGGTGTGTAAATCACCCTGATGTGTGAGGACCCTTGGGGATGATACTCAATCTTGTCAGACCAAAGAGAATCCTTGTACGTTGAGAAATCCACTCAATAATTGATATCCTCAGCGAATGACAGACCCTCACAATATAATCATTCCCCAACAACTTACCTCAATGAGTGACTTGCCCTCAGCAGGTCACAACGCACAATGACTGACATCCTCAGTAAATGGCTGATCCTCTGCAAGTGGCCTATCCAAAATAAATGTCCAGTCCTCCGTGCTATCAATCCCAGAGAACAGGTGGCCCTCAGCCAGTGACCAGTCTTCATAAGTGACCGATCCTCAGTAATTGGGTGACCCTCAGCGATTGACTGACCTTGGTGAATGAACACCATTTATCGGTGGCCACCCTTATGACGTGATATTAACCAGTGGCTGTCCCTCAACCAGTCACTGATCCTCAGCAAGATCTGGGGAGAGCTAGCGAACTGGATCTAGAATCAGCTTCATGGTAGGAAGTAGCGAGTTGTGGTAGAAGATTTATGACTGGAGGCATATGACCAGTGGTGTGCCTCATGGATTGGTGCTGGACCCATTGCTATTTGTCATCCATATCTAATGATTTGTGTATGAATGTCTAGTAAGTTTGTAGATGACACTAATATAGGTGGTATAGTAGACTGTGAAACTATTTATCTAGAATTACAGTGGAATCTTAATCAGCTGGTTAAGTGGGCCAAGGAATTGCAAATGTAGTTTAATTCGGATAAGCGTGAGGTGTTACATTTTGGGAAGTCCTACCAGCGCAGGACCTTCGCAGTGAATGGTAGGGCACTGGGGAGTATTGTAGAGCAGAAGGATCTAGGAGTACAGGTACATAATTCACGGGTAGATCGGGTGGTGAAGAATGCTTTAGGCACATTAGCCTTCATCAGTCGGAATTGAGTGGAGAGGATGAGGGTGAACTTTGAGTATTGTGTTCAGATTTGGTCACCCTGCTATTGGGAAAGATCCATTAAGGTGGAAAGAGTGCTGAGAAGAAATACAAGGACGTTGCCAGGATTCAAGGGCCTGAGCTATTGGAAAATGTTGTGCAGGCCAGGACTTTATTCCTTAAAACAAAGAGGGTGTGGGATGGTCTTATAGAGGTGCATACATCATGAGGGGAATAGATCGTGTGAATGCACAAAGTATTTCCCCCCAGAGTTGGGGAATCAAGAGCCAGAGGGCATAGGCTTAAAGTGACATTGGAAAGATTTAATAAGAACTTGAGGGGCAGATTCATCACACATAGGATGGTGGGTACATGGAATGAGCTGTCAGGACAGGTAGTTGAGGCAGGTACAGTACAACATTTAAAAGACACATGGACAGGTACATAGATAGGAAAAAGGTTTTGACTGATGGGGCCAATTACGGGCAAATGGGACGAGCTTAGATGGGTAGCTTGGTCTGCATGGACAAGTTATCCTGAAGGGCCTGTTTCCATGCTGTAGGACTATGACTGTGACTGGTGGTCAGTAAGTGACCAATTCTCAGTGGATACTGACCCTCAGTGAGTGACCATTCCAGGCATTTGACCGATTCTCAGCGAGTAACTGATCCCCAGTGAATGACTGAACATCAGTGAGTGACTGATGCTCAGTGAATGACCAATTCTCAGTGAGTGACTGATCCTGACTGAGTGAACAAACCCTCAGTGAATCATGAATCCTGAGCAAGTGGCCAGTCCTCAGCGAGTGATCGATTCTCATTAAATGACTAATTCTCAGTGAATACTGATCCTCAGTGAGTGAACAGTTCGCAGTGAGTGACGGATCCAGAAAGACTGGATCTCGGTGAATGAGCAGCCCTCGGTGAGTGATCCGCTCTATGACTATGGCCTGACACTCGGCGATCTTGAGTGAACATCCCTCCATGAGTAACTGATCATCGGCAAATGAACAGCCCTTGGCGGGTGACCAATCCTAAGACCATGCCCTGACGCTCGGCGATCCTGAGTGAGCAAACCTTCGATGAGTGACTGACTCTCGGCCAGTGGTCAACTATCAGCTGTTGACTGATGCTGATCCTCTGCGATTAACTGGCCTCAATAATTGGCCAACCCTTGGCGAGTGATTGACCTGGACAGAGTGAGTGAGTGATTCTCCATGGCCGAGGTTCTTCTACTTTACCCAGTGAGTGCTCTGGGTGGTTATCACCTGATTGCTGGACTTTGGATTGCCCTGGGCGACTTTGTTCTTGGTGGTGCTCCTTTGGTAGTTGGTGTTTTACAGTTTGGGTATGTTGGTAGCACTTTAAAGATTGCTACTGTGAGCTAACTGTGAATCCTGGTAATTCACAGATACAGAGTATTACAGATGGAGTTATGGTCCAGTTGGGCTCTACTTGCAACATCACTTGCACCAACAATATTACGCTGTAGCTTATATGAAAATAAAACCAGTAATCATATCACTTTTAAGCTTCCCTTCTTTGTGAGAACATGTACCGTTTATATAATTGCTCCTCATAATCCAATCCCACCATCCCCTCAGTTATCCTGGTAACTCTTCTCTTTATATTTTTGACACCATTTTTCATTATGTTGATGAAAAATGGTCACAATCTTCTAAATGGGGTTGTACCAATAATCTAGTATGGGTTTATTATTGTCACGTGTACAGTAAAAAACATTGTGTGCTATCCAGAAAAAGCATACAATGTAAGAGCTCATCAGATAGTCCAAAAAGAGAAAATAAACAGAGTGCAGAATATAGTTCAACATCTACAGAGAAAGTAAAGATTTTTTTTAAAGTGCAAGGGCAGCAATAAGGTCGATTGGAAAATTGGGACATTCCCCAGTGTGTGAGAGGTCCGTGCAAGAGACTGATATCAGCAGCGAAGAAGCTGTTCTTCAATTTGGTGGTACGTGTTTTCAAGCTTTGGTATAATCTGCCCAACAGGAGAGGAGAGCAGAGAGACTAAGCGGGGTGTGAATGGTCCTTATTCTGTTGCCCACATCCTGAGGCAGCATGAAGTATAGGTGGAATCAATATATGATGGACCGGGCTGTGTTTGCAACTCTGCAATTTCTTGTCCTCTTGGTCAGAGCCGTTGCCATACCAAGCTGTGATGATGCTGGTTATGGTGTTTTCAAGAGAGAGTTACAGTAGATTTGGCTCTTAGGGCTAACGGAATCAAGGGATATGGGGAAAAAGCAGGAACGGGGTACTGATTTTGGATGATCAGCCATAATCATATTGAATGGCTAAAAGGGCCGAATGGCCTACTCCTGCACCTATGTTTCTATGGTACATCTGTAGAAATTGGTAAGAGGCATTGGATACATGACAAATTTTCTTTAGTCTTCGGAGATGTGCTGGTGTGGTTATTCAGACCAGGACAAATTGATGGAAACACTTCCACCTAGGAACTTGAAACTATTGACCACCTCCACTTCAGCACCATTGATTCAGACTGCGGTATGTATTCCACCTGTTTCCTGACTTTGATGATAAGCTCCTTCATTTTGCTGACATTGAGGGAGAGGTTGTAGTCTTGACACCATGTTACTAAACACTCCATCTCCTTCCTGTTCATTGTTCAGATCCAGCCCATGCAGTGGTGTCATCTACAAACTTATAAATGAGTTAGGGCAGAATTGGCTGCATAGTCCTGAGGGCATAGGGAGTGTAATAAGGGGCTGAGGATACAACCTTATGGGGCACTGAAGCTGAGAATTATTGAAGATGTTTGTCACTTATCCATACTGAATGCTGTCTATGGGTCAGTAAGTTGAGGATCCAGTTGCAGATGGGAGTGGTGAGTCCTAGGACCGGAGGTTTGGAGATGTTATATTGGAGTTATGGTGTTGAAGATGGAGCTATAGCCAATAAATTGGAGTCTGACGTAGATATCCTTGCTATTCAGATATTCCAGAGGTAAGTGTAGGCTCAAGGAGAAGGCATCTGCCATGGATCTATTACAGCAGTGGACAAAGTACCATGGATCATGGCTGTTCGTGAGACCGGAGTTGACTTGTGCCGTGACAGCCTCTCGAAGCGCTTCATGATGGTAGATTTTTGAGCCACTGGACGGTAGTCCTTAAGGTACACTTACCAAGCTATTCTTTGGTACTGAGATGATTTATCACTTAAAGTAGGTGGGAAAATAATCAATGGAGAAGCAGGAGAGCCTTGCTGTTTTATGACATCATTGACTACATCACGGCACTTGATTTACTTCGCTCTTAGCTCTGAAATAATTTTTCACAATTTGCTTTCAGTTTTTATGCACATTAGTTTCTTTCCAGTGAAGTCTCTTTAAAGTTTTGTCTCCGTGAAGCAGTTTACATTTTCTGCAATGAATTGCACCTGCTACTTGTCTGCCCAATTTTCAAATACCCTTAGAATTCCTTTAATTTGTCTATCTCCAGAATCATCTAACACTTCCGGCAGTGTACTTGTGATCCCCAGATCCAGATGTTCAAAATGAACATTATTACAATCTAGTTGTCAGTATAGAAACATTATACACAATAATGTATGCATGTTATTTAAATATTACATACATTATGTCATACCTGCTAACTCAGTTTACTGTACAGTATACCTGAACCTTATATGCAATAACACATGATGTGGTATAAAATGCACAACATGTAAAATAATGTACGTAAGTAATAAACCCAGCTACATGAGAAGTTATAAGAATGAGTGCATTTTGTGTAGAAAGATTATAAGAATACGCAGACCAATGGGAATTTTCCGGAAGTATGTAGAATATTTTCATTTTGAGTTGGTCTGTTGCTCTGTTGACAATTCCAGGAACCTGAATGAGTCTAGGTTTGGCCTGGGATACTAGTAGTAGCTGTGACCTGAGATAATTCTTTCTCCTGCAGCAGACAGTGGACATCACAGAAATAGTGCTCTACCTGATCCACCATTGTGTGTGCTGATGAATATTCTAAATGCTGCTGCCAAAGTTTTGCTGATAATGTTCAGATGCAGTACAGTCTCCCATGGGAAGATGAATGCATCTGAAAGAGCAGCATGAATTCTCTCAGAAAAATAAAATGGCAGGGGATGTACTGCAGTAACCAACAGCTTCAGTGGCAGCAGTTTGGGGTATTGAGTAGTCAATCATCCTTTGCAACTGCTCTGCTCACCTGGAACATTTGACACAGAGCACAAAGAAGGTTTCTCTTCGAGCAATGCTGTTACATTACATCTAACAACATACAAGCATTGAGAAGAAGCCCTTAACACTACATGGTACATAATCCAAATCATTGATTCCTGCAAAACCCCAGAGATTCTGGTTTCCAATTCCTTTCCTTTAGTATATTCTGAATCAATTCTATGTAATCACCCTCAAAAACAAAGAATTTTGTAAGAGGTAAATCTTAGCTAGAGGCTTCTATAATGGAGCTGGCTCTGCAATGTAGGGGAATATACCCAGGTAGTTCTTTGTGAATAGTTAATTTTCTATCCAGGTGCTATCCTGGTAAGTTGTCTTCAAGTAGAGTTGGAGGTGGGAATGTGGTTGCTTGGGGAATGTTAGACAATCGAGCACGTCACTATTCAGATAGATATCACTTTTATCTTTTGCTCACACCAGTTGCCAGCATTCATTCGGGGTGACATTGTGAAATTTGCTTCCAACATTATGAAGTTCACTTCCAATTTTACATCTTGATCTGTTAAATTATTAGATAGTAGCTTAAAGCCTGTTAGGCAGTGAAGAAGAATGCTGTTAATTGTTCAGTTCCTGAGCACCGCTTCTGTTCCCAAATGCAAGAGATGCCTTAAATTGCCCAATGACTCTGCAATCACTGGTGGTCTGGATCTATTCATCTTTCAGAATGGAATTCTTGAGCTCAATATCTGGAGAGGAAGTGAGCTGACGTTCCAGACATGTACTTGTTGTTTTCCTGGCAACACCTGTGTTCTGCTCAGTTTGGTTGGGCATTATGGAGAGAGTGAGGGGTGAGATGGTGGGATAGTGGTGTTGATATTGGATAAACAAAAGAGTAGAATACAGCAAGTACTTTGGGTTGATATGAGACTGTGGAGAGTCCGTAAGAATAATTTGGAATCAAGGATGATGAATTCACCGAGACAGTTTAACGAACTTGGAATTGAGACACGATTATAGTGACAGGATAGACCACAGGGATGGATATGAGACAATATTGAGTGTAGAATAATAGGATTTGTATTACTTTGATGAAGGATTTTGGGGAAAGAGCAGGATAATGGGATTAGTTTGGGATGATAGAAGGCAGTGACGAGAATGAGGCAGTGGGATTAATTTTAAATTAATAAAGGACGATAGGGAGGTGGAAAGAGCAAAAGATTAGGTTGGGTTTGCTCTAGGAAGCTGATACTGACATGGAATACCAGCTTGTGCTGTAAATTTCAATTAATGGATGTGTGTTTTGTTGATCCCATGTTTCTGGTTCTACTGTGCCACAGAAATAAGGAATGGCAACACTCAGTTTATGTTGAACTACTTACATTTTGGAAAAACGTAGTTTTTGAAAACTAATAAAATATACCTCTAAAGTCTGCTTGATATTTGATCCAATGCTTGAGCATAGACATCTACAAATGCCTGCTTTAATATAGTGTCTTTAAAGTAGTAGAATATCCCTTGGCACTTTGCAGGAGCATTATCAAACAAATGTTTGATTACAAGCTGCTTGAATAAGAAAATAGAAGTTTAAAAGATTGATCAAATAAGTTGTTTTAAGGGTTGTCTTACAGAAATAGGTAGAGGAACAAATTCCAGAGATTGCGGCCAAGTACTGTAGATTATGGCTGCGATTAATAATATGGTCAAAACAATTGGGACTGGGGGAATGTAGAGATTTAGGAGGGGTGCAGGGATGGAGCAGGTTCAAGATGATTGATGTTCATTCTTTGCCTCTGATCACTGACTCACCCAGCTGCCATCTGTCTCATGGTTATAAATGTTGTATAACTATTTCTGCTGGTAATTTCATTGGTACTGAATGTAAGTAAGAAACAATTTTCTTGTAAAGTGAATTATTGGATTGAGGACCTGCATTTGAGGGTCTTTTTTCTTTACATTGCACGCCCTTGTGGCATTATCAGATGAGCCCTTTACTCATTTATAGACATACTCTTGGTCAGCTGCTCTGGGAGTGGATCGAACTAAGGGAGGAATGAGAAGATTAGCTGTGTCCAGCACCGGCTTGCCTTCTTTCCACCTTTGTTTTCACTTTCATGTGTTAACATTAACCTGTGCACCTAGCCTCACACCCTTTCGGCCAGAACTGAAGGATACCTTTAGATGCACAGATTTCCCTTTATTGCTTTCTTGGGGCCAAGCTTGCCACAAAGATGATAGTAATCTGTGATCTGCTGTCATGCAGGAAATTACATTGGTTGGGAGCAAACTGCACCATCTGTACTTGAAACCCAATTGTCAGGAAGAGATGAAGTTCCAGGGAGGCTTGTGATGGGTCCTTGGGAATACAGGACTCCAGTCCCTACCTCTGTCTGCAGATGTGGTCCAGTGCAGCAGTGGTTCCTCATCAAGTCTCTGGGGAATACTGACCTCTCACACACCAGAAATGGAGACCAGGAGATCCTGCTGCTCTGTTCCTCAAGCATAGGATTTCTTGACTGTCCGGGCCCTTGAGACATAGGGTCTTGTAAAGTAAAACGGTCCAGTGATGGGGTCCAGCAGAATCCCGAATCCCAGGAGAAAATATGTTTTTGTGTCTCCCCCAGTGATGAGGTTTCATAATGACCTAACCATTATTGAGATGATCCAGGCCAGATGGGATCTTTGAACCTCGTCTTGCATGCATCAGAGACAAATTCTCCTTGAGTCCTGTACATCCCTGCCTTCTTCTTCACAAGATCATAGTTGAGGTCAATTGGATTCCTGTCCGCACCTCAGAGATGGGACCCAGCTAACCCAGGATTCCCTAGAGATGGGACCCACAAGTTCTGCTCACCTCTGAGCTTAAATTCCCGAAAATTTGGCTCTTGGCAGGGTTGTATCCATTCTCCCTAATCCACCCATAGATGTAGGATACCAAGGCAACATGAATTGCATGGATGGTATAGAGAGTCTACAAATATCAACCAGAGATGAGGTACAAAGGTTCTGGCCCCTTAGCAATGTCTCACTGCTGCTGTACTTTGTTATCAGATAATAAGGCTCTGTTCATTTATTGTTGGAGCTGTGGAATGTATTTGGCTTATCAATGTTTTAATATTAAATATATTTGAAATTGATCAAATGATTCATATTTCTGTGTCATGAAGGACATTGAGGATCCATTACTCCTGGATAATCAAGGAAATTCAACCTGATAATATCTGAGAATAGTGATCCTATAATCAAAGGAGTTTAATTCTGAAAGGACATGGAGTATACAACACAGAAACAGGCCCTTCAACTTATCCACGTGGACCTAGAGGCTCATCTAAGCTAGTTTCATTTGCTCATGTTTCACCCATACCCCTCTAAACCTTGAACCTTCCAAATGTTTTTTAGATGTTATTGTACCTGCGTCAACCACTTCCTCTGGCAGCTTGTTCCAATATATGAATCACCCTCTGAGTGAAGATGTTGCTTCTTATAAGTCTGTCCCCTTTCATCCTAAACCAATGACATCTAGTTTTTGATTTCCTTTCCCTGGGAAAAAGACTGTGTGGATTCATCTTATCTATGTCCATCATGATTTTACACATCTCTATAAAGTTACCCTTCAGTTTCATATGCTCCAAGAAATAAATTCCTAGCTTACTCAACTTCTCATTATAATACAAGCCTTCGAGTCCTGGCAATATTCTCGTAAATCTTCTTTGCTCTCTTTCCAGCTTAATGGCATCTTTCGAATAGCAAGGTAACCACAACTGTACACAATACTCCAAATGTGACCTCACCAATATCTTGTACAACTGCAACATAACTTTCCAACTTCTTGTACCCTGACCGATCTATTCCACAGTAAAAACCGTTAAGAATTACTTATAAAAAATCTCATCCATCTCCTGTGACTCTACACATAGATGACCAAGCTGATCTTTAAGGGGATCTATTTCTCCCCAGCTACTGTTTTACTCCTAATATACCTGAAGAATCACTTGGGATTTTATTTTACCTTGCCCTTTTTTGCCTTCCTGATTTCCATTTTAAATGTACTCTCACACGTGTACTCGTCGAGGGATGTGCTTGATCCAGATGCCCAAAAACAGGCATTTTTTCTCCTGACTGGAGCCTCAATATCTCTCACCAGATTTCCGTAAACATGCGTCTTGCTTTTCACCATAACACAAACATGCTGTCCATGAATATTGCTATTTCGCTTTTAAAATCCTCCCATTTACCAGACATCGCTTTCCCTGCAAACAGTCTCATTCAACGGACTTCTGGAAGCTCCTGCTGAATGCCTCAAAAATTGACCTGCCCCTATGTAGGACCTTAACCTGTGGACCAGTTCTATCTGTCCTCATAACTATTTAAAAACTAATAGTATTATGGTCACTATCCCAAGGTGCTCACATACAGACACAGCAGTCACTTTGCTGAGCTAATAGGCAGGTGATAGTGAGAAATCAGAGAACAGGTAAACATGTGAGAGAAGCATCCGTTCTCGGATCTTAGTCCAAACATAAAGATTTACTGTCTTGGAGACAGGTTAGAAAGATCTGGCATAGGAAATGCGAGTCAGATCCTGAACAGGGACCAGAGGAGCAATGGAGATGAGTAGAAACCCCAGCATTGGTCTATGAGGAATGTCACACACGGGTCACCCAACTAATTCAGAAGCTGATGCCTTGTGAGGCACCTTTAAGGTATGAAGAAAAACATATTTAATTACTTTATTAAAGTGAAAGGCAGTGTTGCTGGAGCGTTCGATAATGGGTTGTTACATTGCTGAGTGATGATGCCCAGCCCCTGGCAATGATGCCTTGTGCTAAATGTGATCAATGAGGACATGCGTACAGCTATTCTTGTAAGGAGGCAGGAGGTGCAGAAATAAATGAGTAAAAATTAGTCTCTTATTTTAATACTGGTCCTAAGATATTCAGAAATAGCAGCTGAGCTCAGTGTGTTTGGTGCTCCCTTTGGATTTCCATACTGTCGCTTTTTGTTGCAGGAATCCAACCACATCTGTAGAATAGGAAATGAGAAATGGGGGGGGGGGAGAAGAGAGAGAGAGAGAGAAATGGGGAGAATTATGTTCAGGGGCATTTATCTATTCGGCGGGACAGAAGTATTGGTTAATTTCACCCTCCGAGGATTAACTTGAATAGAGGTGGAAGTGAAGCAGATTTGCCCTAATCTGGATTATTAATCCATTGAATACAGGGGAAGAGGGGAGGGGTAACCAACACCTTTTCCTGCAGCGTTTATCTTAAATACGATGAAAACATTTGAGCCCCTTCTCCAGGGGAGTTGACCTACTGAATGGGAGGTACAGGTTAATACTTGAAAGAGTGGATTTGGGGCAAAGGCGGGGGAAGTAAATTGAAGATTAGTGAATTAACCCCTTCATGCACTGGGAGTGGTGTAGGCTGACAGACCATCCTAACGAGGAAAGGTTAACCCAAGGTACACAAAAATGCTGGAGAAACTCAGCGGGTGCAGCAGCATCTATGGAGCGAAAGAGATAGGCAACGTTTCGGGCTGAAACCCTTCTTCAGACTGGGTTTCTGAAGAGGGGTTTCGGCCCGAAACGTTGCCTATCTCCTTCGCTCCATAGATGCTGCTGCACCCGCTGAGTTTCTCCAGCATTTTTGTGTACCTTCGATTTTCCAGCATCTGCAGTTCCTTCTTAAACACGAAAAGTTAACCCATTTGGGTGGCTGGATGTTAATTCAACCACAGAATAAACTGGGAGGGGACCAGGACAGCCCCCTCTCCCCTCTCCCCCTCCCCCTCTCCCTCTCCCTTTACTGCAAAGTTCATCGATGAACACCCAGGCAGGAACCTGATTAACCCATTCGTGCCCTCGAGTCGTTTGCTGTTCTAAAAATAAGGCCGGAGTGAGCGGCGCTGCGCAATGAGCGGGTGGCTATGATTAGCCCCGGGGGCGGGGAGGGGCGGTCGCCGCGGGCCGCGAACACTTGATTCGGTGCGGGGTTTATATGGACATGGCCTCGGGATTCCTGGCGATCCTGGGCTCTGACGTGAACTCGGAGCAGCCGTCACTGATTAAAAAGTGCGGCTGGGCTGGGAGCGCGATCATTCGGCGAGAGGGAGCCGAGGAGAACAGCCTTCGGGCGGAGTGGACCACAGCTTGGTGTTTGGGGGCAGAGGCAAACGCGGACTCGCGGCTTGTGCACCGACCCGCGCAAAGTTTGAGCAAAGTTTGAGCGCCGCCACATCCCGGCCATGACTTCCATGGATCAACAAGGACTTGCCGCCAACGGGCAGGACGACGGCGAGATGCCGGCAACCGAGAAGGACCTGGCGGAGGACGCGCCCTGGAAGAAGATCCAGCAGAACACCTTCACCCGTTGGTGCAACGAGCACCTCAAGTGTATGAACAAGCGCATCGGCGACCTGCAGAAGGACCTGGGCGACGGCCTGAGGCTGATCGGGCTCCTCGAGGTCCTCAGCCAGAAGAAGATGTACAGAAAGTACCACTCGCGGCCCAACTTCCGTCAGATGAAGCTGGAGAACGTCTCGGTGGCCCTGGAGTTCCTAGACCGAGAGAGGATTAAACTAGTCTCTATCGGTAGGTACCCCGCCGTGTGATCGATCCCCTTGTTCTCCTCCTCTCGCTCTTTCCCCGCCCATACCCCCCCTCCCCCCCTCTCCTCTCCCATCCCCTCCCGCCCAGCCTTCACAATGGGTCTCGCTTACAGTGGGCGCCTGGGACAAACCAGGTGTCAGATCCAAGACCACACGCTCACCCTGTGGGGAGCAGGGAACCCACACTAAACCCCCTTGCCTTCAGCCTACTCCTGGGGCAGTTCCTTCGATACTTTGAGGGAACCCATAGCTTCAGCAGAATAAGGAGAAACATCTCCTCCAGCGGCACAATGGTTTGTAACTGGGGACACAGTTGGGGTGATGAACAAGTTCACCAGCGTGGTTCAGATGTACTTTTACGATCTGAGATGGAGTCCGGAAGGTCCGGGCAAGCAGCTTATTTTGTTGTAACTTTTGGCAGCGAATGGGATTTGAAGGGAGGGCGTGAACTGTTTGGAGGAAATGAGGCAAACTGCTTCCAATTTCTGCCTTCTATCCTGGATCGTTCTCTGAATTCCGTAATACACTAAATCTGGACAAATTTCTATTTATACAGAATCTTATCATGTCTTATAACGGCTAGTACTGCTGTAGCTAAAATTAGCAATTTGGCAATGAGTGTGTGTGGATAAAGGGACCCATTGCCCTGACCCAGAAGGTCATCTGATGATGCTGTGCTGTGAATCCATGGGCATTGTTAAATCCAACAGCACTGTTGGAAAAGTGCTTGCATTCTGACCCAGGAGCAGGTTCAGCCTATTGATTCCACACCATCTCCCAACAGTGCAATTCTACCTCCTATTCCTAGCCTTGCAAAACACACTTTTTAACGTTATTTTTGCTATTTACGTACACTGAGGGGTAGCTCACAGTAGCGAGTAGTAGTAGTATCAGCAGGTGTTTGGGATGTGGGAGCACGGGATGAAACCTATGTTGTTATTGAGGGAATGTGAAAACCCCACACAGATAGCACCTGAGGTCAGAATTGAACCCAAGTCCCAGGAGATGAGATTGTCCCCCAACCCAAGAGTAGTGGAGATTTTGCCCAGTGTTCTGACTGATACTTATATTTCAACCATCTTCACCGATGCAGGTGATTAAATGATTGATCACGATTAATGATGTTGGAATTGTGTTCCAGATAAACTACTTGCCGTGTTTCCTGAAATGCAACAAATCACTTCCTCAATATGGTCGCTGGCAAGTGGTTTGGGCATTATAAGGATGTGAAAGGGCCAGTCTTAAAAAAAACCCCATTTATAGTACTTTTGAGTGGATAAGGAAACTTCAATAACTCTTATCTTCACCACAGCATCTCAGACAGTGAGACTGACCTGGACCATGGCGTTCTGTAGTTTGTCATTTGGTTCCCGACCTCTCTACCTCTCCACTACTACCTCGTTGACCAAACATTTTGTCATCTGTCGCATGATGTCAGTTTTTGTCTGGTAACTGATCCTATGGAGATCCCTGGGGGAACTTTGCTACATTGAAGATGCTACGACCTGCAAGTTGTTGTTGTAAGGCCAGGGTTGGTTGGAAAATGTTTTCCGTTTTCCTCCACATTCTTGTTTCATAGTTACTAGTAGCAGCTGATGAGTCTAAGGGGATTAAATTGCGAGAAGGGATGATAGTGAGTCCTGGCATGAGTCACATGCTCTTGTGCTACTGTGAAGTTAGTGGGTGTGCTTGTTACAGTATCTCTCCTTAATCTCTCCTACACTAATTGGAAATTACCAATTGGGATCTGAAAGCTTTCATCTGCATGCCCACACATTAGTGATTTTTCTCCTAGTGTTTGGGGTAGAAAAATGTACATATCCTGTACATTTTTGTACAGGATATGTATCCTGTGTTCCATGTTCATGTATCCTGTCACATGAAAGTGATCCTTGCATTTACTGTACCTAAATTCATCTTTTGGATCAATATTTCAATCTCTGAATTGTGAATATAAGGGGAGTAGCTCCCAACCTTCAACCCTTTGTCTTGGTTGCTCATTTAATCTTGGTCTGGAGTTAAAACCGTCTTGGCCCCTGTCCAGGAGACAGCAACAAATGATCAGCCATGAACTTACTTGGCCCCTTGAATCAGTTTGATCAGTGAAATAACAAGGTTCAGTCTGCAGTAATTTGTTTTCTGTCCTTTTTGTTTCCAATTTTCCTTTCATTTCCCCCTTCACCCGCCCTCCACCCAGACATCCATTCAGGAAGTCATTCCTGTTGGTAGCTGTCGGGCTCCAGCTGTCTTGCGGTGCTGTGGTTCAACGGGTTGCCCTTCCAGAATATTCCCCACACATTTGCAAAGTCACGCCTGTCCCAAGTCGCTCTCCTTGCCCCCTTCCCCCACCCTGTGCAGAGCTCGAGCTATATACAGCTGCTCGGGCAGCTGGCAGGAATGTGTCAGTGATAACCTTGGAGTCTGACAGCATGCCATGTCCCGGCTGTCCCCCAGCGCCGCTCCTTGCAAGAGCCTGCCTGTAGGGTTTGCATGACTGTCAAATACCCAAGGGCCCGGCCTGCCCCACCTGTATTGAAGCAGCTTTAGTGTGAAATGGGAGACTTTAGAGGGTTACAGACTCCTGCATGGCCAACTGCATCAGGAGTGTCAATTAAGTTGTTAAATGTCAAAAAGGCCAAATTAGCTGGCATAACCAGGTCCAGACAACAACCTGGCTGTGGTCCTGAAGAAAGGTCTCGACCCAAAACGTTGCCCATTCCTTCTCTCCAGAGAGGCTGCCTATCCCGCTGAGTTACTCCAGCTTTTTGTGTCTATCTGTGGATTTGTACTCCTTCATTGCCAATGGTTTTGGTGCCAGTAGTGGCTGAGCTGTAGCCTGGTCCTGTGGTGACTGGCCCCATCCCAGAGTGTTGCGGTTTCCTGTGGTTCCTGGCTGTTGCTCTTCCCCTGGCTCTTTCCCTTTGGTGTCGGTTTTAATTCCAGCTAGGTGTTCCCTTCCTCCCTGAGATTTTAATCCTTCTGTACCTCCTTGTGCCTCCCACATCATTTCAACACCATGCCAAAAATTCTTTCCATTCAGTCTAATTAATTTTGTGATTTTGTTTTGTTGAAAATGAGAAACTTCCTCCATTTGCTGTCTGACATTCACCTTTTTCCAGAATCACTGTTGCTATTCACCTCATGGCTGAACAAGCTCAATTTCCATGCTTCTGTTAGTGAATGTGCTGAAGTTCCTGCTGTGTTGCGCCATTAATCGATTACTGCTTTGTTGCACACAATTCATTTTGATTATTCCAGACCACTGGAGGTTTGCAGTCTTATCCAGGGTTTGAACAGTGAAGTAAGAGAACATGTCGGGAATGGTCAGTAAGTTGGGCAACATCTTGGGAAAGAAAACTGGACTTGCTGTGATTATATGCAGACCGTTCATTCTGAATGGGCGCATCGTGGCACAGCAGTAGAGTTGCTGCCTTACAGCGCCAGAGACCCAGGTTCGATCCGGGTGCTGTCCGTACGGAGTTTGTACGTTCCCCATGTGACCTTCGTGGGTTTTCTCTAGATGCTGCGGTTTCCTCCCACACTCCAAAAATGTACAGGTTTGTAGGCTAATTGTCATGGTGTGTGTCGGTATGAGTTAGTATGTGAGCATCGCTGATCAGAGTGTACTTGGTGGGCTAAAGGGCCCGTTTCTGTGCAGTATCTCTAATCTAAGCTAATGTTCCTTGCAAAAAAGAACGTGTATGTTTTGAAAGGGAAGTGGAGTAAGCTTGCACAAGTGATAAAAACTGGACTGTAAAATCTGCTTTGACTATTTGAAGAGATTAAGGTCAGTGAAGGCAAATGTAGGTGTTCTGCTGTCAGAAATGGGGGGAGTTATATTTGGAACAAAGTAGAAGAACAATTAACTGCATTCTTTGGTTCTATCTCCACACAGGACACGGATAACCTCACAGATGGGTGAGAAAACCAAGCCCTAGAGGGAGTTGGACACTGCCTGTATTTGTTAGGAAATACTTCTGTTTAATTTCACTTGCACTAAAAGATGATAGATTACCAGGCCCTGATAATCTACATACCAGAGTACTAAAGGAAATGGCCCTGGAAATAGTGGTCATCATCTAGAATTCTTTATACTGGAGCAATTGCTGCAGTGTGGAGGTCTTTTTAAAAGAAAGGAAAGGCAGTGGAAAAAGAGGGAATTACAGACCAGTAAAAGTAAATGCCAGTTGAGAAAGTGCTGGCATCAGTTACAACAGCAGAATACTTGGAAAACATTAACAAGATTGGACATAGTTGGCAAGGGTTTATGAAGGCGAAATCATGCTTAACAAATTTAATGGAATTTTGTATGAGAATTTAGTTTACAGATTAGTTAAGGTAGGACCGGTAGTGGTCAATTTCATTTTTTAGTAGGCTTTTGATAAAATGATAAGATTAGTGTACAAATTTAAAGTGCATGGGATTGAGGTCAATAGTCTGACGAAGATTGAGAGTTTGTCAGGAAATGGAGCAGGAATAAACATGGGCAATGACTAATGGAGTACCACAGGGATTTGCTGTTTGGATCTTAATGTAACTCAATGACTTTAGATGAGAGATGTTGCATTTAGTTGCCTCAAGTCTGTGTATGACTGGGGGAGATGGGGTGACTGAGTAGCAGGCAAAAAGGGCTCCACTGTGACTTAGACTAGTTCTGTGATTGGGCTAATGTTTGGCAGATAAAGTTTGACATTATCTATTTAGGTTCCCCAAAAAATGAATAGAGATTATTACCACAATGGTGATAGATTGGATGAAACTGGAAGATGCAATATGAACTGAGTGTCCTGCCATATCAGTTGCTGAAAATAAGTAACCAGGAAGCCAAGTGGCACATTTACATCAGTTCAGGGGCAGGGATGTCTAGCGACAGCTACCCTGGGCTTGGAGACCATATCTGGTGTTTAGTGTGCGGCTTGGAACTGGTGAGGGAGTGCAACCAAGTTTTACTAAACTGATTCCCGGAATGGTATCTCTCATTTGACAGGGAAGATGCAGTTGATCGTATGCAATCCAGGGTGGTGAACCTGCAGAAATTCTCTGCCACAGTAAGCAGTGGAGATCAAATTATTAAATGGTTACTGAAGTGAATGGTTGGCTACAACCACTGTTACAAAAAGGCCAAATGTACAATGTCTGCTTGTATTCTTTACGCTTCTGTTGTTGTTAATTGTCATTCACTCAGTATAGTGACCACCTCCGTACATGTGATCCATTTTACCTTGGGGTTCCCATCCAACTCTGGTCTTAGCTGCCTCTTGAGATTGACTCGCTGGCAGCAAGGAGCCCGCGATAGCCAACTGTGGAGAGGATTAGTGATTTTATGTGAAACTTCTGCGAATTGAGATGGACGTGGTTGTTACATGTGAGGTTATTTTGGAGGAATTGGTAGATGTGAGGTACATAGATTTGGGGGGAGGGGGGGGAGGTGGGGGTTGATAGGTAACAAAATGGCACCAGAGAAAGTATTTGAATGATACCAGGAAAAACAAAAGAATGAGCATGCCTAGGGTCTCCTTGTCTTGATAGGGAAAGACTGAAAAGTGATGCGATAGAACTTTATTTATCCCAGGAGGGAAATTGGTCTGCCAACAGTCATAACACACAAGATACATGAAACATGGAATTAAAGTGACAAGTGGAAAGGATTGAGGATATGCAAAGATTGGAGAGGGGGGAGTCTGTCCACCCCATGGTAGAGGGGGAGGAGTTGTACAGTTTGATAGCCACAGAGAAAAAAAGATCTCCTGTGGTGTTCTGTGCTGCATCTTGGTGGCATCAGTCTGTTTCTGAAGGTGCTCCTCAGGTTGACCAGTGTGTCATGGAGGAGGTGAGCTGTATTGTCCAAGATGCTCGATCCATACTTGGATTTTGATGCTGGCAGTATCTTTGGAGAGAAGTCATGGATGACTCGGATGATTCAGAAGTCATGAAAGACTGGATAGACTCGGCTTGTACTCGCTAGAATTTAGAAGATTGAGGGGGGATCTTATAGACTTACAAAGTTCTTAAGGGGTTGGACAGGCTAGATGCAGGAAGATTGTTCCCAATGTTGTGGAAGTCCAAAACAAGGGGTCACAGTTTAAGGATAAGGGGGAAGTCTTTTAGGACCGAGATGAGAAAAACATTTTTCACACAGAGTGGTGAATCTCTGGAATTCTCTGCCACAGAAAGTAGTTGAGGCCAGTTCATTGGCTATATTTAAGAGGGAGTTAGATGTGGCCCTTGTGCCTAAGGGGATCAGGGGGTATGGAGAGAAGGCAGGTATGGGATACTGAGTTGGATGATCAGCCATGATCATATTGAATGGCGGTGCAGGCTCGAAGGGCCGAATGGCCTACTCCTGCACCTATTTTCTATGTTTCTATGACGTTTAGGGTCGAGACCCTTCTTCAGACTGATTCATTTCTCTGTAATTAGCTTGTGTTTTGGACTGTTGTTTCAGTGCATGTTGGGAGAAGTGGAAATAATATTGGTCAGTGTTCTCCTCTGAAAAGAAAAGGAGTGGCCTATGAGGAAGCAAGAAATGGTAGTGTTGGGCTGGGTTCCGAATGTGAGTAGAGGTGCTGGTTGGTGGGTGCCTTTTGTTATTAAACGGGTTTTATTTCTGCTTGGTGAGTTCATCTAATAAATTGAAGCAGGCCACCTTTGACCTATGGGATGTGCATCCTGTGTCGTATGGAAACTCTGGGACAATTCCTGTGTTTTGGAGAAACACGGGTGCTGGGAGTGTTGTCAGCTGGGAGAGCTTGAGGTCTGGGGGTTTGGACCTTGACTGCTAACGTTGCTGCAGTCCGTTTGAGTGTTTGTGGCTAGCACATTGTAGAGAATGATCGTCCCACAGCTTGAGGGACTGGATGATTGCCAGACTCCTCAAACCAAAACCTGGCTTGTAGTTCTGGAGAAACCCAAGGGGTATGCTCTCTAATCAGTGCTTGTTTCTGAGAACTGACAGGGTGAGGCTTCCCCTCTGTAGTGCAGACGGTCAATGTCATGATCTCACGGGAGAGTCGACTCTGCGGAGAGGAGAGCAGCAGTAATAGGGGATTTCACTGGGCAATGCTTCCATACTTGTAGATGTGATTCCAGGATGGAATATTGCCACCCTGGTGCCAGGGCTAGAATACCAATGAGTGGCTGCTGAAAAAGTGGGAGGCTGAGTAGCCAAGGGACGTGTTCCATATTTGTACCAAACCCTGAAAAGAAATCTTTTCACCCAGATAGTTGTGAATCTGTGGAATTCTCTGTGGAATTCTCTGCCACAGAAGGTAGTGGAGGCTAATTCACTAGATGTTTTCAAGAGAGAGTTAGAAATAGTTCTTGGGATGAACGGAATCAAGGGATATGGGGAGAAAGCAGGACTGGGGTACTGATTTTGGGTGATCAGCCATGATCATATTGAATGGCAGTGCTGGCTCAAAGGGCCGAATGGCCTACTCCTGCACCTATTTTCTATGTTTCCATGTTGGATTGAGTACAGGATCGAGGGTGTCCAGCAGGTAGACTTTGAAGAAAACAGTGCTTTTGGTGCCACCCACTGGGTTTGCAATGGATTTGGGGAGGTTTGAAGCCATCTTGTCAGGTAGATATGAGATTAAATGTAGGTTTGGAAGGTAGAGAAGGAGGGGGGAATAAAATTGAAAGATGTAGATGGTTTAGTTAATTGGATATTGCCAATTAAGTTTGATCCAAAATAGTGAGGTAATGCAATTGGAGCAGGGGAAGAGAATACCCAATAAACAGGAGAAAATTGAGAAGTATGGCTGCAAATACTTCAAGGTAGTGGTTAAAAAGCCATATGTGATTCTTTTATTAACTAAGACCGAATCTAAGAGCAGGGAGGTGATGCCAAAACTGTATGCAACACTAGACCACAACCTGAATACTGCATACAGTTCTGGTCACCACATTTGCAGGAAGGAGCTGCTTGTACTGGAGAGGGTACAGAGGAGATTTGCAAGGACCGGGTAATTTTTGCTATGAAATAAAATTGAACATGCAATGGTTGATTTATTTAGAGCAGGGAAGACTGGAGGGGTCTTGAGTGTGGTGTATAAAAGAGAGTTAATAGGAAGAGCATATTTCCCTTGGTGATGAGATTAAGAACCAGGGGCAAAGATTGAATTTCATCGATAAAAAAGATTAAAAGGAGCATAAAATATATTTTTTAACTGGGGTTGGTAAATATCTTGTTGCATTGCCTAGGTAGTTTTATGGGCCTAGGCTAGTAAATGGGATTATAGACGTTGTCATGCAGCACGGTAAACAAATGCTAACCAAGCCAACTTCATCAATGCTCTTGTTACTGTAAATTAGCCACAGATTCAATTTTAACATGTTTACCCTTGGGTTTCTCCAGAACTACAAGCCATTTTTAACATGTTTACCTTCCATTTCTTTGTTCATACTTCATTTGGCAACTTTCAATTAGACCCAAGGTTATTCGAAGAGGTTACACACTGCAGATGTCAAACTCACTGGGTTGAACAAACAGATACACAGCACATGAAATCAGAACCAGATTAAAAACACAGGCATCAATAGTGATGCATTGCATCCCTGCTGGTCAAGAAAGGTCCACCCAGATTACTGGGTCAGCGTGTGTTTCCATCTGATTCTTTTCAGGTTAAAGGCCATGTGCTGTATTGCTGTTTGTTCAACCCAGTGAGTTTAATGTCTGCGGTGTGGAACCTCCTTGGATAATCTGGCATGTAACTGATTGGCAATAGAATTATGGGTTAATCAATGGAAGGCAAATGCGTTATGGACAATAGGTGCAGGAGTAGGCCATTCGGCCCTTCGAGCCAGCACCGCCATTCAATGTGATCATGGCTGATCATCCACAATCAGTAACGCGTTCCTGCCTTCTCCCCATATCCCCTGACTCTGCTATCTTTAAGAGCCCTATCAAGCTCTCGCTTGAAAGTATCCAGAGAACCGGCCTCCACCGCCCTCTGAGGCAGAGAATTCCACAGACTCACAACTCTCTGTGTGAAATAGTGTTTCCTCATCTACTCAGCTCTTTCCAACATCGGGAACATGTTTCCTGCCTCTAGCGTGTCCAAACCCTTAACCTTATATGTTTCAATAAGATTCCCTCTCATCCTTCTAAATTCCAGTGAATACAAGCCCAGCCGCTCCATTTTCTCAGCATATGATAGTGCCGCTATCCTGGGGATTAACCTTGTGAACCTACACTGTATTCACTGAATAGCAAGAATGTCCTTCCTCAAATTAGGGGACCAAAACTGTACACAATACTCCAGGTGTGGTCTCACTAGGGTCCTGTACAACTGCAGAAGGACCTCTTTGCTCTTATACTCAACTCCTCTTGTTATGAAGGCCAACATGCCATTCGCTTTCTTCACTGCTTGCTGTACCTGCATGCTTACTTTCATTGACTTGATGAACAAGGACCCCCAGATCCCGTTGTACTTCCCCTTTTCCCAACTTGACACCATTTAGATAATAATCTGCCTTCCTGTTTTTGCTACCAAAGTGGATAACCTCACATTTGTCCACATTAAACTGCATCTGCCCACTCACCCAAGCTATCCAAGTCACCCTGCATTCACATAGCATCCTCCTCACAGTTCACACTGCCACACAGCTTTGTGTCATCTGCAAATTTGCTAATGTTACTTTGAATCCCATCATCTAAATCATTGAGGTATATTGTAAATAGCTGCGGTCCCAGCACCAAGCCTTGCGGTACCCCACTAGTCACTGCCTGTCATTCTGAAAGGGACCTGTTAATCCCTACTCTTTGTTTCCTATCTTCCAACCAATTTTCTATCCATGTCAGCACTCTACCCCCAATACCATGTGCCCTAATTTTGCCCACTAATCTCCTATGTGGGACCTTATCAAATGCTTTCTGAAAGTCCAGGTACACTACATCCACTGGCTCTCCCTTGTCCATTTACATCCTCAAAAAATTCCAGAAGATTAGTCAAGCATGCTTTCCCCTTCATAAATCCATGCTAACTCGGACCGATCCTGCTACTGCTATCCAAATGTGCTGCTATTTCATCTTTTATGATTGACTCCAGCATCTTCCCCACCACTGATGTCAGGCTAGCTGGTCTATAATTCCCTGTTTTCTCTCTCCCGCCTTTCTTAAAAGTTGGGATAACATTAGCTACCCTCCAATCCACAGGAACCGATCCTGAATCTATAGAACATTGGAAAATTATCACCAATGTGTCCACGATTTCTAGAGCCACTTCCTTAAGTACCCTGGGATGCAGAGCATCAGGCCCTGGGGATTTATCAGCCTTCAGTCCCATCAGTCTACCCAACACCATTTCCTGCCTAATGTGGATTTCCTTCAGTTCCTCCGTCATCGCAGATCCTCTGGCCACTAGTACATCAGGAAGGTTGTTTGTGTCCTCCTTAGTGAAGATGGATCCAAAGTACCTGTTCAACTCATCTGCCATTGCCTTGTTCCCCATAATAAATTCACCTTTTTCAATCTTCAAGGGTCCAACTTTGGTCTTAACTAATTTTTTCCTCTTCACATACCTAAAGAAGCTTTTACCATCCTCCTTTATATTCTTGGCTAGCTTACCTCATCTTTTCTCCCTGTATTGCCTTTTTAGTTATCTTCTGTTGCTCTTGAAACATTACCCAATCCTCTTGCTTTCAGCTCAGCTTTGTACTTTTCTCTTTTATTTTTATACTGTCCCTGACTTCCCTTGTCAGCCACAGTCGCCCCTTACTGCCCTTGGAATCTTTCTTCCTCTTTGGAATGAACTGATCCTGCACCTTCTGTATTATTCCCAGAAATACCTGCCATTGTTGTTCCACTGTCATCCCTGCTGGGGTATCTTTCCAGTCAACTTTGGCCAGCTCCTCCCTCATGGCTCCATTGTTCAACTGTAACACTGACACCTCTGATTTACCCTTCTCCCTCTCAAATTGTAGATTAAAACTTACCATATTATGGTCACTACCTCCTAATGGCTCCTTAACCTCAAGTTCCCTTTATCAAATCCGGTTCATTACACAACACTAAATCCTGAATTGCCTTCTCTCTGGTAGGCTCCAGTACAAGCTGTTCTAAGAAACCATCTTGGAGGCACTCCACAAACTGCCTTTCTTGGGGTCCAGTACCAACCTGATTTTCCCAGTCTACCTGCATGTTGAAATGATTTTGTGGCTAATTTGAAGTATTGAGGGTTGTATGGTTTGCATATGTTTTCCTTTCAAAAGGCAATCGACAAAATAACCACTGCTGAGCAAAGCTGAAGAAACGACAGCGGTGTGAATAGTAAAGCAGTGTAGCCTGATTAAATAGTGTTTTTCTGGAGCATCGAGAAGTCTAGAATGGTGATATCGGGGTTAATATAAGAGTCGCTTTAATGATGACATCTCTAGAGTTCGTCATTTTAAAGTTTGCAGATGCCACAAAACACAAACAATCAACAGTAAAGAATAGAAATGGGTAAATGGTGGGCAGATGATATTTATGCATTGAAGTGGTACATTTTGGAGTACAGATTTCATGAGCTAAATGATCACATTTTATGGAACATTAATTTTGAATGCATATATAATCATCAAAGGTAAAATGTGAGATGGACGGGAATTTGTTTGTGTAATACATGGAATGCAATATATTAGATTTTTTTTAATTTAAAGTTTATTAAGCATATATGCTCTCTGGATTAGTGGGTTGTGTTTCACACATTATTAGATGGCAGAGTTATGATGAGGTGTCTATAGGGGGTTTAGTACAGTTTCCTGTGATGAGGAATCTTGTATGGAAAGAATCAAAGCTGAGAACTGGAGCAGAGGATTAAGGAAGATTTGATGCAGGTTTTCAAAATCATGGAAGGCTTTTTGGGGGGCAGGGTAGAATATAATATAGTGTGGAGACACAGTGTGGAAACGGGCTCTTGAGCCTCCCGAATCTGTGCCAACCAACAATCACCCGTACATTAGTTCTATTCTACACATTAGTGGCAATTTACAGAAGCCAATTAACCTCCATGTCTTTGGAGATGTGGGAGGAAAATGGAGCACCCAAAGAAAATCCCCACTGTCACAGGGAGAATGTACAAACTCCATACAGAAACACCCAGAGTCAGGATCGAACCTGGGTCTGTGGTGCTTTAAGACGGCAAATCTACTGGCTGCACCACTGGATGAACAATGGAGGACCTGGAGTGGGGGTCCACTGGGATGGGGGAGGGAGGGAGGGAGGGGGGGGGAGAAGAATAAAGGAGGAGCTGGGGGGGGGGGGTGGGGTGGTAGGGTGGGGTGGGGGGGAGAAGAATAAAGGAGGAGCCCGGGGGGGGGGTACTTTGTAACTTTGTCAGCACCGTATGTGGCGACTCTTTGTATACCTTGGGTATGCAAGCAAAGAATTTCACTGTGCCTTGTCACATGTGACAATAAAGTATTCCATTCCATCGTGCAGAAAGTTATCTGAATTGCCCTGTCTGAAAAGGTATGGAAACGAATCCAGCTGCAACTTCAGATAAGAATTGGATAAACAATTGAAAGGGAAAAAAATACGGTGTGAGGGAAATGAGACATATTGGCTGCTCTTTTAAGCACGGGTGCAGCATGAAGGGCTAAACTGCCTGCATTGTATGATTTGCCCAAACCATACAGTCACTGTTGTTCAGGGTAAAGATCACTAACATCTCACTGGACTGTCATTCTTTGACAGTCAGACCCTCTGTATGGTGTTTATACAGGGTACCGGTTATTCAATGTAACTTAGAGTCAACAGTTTATTCAGGGTAACGGCTATATGGTGTAACTGTACATACCTTGTTCACTCAGGGTAGGGATTGTCCATTGTCTCTAGGCACATGGTTTAAACAAATTATTCTTGCCCTGCATACAGAATGGAGTCACTGTTAATTTAGGGTACGGGTTATTCACCGTGCAGCAGGGAAGAGTTGCTAATGTTTCAGTTGTTTGGAAAGGTAACTCTTGTGTGTCTGTATCCTTTCATGGTAAAGTATGAATGAATCTTCAGTCAAGCCAGATGAGCTCCTGTGTCAGCTTATGTCTGAACAAATAGTTTGGACTTTACATCACCTTCTATCTACGCAGAATGCATGCAGCAGACTGGTACACTCGCTGTGTCTCTCTCGCTCCCATTCGTTGGTAGTCAGTGCTTGCCACACTCGTAGTGGAGTGTGAGGAGGGATTAGTTAGGAATGCAGCGAGTTGGAAGTTTGTGGCTGATCTGATCTGGATGAGGGCTGTGCATTGGAACTTTAGGGGGGGGGGGGGTTAAGCGCGAGTGGAATCTCTGACAGCAGTACTCTTTCTGGACTGGCTGTGGGCTCACTGGGATCCCTGCCAATCCGGGTACGGTGTTGGAGGAAATCCTTCTGATTCTGCATTGAGAGGCGGAGGAAACACTAGCTCTGAAATCTTTCGGGATCTGCTGCCTGGTTACACTGGAACGTTGCTGAAAATATCACTGGCTGTGGCCCCAGCCAGCAATTCCCAGATGAGTGAGAGTGATCTCTGCAACAGCTGGGAAGTTGTGGCTCACAGGGAGAGAATTACTCATGGTGGGGGCTGGTTCCAGCACTTGTTTTGATCAAGCCTTGGACAATCACTGACCAGAGAGTTCCTTTTTGATTTCCTTCAATGCAGTCATTTTCCTGTGAATAATACTTGATTATTGAGAGCCACAAGGATCTGATTAAGTTGGCTGCTCGGCCATTTCTTCAGATCAAGGCTGATCCTTTCCCTTGGTGCTACTTTCCTGTACTCACCCAAAGGCTTGAATTACCATAAGTTCTAAAAATATTGATCTCTGCCTTGAATATGTTGACCTTCCACAGTCTTCTTGCAGAGAATTCCAAAGATTTACTCGACCTCCCGGGAGGCAACATTTCTTGTCTGTCCTGAACAGATGATCCTTTATTCTGACACTGACCACTGCTTCCAGACACTCCATCGCTGTTGTTAAACCATGTGAGAATTTTATGGGTCACGTTTTCTTCTTCCAAACTTGAGTACAGAGCCAGTCTACTTCATCCTGCTTTGCATAACAAACCCACCAAACCATGCCATTAGCCAACTTTATTGCTTGTTGTTCCTGCATATTAATTTTCAGTAATTCCTGTCAGATCTTTTGGGCTTTCTTGCCATTTGGGAAAAAAAACCCACTTTCTATATTTTTTTTGCAACCAAACTGAATCTTTTTTCCCCATGCTTCCTTCGCCATGTCCTTATCTTTTCATATCCTCTGAAAGCCTGACGGCACACACTGCTACCAAACTTTCTATTGTTAGTAAACTTGGATTTGTATTTGATTTCGCATCATTGTGGATTCAACTGAGCAAAGACACCGATTCCTGCAGCATTACTACCAAACAATCAATTGATTCCGTTTTTTCTGTCCATTCACCAATCCTTGATGCATCCCAGTATGTTATCCACAATAGTGTGAACTCTTAATAAAAGCCTTCTGACTGCTACACAGCATCAACTGGCTTATCTTTGTCTCCTCTACTATTTAAGTTCTCAAAATGCACTCTGCAAAATTTGCCAAAACTGAATTCACTTTCATAAATCCATGTTGACTGTTCAATCCTGTTAATATTTTCTAGGTGTCCTGTTACCACTTCCTCAAAATAGTTTCTAGCATTTCCCTACCACTGCCATGCATGGAAGTTGGGGAATGAATCTTGAATTATATTTGTTTGGTGGGCAGGCACATTATTGGTAAGTTACAGACTAAAACGCACTTTCCACCATCTCGTCAACACACCGAATGCAGATCCTACATACACTTGGCAAGCCACTGACTAGAGTTGCTGGGCTGGGATTTTAATTGGTTAGTCACTCTTTTTGCAGATCTTTCCGAATACTTTCCTTGAGGTCCTATTTTATTTGACTGTGTCACCCCATTCGTAAGTTCCCATCTGTCTCTCCCTGCCTTGTGTCTCTGCCTCATGAAGGATTATTACTGTCATGCTGAATGAATGCTTCACTGTTGGGTTCTAACCCAAGGCCTGGTTTGTAATTCGCAGATAGCAAGGCTATTGTGGATGGGAACCTGAAGCTTATCTTGGGACTGATCTGGACCCTTATCCTCCATTACTCCATCTCCATGCCTATGTGGGAGGATGAGGATGATGAAGATGTTAAGAAGCAGACTCCCAAGCAGAGATTGTTGGGATGGATCCAGAACAAGATCCCACAGCTGCCTATCACCAACTTTCACCGGGACTGGCAGGACGGCAAGGCACTGGGTGCATTGGTGGACAACTGTGCACCAGGTAAGAGCTCGGCAGTGAGGGAGAGTGCAGTGGGATAAATGAGAGGGGAAGGAGAAGGACTGGGTTTAAACCTGAGTGAATTGCTGCAAGGTTTCTTTTGAGTGGAGGGGTGGTTGTATTACATGTTTGAGGTAGCTGGCAAAATTGACAGTATCAATAGGGCCATGGGGTTATCAGATGTGTAGCTGCATAGGGGTCACTATTTCCAGAATGAACCAGTTGATGAAGGTGACCGTCACCGTCTGTGTGATGATAGTAGTGCTGTGATCGTGGTACTGGTTGAGGAGAGGGGCACACCAAGACTTTGCAAAGCACAGGGGTGGATTTGAAAATGCTGAATTGGCAATGTTGGAAATGCTTAACAGAGCTGTATACAATTAAAGCTGAACAGAACCAGATGTGAGCAGGGCTGGCACTGTCTCAGCTCCTGCTACATTATTAGGCATAAACAGGAGCATGGGAGCTGGTTGGGTGTGCACTGTGTAGTTGGGGCGATTGCTGATCAATGAATCTACAAGTGATCGACTTCAATAAAAGCTCACTGTTAACTGCAGCTTCCAAGTTTCTGGTCCAAAGTTGTTCTGCATTAAAGATCTTGAGCAATTATAAAGCTACCCAGAGCTAAGCGGAGCAAATCCTTTTGTAGATTTTGTTTGCGTGGGTTTTCTCCCTGCCTGATGCAGGGATTCCAACTTCATTGTCCCTTTGTTTGAAAGGTGTTCATTGCGCCTACAGGTCTGTGCCCTGACTGGCAGGACTGGGACCCGAATCAACCCGTGGGGAATGCTCGTGAGGCCATGCAACAAGCTGATGATTGGCTGGGGGTTCCTCAGGTGAGTGTCTCCATTGTCATGCACAACAAAATCTGGTGAAATAATGTCCTTGGAATCTCTCCCTCTTTTCTCAATCAACGCTAGGCTCCACTGTGCACGAGCTCTTGGAATCCCGACCTCGCTGATTCTTACTCCGATCCTCACATTTATCCTCGTCCTTGCTTATCCATGTGTGTCTGCCACATTTAACCCTTTCCCAGCGCTCACCCCTGACCTCCTTTGTCCACTCTGCAGGTGATTGCCCCAGAGGAGATTGTGGACCCCAACGTAGATGAGCACTCGGTGATGACCTACCTCTCCCAGTTCCCAAAGGCGAAGCTCAAGCCTGGTGCTCCCCTCAGGACAAAACTCAACCCCAAGAAAGCTCGAGCTTATAAGGACAATCCCTTCAAGTGTTGCCCAAAACTTGGCCCACTGACTATCCAGTACATATAAATAGAAACCAAATTTTGTTTGAACTTCAATGAGGTTCAAATGACAACAAATAAATAGTATTGTATTATTGTATTATCCAGTACATATCATGTTTCCAAGGATAAGATGTGGTCTTAGTCTGAGAATACCCTCTTTAACCTAGAATATGGGATAGTTTTCTGTCCGCTGTCTGTCCTATCAGCTAGGTTAAGGAGCAGCAGATGATGATGGTTCTGTGGAAGCTCTTTGACCTGGGGTAATGCTTACTGGTGTGTCAGCTTGACCATGGCCTTAAACCTGGTTTGAGGGATGATGTCGTCCATTCTGAAGAAGGGTTACGACTTGAAACGTCACCCATCCTTGTTCTCCAGAGATGCTGCCTGACCTGCTGAGTTACTCCAACACTTTGTGAATATTTTGAGGGATGATGATGTCCTTTGACCTCGTAGCAAAGTTATTGTGATATATTTAAATGTCCCTTGTGTTTGCTTCTAGGTATCGAGCCACAGGGTAATGTAGTCCTAAAGCCAGCAGCGTTCACAGTAGAGACGATCAATGCTGGTCTTGGAGAGGTCCTGGTCTTTGTGGAGGATCCTGAGGGCCACACTGAAGAGGTACTGGGTGTGTGGGAATGGGCCATGCTTTCTTTGTTATTAGTTCCAGCATGTAAATATTGTTTAGAAGATCATCATTTAATGCTCATCTCTACTTGTGGTACACTTATTATTGCTACATGTACCAACGTAGAGAAATCCAAGGAATCCAATCCGAGAAAGTGGTGTCCAAGCAAATCATTCCGTACACGAGTACATCAGGTAGTGAAAAAGAGCAGAATACAGTGTGGCAGCTACATAGAAAGTACAGGTTTTAAAAATGCATGGGTTGCAATGATGTGGATTGGAAAGTCTGCTTTCCTATCCATACCATTCATGTGGTTGGACTAGGATAGATTGCTGGTGATATTTACACCTAGAACCTGGAGCTATCTCCACTTGAGCACCATTGATACAGACTGGTGTGTTCCAGAGGGAGCAAGCATCATTGGGTTAGAATTATAATGTATGCACTTCTTGTGTGAGCTGAATTTTCTGCTGCCTGTTTTGTTCAATGGGCTGGTGGGAGTAACCAGTTGCAGTATAGAATGACCATTTTGTTTTCTTTGTATAGGCACGTGTGACTGCAAACAATGACAAGAACCGCACATACTCTGTTTCCTACATACCCAAAGTTGCTGGCCTTCATAAGGTAAGTCTTTGATCATTCCAAATACCAGTTCAGTCAGAATGAGCTTTGGCTCCATCTTCACAGGTCCCATCATTTTGCACTGTGTATAAAATGCACCATTTGTAGGTTTGCTTGTGCATTGACCCGTAGATCTGGTATTCCTTCCATGTTTTCATCACCAAATGGGGCTGTGTGGGAACTACATGTCAGAAGCTATTCGATGAAATGAGCACTGCGATTGCCCCCACCCTTTGTCATGGGTTCCTAAGGAAATAGTTCTGTTGCTCGAATGGTTGATCTGCATCTCATTTCTGCTCCCTGTTCTTAGATTATAACTGGGGATGGGAAACTATCAATCTTGTCTTTGAAGATCTATTTTGCACCCAGAATCCAAATGTTTTTGTTTTGTGGTTTGCTGGGAGGGTTTGCAGGTTTGTTTCCGCATTTCCTCTTCCCACCAAATTGGAGGAAATAGTTTCCAAATACCTCGCTGACTTCCTGAATTATCACAAGCTCTATCAAATTGCCATTTAATCTTCCAAACCTGACAACACAACCACTCGAGTCGGATTGCATTCATTGATTTGTGCACTGCATGAAAATGGTGCACGTGGCTATGTGGGGAATTTGACGTTTTTGGGGGGAGATTGGAGCCACTGGTATACAGCAGTCAATTTTTTTGCTCTAATACTGTTACCTTTGTGCTTGATTCCAGGTAACAGTTTTATTTGCTGGACAGCAAATTGACAAAAGCCCTTTCAAAGTCCAGATTGGTATGGCTCTGGGTGATGCCAACAAGGTGACTGCTCAAGGCCCTGGTCTGGAGCTGAATGGGAATGTGGCCAACAAGCCAACGTACTTTGACATTTACACGGCAGGTGAGGAATAAAGTGATGTGTGGATCTCCACTGGAAATCGTGGTGAGGTGGGAGGGAAGAAAGGTTTGTAGCTTAGGAGAGGTGGGGTGGCCATCTTTGGAATTTCTCAGACAACATTTGAAGTTTTTATTCAGAATGTCAATTAAATGACATCTGAAAGTAAATTTAAAACCAACTTTTTGGAATAAATGTTCTCTGTCAGAATTGAAAAGTGATATTGCAAACAAAAAGACCTCTGGCCCAGTTCTTGGATCTGTACTTCTCTTCGAAAGCCTCCCTTAATTCTGCAGAGATCTGTACTGTTTCACCAGGGTGTTGTGTTCTTGCGTTTAGTATCCCCTTTGTGATGAAAAGGTTGAGGCTGGAGAGGGGTTGTGTTGAGTGACCAGATGTATCTAGGCTCCCTCCCCTGATTGCATTGCATTTTAATTTTGACTCGGAGTGAAGGATGAATTCCTTTCTCTATGGGGATGCCAGTGTGCTGTTGCTGTCACTGTACTGATGATGGCCCTTTTTCCCCCCCTCAGGTGCTGGGTCAGGAGATGTTGGAGTGGTCATTGTTGATCCCCAGGGACGGAGGGATATAGTGGAGGTGATTCTGGAGGATAAAGGAGACAATGTTCTCCGCTGCACATACAAACCTCTGCTTGAAGGTCCTCACACTGTCCATGTTACTTTTGCTGGAGCACCAATACCCAAAAGCCCCTTCACTGTGAATATCTCTGAAGGTAAGGTCCACACACTGCATGTATAAGAAGCCTTTGCCTTTCATTCATCCCCTATCCTCTACTCTTTCTCTCCCTAAGAGACGAGCAAGCAAAGGGTGACAGATGGGGTAAGAAACCAAAGGAGAGGTTAAGAGATGGGGATGGATTAAAGATAACATAATGCAGGGAGAGTGAAGGAGGGTGAATGTTTGGGAACAGAGAGGAACGAGAATGATGCTCTGAGGTGAGGCAGGGAGAGTGAGTTTTTGTTGGAGGGGGTTTGTATCCTGGCATGATGGAGTTTATGAATTGTAGGATTTGTGAAAGTAGCGAGAAATCAGGAGCGCAGGTGGGCTGTGAGGGAGGATGGGAGCAATTGAAGGCTGACGCTTTGAAAACTGACATTGTATTTGATCCTTGTATTAATGTCAGAAATACCATTAATTGTGTATTTATTATTTCTCTTTTGCGAAAAGATCATCTGTGCACAGCATAACTAATATTTTTTGTATATGAAGCTGAGGGAGTTAAAATATCAACCTGAACACCTGATGAGAATGCTGGTTTTCTAACAGTGCTGTCAAACATTTTATATTCTTGGGAATGAGGGTGGCTTTTAATGTGGAACCTGAAGTTATTATATGACTGGGAATAGGCAGTGTTGTTGTCCTGGGCAATGACTCTTCAGTTCAATAATTTAATTGAAATGTTCCATTGGTGATCTGATCCTGTGGTATCAGTTTTGTCTCTATGGTTAGACCCTAATTGCATGACTCTTCAGCACTGTTACCAAGCCAAATGATTTAAGATATAGTATTCTGGGGAGGAATCTTGCTTTGCTATCCATACAGATTCAGTTTATAAGGTGTTAATTTCCTAGAATAATTGAGTCATGTCAACATTCATTAAATGATTACGGTGGGGGCTGGAGTTAAAAATTAATTACTTGCGCCCGGCTGGAGATTTGGTTAAACAGACGTGAAAATGCTGCCTGCTTCCATGTCAATTGACTAGCTTCATTTCCAGACATTATCTATTAAGCACTTGGCATTTGGGCAAGGTTGAGGACTGCAGAATGAGAGAGCATATGTTTTTATTCTCCAAGAGTTGACCAGTTAACTTGGACTGTTATCTTGTCCGATGAAGCCTGCCAAGAACAGCCAACAAATTACTTTAGTGATGAACAGATGCATCTCATTGGGAAGCTGTTATCAATTTACTCGTGTATATTAAGGAAAATAAAACCACCTTTGTTTTGTGGAATAGCTGCCTTCATTGTTGGTTTTGGAAAGATAGAAGAATCTGACAATCTGGTCTGAGTGGTTGATCCTACTTTCTCAGGCTCTCATTTTTAAATCAAACCTTTGCAGTTGCTCCCCTGGTTGTGGGGGGGACACAAGATTAACAAAACGTGATGGTCCTGAAAGTTAGAAATGGCTAGTGCGTAGTTGTTGAATTAGCACGCGAATGGCTGTTTAAGAAGGAAAGTTAGGTTTGGGCTGTTTCGCATGGGACAATAGTGAAGCTGCAAGAATGCTTGGACCATGGCTGCCTGGAGCTGGGTCCACTGTGTTGGTGGACATTTGGAGGTTGAGGCCATGGTGGTGATTTGAGAGCCAGGGCTGTGAAAGTGTTGTAGTAAAACTGAGATTGGGTGGCGTTTGGGCCACTGAGAATGGGACTGTTTTGCGGATTTGTCAGCTTGGAGGGAGCTCCATGTTGCCACATCCCACTGTGCTGCAGGAAAGAGTCTGGATTTTGCCATTCACACCTTTTTACCTCCTTCTCTTCCTCATGATGCTCTTCCTCTGTGCTCGGACTGACCTCAGGATCCCCCCCTCTGGCCCAGGCTGCTACACCAGCTCCAATTATGATCGTTCCTCAGTCCATCCACACCCCGCCGGCAGACAGGGCGAAGAAAGCGCCGCCCCCTCCTCCCAAACCCAAACGAGCACGTTAGTATTGGCCTGAACTGAGGGGCTGCCTCTGCTTGTGTCTGTACAAGGGGACGCTGGTTGGGCTTGTCTGTATGAGTGGTCATGATATCTGTAAACACCGTGTCTGTCCAAGGGGCTGCTTGGGGGATGGTGGTTTTGCCTGCTCTGTGCATGAGGGTACTGGCTCCGAGGCCAGTTCAGGCCCTGGATGTCACTGGCTCCGAGTCAGTGCAAGTCCTCTGAGGGTAGAGGGTGGTTAGTGCTGCCTGTTCCTGGTCGTTACTAACTTGGTCATCAGCTGCTGTGCTGTGGTTCTAGGTGGGCACGTTGGCTGCCGTGTTCTGCTGGAATGGCTCTGCTCCTGCCAGGCCTTGAATGGAATGGGTTGTAGATTACTGGTTAACTTTGGGAATACTTTTCCAAAATTACTTTTCCTCCCACTGTTTCTGGTTGCTCTTTTTGTATGATCGAGACGTGATTAAAATCTTGCTCGGTTCTGGTTCTTTTGCGGACAGGTAGGTGCTTTGTCATCTGTGCGTGGAGAGGTCGGGCCCTCTCTCTCTCCTGGTCCATTGATCATGAATGGCAATCCTTGCTGTATTACCAGTGTTCTGGGTACTGAGTGGGTGCCTTGATATCCCTCTGAGATTAGTGTGTGTAGTCTGAGGGACAGTCTTGGAGTGCACACGGCTGGTTTATTCGCTTGCTGAGCCAGCAGGTGGTTTGATTCCTCCTGTATCTGGAATGCTGGTAGATGTGGTTACTGTGATGGGACTGTAGGCTCTGGGTGGGCATTCTGTGCATTTGATGGGTTGACATTAACCTGCCTCGCGTGTTTCTTGCAGCATGCAATCCCAATGCGTGTCGAGCCTCGGGGAGAGGCCTGCAGCCCAAAGGGGTGCGAGTCAAGGAAGTGACCGACTTCAAAGTCTTCACCAAAGGAGCTGGCACGGGGGAACTGAAGGTTGTCGTCAAAGGACCCAGTAAGTTGGCTTGTAGGGACTGTGCATCTTAGCAGGCTTTTTGGACATTGGAACTTCAGGGCCATTGTATTGTTTGGTGGTGGAGACGTGCATATCCTGGCATGTGTTATGGAAGAATGTGGTTGGGGGATGAGGGTGTGTGGTAAGTGATGGAATAAGTGTTCCCTGTTTTAACTTCGGGTTGGTTCCAGTCTGCTGTGGACATTCTCTTTATTTTGCTCCACACCTCGCCTGTGCATTTTGCTTTTGTCCTTGGATTGTATGCCGAGTCACTGTCTTGGTGAATGATTTGCAATGCACCAGGGCTGAGGCAGAAGAATTGGGACACCTGTGGGCAATGCAGCAATTGGCCAAAGTCTCTCACTGGTCTCGTATCCTTCTTTCCAGAAGGCACAGAGGAACCCGTGAAGGTTCGTGACATTGGCGAGGGTATCTATGAATGTGAATATCATCCGATGATTGGAGGCAAATATGTGGTGACCATCACCTGGGGCGGTTATGCTATTCCAAGAAGGTGAGTCATACTTAACCAAACATGTGGTTCATTCAATTCGGACATCAAATGAATAGTGTTACATTTTTGCTTAACATCCACAGAAAGGCCTCTCCCCATCCCTGGCTCCATCTCTGTTTGTCTGTCTTCCTCTGGGACCTTGAGTCAATCTTTCAGTTTCAAAGAATTTGACAACACAAATAAATGTTTGGCATAACACTAGGGGAGATTCCATGTTTGTGTTTTCAGTATAATTTCAGGAATCTTTTGTACCAATGCTAAGTGAATATGCAGTACCAGGAGATGTTGTGCTGGAAGTGCGTTCACTGATCTATGTGTTGCCCTCCAGCCCCTTCGAGGTGCAGGTTGGACCTGAAGCTGGTGCCCAGAAGGTGCGAGCCTGGGGACCCGGACTGGAGACTGGCGTTGTGGGCAAGTCAGCAGATTTTGTAGTGGAGGCCATTGGGACTGAAGTTGGGACTTTAGGTAAGTGTTGTCGCTTCCTGAGATACTGGAGAGGCTTCCCTTTTAAGGTCAACACTGGTTTGAAACCAATGTATTTGCTGCATTTCCTCCCTGTTCAATCCGCATTCAATTGAATGCAATAATGAGACTTAGAAATACATCAGGATGAGCTTTCTGTGCCTTGCCTGTCTTGGCGTGCGTGTCTTGTTTGTGTGAATGTCTAACGGCTTGTGGCCTCTTATCTCTGTGAACGATTGGTTGTATCTTTCTTTGTCCAGGTTTCTCCATTGAAGGTCCCTCACAGGCCAAGATCGAGTGTGATGATAAAGGAGACGGGTCGTGTGATGTGAGATACTGGCCCACTGAGCCCGGTGATTATGCAGTGCATGTAATTTGTGATGATGAAGATATTAAAGATAGTCCTTTCATGGCTCACATCCTGCCGGCAAACAATGAAAGCTTCCCAGAGAAGGTGAGTGTAGAGCAAATGTGTGGCATGGGCAGGGGCCTGGGGATCGACTGGGTCGGTGGTGTGATTACTCTCTTGAGACTTTGGAATTTGGTGCAGGGAGCACATTTTGAAGTTTACAAACAATTCAAAAAATGAGTGAGTGAAATATTTTGGGATAATAAATCTCAACCTGTTGACTGTGGACAAGAGCACACATCCCACAGACATGACCACTGTTAAATTCAAGAGGGGAATTTGCATAAACTAGAATGAGAAGATTGGATTTGGTAACATTTTGCACAAAAAGTGAAGAGAAATATCTGCCAATCTGGGTGTGTCGTGTAAGAGCATAACCTTAAAACTGGGGATCCTGTGTCATCTGCCAGCAGTAGATTATAATGCTTCCACCTAAGATGACCAACAGGGCCTTGTTGTATAGCGTTAACTGCAGGTTGTGGCTATGTATACTTAGTGCTACAATTCCCTGCACTTGCACTTGTAGGTCCTCAGCTGGGCACTGAATTGTCAAGATGGATAATGTGCTCAGGACTTAAAGGTGAAAGTTAGAGGTGTTTCCCTTGGTTTGAATACTTATTGTATGAGAATACCACATCTAGCTGACAAACCCCATGGTTGCAAAATACAAACTGCTGGAGGAACTTGGGGTTAAGCAGCATCCATGGAGACCAAAGCACAGTTAGCATTTAGGATCGAGACCATGCGTCCTGTCAACTATCCACTTCCTTCCGGATGCTTCCTGATGAGTGTTTTATTTTGCTCCAGATTCCAGCATCTGTAGTCTCTTTAACCATGTGGATTAGTTCCTGTTTTCCTTTTAACATGGCTTTTTGGTGGGTGACGTAACTGTTAATAATATTTTGCCAATCTTGCTCTCAGGTAAAGGCTTTTGGCCCGGTCTGGAACCAACTGGCTGCATTGTGAACAAACCGGCTGAGTTTACTATTGATGCTCGGGCAGCTGGCAAGGGTGAACTCAAGATCTATGCACAGGTAATGACGTGAAGTCTTGGTGAATGCCAGTGGGGGTCAGGGAGGTGGGCAGAGATGTGGGAGTGGACTTGCTGAACAATATCTACAAACTGAAGCAGGTGTCAGCATGTTGGAGAAGTAGTGGGAATTTTCTATTTGAATAGGTTTCATGAGTGTTTACTCGAGTGTTTTAGGATTCTCAGCAATAGCTTGCCATGATTTCTGTTTGTTTCTCTCAAGGATGCAGAGGGTGTTCCTATCGACATCAAGATCAAAGATAACCGGGACAACACGTTCCTCTGCGTGTATGTGCCACAGAAGCCCATCAAACACACGATCATAATCAGCTGGGGCTCGGTCAATGTCCCGAACAGTCCCTTCAGAGTAAGTGGGGAGAGGGAGGGTGTGCAGGGGCAGGTGGCGGTATGAAGGGTCCATCGCACCAAAGGGGGGCCATAGAGATGGAGGCACGATCTAGAAACCAGGTGACTGGTCTTGACGTACACATGGGTGATGATGGTCAATTAAATCAGTGGGGTTGGGCCAGTAAGATGATAAATTGGTGGGTGCAGTGACGATCAGGAGAGGGAATGGGATGGGCCTGTGTGATAGTGATGGGTACGAAGGGGAGAGTGATGAATCAATAAGCAGCACAAAGGGATGTAAATAGTGGGGATGGAGAGATGCAGCTGGACTTGGTACTGCATATTGAGTTTAACTGGGTCTGCAACAGACTGATTTATTAAACACTCTGCTACTGGTCCCGTGCTTCTCACTTTCCAGCCTGTGCATTGCAGTGGATTATGCCCTGAGTTAACTGTGTGGTAACTTTAGCATTTTGCATGTGCCGCAGGTATCTGTGGGTGAAGGGTGTCATCCACAGAAGGTGAAGGTGTATGGACCAGGTGTAGAAAAAACTGGACTAAAAGCCAATGAACCCACTTACTTCACAGTGGACTGCAGTGAAGCTGGTCAAGGTGAGTCCCTGGGGTATCCTCCACCCAGGTCCTGCCGTTGTTTTTCAGAGTAGCAACCAAATTACAAACGAAATGCTGACCTTTTTTTGGGGGTGGGGGGGTGGGGGGGGGGGGGAGAACCAGTTAATAAGGGATGATGTTATGGATATGGAGAAATTGCTACGTCATAGGTATCAGAACCAGTCACAGCATGGAAGAAGGCTAGGTATTGGTTCATTATTGTTGTGGTTACTGGGAAACGGTGAAAAACCTTGTTTTGTGTGTACTATGGACAAATTGCTCTCCACATGAGTACAACAGGTAATGCAGATGAGAAAGGAAACTGTTAGAATGTTGTTAGAATGTTGTGTTGCAGCTACAGAGAAAGTGTCAATATACAAAAAAGGTGCAGGGGTTGCAGTAATAGACCATGTTGCAGTGAGGTGGATTGGAGATCAGGAATCCATGCCTATCAAATGAGGGTTAGATCAAGAATCTGATAATAGTGGGGGGAAAAGCTTTTCATGAATCTGGTGGTATGTGGTCTTCCTTTTGCTTCTTCTGCCCAATGAGGGGAGAGCAGAGAGAGTGGTTGGGGGTGTGAATGGTCCTCTATGTTGACTGCTTTCCCAAGGCAATGTGACTTGTGGTTGGAGTCTGTTTTGGTGTAGTGGTGAGGGTTGAGGCCGGTTTGTTTAATGAACTGGGCTGCATCTACAACTCTCTGCAATTTGTGGTTTTAAGCAGAGTAGTTGCCAAATCAAGCTGTGATACATCTGGATAGGATGCTTTGTGTGGCAAAGGAATGCAAAGGGATTTGAAGAACAAGTAATGGAGGATAGAAACAAAGATCTGCAGATGGTGTTTAATACACAAGCTCACAAAGTGCTGGATCAACTAGCAAGTCAGGAAGCATCTCTGGAGAAACTGGATAGGTGACGTTTTGGTCAAGCACTTTCTTCAGACTGACATTTTGGGTCGAGACCTTTCTTTAGATCCAGACCTCTTGTAAGCTGTTAATTCTGAGATGCTGATAAATATGGTCTATCACTGTAGATGTGTAACAGCATGGTCCTCAATATTACAAACCATAATATAGGCTTGGGTGAATGCTGGGTTGACCTGTGACCTCTTCTCCAACAGGTGATGTGAGCATTGGCATCAAGTGTGCACCAGGGGTTGTGGGACCAGCTGAGGCTGACATCGATTTCGACATCATCAAGAATGACAATGACACTTTCACAGTGAAGTACACTCCCCCAGCTGCTGGGCGCTACACCATCATGGTGCTGTTTGCTGACCAGGTACATAATGATACTTTGACTCTGTTGCACCATTGCTAGGAGTTCCTTGCTTGCCCTCTGAGGACTATGGGTTGGTGATTGCATCTCCCAAAGGAGATGCAAGCTGTTTGTCCTTCTCAGTTCATTAAAACCTGTGATTCTCGATCTCTGCTCTACCTGGTATTGGGGGTAAACAGGAAGAATCTGTGGGTGGAGTGAAGTGAGGGATCAGTCTGGTATTTGTTCTGTAGACGGGTAAAGACTCGTGATTGAGGATTGTGTGTCAGGTAGAAAATGAAGGTGGATGATTGTGCAATTAATGACGTGATTATGGGGTTAAAATAAGCACTCTTTACTAGGTTGTTGGTAAACCTCGAAGGGTTGTGCAGTAGCTGGACAACCTCTTGAATTTGATCAAGTCTTGCCCCGATGGTTTACCTACCTATGGTCCATTTCCACCAAAATTCATCAGCACAACTCTGAAATCTCCAACTTCTTGCTTTTTGTGGAACTGTTGCAGACTTCCACAAACCAGGATGAAGACTGCTTCCTGTCATCTCCCTTGGACTCCCTAGTTCGAAGTTTAAGATTCCTATAAAAAGAGTAAATCCTTCGAGCAGTTTGGCATGATGGAGTAAGAATGTTGCCTCGTGTATGGGTGTATGCATTTAACTTGAGCCCATTGAGCTCAACACTGCGTAGTGTTTGGGGAGCATGATGGTTGCTCAGAGGCTGTGCGGGGACCTATCAGCTACTCCTCTAGACACTTGCAACCAATGTAACTGGAGCCCACATTATTAAGGTTGTGTTCATTATGCTCATTACTGCACATGGGATCTTGCTGTGTAATTACGGTGACCATTGCCGACAAAAGGCACCCGTTAATTCTGAAGAAGGGTCTCGACCCAAAATGTCACCTATTCCTTCGCTCCATAGATGCTGCCTCACCCGCTGAGTTTCTCCAGCATTTTTGTCTACCCTTGTTAATTCCCTAGTTTAAATAATAGTTGGACATTTTGCTCCATGTGGGGTGTGATGTGATTCCTTTAGGAGAATCTAGAAATAGGAGGTCACTGTTTAGAAAGAAGGGGTCTTTTCCGAGGAGGAGCTGGGGCAACATAGTGTCTCGAAGTGTTGTGAATCTTTGGAACAATACATGGATGGGTAATTAAAAGGGAGTGTTTGGATATTTTTGAGAAGTGGAAGTGTGAAAGATTAGTGGGTAGGAGGGACTGTGGACTTAAGGTTGCAATCTAATTGGACATAAATGATGAATGATTGGTCAATGAATGGCAGGGCAGCATCAAGGGAATAAGGAGGCCACTGTTCCTCATGGGTATGTTCCTTTTGAGAGGCATGGGTGGCATGGATAGAGGGTGGCAGAGCCTGGTTAATTCATTGTCAAAGTATTGTCTGAGATACAGTAAGGCAGCATTTACTGTATTTAATAGAACAATGCAGTGCATTGCCCGTTTTAACCTCCGTTGTCCCTGTTTTGGCGCATGCATTTTTATTCATCAACCAACGCCCCCCCCCCCCCCCAAAAAAAAAACTACCATCCATGGCATTTGTATCTATCCCAATCATAGTCTGTCCAATTTATTTACAGGAAATTCCCATCAGCCCATTCTGCATTAAAGTTGAGCCATCCCACGACGCTGGAAAGGTCAAGGCTGAAGGTCCTGGACTGAGCCGGACAGGTGAGGCAAATCTGATCGACTGTGAGAGATGTGATCATTTAGTGGGTCACCAATCCTCCAGGACAATCCTGGACTTACCAGTAAATAACATCTCCCACACAGATGTTATTTACTGAGGGCTATCAATGCTATTGTCTCTTCCGTAGATGTTATTTACTGAGGGCTGTCAATTGTAAGAAATTTAATTCTCAAAACCATATCATCCCAAACCGTTTGGTCAGTGACAGTGCAGGTTCAATTGGCGAGAGGCCTCGATGTCTAATTCTAAACCTGACTGTCATGTACAGACTGAGCCCAGTGCTTAAGGCCTGTGTTAACGTACTGACCCTCACTTTGAGGTGTGGCATAGTTGGGAGTGGGGCTGGTGTCATGGATACAGGTTTGTGTGGGTATATTGATAAAAGCAGTGTGATAAGTGTGAGAGATGGGGTGGTTGCAGATGTCAGAGTTTATGGCTCTGTACTGAACTCTGAATAAACCATGTTGTTTACAGGTGTCGAGGTCGGGAAACCCACTCATTTCACGGTCAACACCAAAGGGGCTGGCAAAGCCACACTGGATGTGCAGTTCACTGGAGCCGCGAAGGGAGAGGCTGTTCGTGACTTTGAGATCATCGATAACCATGACTACTCCTACACTGTGAAATACACTGCTGTGCAGCAGGTGGGGGAATGATGATGGGCTGAAAGTTGAGATGGGGTTGGGGTTTGCACCCAGGGGGATAGTGTTTGAGTCCAGTGGCAAGTTGTATCCTGTGACTTGGGTTGGGAGAAGGGAGTTGTGCACTGATGGGTGGAGTTGGTTATCTTCTGTGGCAAATGTCTGGGTTTGGTTAGTGAAACGAGCTTGGAGTTGGGCATTGCATGCACTGACCAAAAGTTTACTGAAGTCTCTTTTAACAATCATTGGGCTGTGGTCTTGTTGCAGGGCAACATGATGGTGACGGTGACCTATGGAGGCGACCAGGTTCCAAAGAGTCCATTCACCGTTAATGTGGCTCCGCCTCTTGACCTGAACAAGGTCAAGGTTCAGGGACTAAATAACAGTAAGCATGAACACTTGGTGAATATCTTTTGTCATCATGCTTAGAAACTATTGGCTTGTATCAGTTGAGGCTAGTAGGAATGTATCCAAGTTATCTCGGCATGACCCTCTTCCACAGTAAGCAGTCTCTGCTTTGTATATATCAGAAACTGCAGTTGGTCTGTCCTGCTGCTCATTCTCCTCTCCACCCACTGCTAAGTATTAGTGTGTAATTCCTTGTGTTTTGCCTTTTCACCCATTGTGCCTTGATCCTTGCATCACCATGGCCCTTCCAGCCTGTCATCTGATGGCGTGCTGCAAATCTGGCATCTAACTAATTCTCCATTTTTTAATTGCTCCGCTGTTGCTGGTGATTTCTTCAGCTGCAGAGATCCAGAGTTCTAGAAATGTATCTTAAAATCTCTGCTGTGTTCTGCTTTTTGCTTCCAAATGTGCCTCTTTGACTGGCAGCATTACCACAGCTCTGATCACAAGTGAGGGCTGGGAGTTCAATATCTGAACAGAGGCTTCCGATTTCTGCCCTTTGATGTTGCATTCCGTGGTTCAGCTTAGTCTTTTGTAAAATAATTCATCTTTTAAAGTGCCGCAGGATATGCTACTCTGCTAAAGGCACCCTCATCTTGTGTGTTTGTGTTGCAGAAGTTGATGTGGGGAAGGATCAGGAATTCAGTGTCAATACTCGAGGTGCAGGGGGTCAGGGGAAGGTTGACGTGAAGATCACATCTCCATCCCGCCGTCCCATCCCGTGCAAGGTGGAGACGGGACCTACCAGCGATGTTTACTCGGTCAAGTACATGCCGCCTGAGGAGGGACCATACAAGGTGGACGTTGGCTACGATGGACATCCAGTTCCTGGAAGCCCCTTCACTGTGGAGGGAGTCATGCCTCCTGACCCCACCAAGGTGAGGACACCAATGCAGCAGTGGCTCACTGCATTGCAGGAGCTCTGTCTAACACTGGAGGCTCGGGGTTGGATATCCTGTGTGCTTGTGGAACTAAAAATGTTTTCTGCTCCCAACCCACCAACCCTGAAATTATCAACCATATTGACTCTAATTTCCTGTTCATTCTGATATGGAATTAATAATGCTCTATCTGTCCTGCAACCCACCCCCCCCCCCCCCCCCCCCCCCCCCCGGCAATTCTCCTGTGTTCCCGTCCCAAAGAGGCAGGTCCTGACCAATATTCGTTCTCTGTCAATATCACAGAAACAAAGAGATCATTATTACTTTCCACTCTGTGAGAGCTTGATTTACAGTACATGACCTTTCTTGTGTCGTAGCATTTAGAACGGTGTAGCCTAGGAACAGGTCCTTCAGCCCACCACATCTCTGCTCACCATGATGCCATTTAAACTGATCCTGTTGGCCTGGACATGGTCTATATCCCTCCATCCGCTGCCCATTCATATCCCTGCCTCTTAAATGTTCTTGTACGTGGTTCCAGCACCACCCCTGGCCGTGTGCTCCAAGCCTCAACCATCTCTGTACCACTAGATATTTTATAAAAACCCGACTTGCAAATGATCTTTTTAAACATTCGTCCTCATCCTCTGTTCCAGCTAAAGCAATGCATGATTGCTCAATTGGTCCTTAATAAAACTAATATTCTGCGATCCAGGCCACATCAGGGTGATGCTCTTCTGCACCCTCTCCAAAGCCTCCACATTATTCCTGTAATGCGGCAGTGATGAGAACCACACACAAGTCCAAATGATCCTAACCACATGGCCAAAAATACTCGATTAGCAGTAAAGACATCGTGGAGTGTCCTGAGCATGTGTAATATTTGAATAAAACTTTCCAGAGATGACAGTTCTGTCAGAGCAATTGCAGTTTGACATTCTGTATGGACCACACATGACTGCATGGGTCTGAGGGAGTTAAATGAGGCATTTTGATTGTATTTTAGGTGCGGGCCTATGGGCCAGGTCTCAAAGGTGGTGTGGTTGGAAAAGCAGCTCCCTTTGCCATTGATACCAAGGGTGCTGGCACGGTGGTCTTGGATTGACTGTGGAAGGTCCTTGTGAAGCTAAAATTGAGTGCCAAGATAATGGTGATGGCTCCTGCTCCGTCTCGTACCTACCAACTGAGCCAGGTGAATACACAGTCAACATCCTGTTTGCTGAAGCCCATATTCCTGGCTCCCCCTTCAAGGCGGACATCAAGCCTGTCTTTGACCCAAGCAAGGTCACTGCCAGCGGACCTGGACTCGAGCACGGCAAGGTTGATGAGGCAGGAACGTTCACTGTGGATTGTTCCAAGGCTGGGGAGGCTGAGCTGACGATTGAGATCATCTCCGAGACTGGTGTGAAGGCGGAGGTTCACATTCAGAATAACAGCGACGGCACCTATACCATCACCTATATCCCACCGTTCCATGGGATGTACACCATTACCATCAAGTACGGTGGGCATGCCGTACCCAAGTTCCCAGCTCGTGTCAGGGTCGATCCAGCAATTGACACAGCAGGAGTGAAGGTGTTTGGACCAGGAGTGGAGCCTCGTGGTAAGTCAATCTACACCCGCACCTACTGTTGCTGTGTGTGGATCCTGCAGTAGAAGCTAGATTTGGGAGAATGCTATCTTTGAGACAGTGATAGAATAAACAGGAAATTAAATTGTTTGCAGAATTGGTTTCATTTTACTGATTCCAAGATTTGCCAGTGGCTGGGGGGGGGGGGGGGGGGGGGGGAAAGGTCCAGATGGGGAGCTGATCTCTGAGGTTGGGAGAGTCTTTTGGTGGAGAGCTGTCCTCTGTGGGGAGTGTCTGTAACTATTCAATGAAATGAAATCAAGGAATTTGTGGGTGTGGGGGGATTGCTGGGGTTGTTAGTAGGTGTTGAGGACCTGTCGTGGAAATGGTCAGAAGAACAGGATCACTGCTGTGGTGGGGGTAAAGAAGGTTTAATCCATTTTGACTCTCATTTTCAGGGGTACTCCGGGAGGTCACCACGGAATTTACTGTGGACTGTCGATCTATCAACAAGACTGGTGGGAACCACATCAAGATTCGTATAGTTAATCCTTCTGGAGCCATGACTGACAGTTACATCAAAGACAATGTTGATGGCACATATCTTGTGGAGTACACGGCCTATGAGATGGTGAGTGATGCTTGCCGTATCTGTTTGAAGTTTTACATGTTGCCTATTTTCTTGAACAGTCCTGTTAGTTTCCCAGTCATTTGTAGTTCCATTTCTGGTGAAGTAACCCCACCAGCCTTTTGCAAACCTGTAGGGATGTGGGGCATTTGTGGTGAAAGTTAATGGGCTTGCAGAAAAGATGACCCAGTCTCTGTCATCCTGATATTGGGGACTGGTCCCTGACTCCTACATTTGTTGTTTCATGTTTTGATTGCTAATAAAAGGATCTTGCCCTACCTTTCCTCCCTTGTGTTGCAAGATTCCCTGCTCTCTTCCAAGTGAAGATGAGGGATATCTTTTTTAACTTTGCAAGCAAAGGTCTTGAGAAATGTTGAGGAGATGATTTGCCTAGATGTGATCACGGCTTAACGTGGAACAGTCCTTCCACGGGATCATATTCCCCTCTGTCTGTTGACGGGCTCTTAGCTTTTGTTACAGCAGTGACTGTTGCTGAAGCTTCCCCGGATCATACATTCCTTTGGTGTGAGCAAGAGGCCCCTTTGTGGTATATTTTAACGTGTAAAATCTAGGGGTATTAGGAGAAAGGGATGTTGGTTTCTGGGCAGTTTTGAGATGGGGAGCATTTTGTTGATGGCCTGCTAAGAGGGCATGTTTTTATAGTTTAATTAACTGGACCAAGTGGGACCCGTTGGGTCCCTGTTACACGGGAGGCCTGGTCCCCCAATGCAACACGTTTCCCCAATGCAATATTCCACCACTCACCCATAGCCCCCACTGGAGGCCTGGTCCCCCAACGCAACCCATTCCCCAACTCCATATTCCATCACTCACCCGTTCCCCCAACGCAACCCACTTCCCTAATGCAATATTCCACCACTCATCCATAGCCCCAACTGCACAGGCGGGCTCATTTCCCCTCATCCACCAGCACTCCCTCCCCCTCCTCTTCACCTTCCCTCTTTTTAAACTTTAAAAAAAATCCAATTCCCTGCCCTGCCTGTTACAATGTTTTGGGCGGCAAGTTGGAATTGGATTTTTTACAGTGAAAAGTTAAATTTTGCTTTTAAAAAAAAAATGTAAATGAGATCTCATTGTGGGGTGAAGCACTGCTCTCGGGCAGTTTATGTAAATGAGATCCCATTGTGATGTCATAGCTGCTAACTGCCACTGCAACTTCAGGTGATTTTTTTTTCTCAAACTGGATTTTGTAATTTGAAAATATGAATAACTTGTAAAATATACCATCCATCTGAACAAAACTTGATAAAAACACACCACAGGCCAATTGTGAGTAAGGCGGTCCAAATATTGTGGCGCTATCATGTGCCATTTTGGCGTAGTTCTGGGAGCACATGGGCACGCTCGCAGACAGACAGAATCACAAACAAGATGAGAGTTTTAGTAATATATATATTAGACCAAGTGCAGGTTCGTTGGGTCTGCTCCCCCAACGCACCTGTTCCCTACCCGTAGCCCCCACGGGAGGCGTGGTCCTCCAACTCGAGCCGTTCCCGAACGTAAGATTCCAGCTCTCCCCAGCCTCCCTCAGCAGTGAGCTTTAAAAGCAAATTCCTATTGCACATGCGTGTTGCAATAGCAATTCGCCCTCCCCCTCCTGTGAGGTTAAAAGTTCAGTGTTCCTGTGTCGCAACATTGTATCGAAGTGTGTTGGAAGCTGGCAGGAATGATTTTAACAGTAAAAATCTTGTTTAAAGCTTTAATCGCGAATAACGTGAAATATAGGATGAAATCTTCAGTGAAGCTGATCACTGCTAGCCGAACCATTGTGACGTCATCAGTGAAAGCTGGTCATTTTAAATTCAAAGTCTTTAGATGTTTTTAAATTTCTTACTTTTAATCAGTAATAAGTTCAGAAATAAAGCATAAAATGTTCAAATATGTCAATCAGAATATGTAAAAAATTATCGTTACCGCTTAGTGTTTTTGCGAAGATGTAAAGACAACCACATATGCACACACATATACACACGTACTAGATCAGGCTTTTAATAAGTATATGATTTTTTTTCTCTTTCAGGAATGCATATGATTGAAGTGCTCTATGATGATGTCCCAATCCCCAAAACTCCATTCCGAGTTGGAGTCACTGAGGGCTGTGATCCTAGCCGTGTCCGGGCGTATGGTCCAGGTCTGGAAGGAGGTCTGGTGAACAAACCCAATAGGTTCACAGTGGAAACCAGGTGAGGTGCAACCTTAAATAGTGCATAAAAGTTGGGTCTTCACAAGTATACATTTAATTGCTTCTGTTGTCCACGTGGACTGCCCATTCTTGTGGGCATCTCTAACCATTGAATATCCAAAAGGAGTTTTTCCTATTATCTCTCAAAGAAATGAAAGATACTTTGGATTATTTTCCCATGTTTGCATTTCCCCAAGCCCCCTGGCTCTGGCTTTCATTGACTATTCTTGGATCTTGTACCACGAGGACACTAATGACCTGATGACATTCCATCTGCACCAATCCAATAAGCACTAACCCTCTTTATACATCTCCCTTCAGAAGGGAATAAGTGACCCTATCTTCCTTTTGCTGATCCACAATTACCCTCTGTGGGTTGGAGCAACACTGTTCTCTTCCCTTGTGATACTGATCATTTCTAAGGATCAGTCTGAAGAAGGGTCTCGACCCAAAACATCACCCATTCCTTCTCTCCAGAGATGCTGCCTGACCGGCTGAGTTACTCCAGCATTTTATGTCTATTTCTAAGAATGCGCCGTGGGATTGGGGACTTCCCAACAGAGCCAAAAGTTGAAGCTTGTTTGGGATGGTCGTGAGTGGGTGGAAACAAACAAAATGCCATGAATTGGTTTAATGATTTTGGATGTTACATCTGAACCTGTAACCTGAGCTATGCTGATCTTTACCTTTAACTTGGCCTGACTCAACTTTCTACTCTCTACTTTTTTTTTTCTCCTTTCATTCTCTTTCTCTCTCTCTCTCTCTCTCTCTCTCTCTATCCCCTCCCTCCACTCTCTGCTCAGGGGTGCAGGCACTGGAGGCCTGGGACTGGCCATCGAGGGCCCCTCTGAGGCGAAAATGTCCTGCAAGGACAACAAAGATGGCAGTTGCAGTGTTGAGTACATCCCCTTCACTCCTGGAGACTACGACGTCAACATAACGTTTGGGGGGCACCCGATTCCAGGTGAGCAGTTCTGCCCAGCCTTGCACCGAGAGATACCTTGTCCCAGTGACAAACGGAAGCAGTTCAGCAACTGATGTATTGCGCCAGTCCAAGGCCAGTGAGGATCAGAGCTCTGCTCTAGTCTTCTAACATTGCCTCACTCTGGCCTGCTCCATGTGCCTCCTCTGCAGCAAAATCATAAGACTTCTTAAAAATGTGTAAAATAAGGGCACTGAGAGGCCATGTGGCCCTTTCAAATTGTTCTACCATTCAGTGTTCATTGCTGAATGTCCATTGCTATTCCCCTTTTCTGATTTATTCCCATATCCTCAATTCCTTCAGAGTGCAAAGATCCATTCTGAATCGGTATCCACAGCCGTCAGGAATAGAACATTCTAAAGCTTTGTCATTCTGCTGGGGAGGGGGGAGGATGCGGAAGTTCTTGCCATGAGCACAATGGCTGCCAATTAATACTCCAGTGTTTTCACTGAGACCATCATTCATCTAAATTCTGGAGAATATAGGCCCCTCCAAACTGCCTTTTCCACATTTGGATCAACTGGGTGTGCCTCTTATTTCAAACTCTCCACTGTGCACTGTGGGTTAACTGAAGCTGTCGATGTCTCCACTTTTCTATTAGCTTGTATGCTGTTTGTATTTTGCTGGGGCAAATCAAGACGAGGTGTGATGCTTGTTTTGTGTTGATAGGAAGTCCCTTCCGTGTGCCAGTGAAGGAATTGGTCGATCCCAGCAAAGTGAAGTGCTCAGGTCCTGGCTTGGGCACAGGAGTACGTGCACATGTGCCCCAGACGTTTACAGTTGATTGCAGCAAAGCTGGGCTGGCACCACTCGAAGTGCTGGTCCTTGGGCCCACAGGTAAATCTTGGCTGGCCTTATGTTGGTGGTGTGAGGATAGGTGGAAAACCTAAAGCCTTGCTAATGCAGTTTGAGGGAGGAAGATGGGAGGAATTTTGTGAGAGGGGTATGTGTGGGTGTGTGACGAGCTGAGTGGAGAGGGCAAGGTTCGCTGCTCTGAGAGGGGTCATTTTATCTGGGAGAAGGTATGTTTGCTACGGGGACAGCATTGCTCAATCGTGAAGGTGGTGGAAAGGAAGAGGGAATGGTGGGAAGAGAGGACGGGTTCAGAGAGGAATTGGGAGAAGTGGAAATGGCTGTGGTTGTTGGGTGAACGTTGACTGTTCTATCCAGGTGTATCGGAGCCAACAAAAGTTATTGATAATGGAGATGGAACGCATACTGTTCACTACACCCCAACCACAGATGGTCCCTTCACTGTCTCTGTGAAATATGCAGACCAGGAGGTTCCACGCAGGTGAGCAAGAGCTATAGCGCCTGACTGCATGTTACTGGAGAATCTGGAAAAAGTTAATGCCTAAATTTTGAAGGCATTATTGAAGGTCCCGCTAAATTTTGAGAGACCAGATGATATAGATTTAAGGCAGACCCAAAGGAAAATCTGGTCTTTTTTGTGTATCTCAGTCTTTACCTTGCAGTTCCCTTGTTTTAATAACTCTGTGCTCCTTCACTATAGAGGCCACCAGGATAATTCTCATGTGCCCCTACTAAAAATCTATATAAATCTTAATACCTGCTTTTCAATTCTCACCCTTTAGAAATGAACTCCAGTGCTTCAATTAACTTCATGGTATTAATCAGGGTTGTTACTGTGCCGCCAGATCCTTGTTCCACAGCACATTTGCATGTTTGTGTGTGTCGCTTTATCAAGCATTTTTTTCCCCCCAAAAAAATGTATGTGCACATTATCTGCACTGTCCTTGACAACCCTTTGCCAAGTTCCTGAAAAAAGTCACGCTGGCATTTGAATTAAAACCCACTCTTCCAGGAACTAATTCATTGTTTATTTTATTTTCGCAGTCCCTTCAAGATCAAGGTTCAGCCAACTCATGATGCCAGCAAGGTGCGAGCAAGTGGGCCAGGACTCAATGCCTCTGGAGTGCCAGCTAGTCTCCCTGTCGAGTTCACGATTGATGCCAGGGATGCTGGCGAAGGGCTGCTCACTGTCCAGATCATTGTAAGTTTGGACCATATCTCCTACACATCTTTATTAATATGCAGTACAACCAGGGCCAGACATTAATGATCTAAGATTGTTTGAATGAGACATTGACTGATTTTCAACTCCACTAAATGATGTCCAAGTGACACTGCCTAGTTCCAAGCTGTGATTACATCTGAAAGGAGGTTCTGCATTCTTGGAACAGCACAAATCTTGAGTGACCTGCCCATCTCCTTTGGGTTCCATTGTTGCGTGGCTGCATTGTTCCTGATCTTTGACAAGGTTTTGAAGTTCATTGGACAACTCAATACTTAAACAATAGTGCACCTTGTGCTTGCTGAACAAATACTTGAGTGTTTGTTTAACTGAAGTTTCAACCTATGATCTTCTGTCTGTGCACTCCAAACATTGTTTATGGTATCACAAGTGCTTGGGCCAAATATTTATTTCAACCTATAAACCAGTTGCTCATATATAGAGATGAAGATCTTCTGCTGTTAGGAATGTTAGAATTGTTTGACTTGCTTTAAGCATTCCAGTGGCAACTTTAGGTGGCTGAGGGCACTTGGCCATGTCCCATTAGCGTGCATTGGTGTAAATACTGGCAGTCTATGTGAAGGTTGCTGTGGCCCAAGTCCTGTGCTGTTTGATGTTAATAATATTGTTCCATTCAGGATCCTGAGGGCAAACCAAAGAAGGCAAACATCCGCGATAACGGAGATGGGACGTACACTGTGTTCTATGTCCCTGATATGACTGGGCATTACACCATCACTATCAAGTATGGAGGCGATGAAATCCCCTATTCACCATATCGAATCCATGCCATTCCTACTGGAGATGCCAGCAAGTGTCTGGTAACAGGTACAGTCAATGGTTACGTCCATCCATGTGTCTAAACAAGAAGTTGAAATAAATAAACGCCCAACTTCCCCCAAGCCACTGGAGTCTACTCTTCCTGGGTAGCAAATCTGACCATACAATCAGCTACATTGGAAATTGAGAAGGGAAGTGAAGTTGGATCCCTGGAAACCTGGGGTTTTGTAGTGGAGATGTGGCAGAGGTCCTGGGAGTGTGATCTGGGCAATGGTGTTGTGTTGATTCCTTGGTTACTCGTGTCCCAGGGATTCCCTTACCAACAGAAACTGTGGTCATCCTGGATAATAAACCTTGAATACCATAGATCCCCGGGAATATCTTTTGTTAAATCCCAAATGTTTGGCTACCAATGGAATTATAGTAGTGGTGGTGCTAAGGTTTGTGGGCCCCAGCCATGGGGTAATGTTGGTGCTCTGGGTGGGAGCAGCTCTCGGGTCCCTATGGTTTGTGAGTGCTAGTTTGTCCCAGCAGCTTCATGAACTGATGCTACATGAATACAGAGATTTATTTCAACCTCTCTTGCCTGTCTTGTCTTGTGTTGTGCTTCTTGCAAATGTCAATTAATCTGTGTTTTGAGTTTATGGGTGACAGTTTCTAACTGGCTACTCTTCCCCCACAGTGTCCATCGGTGGCCATGGACTAGGTGAGTGACCATCCTCCAAACTGCTCAGTTCTTCGGCCTCTTTGAACCAGGAAATTCCAAACCCCACCTCCCCAGGGGCTCGCTGTTCAGTGAGCTGGAACAAGAGCCCTGCTGAGTTCCCTTCTAACCAGAGTTCACAGTACATTGTCGCTGGATCCTGAACTCTGGCTGATTTTTGTTTCTTGTATCTCCCCTGCCACCCCACCCCACCCGAACTTCACCCAAATGCTTATTGTGACCCAAGTGGCTGCCTTGGTTTTGGTGACAAGACAAATGTAATTGAACTTAAAATATTTGTTTCTGTTTGACCTCTATCTACTGGCCCACCTGCTGTCCTTCACCCCCTCCCTGTCCCCATCTCTCTCCTGTTCCAGCCCTTCAGTGAGTCGCTTCTAGTTTTATTTTATGCATTGTGTTAGGAGATGGAACTGCTCCTGGTGCCACTGTCTATCTCAATCCGGTCTGCAGAGTGTTCTAATGCTCCTTCCCGACTCTGTGTGTCCTGACTGCTGATGGAATCCCACCCCACAAAAGTGCAGTGTCTGTAACTTTCATCGTGTGTAAAACCTAGTCTGAATCGCAACACACATTAACCATGACACCTAATCCATTTCCAGGGGCAGGACTTGGTCCAACCATCCAGATTGGCGAGGAGACGGTCATAACAGTGGATGCCAAGGCAGCTGGCAAAGGGAAGGTCACATGCAAGGTGTCGACCCCTGATGGAGCTGAGCTGGATGTCGATGTGGTTGAGAATCATGATGGAACATTTGACATTTATTACACAGCACCGGAACCTGGCAAATACGTTATTACCATCCGCTTTGGTGGGGAACTTATACCTAACAGCCCGTTCCATGTGGTGGTAAGTAATGCCAACTAGTTAACATCACTAAATCATGCTATTGCCATTCAACACCATAATAATTAAATGGTAGACATAATAATAATAATAACTTTATTTATAGAGCACTTTAAAAACAACCGCAGTTGCAACAAAGTGCTGTACATGATTAATCGTGGACAAGAAATTATTACATAACAATAAAAACATTAAACGAAAGAGTAAAAACAATAAAATTAAAAACATTAAAAGCACTAAAAACAGGAGCAAAGTCTCAAGCAGTGTCAAAAGCCAAGGAATATAAATGTGTTTTAATACTGGTTTTGAAGATGGACAGTGAGGGGGCCTGTCTGATGTGCAACGGCAGGGTGTTCCAGAGTGCCGGAGCAGCAACAGAGAAGGCTCTATCCCCTCTGAGCTTCCGCTTAGACCTCGGTACCTCCAGGAGCAGCTGATCAGCTGACCTGAGGCACCGGGCAGGAGCGTATGGGTGGAGCAGTTCAGAGAGGTAAGGCGGGGCGAGCCCATTTAGAAATTTAAAAGCAAATAAAAGAATTTTAAAATGAACTAGAAAGTGCACCGGGAGCCAGTGGAGGGAGGCCAGAATTGGCGTTATGTGCTCCCTCTTTCGAGTTCCAGTTAAAAGGCGAGCAGCAGCATTTTGAACCAACTGGAGACGAGCCAGTGAAGATCATGCAACTCCAAAATAGAGTGCGTTACAGTAATCCAGCCTAGATGTAATAAAGGCATGGATTACTGTTTCAAAATGCTGCCGCTCGAGAATGGGCTTCACCTTTGCCAGCTTCCTTAGGTGAAAGAAGCTGGACTTAACCACCGTGCCTATTTGATGATCTAATTTAAAATCACTGTCCATCCTAAAACCTAGGTTCAAAACTGTTGGCTTCATGTACCGTGCCAGTGGACCCAAGTCAACAAGGGGAGGTTCACGGCAGCCATTGGGGCCAAACAATATCACCTCTGTCTTCTTTTCATTAAATCCTAGAAAGTTTAGGGCCATCCAGGACTTAATGTCCTCAAGACATGACAGAAGTGATTTGACAGAAAAGGCGTCTTCCTCCTGACATAACAGGACCTAGAAGTGCATTTGCCTATGTCTGCAAATACTTAATTCTTGAAGTTTGGAAAACCATTAAATTAAAGTCCCATATATATTATAAGTACTGGCAACAAGTATAAAAGCAAGGATCTTGCACTAAACCTTTTTATAAAGCAATGTTTGGGACCTAATTGTTCTGCGTGTCGATTCTAAATTTCAGGAAGGTTTTGTATGCCATTTTAAACTAATACAATTAAGCATTTGCAGGCAGGGATGGAGGGACCAGGGATGAGGGACATCAGCTGTAAGAAGCTATTAGATAAGCTGGAGCACTGAGCAGAGGAGGTTTGTGGAAAGTTTGGTAGATGTTTTCAAAACTTTCTTAATATCATTTGCAGCAGAAATAAGTTTTAATAACTGCAGGAAGCTTCAAAACCAGAGTATCATTAGGCAAAGATTCCAAGGGGAGAAAGAATAATTGTATTTCAGAGTTATTGTGGTGTACAATTTGCTTTACAAAGATTGGTGGAAGTAAATTCAGTAACCTTAAAAGGAATTGAACTGAGACGAGGGGAATGAAAGGGAAAGTTGCCAGGCTACAGGAAATGTCACAGACCTGGAATAAGCGAACAACTCGAGTAATTCCTGCAACCATGTGCCAAACTATTTAATGTATTATCTTTCTTTAAATTGTATGACCTTGTTTTAGAAGGATCATTATGTCTAAAATATTATCATGTCTGATCCAAAAAAGTTCCCTGTGGTGAAGATTTTGAATTCCTGGACGCCCATCTAAAATGGGAATATTAGTGTCAGAGTTATATAGCATGCAATCATTGTATCTGTTTCAACCATTTCCTTTTTGAAGTTCATTCCATATACCCACCAAGTTGTGGAAAGCGTAGCCCCTTGGGGCCCCTACTCTCTAAGGTTAAAATAAAAAGCTCCAGCCTATCCAGTATCTCCTTATGATTCAAGCGCTCCAGTCCTGGTTACATCCCTGTGAATCTTTTCAGAATTCTTTCGCGCTTGATAATATCCTTCCAATAGCTGGGTGACCAAAACTGCACATAATACTCCAAGTATGGATCACCAACATCTTGTACAGTTTCACATCACTGAAGTTAGACTCTCAGGCTTGTCCTCGTAGCCATTCTGAAAGGCTCACTATTAGCCACCCTCTAGTTTTCAAAACGTAATGAATAACTTTTATGGTGGAAATAAGTGAATCAATGGTGGTTAGCAGTGTATGAGGGAAGATTTGGGATATGGGGGGAGAATGGGGAGGGGTTACAATCTTGCTCTAACTTTAATGTTCATTGTTCTAGACTACCATCAGATGGAATAGTTTCTTGTTATCGAACCAACCAAATCCTTCAATCCACTTGCACATCTAATAATGAATAACACTTTAATCACCTATATTTGAGAGAATACTATCTGTAAAGCAGTTCCAAACCAATGTAAACACTTTCTTAGGTATTGTGTCCGGACTGATTTGGATTTGTTGCTCTGGTCTGACAATCTCTCTGTTTAGTTCTGATGTCATATGCTGTTTAGTGTTAAAGTTCCTATGGGGTAGCAGGTGACTATTCCATCAGCCTTTTGAGGTGACTTTTATCTGCAATGGCCTAGTGATTCTGCATCCATGCAATACAAAATCCCTTAAATTCAATCAGAATATTAGTCTGTGAAGCCATGTTCCCAATAACTGGACTCTGTTTAGAATGTTGATTTAAAAAATCAAAGAACTTAAGGAACATGGGGAGAAGATCTAACGTGTGGAGAACGTCATTTGTGATGTATGGCCTCTGTCCTGACCCATGTCTCTCTGCGCCTCCATGTTCTGAATCCAGTTGAATGGATGTCCACATCATTTTCCCCATCCCCAACTCTGGCCAGAACTTCCCAGACCATTACAAACTAATGTCGCCTGAATATCACAATGGAAAGAGGTGTTCAGAGGAATACTGGCTATGGGAGTGCAGTTACCATCCCCAAACCAGCTCCATTCGCTTGTCGCATTGTCACTGTGCTTCTCCCTTGCCTGTTTTAAAACTTTTCGGATGCAAGTTTTGGGAGTTGTGTGTTGGACTTGTTTAACTTTTAGCTTGCTCCAATCATAGGCCTGTGATGCCATCCCCATCATTGAGGAGCCCTGCGATACCCTGCAGCTACACCAGCCCTATGTGCCTTGCCGTGCTGGCTATCCACCACACTGGGTATAAGATTTAACCACCAACTACTCTCTTCAAGCAGGACTTCCATTCTCTCCTTCCTTCTCCTCAACCTATTTTTCAGTTTCCGTGATGCCATCTCTAATCTTTTAATCCTTCTGTCCTGTTTTTGGTCAATTTGTCATTTTATTGCATTCGGCTTGTTCTCGCGCTCATAGTCTGTCATTCTTCAATCCCTCGCTGATTCTTGAATCTACTGGTCTTTAACCACAGACTGGATGGAGGCCTGTCTTGTCTCTTCTGTATGCATCAATGCTTCTGTTGGATTTTTCGGTAGCTGGTTCTTTTCCTACTATTACAAAGATCATAGAAGAATAAGTTAAATTCCTGGTAAATCTCTACATGATTTTTGGACATTGTGACCAAAAGGAGAATTCTCTGAATGAAGTTTGGTCATATTGCTGATGGAGTTTCCATACTTGGCTGGCTGCATGTGATCAGGACGCTCAGCTGAAATAATGTAATAAACATAAATCTACCACCATTGTATGAAAGAAGGAGATGATGCCTTTCTGCACCTGGGATTAATTTGATCCAGATGGACTTGGAGGCCTCTCCATCAGCTCTTTAAATCTGCCACAGATATCTGCCCTTTTTTCTCTGGGGTAGTTTAAAAGTCAATGTACAGATTTACCAAGGTTCAGTTTGTTCTGTTCAGTTTGTTGTTTTGTTTGGCCATTTGTAGTGATTAGTAGATTTATAATCGCAAGAATCTGTTTACATTCCACAAACGAGCACTGAGATGGCTAGTCGGCTCTGGTGCCTCTGGTTGATTCGCAGAAACTCTGAGCAGAGGTGGGACATTAAATAAAGGACCACAAATGTTAAATCCCTGTCTCTCTCTGTCCCATGGCTGCTTTCCTCCTTGCTTTATGTTTTAGATGGGGAGAAGTATATTTTCGAGGTTGGATGACCAGTCACATGACCAGAGCTTAAGTAAAAAGGGATGAGTGAATCCAGTCACCTCATGGTTGTTCCTGTGTTGATTGGCAAGCAGATGATCAAAGGGTAGGAGTAGTGGCCAGAAATTCAACCAATCCAGTAGCTTGTAACAGAGGGTCCTGTCTGGCATTGTCCATTTGCTGTGCTTAAAGCTGGTCAACTGCAGAACTTTAGTTCTCCAATGACAGGAATGTTACCTGATCCCAGTGCAGGTTGCAGCCTTTAGTCGCACTACTCCTCCTGGTCCAGCCCTATTTGCAGCTCACCCTATCATTCTTGCATAGATCCTCGTTCTGCTGAACTGGCCCAGAGTTAATCCAGATACTTAATGAAATGCCCTGATAATAGCCTGTTGCAAATCTTCTAGTTTGCTCTTTATTCTTCTTGCTCTCTTGCTGGTCTTTAAGCTCTAGCTATGATTTTGGTCATTTTGCAGGCCACGGAGGAGTCTGTTGTCCCGGTTGATGTTATGGAACATGGTCTCCGGCCATTCAACCTGGTCATTCCCTTCACTGTGCAGAAGGGAGAAATCACAGGTACGTTTTAAAATCTTCCTTCTGTGAAGTATTCTTCGCACTGGCACTATGTTGCAGCACAATAGTCTTGCTTCTTGTTCTGAAATATTCTCGTGTCCCAGGCGAAGTCCGGATGCCATCTGGTAAAACTGGCCGTCCAAACATAACTGACAACAAGGATGGGACTGTCACGGTGAAATATGCTCCCATCGAGAAGGGTCTGCATGAGATGGACATCAAGTATGATGGGAATCACATCCCAGGTATGTGGGTGGACCTTGTTGCCTGACCTATCACCATATTAACACAGGACCTGTGGGCTTCTTACTGCCTCCGATTGATGCTGTTCCTTCCAGGGTGACAGTAGACTTGTCTTCTTGTTATGTTGGGAATGGTTATGTGAAGTGGGATCATGTTAGTGTGGCAGCCTTAAGACTGCCATGCCCTGACTGGTGACCAGTACTCCATTCTGATTGAGCACTGATCTTTTACTGTATTCTGATGAGTGGGTGTGGAGGCCCCGGTGCCTGTTGACCCCGGTGGTAATATCCAGGATATGGAGAGACCCATGTACATTCCAACACAAGAAGAGAAGACCCCCATTAGGAAACAATGTACCGAGGGAGGTACTGATACAAACATCAAATTAATTGGGTGACTTGTATCAACTGCAGCATCCAAAGGGAAGAGTGACCTTCACTGATCCCTTTATTTATTGTTGTAGGTAGCCCATTGCAGTTCTATGTGGATGCCATTAACAGCGGTCATGTAACTGCTTTTGGACCTGGTTTGAGCCATGGGATGGTGAACAGACCAGCAACATTTACCATTGTCACCAAGGATGCAGGAGAAGGTATGTGTGAATCCCTGAAGTTGGCAATGGGTATTAATTGCACTACCCTTGCATTGAGTGTGTGAAGCCTGCAATGGGAGAAAAGATCGGAAGGATTGGGAGAAAGCAAGGAAGAAATGTCCAATTTAAAAACCATGCTGGAAAAACTCAGGAAGTCAGGCAGCATTTGCAGAAACACATAACGGTTCACATTTCTGGTCCGAAATCCTTCATAAGAAAAATGTATTATCTGGGCTGGGGTGAACAAATATTTGACAAGGAAAACTATGCAAAGGATTGGTAAGAAACAACTGCAGATGCTGGTTTACACCGAAGATAGTAACAATGCTGGAGTACCTCACCGTCTGAGGAAGTCTCGACCAGAAATGACACCCATTCCTTCTCTCCAGAGATGCTAGTCCTGCTGAGTTACTCCAGCATTTTGTCTATTGTCCACACAGAGTACTGGATTGTAGATTGCTGAAAGGGAAATACTGGGAAGATGTATGTGGACAGAAGGTGACCTGCTAAATGGGAAGGATAATGGAATGAGAATTGGGTGAGGGGAGTGATTGGAAGAGTGGGAGACGTGTTTTCTTAACAGTTGTACAACAAATAGCAAAAAACATAGTCTTTCCCTCTCTCACTAGGTGGCCTGTCCCTTGCCGTGGAAGGTCCCTCTAAAGCTGAAATCACATGCAAAGCCAACAAGGATGGGACCTGTACGGTGTCCTACCTGCCCACTGCCCCTGGAGATTACAACATTATTGTTCGATTTGATGACAAACACATTGCAGGGAGTCCCTTCACTGCCAAGATCACTGGTAACTTAGCATTCTTGTGGTTATATGCCTTTGTTTTGTTTTAAAGCATTCACCCTGATATCTTGTGACTGAAGAATGTATTTTTGTAGAGACATAATCGATAAATTTGTAGGGTTTAGTAGATACTGTGCATTGTAACTTGGGATCATGTTAGATTATTTTAATCAGAATTCACAGCCAGTGCACCAGATCCAGAAAAAAGGGGTTTGTTCCAGTGTGATTAGTTGGTGCTAATAAGGTGAATAATGCTCCTGTTGCTATCATTGGCAGGAAGAGCAAGCACTGGGAGTTTTTGTTTGAGTTTGGTGTTGGGTCTCTGTTCAGCAATCCCTGAACTATTGCCATAGTTAACACAGACTTGCTGACATCAACTCGTATACTTGAGTTTGAGTTTAGTTCATTGTCACGTGTACCGAGGTACAATGAAAAGCTTTTGATGTGTGCTAACCAGTCAGCGAAAAGACAATACATGATTACAATTGAGACATCCACAGTGTACAGATACATGATAAAGGGAATAATGTGAATAACGTTTACTGCAAGGTAAAGACCGATCAAAGATAGTCTGAGGTAGATAGTAGTTCAGGACTGCTCTCTAGTTGTGGTAGGATGGTTCAGTTCCTGAACCTGGGAAGAAACTGTCCCTGAATCTGGAAGTGTGCGTTTCCATACTTCTATACCTTTTTTGCCCGATGAGAGAGGGGAGAAGAGGGAGTGGCCAGGGTATGACTCGGCCTTAATTATGCTGCTGGCCTTGCCAAGGCAGCATGAAGTATAAATAGAGTCAATGGAAGGGAGGTTGGTTTGTGTGATAGTCTGGGCTGCGTCCACAATTCTCTGCAACATCTGTTGGTCTTGGATGGAGCTATTCCCAAACAATGCTGTGATGCATCCCGATTAAAATGCTGTCTATGGCAAATCTGTAGAAGTTGGTGAGAGTTGTTCCAGACATGCCGAACCTATTAAGCCTTCAAAGGAAGTTGGAGGTGTTTCAGCAGATCCACTGTGGTCCATGTTGTGAGAGAGTGGATGAAAGGAGTGATCTGTATCTATTCTGTGTTGTATTTATTGACCTTACCAATTGGGATGGTCCAACAACCTCTCTAAGTCTGTGATACAAAGGGGTTTATAATCCATTTGTTACCTGTGCCAATGCTGGTTGAACAGTATTGGAATCGACCATGAAGGCCCCGCTCTTTCATATTCTACTTTTAGAACTCCATCCAGTCCAATAATCATTTGGGTTGGAGAAGGAGAGGTAATTGCATGGGTAATGGGAACGATGGTCATCATTGAGAACCAAACATGTTGATGAAAACATTTTGTGCAGGTGATGACTCAATGAGAACCTCACAACTCAACGTTGGCACATCGACGGAAGTCTCATTGAAGATTACAGAGACAGATCTCAGCATACTCAATGCCAGCATCAAAGGCCCGTCGGGTAATGAGGAGCCCTGCTTACTGAAGAGGCTGCCCAACAGGCACATTGGTAAGACGCAGATGCGAATGGTGATTACAGCTAGAAGCTAACTTGGCAAGTGGGTATACTGATTAGACTGGCATTTGTTAGACATTTATTAAAGGGAGATTTAGTTGTTTTTAATTTCATTTTATTAACTTGTAAACCATTTGAGAAAATGTGGATTCCATTTTTGGGTGGATGCAGGAGACTGAGGCATGATCTTGTAGAGGTGCATAACATCATGATGGGAATAGGTAGGATTAATGCACAGTCTTTTACCCAGAGGAAGGGTTTCAAGAACCAGAGGACACGGGTTTAAGGTGAGAGGGGCAAGATTTAATAGGACGTTTTTGTACTCGGAAGGGTGGGTACAAGGAATAAGTTGCCAGAGGTGGTAGTTGGGGCAGGTACTATAAACAACATTTAAAAGACTCTTAGACAAATATGTATAGGAACGTTTTAGAAGGATATGGGTCAAATGCAGGCACAGCTTAGATGGGGTACCTTGGTAGGCGTGGACGTGTTGGGCCGAAGGGCCTTTCTTTGCTATATAACTATATCCATGGGTATATTTTGGAGATTCAGCATGGTTGTACCAAGGTGTTATATTGACCCTGAAGGCAACTAAAACCAAGCTTATGTTCTACAAGTGTAAAAGGTTTAAGAACTGTCTGAACTGAAGTATTTGATAGATTCCATTTATCTGACTGTTCCAGAGCTTTGTCTAGGGGGAATGATATCGGGGAGTATTTTTGCATTCAGTGGCATTTGGGAATCTTCCACAAAAGATTGACTGCTGGGATTTTGTAAAACATATAAGTCTTGAGATAAACATGGATTTTTGTTGGATAATGGTTTCAAGACTATGAAGGAGCACTAGGCCAGTCTTCTCAATAAGTGGTACAGTAAGCTTGAAAGTGAATGATCTCCTCTGATTCCTTAAAATAAAAAAATCTGAATGTGATAATTCTCTCAAATTCAGCATTGGTGAGAAACAATGTGATTGAAGACTTTTAGGCAGAATAAATAAATATAGATCCTTTCCAGCTAGAGAAGATCAATTCTAGACTAAGCATAAGATTTGGATTGTGTAAGAAAAGGTTGCGAGTGTGTAAAATTAAATCTGATAGTTAATTGTCATGTACACAAATGAAATGAAATTCCTTGTTCACGTGAATCTCATTAAACAGTATTCTTGCAATAATGATTTATAAAAGTAAATACAATGACTAGGGCAAAGCAGTACAATTGTGCAAGATTGTAGTGCAAAAGAATGAGCAGTGGGGAAGAAGTCTGCAATTGGGGAGGGGGATCATCCCATGGTGGTGGGAGGTGAACTTTTCTGGTTAGGGGATGGTGATAAATAGGAGTCTGTCCAGTGAGTTGGTTAGTCTTTGAGAAACTTATTGTGTTTTGGTGTTTCTGGCTGTAACAGATCAGATGTTCTGTCCATTGTTATATCTTGCCTCCTTCAATTTCTGAACAACTTCATCCCCATTTCCCTTCCATTCAACAGGTATTTCATTCACTCCAAAGGAAGTGGGAGAACATGTGGTGAGTGTGAAGAAAAATAACCGTCATGTTACAAACAGCCCTTTCAAGATCATGGTGGGGGCCTCCGAGATTGGCGATGCCTCCAAGGTGAAAGTTTCTGGGAAAGGACTGGTGGAGGGTCGAACATTTGAGGTGTCGGAGTTCATCGTGGACACAAGGGGTGCAGGTAAGGGCCAGATCCTTTGAGGACCATTTCACGACTTGGGAGATGCCTTGTTTCAATTGGCAACTGAATAGGGAAATTCTCCCAGTGTGGACTGTCACTGGAGGCAAACTTGCTCAGGCCACGAGTGAAAATTGTAACCAATCTCCAAACCGGAGATGATTTATGTAGATGTTTGGGATGAATAACTAAATGGCCAAATGGGTATTGGGGGACATTTGTAAATTTAAAGATCAATAAAAGAGATGCATTTAACATGAGGGCAGGCAATCTTTTGTTATTGATGTACTGTTTTGCACCCATCTCCCAGGTTATGGAGGACTTGGTCTGTCCATTGAAGGTCCCAGCAAAGTTGACATAAATTGTGATGATCAGGAGGATGGAACGTGCAAAGTGACTTACTGCCCAACTGAGCCAGGCAACTACATTATCAACATTAAATTTGCTGATTGTCATGTGCCAGGTAAGTAACTACAAAGTGAAAGCTCCTTCATGTTGCAAAGGCATGGCAATATGATTTGAATAACATTTAGATTTCAACAGAGCTTCAACTATGAGTCACTGACATAATTTGCATCCAGCAGGTTACTCAGTAACTGCAGGACTTGGTATTTAACTTACTACAAATTATCATATGACATTTATTGCAGGAAGTCCTTTTACAGTGAAGATGACTGGTGAAGGGAGAATTAAGGAGAGTATCACAAGAAGGCGCCAGGCCCCCTCCATAGCAACTGTGGGCAGCACCTGTGACCTGAATCTGAAGATTCCAGGTACGTACAACTGAGTCGAGGAGAAGTGTAATTTCTTTTGTGTTAGAATAAATGTTGGCTGCCCTTATTCTGATCAATTTCCTCTATTTGTGTCAATCACTATCTTCAAATGGATACTGTTCTTCATCAAATAGTAACATTGCCGTTGATCAGAGGTGAAAGTGGAAAGGCTATTGTTTTTAATGCCTTTCTCCTAATTTTGGAACTTTTGAGTTTTACTTTAAGAATAAAGCATTAATCTTGTGGAGATTCAGAAATCCTGAATTTCCCCACACCTGCCTGGGAATTTCCTTATTACACCTGATGTTGGCTTTTCATGGACTTCATTCACTTGGGCAGTTCTTAACACATGGAGATCTGCCTACTATTTCTGAACAAAAATATACCAAGTAAAGTGAGCACTTGAATGGAGAAAAATGTCTAAGAGCGAAGAGGCTCCCGCGTCGGGACGATTGAAGCTCCCGTGTCGGGGCGGTTGAAGCTCCTGCGACTTGGAGTTCCCAAAGTCGGTCTCTAACCAGAGACCGCGAGGTTAAAGTCCCACAGACCCGTGCGGTAGAGCTCTCGAAGTCGGTCTCCAGCAAAGGCCGCCAACTCCCCGATGTTAGGCTGCAGTGGAAACGATACGGAAAAAAATCGCATCCACGACATGGAAAAAAAAATCATATCTCCATCGAGCTAAGAGATTAGAAAAAGTTCCCCCCAACTTTTCTCTCTCCCCCCTCCCCCCACCCCCCACATAAAACAAGCTAAAGAACACTAATAACATCCATTTAACATACAAACAACAGAGAAGGGACAGACAGACTGTTGGCGAGGCAGCCATTGCTGGCGCCAGCCGGTGATCTTGGATTTACATTAGTTCCATTTTCCGACCTCAGCTCTAAAACTCTCTTAATCCATTGTACATTTAACAATCTCTAGCTTCACCTGAATCTATGTTGTTATTCAGTCTTTGAGGCTGTGTAGGTTAGAGAATGCTGAAGATTCATTATCTTGAAGATAAGCGTTTCTCTTGTTTTGTCTTCAGTGGATGATTCCTTCTCAATTTATATCCCCAATTATTATTTCCACCACAAATGGCATGTGATTTATCAAGCCTCTTCAGACTTTTTCAACAATATAATTTTTCAGTTTTTAACTTTTCTCATTTGTCAACCATTTCATCTCACGGGAGGGAAGTAATACGCCTGTTTTAAAATTAAAAAAAAACTATTCAGACTGGTACATATTTTGCTATTCCTTCACATGATGTGATTATTGCCTTGTTCTGACTGTTTTCACTATTTGTATTAACAATCCAATGTTTCTGGTTGATGATCAGTATGTACTTTCAACCATTCAACCCATGTTGATTTGAAGATCTAATTGGGAGTTCACAAGGGAGTGGTCATTATTTTTGGTTGCATCACTGACTGACATCCAGTGACACAGCTGTGGCTCGTTATGATGAATTATTGAATAATGAGGATAAGGTCCATAATGGAAAGAACTGATTGGGCCTGATTGAACACTGCTCCACTGGGTTAAACCAATATTTGGAATTTTTATAGCATCTTTTGAAAGGTGCTTTAGAAATCTTTAAGTGCATAAGTATGCCACTTGGCCTCTCAAGCTTGGTCTGCCATTGTATGAGGGACTAGGCTAATTGTATTCACAACTCTGCAATCTTGCCTACTGCTGGTATGTGTTCATCCTTTGCTTAATCGGGTATCTATCCACAGCTGCCTCAAATATTCAAAAGCTATGCTTCATGACCTCTTCTGAGGAAGAGGCTCAAAAGTTATGACCTTCAGAACACATTCTCTCATCAGTCTTAATTGGGCAACCCTTCTTTTAAAATGATGATTGCTAGATCTAGATTCTCCCACAATAAATATTTTCTCCATGTTTCATCTATTCAAAATGTCCCAGGAGCATGCATGTTTCAACTACAATGCCTCTAACTCGAGTGGATACAAGTCTGTTGAGGAAGATGAGATAATGGAGTAATGAGAAACTACAGTTGCTGAAATCTTGAGTGAAATAAAATGCTGGAGTAACTCAGTGGGGTCAGGCAGCATATCTGCAGGACCTGGATAGGCAACGTATCAGGTCTGAAGAAGGTCCCAACCTGAAATGTTGCCTATCCGTGTCCTCCAGAGATGCTGCCCAAGTCTGATGAGGACTGTTGGTCAAGTTAGACAAGTAGAAATTGCTCTGGGTAAACCAATCCAAGTATTAGTCTAGTAAACTTGATCTGCTTCTCATCCAATTTCATTCTCAAAGGAGGAGTCCAGTTATGCAGAGTACTACCAGCTCTGGTCTCTTCATTGCTTTTATAACTGAAGGCTACATTCATATTTTTTAACTGAAGGCTACATTCATATTTTATAACTGAAGACTACATTCATATTTTATTCCCTCATCAATAAATAATAACAATCTGTTAACTTTCCAATTTGCTTACTGCACTGGCATACTAATGTTTTATCCCAGACTCGGATCCCACTGTATCACAGACTTTTGCAATGTGTCTCCATTTTATTTGTTCCTGTCAAAATAGAATATCATATATTCCCACATACTCCACCATTAACCCGTTTGCTTGATCTTCCTTCATTTCTCCCCTTACCTCCTTTCTTCCCTTGTTTCTAGGAAACTGGTTCCAGATGGTATCCGCACAGGAGCGTTTGACCAGGACTTTCACACGCAGCAGCCACACCTACACACGCACGGAACGGACAGAGATCAGCAAAACACGTGGTGGAGAAACAAAGAGAGAAGTCCGAGTGGAAGAATCAACACAAGTTGGAGGGGACCCTTTCCACAACGTGTTCGGAGAGTTCATGGGCCGTGAAAGCTTGGGCTCCTTTACCAATATACCACGGGCTGAAGGTGTGCATCTGGCAAACTTAAACAAAATGGAAAGATAGCTTTATGGTGTCGTGTTGCTGTGTGCATAAGAAATTTTCTATCATTCCTGTCATTCTTTCTTTACAGTGGAAGTTGGGGCGAAGGTGATGACTGCTCAAGTCACCAGCCCATCTGGGAAGATGGATGATGCAGAAATTATTGAGGGAGAAGACAGCACTTACAGTGTACGGTTCATACCACTGGAGATGGGCTCTCATATTGTCAATGTTAAGTATCGAGGCCAACATGTTCCCGGAAGCCCCTTCCAGTTCACAGTGGGACCGCTGGGTGAGGGAGGATCCCACAAGGTTCGAGCTGGTGGTTCTGGTTTGGAGCGTGGTGTTGCTGCAGTGCCAGGTGAGTTTCTGATAATGAATGAAGTGGCAAGTGTGTGTAGTTTGGGAAGGGTAGGAATGAGGCCTATTGTGACAAATACGCTTGTAGACTAGAGAAACTAATAGATGTGGAAGGTCTTTATTCAACATGATAAGTGGGCACTTCTTGTGGAGACCCTTGGTAGAATCAGCCTGAACTCTAAGTACATCATGATTTAGTATTCTTAAACAGGAAGATGACAGCAGCTGATTGAACGCAATTTTGGTAGCAATTTTAATAGCTACAACGGCATTGTTTATTTCAATATTTTTCTGACGACGTGGTTTCATTGAACAGCATATTTACATTGGGAACACATTATAAATGACACCTCTGAATGTTCAAAGGTTCTCTGGACTAAAAGATTTTGAAGACATAACCCAGACACTGAAAATTATTTCATGAAAACTGACTCCTGAGTACACAAATTCCAATTATTAATATCCAGAGCAAATGTGAAGTGACAATAAGTGCTGGGAACTTCGGAGCCCATCTTGGTGGGGGAGAAAGGAATGTCGGAGCAGTCTGGGGATGAGGTGGGAGGCAGACCAACCATGGGAAGGGCAGAATAGGGGTGTAGATTTGGTGAGGATGTAGTATTATTATGTGCCTATCCCTCGTTTAGTCACTCACTGTTAGAAACATAGAAACATAGAAAGTAGGTGCGAGAGTAGACCACCAGGCCCATCGAGCCCGCACCGCCATTCGCTCATGGCTGAACACTAAACAGACACCCTTACCCACAAACAGTAGACACAAGACACAGAACACAAGACACTACCCTCCCCTTTATATCGCTATCACCCCTCTCCACCCCAAGAACCGCGTGATCTCCTGGGGGAGGCAAAAAAACGGATAAAAACCCAGGTCCAATTCGGGAAAAAAATCCGGGAAATTCCTCTCCGACCCCAATCCAGGCGATCGACACTTGTCCAGGAGATCACTCAGGTCTTACTATACTAACCATACCTAGGTCCATATCCCTGCCCTCTCCCCGTAGCCCCTTATCCCCTTGGCAGCTAAAAAACCATCTATTTTAGACTTAAATATATTTAATGTTTCTGCTTCCACTGCTCCCTGGGGCAGTGAATTCCATAAATTAACCACCCTCTGGGTGAAGAAGTTCTTCCTCATCTCAGTTTTAAAAGAGCCCCCTCTTATTCTACAACTATGTCCCCTAGTTCTAGTTTCCCCGATCATTGGGAACATCCTCGGTGCATCCACCCGATCAAGGCCCCTCACGATCTTATATGTTTCAATGAGATCGCCTCTCATTCTTCTAAACTCCAAAGAGTAGAGTTCCAGCCTACTTAACCTTTCCTCATATGTCAATCCCCTCATTGCAGGAATTAAATCTTGTAAACCTTCGCTGCACTGCCTCCAGGGCCATTACATCCTTTCTTAAGTATGGACCCCAGAACTGTACACAGTATTCCAAATGTGGTCTCACTAATACTGTGTACAGCTGCAGCAAGACCTCCGTGTTTTTATACTCAATCCCCCTAGCAATAAAGGCCAAAACTCCATTGGCCTTCCTGATTGCTTGCTGCACCTGCATACTAACTTTTAGTGATTCATGTACTACTACCCCTAGATCCCTTTGCGTTGCATTACAACGCAGCTCCACCTCATTTAGAAAATAACTTGCCCTATCATTTTTTTTCCCTTTCTCCCATTTAAGCTGAATTCAGTATCTGGACTCGAGAGGCTGGAGCTGGAGGTCTCTCCATTGCCGTAGAAGGTCCAAGCAAAGCAGAGATCTCATTTGAAGATCGCAAGGATGGCTCGTGTGGCGTTTCCTACATTGTGCAGGAACCTGGTCAGTAAATTGAATGGAATCATTCGCCCCTTTATCTTTTTCTGTATCCACATTTATCTTTAAGTGAGCTGCTCCTTTTTTCCAGGTGACTACGAGGTATCCATCAAGTTCAACGATGAGCATATCCCAGATTCTCCATTCGTTGTTCCGATTGCTTCTCCCTCGGATGCTGCCCGCAGACTCACTGTTACCAGTCTTCAGGTGGGCACAAGGCAGGCACTTAATATGCTTCAGAGGGGTGGGTGCATGTAGCTTGTTCGGGAGGGATGTGCTATGGCCAGTAATTCAAACTTCCTGTTCAAACCATTATAGAATGCAAGCCTTGCACAATTGATGGGTGACAGTGCGATTACACTGGGACTTTAGCTTAGTCTCTTGGCATTCCTGATGGCTTTGCAAATGTTGTACCTAGATCTCTTGTGCCAATTGGGATGATCTGACTTCACTCAAGTGGATTTTGAGATTGATCCATGGTTTCCAGTTGGGGGACACTCGGATTGACTTGCTTTCTTTGGTTTGGCACATTTTGATGGGGCAGTGTCAAAATTTAGTGTCACACAATAAATCATGTACAGACTACTACGCCTTGGGCATATGTTTTTAAATGTTTGTCCATTTAATCTATGTCCAGGAATCAGGATTGAAGGTCAATCAACAAGCCTCATTTGCAGTTCAGCTGAATGGAGCGAGAGGAGTGATTGATGCAAAAGTTCGGACCCATCTGGGGCTGTGGAGGAATGTTACATGTCGGAGCTGGATAGTGGTGAGTGACTGGATACTAGATAATGTTGGTTTGAGGTGGGTGAAGGGACTCGCGTTTGTCATCTGCGCTACATCCCCTTCTGTTGCTGTACTGGTTCTGTTCCTCGCCCTCTATCCAGCCACACAATAGTTCACCCAGAGCAACAATGCTGACAGCAATGATTTTCATCATCTGATTTCTCAACATTCTGATGGGCCGATAGCACTGAAATCCAAGCATGCAATCAATTTGTGCAGATCTGAAAGGGGAAGGTGCCCCAGACTTTGACAAGAGCAAGATAGAGGGTGAGGCAGTGCAGGAGAGTGTAGATTCACTGTGGAAGGGAGAGCTGGGAGCCAATCCAGCCGGATGTGGTTATGTGGCTGTGGGGTGTTATCGATCTGACCCAGAATAAGCAATCATTCCCACACCATGTGCCATGGCTTCTCTTGCAGCAGCTGCTTGGGGCTTAAGCTGTAACACGAGATCCAGGCCCCTGCAGCCTCCAGTAATTCAGAAACTTCTAGAAGGACAACATAAGGTCATAACTTGTTCAGAGCTATTTCCTCAGCATTTCTGAAGCTTTGTTTTTCAGTTTGCTCTTTGCACTGAATTCAACAAAGTCTGTAATTGTACCTCCCATTTCTCTCCGTCTCTGTGTGTATGTAGGTCTGTGTGTGTAGATGTGTGTGGTGGGGTGTGTGTGTCTCTGTCTACCTCAACACTAGCGGTCTATTGATTGCTGCACTCAGAGTGCCACCTACTGGTAGTGGGAAGATCTCCAGGACTTGAAGACAATTAAGAAATAGATAGATGTTGGACATTGGATCGTCTAAGTGGGAAGCAGCTGCTTTATGCAGAGAAAATATCACTTAATCCTTCACAGAACTCTAGAGAGCGCGTTAGTGACAACGGCAACTATGCTGGACAGTTTTGAAACGAGTTGTATTTGTCCCCAGGAGGAGCTCCTAATCTTATTTGTCAACAACACCTTTTTAGCATTACTTGATTCTGCTGCTACACAGCTGCTACTGATGCCCTTGTCCATGCCTTTAATCAGTGTAAAATTTTAATGTTGTAAGGAACTCTCTGGCGAGTTCTGGAATATAACTGTGTATTGGTTCATAAATTAGTTCACAAGTTATAGGAGTATAATTAGGCCATTTGGCCCATCAAGTCTACTCTGCCATTCAATCTGCCTAATACATTTTCCAGCCTTCTCCCCATAACCCTTGACACTCGTTCTAATCAAGAATTCAACTCTATTAAGTTTCCATAATGACCACAGTGTAATAGTACACAACAGATCTGAATGTTGTAGTATTGAATCAGCAGACTTCCTTATTCTAGCTTCTGTAAACCTAATGTTATCCAAAATTCTATGTGTATACTGATTCCACGTCCTATTGTATACATCACACCCAGCATTGCTAACTCGTGTAGTTTCCAAATTTAACAGCTGTTTTTTAAAACTCTGTATCTTAAATTTTCTAATCCCTGTAGCTTGGACCCCTCCCTAACTCTAATTTCCACCAGCTCTCCTTAGAGATATGCCAGAACTTAGACTGTTCTGTTCACAGATAACTTTGCAATCCGCTTCATACCACGTGAAAATGGTGTCCACTCCATCGATGTCAAGTTCAATTCCTGTCACATCCCAGGCAGCCCATTCAGGATCCGAGTGGGAGAGCCAGGACAGACGGGGGATCCTGGCTTGGTCTCTGCCTATGGCCCTGGACTGGAAGGAGGTGTCACAGGTATAATACCTTGGTACATTTGACTTGTAATCATCAGGATTCATCATGCATGGATAGCTGGTGGGGGAGGGATTGCAATGTATTTTTGCAAGTGTGGATTGTGGATTAAAACAACATGTTGGTAATGTACAAGTTATAATCTGTTTATGGGTTTGTGGCGTTAAAATATTTAAAAAATCTGGGATATAAACAGAAAATGCTGAAAATGCACAGCAAGTTGGGCAATGTAATGAGAACTGGAATATTGCAAGCTTGAATTAGTGGTTCAGTAGGGATTTGAATAATATCGATGGATACTTGTTGTGACTTGGATGTTGGAATATAATTGAGAGAATCCTTGCAGAGAATAACAGGTACCTAAATGTGAAATACAGGCTGGTTTGGGGGCTTAGTTGCTTGTTTCAGCCTTCCTCGACAATAAATGCTGGAAAAGATTGTTTCATAGTGATTTTGTGTGTTTTGTGCAGGAGTGCCCTCAGAATTCATTGTCAATACATGTAATGCGGGAGCTGGGGCTCTTTCTGTCACCATTGATGGTCCGTCAAAAGTGAAGATGGACTGCCAAGAGGGCCCTGATGGTTATAAGGTAACCTACACTCCAATGGCCCCTGGTAATTACCTGATCTCCATAAAATATGGTGGACCTCAACATATTATTGGCAGTCCATTCAAGGCTAAGGTCACAGGTGAGCACAAGTTCATTGGATCATAGAAATGTATAACATGAAAAGAGAGCATACAATCTTTTTAAACTGGAATATAAATAATGGGGCTATCAAGTCTAACTCCACCTCCAGGGAGCTGTGACAGGACTAACTTGTGCCTGTTTTCTATTTCAGGAGTTCGATTGTCAGGGGCCACAGTTTACACGAGACATCCACAGTCTTGGTTGAAAACAGTTACCAAGTCATCCACAGTTGCTGGCTATGGACCAATGCCCAAATTCACATCTGATGCCAGCAAAGTGGTATCTCGAGGGCCTGGCCTGTCCAAGGCTTTCATTGGGCAGAAAAACAACTTCACTGTGGACTGCAGCAAAGCAGGTGGGTGTCTGGGTTTGGGAAGGTGGGACAAGTGTAGGGTTTAGGTAAGGCATGGGATAAGGATTATCTTGATGATTGGTGGAAGTGTAAACACAAGCACAACCTGGCTTAAACCATGCTAGGCTAGTATTACCTTCATTGGCTTGTGACAAACCAGCAAATGTGCATTTGTTGTGATCCCTTGTAGTGATGCGCTCACTGAAGTAACTTCTTTTTGTTCCAGGAACTAACATGTTGATGGTGGGTGTGCATGGCCCAAAGACCCCTTGTGAAGAAGTTATGTGAAACACATGGGTAATCGTGTATATAACGTCACATACACTGTGAAGGAGAAGGGTGACTATATTCTGATTGTGAAGTGGGGCGATGAGTCTGTGCCCGGTAGCCCATTCCATGCTACTGTCCCCTGAATGACTGATGGAACCTTTGTTACATCCCAGAGGATCTGAATTGTCTAAGTTTTGTAGAAAAACAATAAAAAAGTTAACTTAAAAACTAATATCCAGCCCTGCATTTGCAGGGATGGGGGTGTTTGGGGAGGGAGGGGGGGGGGAAGATGGGAGTGGGGGCGGGTAGGGAGATTGTGGGGAGGGGTTGGGGGAAGAGTTTCTCTGGGCAAACACCAGACAACTGATTTTTAGAAGCCGACTGAATTTACCAGAACAATTGGCAATTTCTCCTTGGTTAAGAGTTTCCCCAAGAACTCTGCAGTAAAAATATTGGAGCTTGTTTTGGAGGGTATTGAAAGGAGCCAGTACCGGCTGCGTACCTGACTGGCACCCCCTCCAGGTGCTGCAGCTCCAAGGATGATTCACCTTCTCGATCTTCTGCTCCTCTTGAAGCAAGACAGACAACTACTAATGTTCTTTTCAAAGGGTATTGGTGGATCCTTGGGCTTATTTGTCCCTGTGCTGAGGCTAAGAAGGGGGTTGATGGAAATAGGTTCCAAAAAACTTTAATTAGTTAATCAACCAGTGTGTTCAGTCTGTACATCTCCCACTTATCCCATGTCCTCCCCTTTATCCCTGTTACTTTCCCAATATGATCTGACTTCCAATTTCTCCAACCACTCGTTACCCTGACCAGATACTGCACTGACAGTTTGGAGCAAGACATTTGGTGATTTGACTGCTGTACTCATGGAAATGAGCTAGACCATGCAAGGGTTACAGCACATAAAGTGCTGGACATGCCCTTGGACATGGGTGGCAATGTTGAGTTGTTACTTTGTTTGTTTCTAGACAACTTTGTATGAAAGTGAGCCCTTGTATTTGATACATCAACCAATGTCTGGCAATAATAAAATATACCTGATAACATTTTGTCTCATGCTTTTGTCTTATTGGAAGTAACTGTCTCATCTTCAGTTACTTGGAATTGAATAGGGTATCCAGGAAGATTTTGGGGTTGGGAATTAACAACGTGTTATCAGTTATAAAACTGGCTTGAACCTCTGACTCTCATCCCCCTTCATAGTTTTACAGTAAAGAAACAGACCTGATGTCCCATAATGTCCAAGCTGACCATTTTGCTTGCCTACACTTAACTATTTACTGGCAAAAGTTCAATTTTTGTCTCTATGCCTTGCTTAAGTGCATTTTATAAATGTAGCAATGATATTCTATTCCACTACCTCCAGATATATATATATTAGTTTAGTTGATTACCTTTGGCTCCCTTTTTAAAAATCTTTCCTTTTGCCTTAAACCTATGCCCTCTTATTTTTAATAATTCAATGGTCAGAGGATCATCAATGAGGGGGGGGGGGAAGAGGAGGAGGGGGGAAAGAGGAGGAGGAGGAGGAGGAGGGGGGGAAAGGAGGAGGAGGAGGAGGGGGGGGGAGGAGGAGGAGGAGGGGGGAAGAGGAGGAGGAGGGAGAGACGAAGAGGGGAGTGAGGGGTAGCAGGGAGTGGTGCAAGAGAGAGGGGAAGGGGATGGGGGGAGATGGGGGTGAAGAGGGGTGAGGGAGGAGGGAGGGGAGGAGGGAGATGGGGTAGGGGAGAGGGGGAAGTGTGGAGGGGGGGGGGAGGAGTGGGGAGGGAGGGATGGGGTGGGAGGAGGAGGGGAGTAGAGGGGAGATGGAGAGGGGGGAGGGAGGAGAGAGGGATGGGGAGAGAGGTGTGAGGAGGAGAGGAGGGAGGTGGGGTAGGGGGTGGGGGAGAGAAGGATAGGGGTGGGGGTAGGGGAGGAGGGGGAATAGTGTGGAGGGAGGGGGGAGAGAGAGGGTGGGGGAGGGAGATGGGGAAGAGTGTAGAGGTAGGGGGGAGAGAGGGGGAAGAGTGGGGAGGGAGAGGGAAGGGAGGGGGGGAGAGTGGTGGGTGAGGGGTGGGGAGGGAGATGGGGAGGGGTTGGGGAGATAAGTGAAGAATGGGGAGGGGAGAGGTGTAGGGGGAGTGGTGGAAGTGGGAGAGAGGGAGGGGAGAGGTGTAGGGGGAGTGGTGGAAGAGGGACAGCGGGGTAGGGGGAAGGGGGCGGGGAGAGAGGGAAGGGGATGGGGTAGAGAGGGAAGGGGGATGGGGGTGGGAGGAGGAGGGGAGTAGAGGAGAGGGGATGGAGAGGGGAGGAGAGAGGGGTGGGCAGGCGAGGAGAGAGGGGAGGGGGAGGTGTGGGGGAGGGGGGAGGGAGGCAAGGAGGGAGATGGGGTAGGAGGTAGAGGGGGAAGAGTGTGGATGGAGGGGGAAGGGGTGGGGAGAGGGGGAAAGGGGTGGGGGAGGGAAGGAGGGTGGGGGAGAGAAGAAAGGGGGGAGAGAGGGAAGGGGTTGGAGGAGAGAGGGATGGGGGTTGTAGGGGGGAGGAGAGGGAGAGGGTGTGGAGAGGGAGATGGAGAGGGGGAGGAGAGAGGGATGGGGAGGGAGAGAGAGGGATGGGGAGGGTGAGAGAGGTGTGGGGGAAGGGGGGGGGGAGGGAGATGGGGTAGGTGAGGGAGTGGGAAGAGTGTGAAGGGAGGGGGAGAGGGGTGGGGGGAGAGAGGGGAAATAGTGGGGAGGGAGAGTGGAAGGGGGAGGGGTATGGACAGTCCATCTGTTCCCCATTCCCTATCAACCCCAATCATCTTTCTCTATTCCCACACACGTGACGACGCGCTTCGACACAGGCTGCGGTGGTGGGGGGGGGAGGGGCTGGGGCTGGGGCTTGCTGCAAAGGCATATGTAAATGGATCCATTCCGAATGGACATCTGTGAGCATTGGGGATTGTGACATCACACAACGGAACCTTCACTAACATTCTATGGCTGAGAGCTGCTTTTTTTTTTAACATTTTGAAATTTGGGGGATGGGGGGTGGGGGGTGGGGAGAAGGATTTTATTTTAAAAAGTGTACATAAACACGACGAAATTTAATCAGGAGCGGCTAAAGAAAAGTGAAATCTCTACCGAAATGGAAAAAAATCTCGGCGTTTCTGCGTGCGGTGTTGGCGTATCAAAGGGGCTGGCTGGCACAAGTCAAGCAGACACACACACACACACACACAGAGTTTTAAATATAGATAGATAGTGAAGTGGTCACTTCTAATGTATTGGAAGAGAGTAGATGGGTGGCCACAAGAAAAGAAAAGAGTTGGTAGAGTGTGCAAGTTACCCCAATGGCCATTCCACTTCAAAACAAACTGCTGGGGGGGCTGACCAGCCAACGGTAAGCAGCAGTCAGGTCTGTAGCCCTGAATGTGGCACCGAGCCTGGCTCCGTGGCACAGTGGGGAAGGGTGATGTCGGGCAGAGCCATAGTGGTAGGAAACTTGTGTAAGAAAAAACTGCAGATGCTGGTTTAACTCGAAGGTAGACACAAAATGCTGGAGTAACAGAGCCTGTACCTGTGCTGTTCTATGTTCTAATATAGATAAGATTTAAAGAGATTTCTTCATTAACAGAGTGGTGAATTTTTGGAATTCCCTATACCTAAAGGCTAGGCGGTTGAGAATATCCTAGTTATATAATATAAATTATAACGTAAGGTATTTTATTAAGTAACGATTAATTTGACTTTGGGTTTTGAGTAAACTGAAGCTTTGTAATTCTGTGCTGTAGAAGAGCTGGTAGCATTCAAGCTGCTTCCTGTTGTGCCCAAGCAAAAGATATTGACAATGGTGGGAGAGGACAATACTTCCTGAGAAGGTTCTGGTTTCTGTAAACAGAAGCCTTGAGAGAGGATGTGTCTCCTTTGGAGTGAGGGTTCTGTAAACAGGAACTTCTGGTTGGTAGCTGACAATCGAAGATTACACCGTTAAGACAGAATTTTATATATATATATATATATATATATATCTTTTTAGGTATCAATGTAATGGTTGATTCAGCAAGGGTTTGTGGTAAGGTCTGTTCCTTAAAAGCATATATATATATATATACACACACACTTTTAAGGAACAGACCTTACCACAAACCCATTACATTGATACCTAAAAAGATAAAAAAATCTTGAAGAGCCTGGATCATATAGGGCAATAGCTCTTCTAAATACCGATCAGAAGATATTAGCCAAGACTTTGGCAAGAAGACTAAGTCTGTACATCAGTAAATTAATACACCCAGACCAAACTGGGTTCATACCTAAGCGACATTCGTTTTATAATTTGAGACGTTTGTTTAATATAATCTATTCACACAGAACGATAAACGAAGATTTAACAATTATTTCCTTAGACGCAGAAAAAGCTTTCGACCAAGTGGAATGGGCCTATCTATTTACAGTGTTGGAAACATTCCAATTAGGAGAAAACTTCATCTTATGGGTGAAGCTGTTAAATAACAACCCGACAGCCAGAATACTCATTTATCCAGGGGTAATAGACAAGGATGTGCCCTTTCACCAATGTTATTTGCCTTAGCTATAGAACCTCTAGCAGAAAGCATCAGAGTACATTTGGGTATTCATGGATATAACACTAAACATACCAATAACAAGATTTTGTTATAGGCAGATGATGTGCTTTTATACATCACCAACTCCCAAGTTAGTATACCACCTTAAAGAACAATTTGGTGCCTTTTCAGGGTATAGAATTAACTGGAATAAAAGTGAAATTATGCCAATAAAAGCTCAAGACCCTTCACAACTCCGAAAATTTCCCTTCAGAATTGTTACTGAAAAATGTAGATACCTTGGAGTTTACGTGACTAGAAAATACACCTCCCTATTTCAAACAAATTTCCCACCACTAATTACTAAACTAAATCCCCACATTCAATTCTGGAAAACACTCCCTATTTACCTTATAGGTAGAGTAAATGCCATAAAGATGATCTTTCTTCCACAACTCCTGTATTTATTTCAATCAATACTGACATATATCTCCCCAAAAGTTTTTAAAAAAAATTGACTATTATTACAAATTTCATTTGGGACTACAAAACCACAGAATACACAAAAGATAAAGTATTACAAAAATTCCAACTGGGAGAGAATTTTATTTTATGGATTAAATTATTATATAATAAACCTACAGCTAGAATATTAACTAATAACATATTATCCTTGAAATTTCAACTATCAAGGGGAAACAGACAAGGATGCTCATTATCACCACAGTTGTTTGCTCTCATAATTGAACCTTTAGCAGAAAAAATTAGAACACATCCAGATATCTATGGGTATAATACTAAATACTCATATAATAAAATATCTTTATACGCGGATGATATATTATTGTACATTACAAAACCTCAAATTACTATACCAAACATATTAAATCTAATTGAGGACCTTAGATCCTTTTCTGGATACAAAATAAATTGGAATAAAGTGAAATTATGTCAATAAAACCGAAAGACTCAACACATCTTTTAAAATTCCCTTTTAAAATAGCTACAGAAAAATTTAAATACTTGGGTATTGAAATCACCAGAATATATCAAGGCATGTTCAAAGCAAATTATGATCCTCTACTTAATAAATTAAATACATTAATTAAATTTTGGAAAACGCTTCCGATGTCTTTAATAGGCCGAATAAATGCAATAAAAATGATCTTCTTACCACAAATTTTATACATATTTCAATCGATTCCTATATACCTACCAAAGAAGTTTAAAAAAAAATTGGACTCAGACATTACTAATTTTATATGGGATTATAAATCCCATAGAATACAAAGAACACACTTGAACAAAGCTAAAGTATTAGGGGGCTTAGCACTCCCTAACTTCATGTATTATTATTGGTCAGTAAATATTAAAAATATGATCCAACTGATGGACAACTCTACCCAGCAAGTGGACTGGATTGTAATGGAGAGAGAGGACTGCTCCTCTGGTAATATTGGAGCGATCCTCCTCTCACCAATGAAACTGAATAACATAAATTATAACAAAAACCCAATTATACATAGTACAATCAGAACTTGGAAACAAATAAAACAAAATTTAAAATTAAGAAATCTATCGCTTTTATCTCCAATAGTTAATAACCCTTTGTTTAATCCCTCTATTACAGACAAATCTTTTATGCAATGGGATAGACTAGGAATTAAAACGTTCGGTGACTTGTATGAAACTGGAAAATTACTATCATTCCAACAATTACAAATGAAATATAAACTGGGAAATAATCAATATTTTAAATATTTTCAAATATGTAACTATTTGAAAAAATATACAAAAGATCATTATAATATCCCAGCAGATGTATTGGATGAAGCAATGCAGATAAAAGCTGAATCAGCAAACTTAATATCATATTTGTATAATATTATCTCAAATGTAGAAATACCATCTATGGAAGGTATTAGAAGAGACTGGGAACAAGAATTAGCTATTAAAATCTCAAAGGAAAGGTGGAATGAACATTTATTAAATGTGCATAAATGTTCGATTAATGTAAGACACACTTTAATACAATTTAAAATTTTACATAGATTATATTATTCAAAAACTAAAATTAACAACATTTTCCCTAATGTATCATCCATTTGTGATAAATGTCAATCTCAAGAAGCTACTATAGCACACTCATTTGTTTTTTGTACAAAAATTCAAAAAATTTGGATTGAAATTTTTGAAATCTTTACAAAATTATTTAAAATAAAACTGATACCAAAAGCAGAATGGATTATCTTCGGAACAACGGAAGATAGTCCTGAACTAAATGTGTTTCAAAAGAAATTAATAGATTACGGGTTAATAACTGGAAAAAAGTTAATCCTAAAATTCTGGAAAAACGCTCCAATACCAACTACCAAAACGCTCCAATACCAACTATAAACATGTGGATTTCAAATATGTTTGAAACATTACACCTAGAAGAGATAAGAGGTAAACCAGATCACTTCCACCTGACGTGGTCTGCATTTATAGAATTATTACAAGTATAGGGTGCAAAAGTACTTTAAAAAAAAAACTGAGGTCAGGTAAAGGGGGATGAAAGCTGGAGAGTTGGTATATCCCATTTGCGTGATGCTTATAACAAAGTATTTGTTTTTCTCTTTTTTCCTCTTTCTCTATTTTTTCTTCTTTAGGGTCTATCTCTTAATCCTTTCTTTTTAATTTGTTTTCTACAGGGTCTCTGTTCTTTCTTGTTGTCACGTTTTTACACCTTCACTATTTTCCTTCACTTTCTCTTTTTTCTTAATCTCAACCTTTCCTTTTAATCAGTGTAAAAAATGACGGAGTACATTAATTGTAATAAGATATACGTGATGAGTACTAATGTAATTGGTTGTAATGTAATGTACTTCTAATAAATAAAAATTAAAAAAAAAAAAAGAATACACAAAAGACACTTGTGTAAATCTAAAGAAAATGGGAGGATTATCTCTTCCTAATTTCCTTTTCTACTATTGGGCGACTAATATTAAAAACATAATTTTTTCTGGATGGATGATACATGTCAACAGGTAAATTGGTTAAAAATGGAGAGGGAAGATTGTTTGCCTTTTAACATAGGCGCGATTCTTCTTTCTCCAACACATCTGAATAAATCAACGTATGAGCAAAATCCGATAATACACAGTACCCTACGTATCTGGAACAGTTGAAATTAAGTCTCAAACTGAGAAATTTCTCTCTCCTACCTATCGCTAACAATCCCTCGTTTAAACCGTCTACTTTAGATAAGGCGTTTGCGCAATGGAAAAACTCAGGAATTAAAACGGTGGGAGATCTCTACGAGAAGGGGATTTTCCTCTCATTTCAAGAACTACAGGAGAAATATCATTTGAAAGCAAGCAATATTTTTAGATATCTTCAAATCCGCAATTATGTGAAAACATATACACAAGACTGTCGTTTTATGGGTCCAGATATACTAGACGATTGTTTGAATAGGACATGCCGACACAAACAAGTTAACATCTTAGATTTATAACACTCTTTTAAATGCGCATACTCCATCTTCTGAGATGTATAGGCGAGTATGGAAGACAAATTGGGTTTATTAATGTCAAAGGATATTTGGGAGGAAAGCCTACTATACATACATTACTGCTCTCTCAATGTCAGGCACTCATTGATACAATTTAAAATACTGCATAGGCTTTACTACTCAAAGACTAAATTGAATAAAATCTTCCCAACCATCTCCCCTATTTGTGATAAATGCCACCTCCAAGAAGAACCCATTCTTTTGCTTCCTGTATAAAGATACAAGACTTCTGGAGGGGAATATTCAATATCTTCTCTAAAATACTTAAAATTAAACTGGAATCAGATACAAAACTGATAACATTAGTTATGTCAGAGGCCCTGTTCTAAGTTAACGATATTTTAAAGACGTTCCTTGGCTACGGCCTAATAACTGCGAAAAAACATATACTCAAATTCTGGAAAAAGACAACAGTTCCCACAGTGAAGATGTGGATTACTGACATGTCCGAGACTCTACATTTAGAAAACATTAGGCTTGTTTTGGCTGAAAAAGCTGATCAATTTTTCAAAACATGGTCTCCTTTCACTGAATTTCTACAACAACAGAATGGTTGAACACAAATTTAAAACCGATGCTAGGGATGGGTGAGCGGGGGGGGGGGGGGGGGGTGGGGGTGGGGGGGGGTGAAAGGATAGTAGGGTATATCTCCATCTTTTTCTTATTTCTCTTCTTTCCTCTCGCACTTCTTTGGTAGTTTAGGGGTCTTTTCTTTCCTTTCTTTTATTTTTCTTCTTTTTCTTCATTCTCTCCTTTCTTCTCTTTTTTTAAATTCAGGTATTAATGTTAAAAATGAAGCTGTACGGAAATGGTATAACTGTCATGTCGATTGCTTTAGCCTTGTACAATTGCTTCTAATAACATATATTTTAAAAAAAACAGAATTGTAAATGTTGGGCTTTGACTAAGTTCCTGTTTCGATGTTTGTGATCAACAGTTTATGATTGATAGAAGCACAGGATGACAAGAGTATTGTGTTAGTGACAAGAATGCTTTGAATGGGTATACTCTGTGATTTATTTGTGTTAAACATCATTGCTGTATAAACATGTGACTACGTTTCCAAAATACTATAAAAAGATGCTGTATGGCTTTGTTCATTAGAGTGATGGCCCAGGAGGGGGTTAAGTATCTGTTGCATACTTGGCTTTGTATCCCCTGGCACTCTCACCGGCTAAATGATCAGTAAAGCTTGTGTTGGTTTATCTAAAATTGTGAGTTGTCTGTTTTAAGAAATGAACCATAACACGGTGCTGAGTTAATTCAAAATATATTTCTATATATTAAGGGAATCATAGGCAAAGTGCAGGAAAATGGGATTAAAAAATAAAAACAAATTATTATAATTTTATTTTTTTAATTAGAAGTATTGTACAGTACAGTGATCTCAAACAAACATAAAATTATACATTTCTTGTACCACTTCTTATTTTAAACTTTAATAAGAAAAAGGATAGAAAGAGTTAGCAAAGATAGTAAGTGAGTGATTGAAAGAGTGGTCCAGGAACACCCATAGGGACCTAAACCACAAGAAAGGGTTAAACAAAAGAGAAAAACCAAAGGAAGGAAAAAGAAAAAAAAAGTAAGATAAGATAAGACAAGATAAAAGGGATGTACCTACTTCATATCTTTACTCACCCCTCACCAGGTCCTGAAACCATTTATTATCAACATTTTGTTGCACCCTATATTTGTAATAAGTCGATAAATGGAGACCAAATCTTTTGGAAATGGTCTGGTTTACCTGCTAAGAGGAATCTTATATCTTCTAGGTGTAACAGTTCCGACATATTAGAAATCCACATTTTTGTCGTTGGCGTGGGAGCGTTTTTCCAAAATTTCAGTATAAGTTTTTTTGACGTTATTAAGCCATAATTAAGAAAGCTCCTTTGAAACGAAGACAGCTCCAAACTGGCTTCGATTGTTCCAAAAATGATCAGTTCTGCATTCGGTTTCAGTTTTATTTTAAATAATTTCGTGAAAATTTCAAAGATTTAATTCCAAAATTTTTGAATTTTTATACAAAAAACAAAAGAATGTGCTATATTTGCTTCTTGGGTTAGACATTTATCACAGATAGAAGAGACATTTGGTAAATTTTACTTATTTTAGCTTTTGAATAGTATAATCTATGTAAGATTTTGAATTGAATTAGAATGTGTCTTACGTTAATCGAGCATTTATGCACATATAACAAGTGTTTATCCCAACTCTCTTTCGAGATTTTTATAGCTAGTTCTTGTTCCCAATCTCTTCTAATCCTATCAGATGATGGTATTTCTATATTTAAGATGGTATTATACAGGTGTGATATTAAATTAGTTGATTCCGCTTTTATATTCATTGTCTCGTCTAATAATAATAATAATAATAATAGATTTTATTTATATAGCGCTAGGTCTGGAGACATATTTTGATATTCTTGTGTATATTTTTTCAAATAGTCACGTATTTGAAAATATTTAAAATATTGATTACTACTCAAATTGTATTTAAGTTGTAGTTGGTGAAATGTTAAAAAAACTTCCATTATCATACATATCTCCAAAAGTTTTAATTCCTAATCTATCCCAGTGTGTAAACGATTTATCTATCGTAGAAGGTTTAAACGAAGGATTATTCATTACAGGTGAAAGAAGCGATAGATTTCTTAATTTTAAAGTTACTTTTATTTGTTTCCAAATTCTAATTGTACTATGGATAATTGGATTTTTACTATATATTGTATTCTTCAATTTTGTTGGTGAGAGAAGGATCGCTCCTATATTAAAAGGGGAACAATCCTCTCTCTCCATTACTATCCAATCCACCTGCTGGGCCGAGTTGTCAAACAGGTGAATCATATTTTTGACATTTGCGGCCCAGTAATAATACAAAAAATTAGGGAGTGATAATCCGCCAAATTCTTTAGGTTTGCACAAATGTCTTCTTTGAATTCTATGGGATTTATAGTCCCATATAAAATTTGTAATATCAGCATCCAGTTTTTTAAAAAAAATTGGGGGTAAGTATATCGGTATTGACTGGAATAGATATAAAATTTGTGGTAAAAAAATCATTTTTATAGCATTTATTCGGCCTATTAGAGACATCGGGAGAGTTTTCCAAAATGTAATCAGTATGTTTAGTTTATTGAGTAAGGGCATATAGTTTGCATTAAATAAAGATTTATATTTTCTAGTAATTTCAATTCCCAAATATTTGAATTTTTCTGAAGTGATTTTAAAAGGGAATTTTAACAGGTGTGTTGGGTCTTGAGGTTTTATCGTCATAATTTCACTTTTATTCCAATTTATTCTATATCCTGAAGAGGATCCAAATTCCTCTATTTAGATTTAATATTTGGTATACTGATTTGTGATTTTGTAATATATAATAGTACATCATCTGCATATAATGATATTTTATTATTTGAGTATTTTGTATTATAACCATGGATGTTCGGATGTATTCTAATACTTTCCGCTAACGGTTCTATTACAAGAGCCAATAGCAGAGGTGATAATGAACATCCCTGTCTATTTCCCCTTGATAATTGAAATTTCGGGGACAACATATTATTAGTTAATATTCTGGCAGTAGGCCTGTCATATAGTAATTTTACCCAAGCGATAAAATTCTCTCCCATTTGAAATTTTTGCAATACTTTAACAAGGTATCAAATGCTTTTTCTGCATCCAATGAAATAATTGATAAGTCTTGTTCTTCGGTTTTATATGAGTGCATTATATTAAACAGACGTCTCAAATTATTGCATGAGTATCTCTTGGGTATAAACCCCGTTTGATCCGCATTTATTAATTTACTAACATATTTATTTAATCTTCTAGCTAATATTTTTTTATCTGTATTTAACAGCGCAATAGCTCTATAAGAACCCGGGTCTTCTAAATCTTTATCTTTTTTAGGTATAAGTGTAATCGTTGATTCCGCTAGTGTTTCTGGAAGTGTATGTTCTTTAAAAGCATATGTATACATTTTATGTAACCGTGGTGTAATTATCTCGTAGAATCTTTTATAAAATTCATTACTAAAACCATCTGGTCCTGGTGTTTTTCCATTCTTTAATGAATTTATTGTTTCTTCTATTTCCTTAGTTGAGATTTGTGCTCCTAATTCCTCTTGTTCAATCAAATTAAGTTTTGGGAGATTACAATTATCCAAGAACTCTATAACTTTAGTACTATCTGCTAACGCTTTAGATGTATATAAATTTTGATAAAATTGAGCAAATCTTTTATTAATATCCTTAGGTAGTGTTAACAATTCCCCTTTATCTGATTTAATCTTTAAAATCATATGATCTTTTTCCCGTTTTTTCAGTTGTCGGGCCAAAAGTTTGTGTGGTTTATCCCCAAATTCAAAATGTTCCTGTTTTGTAATTTGAAATAATCTTATAACATTTGCTGATAATATTTTATTTAATTTAAATTTCAATAGTTATTTTATTATGTTTGTCTATAGTTGGCTCTTTAGCGTTATCTAAATCCAATTGTCTAATTCGTTCTTCTAACTGCCTTTGTTCATTCTTATTATTTTTGTTTAAAAAAGCTTGGTATGAGATTATAGATCCTCTAATAAATGCTTTGAAAGATTCCCATAGTAAGGTTGGTGAGATCTCTGGGATATCATTAGTCTTGAAAAAAAGTTTCATCTGTTGTTTTAGATATATTTCCCCTTGTGGATCATTTAGGATTTGAGGATTAAACCTCCAAAACGATTTATTAGTAGGAATTCCTTCTAATTAAAAAAAAAAAGTTAACGGGGAGTGATCAGAAATTGTACTATTGTGGTATTTTGGGTTCAGTGTATAGGGAATTAATTTTGTATCCACTAGAAAATAGTCGATACGTGAATAAGTTTTGTGTACCATTGAATAAAACGAGTATTCCCTTCCAACAGGGTTAGCGATCCTCCAGACATCTGTTATATTTGTTTTTTTTATGTATGTATTTAAGATTTCCCTGGTTTTAGATTTTGTATTACCCCTGTTCTGTTGTGAAGATTTATCCAAGTATGGATCTAAAACACGGTTAAAGTCTCCCCCAATTATCACATTTTGATAATTGAACTCTGAAATTATATTCAGGATTTTATTAAAGAATTGGGGATTATCAAAATTAGGCGCATAAATATTTACCAAGGTAATTGGAGTAGCATGAATCTCTCCGGTAACTATAAGGTATCTCCCTTCCTTATCTATTATGATATTCTTTGATTTAAATGGTATACCTTTGCAAATAATAATTGCTGTGCCTCTAGATTTGGAAATATATGAAGATTGGTATGTTTGGCCTATCCAATTTGCCTTCAATCTAGTTCGAGCTTGCAGTTTCAAATGAGTTTCTTGTAGAAATATTATGTCCGAATTGAGCGACTTCAATTGTGCAAAAATCTTACCCCTTTTAATTGGTTCATTAGCACCCCTTATATTCCAACTGCAGAATGTGATTCCTCCAAATTTCTTTTGTTTATCGTCTAGCATTTTAAATTATTTAATACCTTTGAGTCATATGGTGCAACCAATACCTTGGGTCTCTGGCTGTTGGGGGAGCATTTGCATTATTAAATTCAGTTGCTACATCCGTCTTAAAATTGTGCTTGAACAAAGAAACAAGTGTGAATTATTGTGACACAAAAAAAAAATCAAAAAAGTGAGGTTACAGTGTCTAAAAATGACGACACTGTATCCGATTATCCGTAGTAGTTACACATTTATTGACTTCCGTAGTTGTTAATCTAATGGGATTAAGGCAGAAGAGCAGTCATGATGAATGATGGAGTAGATTCAAAATGCCAAGTTTTATTTCTTAAAGTTTAATAAAAGTTTATGGAACAACACCTGATTCTCCATGAGTACACTGCATCCTTCAGGACTTAATGAATCATTCAAGAACAGCTTCTTCCCTGCTGTTATCAGACTCTTGAATGGGCCTCTCATGTAATAATGATGACTTCCCGATCTTCCAATCTACCTCGTTATGGCCTTTGAATTAAAAAAATCTGCACTTTGTAACACTATCTACAGGTAGGAGAATGGGGTTGAGAGCGATCGATAGATCATCCATGATTGAATGGCAGAGTAGACTCAATGGGCCGAATGGCCCTGATTTTACTCCGATAACATGAACATAGCATCCCAATTACTATAGGCAATTCCCTATCGGGTGAAGGTCAGCATGCCAAAAGCTTCACCACCCTTTCAATAAGTGAGTTCTGTATTCTGACTATGCATGCCCAGATCATAGGTCACTCATTAGTAGCTGAGCAGCTGAACCTTCGTTTCATCTTTGATTCTTCTCGGTAAGAAAATACTGCTTTCAAACTATGAATTAGTTGTATTTTCCTTCCTTTGTACAAAGCTACGATGATTTTGTCGTCTTTACTGCTTTATGCTTCGGTGAGTGAGCGAGATCGTGCTGCTGCGTGGGGTCGGGTCTCCGGTGCTGCGGGCCCTGTTGAGTCGCTGCTGGGCCATCCCCGTCTCCTCCTGGGTGTCCCGTCCTTGTCCGGGGGTGGCTGGAGGTGTCCGTGGTGGCCCTGGGCTGGCGGGGCACCGGCCCAGGTTTGCAGCCGGCGTGGGACGGAGACGCTGGCTCCAGCTCAGCTCAGCTCCCGGGGGGGGGGGGGGGGGGGGCATTCCCCGGCGGGCCGGGGAACATCTGCTGCGTCTCTCTCCTTGTCCAGTGGCTGTCGGTTGGTCCCCTCGATGCCGGCGGGGGCCGAGCGCCGGTCATCGGCGGTTATGCGCATGGGGTGCTGCGATAGCTCTGCGGGTTAGGCAACATCTCTGGAGAACGGGCTCCGGGGATGCTGCCTGTCCAGCTGAGTTGCTGCAGCGCTTTGTGCGTGTCCCTGTTGATGGCTGGTGCTTGGCTTTCGCCGGCGCCGGGGGGGTTGGCTGGCGGCTGCTGGGTGGGGCTGGGGGTATGGCTGGCAGTCACCAGCCCGTCGGGGAGCGGGGTTGGGTTGGAGCTGGCGATTCTTCTCTGCGTTGGTTGTGTGCCTGGGGCCGCCGGTGTCCCATCGATCCGGGTTGCCCCGGACATCTCGGGGGGGGGGGGGGGGGGGGGCGCAGGGCGGTCTTGTGGCGGTTCGGCATGCCGCGCCGGGGACCCGGGTTCGATCCTGGCTGTGGATGAGGCGCGCATCTGCCCCCTCTCTCTCGCTGTTACACCCCACTCTCCCGCTATCTGGCACCCCTGTTCCTCAGAGTAAATATATTTTTACACATAAATCATGAATAGGGATAAGATTTTATACAGTTTATACAGCCGGCGCTTCATTTGCTTTTTCTTTATGGCGAATGACCTTTGACAAATCCCATGATTCCTTGCATTTTTCGGAATACCGAACTCGCTTATAAGTGATGCCACTTTCAAGGAACTCGTAAATCCCTCTGCTCTACAACACTCCCCCAGATCCTACCATTCATTTGAAGGCCCTGCCCTGGTTTGACTTCCAAAAAGACAGTACCTCACACTCATCTGAATTAAACTCCACTTGCTATTCCCCAGCTGATCAAGGTACTGCTGTATTTCTTGATAATAATTTTCACTGTCAACGATACCACATATTTTAGTGTCATCTGCAAAATTACTTATCATGCCTTATACATTTAGATATGGTAGCAACACTTAGAGCGTATTTAAACAAACATAATAACAGACAGGGAACTGAGGGATATAGACCACGTGCAGGCAGATGTGCAGTTTGAATTTGCATCATGGTCAGCACATTCATTGGTCTGCCACTGGTTCTTAAATATGGCATTCCAGCGTCATCTTACATTTAGGATTAGCAATACACACTGACTTGGACCACAGTACATACTTATAAGTATATGGCTCGAAGGGCCAAATGGCCTCCTCCTGCACCTATTTTCTATGTTTCTAAGTATATAACATAATATAAATAGAAAACAAAACAGAAACTGCTGGTAAGGCAGAGAAATAGAATCAATGTTTCAGACCCTTTGTGAGAACTGGGGGGGGGGGGGGGGGAATAAGTTGCAGAGACAACAGACGGGATAATGGATAAGTCGGAGTGATTTGATGGCTCCACAAACCTGACTGTCCCAGTAGACCCATTGTCTCTGCCTATTCGTGCCCCACCGAACTCATCTCCACCTACCTCGACTCCATCCTATCCCCCTTGGTTAAATCCCTCCCTATCTATGTTCAAGACACCTCAGACACTCTCCGTCGTCTCCGCGCATTCCACTCTCTAGGCCCTCACCCCCTCATCTTCACATGGACGTCCAGTCATTGTACACCTCCATCCCCCACCAGGATGGTCTCGAAACCCTCCGTTTTTTCCTCGACCGAAGAAGCAACCTATACCCGGCCACTGACACCCTCCTCCGCCTAGCGGAGCTGGTCCTTACCCTCAGTAACTTCTCATTTGACTCCTCCCATTTCCTCCAAATACAAGGCGTAGCTATGGGCACACGCATGGGCCCCAGCTAAGCCTGCCTCTTTGTCGGGTACGTAGAACAATCCTTGTTCAATGCGTACCAGGGCCCCATCCCCGGCCTCTACCTCCGCTACATCGATGACTGTTTTGGTGCCACATCCTGCGCCCACACACAACTGACTGACTTCATCCGCTTCACCACCAACTTCCATCCGGCACTCAAATACACCTGGACCATTTCCGACACTTCATTATCTCCATCGCAGGTGATAGACTTCTTACCGACATCCACTACAAACCTACCGACTCCCATGGCTATCTGGACTACACTTCTTCCCACCCTGCTTCCTGTAAGGACTCCATCCCCCACTCCCAATTCCTCCGTCTACGCCGCATCTGCTCCCAGGATGAGGCATTCCACACCAGGGCATCCGAAATGTCCTCATTCTTCAGGGAACGGGGGTTCCCCTCCTCCACCATAGATGAGGCTTGCACCAGGGTCTCTGCCACACCCCGCAACACTGCTCTCTCTCCCCATCCCCCCACTCACAACAAGGGCAGAGTCCCCCTAGTCCTCACCTTTCACCCCACCAGCCGTCACATACAACAAGTGATCCTCCATCAGTTTCGCCACCTCCAACGTGACCCCACCACTCGCCACATCTTCCCATCTCCCCCCATGTCTGCCTTCCGCAAAGACCGCTCCCTCCGTAACTCCCTTGTCAATTCTTCCTTTCCCTCCCGTACCACCCCCTCCCCGGGTACTTTCCCTTGCAACCGCAAGAGATGCAACACTTGTCCCTTCACCTCCCCCCTCGACTCCATTCAAGGACCTAAGCAGTCGTTCCAGGTGCGACAGAGGTTCACCTGCATCTCCTCCAACCTCATCTATTGCATCCGCTGCTCTAGATGCCAGCTGATCTACATCGGTGAGACCAAGCGGAGGCTTGGCGATCGTTTCGCCGAACACCTCCGGTCGTTCCGCAATAACCAACCTGACCTCCCGGTGGCTCAGCACTTCAACTCCCATTCCGTATCTGACCTCTCTGTCCTGGGTCTCCTCCATGGCCACAGCGAGCAACACCAGAAATTGGAGGAAATGCACCTCATATTCCGCTTGGGCAGTCTACATCCTGGGGGCTTGAACATTGAATTCTCCCAATTCTGCTAGCCCTTGCTGTCCCCTCCCCTTCATCAGCCCTCTGGTTGTCTCCTCCCCTCCCCCAGCCCTCGGGCTCCTCCTCCGCCTCTTTTCCTTTTTTCCTTTCTTCTCCCCACCCCCTATCAGTCTGAAGAAGGGTTTCGGCCCGAAACGTTGCCTATTTCCTTCGCTCCATAGATGCTGCTGCACCCGCTGAGTTTCTCCAGCATTTTTGTGTACCTGTGATTTGATGGCTGTAAGATTGGCAGGCAGCCTTCAATGGGTTAATGGCTGGGAAATATTGCCAGATGTTGGCCACCAAACCACTCAAGCGTGTCCTACTAATGAATAAGATCATGGCTGATCCACACCTGCCTCAACTCCTCCATACCAATTCCCCTCACCCTCAATTTCCTGCAGGTCGGGCTGTGCTAATGGAGAGGGCTAAACTGAGGCAACATTGCAGCAGAACGCCAGTTACCTGACCGTAGGTCCATATGGTGCCAGGTGCCCGGATGGAGTGCTGCTGCTCCAGAAATTGTCATGACTGCAGACGGGTCAGGGTGGCTGTGCAATCCCACTTCAAACCTGCGACCATGTTTCTGTCCTGAGTGAGGACGTCGAGCGTGCGCTCGCTCGCTCGCTCAGATGGCGCGGGGCTCACTGCGCATGCTCAATACTGGGGCACTGGCGTCCCGGGTAACGGTAACAAGGGGGCGTGGCTCTCAGCGCATGCTCAATGCTGGGGACAGACGTCACGGGTAAAGGCAACGAGGGGGCGTGGCTTCACGCGCATGCTCAGGACTGGGGCAGTTGACGGATGACGTCGCCTGAGGCCAATGTCCGCGTGACCAGGGGCACTGCGCAGGCGTGAGGCCGGGGACAGTGAGCGTGCGCGATGGCGGGCCGGGGCAAACTGATCGCAGTGCTGGGGGACGAGGACACCTGCACCGGATTCCTGCTCGGCGGCATCGGCGAGCTCAACAAGAACCGCAGGCCCAACTTTCTGGTGGTGGAGAAAGAGACGAGCGTGGCGGAAATCGAGGAGACTTTCAAGTGAGGGGGGCTGCGCCTGATGGATGGGAACCGGGCCGGGGACCAGTTCCCAGGGGGACGGGAGACGGACTCGGGACCAGCTCCCCGGGAGAAGGTCCCGGGGGGACGGGATCGGGACCCTGATCATTGTCACCCTCGATTTTGTGGAAGCTTACTATGCATATATTGTATTTGGCGTTCCCGTTTCTGATATTTTTCCAGGTCTGGACATCTGCCTGTGGTCTGGAGCAGAATGGGTTTAGTCTGATCTGAAAATTGTGGATTTGGATTGGGCGAGGAGAGATGCAAGGAAACAGTGAATCCTGACGTGATTTTCTAAAACTGGATCCAGTTAGCTCACTGGCTTAAAGCAAAGATTGATAGATGCTTTTGTAATGTACAAGAGTACTCAGTCTCATGTTTTTTTATTACATAAATTAATAATTCATATTTAAGTATAGAGGACATGTTGGTAGATGATACAACAATTGGCTATGTCGTTGAGCGTGTGGAGGAACTCTTCAGATGTGCAATCTAGACACTTGAGCGGAAAGGTAAAGAGTGCAAGGTAAAGCCAGAAAAGTCGGATCAAAGATAGTCGCCAAATGAGGTAGATAGTAGTTCAGAACTGCTCTCGTTGTGGTAGGATGATTCAGTTATCTGCTGGGGATGTTGTTAAAAATGCAAATGGGTTGCTCTCCATTATTTGTTGCGACATAGAATATGAGAAGATATGTTCATTGGTAGGCATAAAATTGATGGGCCTAGATAGAATAATCACAGCTCATCTTGTTTAGCAAAGAAATATTAAAATTGGTGGAAGGGTTAAAGAAAATATGAAGATTTTTCACCTTGAGATTGGAAGGAGTCTGGAACTCATAATCTAGAAGGGTGGTAGAAATAGAAACCTTCATATTTAAAAAGTATTTGGATATGTACTTGAAGAGCCATGACCTTCAGGGTGAGATAGATTGGGTAGATCTGCTGAGTTGTAAATTTTCTATGAGCCTGATTACTCCCATGGGAGTTTTATGTATGCAATCCCGAATGACATATGTTGCGAGGTGCTGCTGGTGAGCTCAACACTGTGCCATGTCCTCGCTATTTCCCCCTTCTTTCCACTGTGGACCTTGTGTGGGAGTAGCAGCTAAGATGGCCACAGGTCTGGGTTTGCCTCCTGTATAGGCATCAGATACATTGTGAAATCTTTCAGTAAGTGCTGAGGAATTCTGAAAGTGGGGCCAAGTGTTTGTTTAAGGAAGTGAGTCCTCCTTTTGCTCAGGAAGTTCAATTCAATGCTGTCCTCCCTACTTCATTCACTCAGCCGACTCCTCAGGTTGGGTTGGCATCCTGTCCTGTGGATGCCTTGACTTTCTTTCCCTGTCCTGTCCTCAACATCAGAAGGTGGGCTTAATTTACACTCTCTTCCTTCACCATCTCCTGTCCTGTGCTCAGAAATAATCCCATAATAATTCTGCTAAATTTCTGGAAGCAATGGAGGCATCTACAGCCAGCCTCTGGGTTCAGTACTAAATGATTGGGCTTTGAGGCCACCTCCAAGATTCTGTGAAGGCTGACAGAATCTATTCTGTTGACTTTGTTACGATGCCGATCCTGCAATTTTGCCAGGAGCTTGGAATAAGCCTTTCTGATTTTCTTTACAGAAGTTTCTTGAATCGTGATGACATTGGGATAATTCTGATCAATCAATACATTGCGGAGATGATTCGTCACGTCATTGATGCACATACATTATCGATTCCTGCTGTGCTGGAGATCCCATCGAAGGAGCACCCATACGATGCTTCTAAAGACTCCATCCTGCGGCGTGCTAAGGGAATGTTCAGTACTGATGACTTCCGGTAGATAGACTATGCAGTGCCAGTCATGCATCGCCGTTGAATTCTGTCATTGTGTTGTTTTATTGTATGTTGTACAGAGTGTTGATTCCTCTGGTCCAATGTGCAGAGTGCCGATTCCTCTGCTGTCAAATCCCAGCCACACTTTGCAGCAAGCAATCCCCACTCCCACTATGTATACATGATCCCAACCCACCATTTAGTGACCTTTTACTCACTACAAATTTGAGTATGATTTAATTTCCATTCAATTCTGTACCTGCCTTGGGAGTATTTGATGGGATTGTTTAAAGTGCAACTCTAGGCTGTAACTGGCACTGTGCCTGCCCTGGCATAAATCAATCTTGTGCTAACTATTGATATTTCAAATTGCTCCGTGCTGTGCCTATCTGAGAGAGTGGGGAACAAGGTAGACGTTTTTAAACACTGGAATTAAAGATAACAATTATTGTCTGCTGAGTTGTGATTGTGCAGAAAGCACTGCTGCTCGGGCAGATAGGATGGGCAGAAGCTCCAAGCTCTCAGTTGGGTTAGTATTTTATTGGATGGCACTAAACAGGATTGTTTGTGCTGAAAATTCAGTGTTGCTCAGGTCCCAGTTTGTGCTAGTTTTAACAGAAGCTGAATGTGGTTCTGATCTGGTCCTAGCTAGTCTTCACATTGCATATTTATGATGTTGCTTGTCCCTGATCATTATGTCAATAAATAAACTAACATTAGAGGTTGATTTTTGTCATGTGTTTCTGATTTTGTACAGAAAACTATATCCTTATTGCTTTTTTTTCAGCTTACTTTTTCTCCTGCTTTTACATTTGCTGTATTTAATTGGACTGTGTTCACTTGAATGTACCAATGCCCTCTTAATGAACATCTAACAGCCCATCTTGCACCTTGTAAACATCAGCTTATCCAAAGCAGGAAATAGTGCTTGAATATTATTCATGCTTGTCGTTACAAAAAAAAAGACAAAGTAGCATTATTGCACAAGTTCCAGATAAATTCTGTCTCAACCAAGAGAGAATCTAAATATCATGCCTTTTGATATTTATTGATAGTTCTATTGTCAAATTTCTCTGGCAACTGTTGGAGAATAGTAGGGCGTCCTAATTAGAATCTGAACTGTATCGTTCATAAGACAAATATTTTTGCTATATGAACAGGGCAAAGACAGGATAATATGTAGGAAGCGGTTCACCTTGTGATTTCCACCATCTATGATGCACAAGGCAATATAATAATCAACACAATGCCAATACAATACTGAGAACACTAATGAAGTTTGACAACAAACAGAACACTTTATTGTTCTCTATCCACCGTACTAAATATTCACTAATCCTCTCTCCCCGTCCCCCCCGACCGTTTTTGCAACAACACACCACACCAAGCTTACGGACTTTCCCCACTTAGAAGACAAAGTGCTTTAAGCACACTGAGAGATCACTTCTATTTTTCTCTCAGGCAAGGTTATCAACCATCCAGACAACAGTCATACACTAACCCCGCTTGGAAATGTATTAACATTTTGGGACTGTTTACCTGACATCTTCCATAAGTTACAGTTTTGAGAGGCCGTTTCTCAAGGAAAATAAAGAATGACAGGATTTGGTGGTTTTCTCAAATCAGGAAGTAAAATAAAATAATGCATCCATCCATTTGTCCATCAGTTCAAGATCTGGAAATGCTGGAATTTGTAATTTTATACTTAATTTCTAATCATTCCATGGTCTCACCCATCATACTTAAGTACCCCTCTGAGATCTCTGATCATCCAAATCTGTCATCTTGCACATGGCATGTTTAAACTAAGGGGCTATAGTTTGCTGAGCTCAAAGCTCTTGACTGGAATTCCATCTCTAAATCTATGAGGTATTTTCCCTACTTTCCCCAACACCCCTCTATGTTCCTCAATGTTCTGCTGTGTCTATTGGATTCTGGTTGTGCTCTGCACTGTCCCCACATCTGGTTTTAATTTCAGTTTGGTGATGTTTTACATTCTTCATCCTGCCAATCATTTTCACAGTGGATGATATGAAACTTCCCTGCCACCAATTAGCAGGAGCTGTCTTTTTAAAATTTCTGAGAGCCAAGACTAGATTTAGCAAGAGGCTGCTATTAAAAATGTAACCTTTTATATATTGGAGGGTGTAATCAGGTGACAGGGGCAATTGGCAAATGTGCAATTGGATTAAGTCTCATCTAATAAAATGTGTGATGAAACAGACTTGCAAACCCTGGAGCAGTAATAGTGCTAATTAACCAGGTTGTGTCCTCCTGTATCCCATGATATGAAGGTCGTGGTACCTGTAATTAATGGGACATTCTCAGCTCACAGTTGGATGTGTCCCCTTTAACACTTGAGGTAAAATCCAGACCGGTGATTCTTTGAAAGACATTCTCAGGAACAATTCCTTCCATCCAACTGATCATCTATCTGCCCAAAGGAAGATGGGTTATAGATGCAGAAGGTAACATTGATCAATAATGCAACAGACTCTTGTTCCCCCGTCTATGCTGCACGTTTTACATTTCCCAAGCTGTTCAGACCTCGTGCTCTGTTGTTGGAATCGGGTTTTATCGGTTTGTGAATGTAGGGAACACAAGGATCTGCTAAATAAACAAAACAGGAAATTTACAACTTGAGGGAAAGTTTGCCAAAGCTGTTGGAGAGTTCCTAAAGTACTGCCAGCTGTGATAATACAAGTATTTATTTTCCTCAGCAATTTATGGAAAGGCAAACTATTTCTGCCCATTCCCCTGCAATGCAAGCAGTGTGCACGGATGCATGTTTACAGTGCAGGAATGGAATAGCCTTTGGCTTAGGTTGTTCTTTAAAAAATGTTCCTCAAAAGTAAACCAAAACCCAGTTTCCTAATGCAGTGCTGACAGAATTTTCTTGGGATGGATTGGAATTTAAATTCCATTGGCATTACTACTGGAGATGTCTGCAGATGAGTGATGTTGGCTTTGCCAGCAGCATTCTCAAGCATTCTGAGTGCTGGCCAAAAGAAGAGTTTCAACTCCTGTCACCCACATGCAAACTACAACAATCCTTTCTCTGCATATGCTGGCTGCCAGGTTGTAATTTATTAAATCATTGCATTCCAAAACACTGGCTCTTAATAAGAAAAAATGCATTTAGTTCACATCAGTTTTAGATTAATCAGTCTTAAAACTACTCATTCTTAAAAAGTGTAGATGCTGTCAGTATTCTGATATTTTTTGTAGATTTTGAGTCCTTGTTAAATCTGACCACATTCTTGTAATTACTCTATTGCTATATAGAAGAGCCAACTGAATTAAAAAATTCTCAGAGATCAATGATTTGATGTAGAATTGATTGAAGCCACAGCACAGAAACATATCATTAGGACCAATTGATTACTGACAGTGTCTGTGGCCCACCTGAATCTACTCAAATCTCTATTTTGTTTCTCTTCCCTTCTAGGCCATTAATTTATCTAGTGATACAATTGTATTAATGCCGTTCTACTAGAATTTCTTGTGGAGTGCATTCCAAATTATAACATCTTTGTATATAAAGTAGGTTCTCGTGAATTTCTTATTGGAGTTGTTTGTATCTGATTTTAATTTATGGATTTTTATCTGGTTAACACTGCATGTGGAAACATTCCCACCATGCTTATCCTATTAAACACTCAAAGTCAAAGCCCCAGGTCAGGCTGACCTTGATTATCTGATCTCCACGGCAAGCACTTTGCCCAACTCTTGTATTGGCCCTATTCTCATTCCACGGACATCCTCACTTAGCACCAGACCCCTCAAACCGGCCCCTCTTCAATTCTGAAGTCTCAGAACATACATCACCTCCCAAATACCCTAAAGAAGCCCATATTCTCTCCAGCAGTTATTTATTTTAGCTGATGAAAGAAAAGCAAGGGTAACTTTTCATCTCAACATTGATTCTTGAATTATGTTTGACACACGGGTAGATTATTGCCAGACACTATTTGAAAGCAGAATAGAACACCCTGCCACTATCATACTGCACAAATAGGAATGAATTTCTAGGCAGAGGAGTCTACAGCAAAATAGACCATTCTGCCCAATAAATTTATGATTGAGTGTTTATACTTGGCGCATAATTTCTCTCACCAGGCTTATTGTTGTATCCTTTGTTTTTTTCCCTTATTAGAAACAGAAACATAAAAAATAGGTGCAGGAGGAGGCCATTTGGCCCTTCGAGCCAGCACCGCCATTCATTGTGATCATGGCTGATCATCCACAAGCAGTAATTCGTGCCTGCCATCTCCCCATATCCTTTGATTCCGCTAGCCCTAGACTAAATTCCGCTAGCTCTATCTAACTCTCTTTTAAATTCATCCAGTGAATTGGCCTCTACTGCTTTCTGTGAAAGAGAATTCCACAAATTCACAACTCTCTGGGTGAAAAAGTTTTTTTCTCATCTCAGTTTTAAATGGCCTCCCCTTTATTCTTAGACTGTGGCTCCTGGTTCTGGACTCCCCCAACATTGGGAACATTTTTCCTGCATTTAGCTTGTCCAGTCCTTTTATAATTTTATACATTTCTATAAGATAACCTCTCATCCTTCTAAATTCCAGTGAATATAAGCCCAGTCTTTCCAATCTTTCCTCATATGAGACCCGTCATCCCGGGGATTAACCTCGTGAACCTACACTGCACTGCCTCAATAGCAAGGGTCCTTCCTCAAATTATTCTTTCCAAACTTTTCCTTAAATGTATCAATACATTAACTACTGTTTGTCGGAATGATTTCCGTATTGCCACAACTCTGTAAAGAGATTTCTCCTAATCTGTGAGCTTTTTACATTCGATTACATCGGAGATACTAGAACAGTGGTATTCTGCCCAGCCAGTTTAGGGTCCATTCATATCAACTCCCGTCTTTTGGCGAATTCACACTTCCCTACGTCAGTCTCATTGTTCATGTCATTTCCTGTTGCTTATTACAATTGTTAGTGTAATATTGATTGCTTAGATACCAGCATGGGCACCTCATCAGTATGCAGGGAGCCTTGGTTTTGCTGCCTGTCCTGTGCTCTCCTTTTTAGTGTCCCACGTTTCACAAAACCTGTGTATAAGGCCTGCTGAAGACCTGCAAATATGGAACGAAAGCTCAACATGGACACACAGGTGCAAAACTTCTGGAAAGAAAGCATCACAAAAGAGGATCTGCTAAGGATGTGTTGGTTGAGACATTTCAAGGGAAACCTCAGCCAGCCACCAGAAAGAGAAATTGTGCGTAAGAAGATACCCACGCTTCCGCACATACCCCTCCAGACCCAAGAACCAAAAGCACAGGAAAAAGTGGCAGCCCAATCAGAGAAGGAAAAGTGCAAAAAGTCGACAGTTGAGAAGAAAGCAGCAAATGAGTCTTTGAATGATATGAGGCCAGTCACCCCCGAGGTGCGGGCCCTGCTGTACGATGGATTCTCAAAAGAGGATAAAGGCAGATACCTATACCTAAAAGCCCGAAAGAAGAAAGGCCCCAGTGAGAAATACGAGTTCCCTCTCACTTCCTCCTGGAATTATGGCTGGAAAATAGGTGAGAGTCAATAGGCCGGGCTAATTGGGAACGATGAGATCTGTATTGTCGGACAAAGATAATTATTTCCATACACAGTAATAATGAAGGGCTGGAATAGATTTCCATTTTGATGCACGTTGGGCAGTATTGCTGGGCAGATCCAGTCCAGATATTGGACAGGGCAAGAGTTGGATCACATGAAGGGTTGCTGATCACACTGACAAGAGGAAGCAGGCTGTTGTCTGGATGGTTGAAGACCTTGCCTGCAAGGACATGAATCAAATATCATCCAATGTCAGGACATCAATCCAATCCAGACACACAGCATTGTTTTGCAGCATTGCTATTCTCTACATTTGAGTGCAAAGTTTCTTTCATTCGGGTTGAATATAATCAGGCTGTCTTCAATATGCTTTAGTTCCATGCTCTTTTATAAAATTTGAATTTTAAATTAGGTTAATTTCAAGCATCTCAAAGCAAATCCGTCAAACTCTTCCAAAGCAAGTACAGCATGGATTAGACATCATGCAAAATTCCTTTAATAGTGTCCATAACTCTGAGTGTCAAGATAGTTATGGAAAAGGATAAGGAAGGACTAGAAATTAAGATACTGATTTTAATATAAGATAGGACCTGGTAAATATAGACTGGACACGGCCTATTGTAGGTCAGTATATCTGTCTGTGATGCCATGCATTAGAGTACCTGTATTCCTAGATCCTTCTGTTCTACAACACTACTCAGGACCCCACCATTCACTGTGAAGGCTATACCCTGGTTTGACTTCCCAAAATGAAACACTGCGCACCTATCTGCATTAAACTTCATTAACCATTCCTCAGCCCACTTGCCCAGCTGATCACGAGCCTGCAGTAATTTTTGATAACTACCATCACTATTTATAATACCACTCACTTTAGTGCCATCTGCAAACTTACTAATCATGTCTTGTACATTCTCATCCAAATCGTTGCTATAAACCAAACCGCAATGGGTCCAGCACCGCTCCTTGAGGCATATCACTTGTCATAGGCCTCTAGTCCGAAGAAGCCTTCCACCACCACCCTCTGCTTCTTTCCACAAAGCCAATTTGCCATCCAGTCAGCCAGCTCTCTGGATCCCATGTGATCTAACCATCCAGAGCCTACCAGGCGGAAATTTATCAAAGGCCTTGCTGAAGTCCCTATAAACGTCTATGCTTTGCCCTCATCAACCTTTTTGGTTACCTCTTCAAAAAACTCAATCAAATTCGTAAGATACGATCTGCATGTACAAATCATGCTGACTATCCCGAATCAGCCTTTCTACCCAAGTGCATATATACCTGTGTAGGAAAAAACTGCAGGTTTAAATCGAAGGTAGACACAAAATGCTAGAGTAACTCAGCGGGACAGGCAGCATCTTTGGAGAGAAGGAATGGGTGACGTTTCAGGTCGAGACCCTACTTCAGACTTCTCGACCCAAAACGTCACCCAGTCCTTCTCTCCAGAGATGCTGCCTGTCTCGCTGAGATACTCCAGCATTTTGTGTCTACCTTTGCATATATACCTTATCCCTCAGAATCCTTTCTTGTAACTTACCTACCACAAATGTTACACTCAGTGGTCCATAGTTCACAGGCTTTTCCTTGCAACACTTCTTAAAGTGCCCTAGATTGTGAAACAGCATCCCCTTTCCCATCAGAACTGCCCCCTCCATCGACTCTTTTAAGTCAAGGCCAAAAACTTATCTATACTCCCAAGCCTTTCCTGATGTTCTCTGAGTGAGGGCTACATGTATATATGTATGTAGTTTGTTTTGTTTATGCTATTCTTATAACAAATGTAAAGCACTTTGGCCAACGAGTTTTTTTTAAATGTGCTATATAAATAAATGTGACTTGACTTGACTTAAATAAAGGCTCAACATTAGCCACCATCCAGTCATCCAGCTCCTCACCAGTGTCTAATGATGATTCATACATCTCAGACAAGGCTCCCGCAATTTGTTCGCTTGCTTCACACAGAGTCCTAGGATATATCTTCCCGCCCTTCCCCCCCACCCCCACATCAGTCAGAAGAAGGGTCTCAACCCGAAATGTCACCTATTCCTTCGCTCCACCCGCTGAGTTTCTCCAGCATTTTTGTCTATCTTTGATTTTTCCAGCACCTGCAGTTCTTTTTTAAACCTAGGATATAACTGATCAGACCCGGGAGATTTATCCGCAATTGTCCTCAGGATATCTCCATTAACTGCCCAAAGTTCCCTAGCCCTCATGTTTTTCTCCATTGTAAAAACAGAGGAGATATACTCATTGAGGACCTTGCCTCTATCCTGTGGCTCCACACTTACACTCCTACATGGATGTTCCGAGGTTGTTCAGCTGCTGCTCCAGTTCCCTAACACAGTCGTCAATGAGCTGCGGTTGGATGCACCTTGCTCAGGTGTTGCCCTGAGGGACACCGGAAGTCTCCCCGACATCCTACATCATGCAGGAGGAGCACACGACTGCCCTCTAACTGCTGTTTCTACAGCACTAGACCAAGGAAGATTTACGAAAGATAGAAAAAAACAGAGTGTACCTTATCCCACTAATGTTGCATAGGGAAGCTTAGTGGTATTTTCAGCTTGGAACTTGAAGAGCGCCATGCTTTGTGCTGTGCTCTTCTTCATCACTGTGCTCAGTACTCATCCAAGAGTGCACTTTGGATGATCTATATTAGAAAGGAGTGAGCACCTGGTAGGAATGGGATGAATGCTTCAATCAATTGCTGTGCTTCTTTCCCAACAGAGGATGATATTGAGTACAAGAAACCAAACTTTGGGCGGACGGCCTTAGTGGAAACGGCTTTCTACAGAAGAAACGGGATCTTCACGAAACCAGAAGCAGATGCTTTAAATTGATTGAGCGTAGGTTGTGGAATAGGATGGCCTGCAGGGCATGTTTCCAGATTGGGCTCTACTCCAGGTCACATAGAACAGGACCTTTGGGCTGCGTTTCTGCTGGTTCGGGAGATGTGTGAATCAATCAATAACTACCTTGCATCTTAAACAGATTCTGAGGTAAACAGTCCAATAAAACTTTAAGATAAATGTGTATGGGCATGGTTTCTCCTTTGGGGATGAATAGAGAAGGTCATGTTCTCCAAGCGAGAGCCACAAATTCACAAAGAGAGTTTGGGAGACAGTCATCATGTTCAACAAGGTAAAGTCCCCATCTTTTTTCTGAGAGGAGTTTGCTTCCTCAAAGGACAGGGACATTCTCTGAGACAATGTTCCCCTGAGAGGTTCACATACTCCAAGAGAGTCATATTCCTTGAAGGGCAGGGACTTGTCTCAAACATTCCCAAGCGTTGTTTTTTCCAGTGGCGGTGCAAAGCACTCTCTCATAAATTGGTTTGTTTCATAACTGGGACTGGGACTGCTTCATGGTTGGCTATTCAAAATGCTGTTCAATAAGTTGTGAGTCTTATGTGTCCGATCAAAATTTCTTTCTTAACCTATACTGAAATTTCATTCATGGGTGCCTTTCTTCTTTATAGGAAGGAGGCACAAGTGGTTGGTGTGGTGTGCATTTCACAGTGATTTAGTTTGGGCTATGCTTTGGAAAAGATGGATTGGGGTGGCGATACAATTAACTGAACTCCTGCAGGAAATTCTTGTGGGAAAGGACAGACTGTATTTAGGTAGGGACCCACACACACGGCGAGCCCTGCAGATCCCAATACATTGGTTAGTACGGGAATAGCTAATGTAACATTTACTCTTCCAATAAAGGAATCTCTGCTGGGTCACACAATATTCTTTACCACCAACTTTACCTCCAACCTCTTTCATATTTGTATCTCAACGGATATTAATTCTCACCCTGTCTATCCCTATTTATCACCATTGCACACTATCTTTCTCCATCTCCAGGCCTTGAATATTTCTCTTCCTCTGTCAATCCACAATCCTTGTGTCTTTCTTTTTCATCTATATCCTTTCATTATCAGTCATCATTCTCAATCCTAGTGTCTCTCTATCCATCCCCAATCCCACAGCATCTCTTTCTCTCTCCGTTCCCAAAACTACATCTCTCTCCCTCCACCCCTAATCCAACAACATCCCGCTCCCTCCAACTCCAATCTTACAGCATCTCTCTCCCTTTTCCAACAGCAACTTCAGTACAGCCCTCGCTCTATTTGAACCCAAAATCTATTGGATAATAGATAAGCAAGTATCTGCTATTTGTTCTCAGGTAGTTAGCGATTCCCTTCAGTTCATGGAAACTATTCTCTCTATGTGTGGAACTGTCAATGCTATCTTGAGTTCTACTGAGTTAGTCCAATAAACACTGGCTTTGGCAACTTTCTCCCTCCTCTCTCAGGTATTTCCATTATTGACCTCTCCATATCAGTGATCTGGAATTGAGGTAAACAAGAAATGTGTTTGTAGTTTCAGCAGAGAAGGTTTAGGCAACAACAGCATCAGAAACAACCAGAGTCTGTTTCATCGTTTTTCACAGAACAGAACCTGACCCTGAATAGAATGAGCAGCTGGTCATATGTCACTGCTGGGGTTAATGTGTCACATGGCTGTCAGAACCTGCATAAGCTTGATCCACCTTAGAAAGGGTGAGGTTCAGTTTCACTTGATTGATTCATGGGACATAGAGTCAATCTTTGAATAAAGGTTTGAGTGCAATTAAGAAGAGTGAGAGATGATACCAATGAAACCTATTAAACCTTTACTGGGTGACAGGAAAACTGCTGAAAAGCTTTTCTTCTTGGCTGGAGTGCAGAGTCAGGGATTTAAGATAAGTGATTGGCTACTTAGGTCTGAGATAGAGACTTTCTTCATTCAATTAGTTGTGAATTGTTGGAATTATCTAAACCAATGGTCCACTGTCCATGAGTATCTTCATGGGTGAGATTGAAAGATTTTGAACACTTAGGGAACCCAAGGATATGAAGAGAGGACAGGAAAGAGGAGGGGGGAGAAAATCAGCCAGCTACATTGGACAATGGAGCAGGTCAAGGGCTCTGTCGAGTAGTTACCTCCTGTTCATATTCCTATTTCTGTGGAATAGGGCTTGGGCCAAGACCCCACTCCTCAGTCTTCAGTTAAACAATGAGACTAAACCCGTTCTAAATCCTTTCTTAAAGAGACCATTCAAAACAATGGGTTGAGGGAATCTGTTACATGGATTCCTGGACGTTGGACCTCCTTTGAATGTTCACTTCGATTCTTCCCATCAGTAAAATCCTTCGTTTCCACAGGATTGAACAATTCATTAAAACTGGCTGTGTTCCTATGAAGAGGTGCAAAGGTAAAAACGACCGACCATTATAACTCCGCCCATCCCCACTATCTTACACCAACAGCTCCACCCCTCACCTGCTACACCTTCATCTGTTACCCCACTATCATGTTTCTCACACCCGACCCCTCAAATATACCTCCTAGACCATCTGTCACCTTTCAAATGCTAACTTCTGCTCTTCAACTCCGTATATCCATCCCTCACCCTTCAATTGCTATCCCATAGCAATACCCTCACACGAACCTCTCAAATGTACCTTACAACACATTCCTCACCCTCAACTCCTTAGCATTAATCTTAAAGCTTCATCCCGATCCCTTAACTGGATATTTTACCTTATATCTTCAACCCCACACAATCATAACTAATCCCATAAACCAACCAGTCATTCTCAAGCCCTCAGCTCAACTCCCACCCTCACACTGCTCATTGTTATACCTCTGTTGCAATCCTCCTCACCCTACACCCCTCACTAATATACTGCATTTAAATCTCCACCACCATCACCACTCTAACTCTCCACCCCTTCTTCTCTCTCTCATGTCATTCCATTCACCTCTAACAACCCCATCCTTGCCCCTTGAACACCATCCCTCAATATTATTATAACCTCTGCCCCATCTTCAGCTTCACCCCTTAATCCACTGCTCAAGTCCTCCATCCCACTCTTCAATTAAACAGGAGCTTTCCTACCTCTCGCCTTTTGATCTCAGAATGAAGGTACGTTCCTGCCGAAGTTGTTCCAAAGTTTCCCTGACCTTAGTCCTCCAGTGAACAGATTCCTAATGCAGGACACAAACAGGCACTGTCAATTCCCAAAACAACGGAGTCACACTGAAGGGTTAAAGAGGGGGGTTGGGATTCAGAGAGTTAAAATATCACAGGGGTAAGGTGTACAATGAATGAGACAATGGAAGGAGACTGGGAAAGTGTATGTGTGTGTGTGTGTGGGGGGGGGGGGGTAGCATAGAAGTGACGGCGCAGGTGGGGGTAAATTGGAGGCAATTCAGAGGAGCGAGGGACCTAAGATTTAATGTTTAGGGGACCAGTCATGAGCTCAACCCTCTAGTGTTCTAAATCTATGGCTATTCCTGGGGATTTGGACTGATGATCCAACAATATGCTCAAATTTCGCCAGGGCAGCATGAAATTTAAATGAAGTAAATCTGAACTTAAATGTCAGTAATAGCAATGACGATCATTAAACTACCACAATATTATACACAGTCATCTAGTTCACAAATGTTCTTTAGAGAAGGAATCCTGTAGTCCTTACTCGGATTATTGGTGAGTTTCAATTGTCATCTGAAACACTGAACAAACAGTTACAGCAAAGAGGTGGGATAATTTGAAGCAGGAAAGAAATGGATGGATCTCCTGGCATGGAACTAGCATCTGCTTTTGACAACTCAAAGTCATAGTCCCAGTCGATTGCGTAAAGTCTAAACTTGCTGACATTTAGGCATGTGCGACAATAGTGAGAGTCATCTTACCGACTCGTCCAGCACCAACCTAGCATTTAATCACTATCATCATCAATCCTGGGCATGTCATGTACCACCATGGATGTGCTGTTGGCAGCTTGTGGTCCAGGTATTGTAAGTCTTCTCCTTTGTCTCTATATTATTTTTATAAAATGGGGACCAGAACTGTACACTACTAGTATGCCCTAACCAGCTTTCCATAAAGGCTTAGGGTCGTGTCATGTCCTTTGTTTTCCGTTCTATCCCTTCAGAAATCACCCTAATGCTTTGTTTGTTTTCTGTAAAGGCATTGCTAACATGTTTACACCTTTTAGTGATTCCTTTGATCCTCCATATATTGGACCGCATCTTCCTAGGTAAAGTGGAATTGACATCAAGACAGCATTTGATTGAAAATGGCAACAGTGAGACCCTGTAAAATTGAAGGTAATTGGTTATCAGGGAAAACTGGGAGTCATATTGCGAAGGAAAATGATTGTGGTTTTTGGAGGCTTTCTCAGTGTCAGGAAATCCTGCAGGAGCTCCCGAGGAAATTGTTCAAACTATCATTCATTACTTTAAATCAATAAAATTCTTCCAGGATAACAGGATATTTGTTGATAGCACAATATTCGGATTCATTTGCAGTCCCTGAACTACATTCAGATTTGAGATGATAAGTGACATGACAAGTTAACTATGCTGCCACAAAAATTACAGGCAATTAATGATCTTCTCCAAAAATAGTGTGTCTAACCTTCGTCCCTATAATGGTCACATCATGTACCGCTAGCATCTTGACCAGAAAATAATAGGGTCATCTTGTCGCATGTGTGTTGTGGTTATAAGATCAGGTCAGAGACTGGGTATTCATTGATGAGTGACTCATCTGCTGACTGTCCAAAACCTTCAACAAGAAACAAGAGTGTGGTGCAATACTCTACACTTGTCTCGATGAATGCAGCTCCCAAAACACTCAAATTCAACGGCTTCCAATAAAAAAGATTTTGCTTGATTGGCCATCGCGCTAAAGATTCACTACATCAATCCATTTGCACTGGGCTACAGTGTTTCAACATGTACACAATATAATGCAGTAATATATTTAAGGTTTAATGACCATCTCTCCTAAATTGTGACCTCAACTACTTGTCAGTTCAAGGGCAGCAGATGTAGGGTAAAACTAACATTGTTACCCTCCCCTCTGTCACACAACATCCTGACTTGGAAACTATCATTGTTCTTTTATTCTAAGATGGTGAAAATTTAAAAATTCTTGACCTAACTGCACTGTGGAAGTACTTTTACCTCATGCTGTGGTTGACAAATATGACTAATGGCTAACTCTCCTTCAACAGATTGGGCAATAATCTAGAAGAAGCATAATGTAGGAAAGTGCAAAATTATCAACCTTGATAGAAAATATGGAAAACCAGTATACTTTTATGAAAGGTAAGACTTGTGTGTTGATATTTAAAGAGCTTTGGATGTCCATGTGCACAAACAAGTTGCATACAATTAACAAGCAGATTACAATGGTGTTTTTGTCCTTATTGTTTGGAGTATGAGAAGGAGGTGTGGTCAAAATTCATAATGTTTTTGGTGATTTCACAATTTCAGTAGTGTACACATATTTAGTCTTTTTTACACTTGGAAGAATTGTTGGAATGATTTTTGACCTATGAGGGTTTGAACAGAATGGGCCCCTATTCCCCATAATTTAGAAGAATGAAAGGAGCTCACTGAAATTGAAGGCGACTTGCCCGGGAAATGCTGAGAGGCTCAAGACACAGGAAGCAAAATTCAGCTATGGGCTATTAGGGCAGGATGATCTTCAAAGCCAGGGATAGGGAATGAGGTTGGGACTGCTGTGAGAAAGGTGGGGGTGTAAAACAAATGGACTTCAACAGGAGATGGAGTGGACTGGATGGGATGATGAATTTCCCAACACAGACAGTTGTAACTTTGAACTGTCCCCCTCAAGGGAATGTGATGCTTAGTCATTGACTATATTGAAGACAGATCAATGGCTTTTAGGCACTGAGGAAATCAAGGATTGTCAGGAGAGTGGGAAAGTGATGTTGAACACTGCCTGACATTGAATGGCAGAGTAGACCTGATTGAACATGAATGATCTTAAATTCACCCATTTAGGCCTATTCTTCCTAATCTACAACTAAACTTGGCAATTCCTGACAATGAAACACTGCCATCAAAGCCAATTCTGTCAGACCCTTAACCCTTCTATTATGCCCCTCCCTTAAATCTCCCCATTTGGCACATGGGCCCCCTTTCCTGCATTCTCTAGGTTCTGGAAGTGGGTGCTGTGTAATGGAAAAGTCTAAGCAATCTCATAATCCATGGGTCCTGTGAGTTAAATTTTCTCTCTGGTTCATAATGTCTCACCTTGAGCAGGTCTTCAGTGAGACAATCCTGTCCATATGTCTGAGGGAATGGTCTGTCAATAGCTGATATCCTGTTCCGAGCAATGGAAAGGCCCTCCAGTACCTAGAAGAGAGATAGCGATCAGAGATGGTGAGGTAGGGATTAACGTTGGACAGGACCTAAATTTGTAAACACAAAAAGGCAGCAAATAACAAGGACATTAACTACTGGACAGTGAGAATGAGCTCAGACAAGCAAGGGAGAGAAGAGGTGAAGAGCCTTGGGTGTGGGAATGCAGTATGAACCCCAAGTGAATGGAGACTGGGCTATACACTGTTTTCTAGTGTCAAGCACTGGACTGCACACTGACTGCCATGATTGTGGTGGGATGCACATCAATGGTTTGAATGAATGAGGTTGTAGCACTTGATGTGATCCCAATAAATTCTGAAATGAATGACAAAACTGTTTCTGTGCTGCTGATATGTGCCGTCAAGTGTGAATGTTGATCCTCCAGGGTCAAAGAAATCCCAGGATGTGCCTGACCCTAGCCAACTGTGGATATCAAAGGTCATGAGATCAGATGGAGTTGTTATTAGGTATTGGTGCATGTTCCAATTTTAAAGCCTTGTTGAACTGGGATGGAAGGAGTCTAGGACCTCTCGGGAATAGGAGGTCTTTTTTGTACCAGGCGCAAGACAACACAGGTAAAGGAATGCAAACACCAACCCGCCCATCTGGCATCCTCTGATTGTGACCCAGGACCTTTATTCATTGCTTCACATGAGACACCCTAGGCCTTGGGGCAGGGAACTGCTGTCCCCACTCTTGTATCTTAATGGTGTCCTAAGATGACCAAATGCTGTCTCCTAAGAAGGCCACTCAGGTGCTCATGATCCCTGGGATGAAGCTGAAAGTGGACCATGCTGGGATGATCAGGAGATCTGGTCACCGTGGTCAGTGCCCCAGTCAGGAGCCACTCACCCGTAGTGTCTGCCTCTCCTTCTCTCTCCTTCGCTTCTCTTCGGCTTTCCTCTGAACATGTGCCAGACTCCTCAGGACATGCTTCTTCTCTTCTTCTGATATTAATATTGTGTTCGTCTTACACCGAGGGCCACCTATGTGAGACTACACACCAGAGAAAACACAGTCACCCCTCAAACCACCAGCACAAATGACCAAAGGGAAACTACTTCATGTCATGGGGTGTGCAGCCTGTCCCTCCCCATGCCGGAGCCTCACGTAACACACAGTTCCTGCCCAGTCCTATAGCATCTACTTTCCCACATCCCCACATCTTGCATTTCTCCACCCACCACTGTTTTGTTTCTGTCTCTCTCGCATCTGCTAGACTAATCACTGGAAGATCAACTGCGATTTTTGGTGGCTGATAAACTCAGCTAGAATCAAAATCAGTAACAGAGAGAGAATGTAAAATTCCACACTCAATGGTTGGAGATGTACAGCAAATGGAAAAAACATGACAAAGTTCCCTGCATTCTGTGTGGGGGTGGATTATATTTTAAATTAGTGCCCATGTTTAAAGTGCTGTAACCATGGAAACACCTGCACTACTGATCAAGATTCCAAGTAGTTAGTGAATGAGCTACTAACGGCCATAGCACGGGATAAGATTAACAATCACCAGGTGAGACCTGGGTTAGTGGCTCAAAGTTCAAGGCAAGTCAGTAAGTTAAACCTGTAGACCCTTAATCATAGCTGACTACCAAAAATGGCAAACATCACATGGCTAAGGAATTTCACACTAGGATCTAAATTCCATGCAATGAGGTTATTCACATCAGCCATCCAGAACCACCTTTTTGCACAGTTGATGTCTCAATTTTACTAAACACATTCATCACAGACGTGAAAATGTGTCGCCCAACTGACAGCTTGCAATGGGCCAGCACATCTAGAAACAGAAGCACTCAGAATAGGACCAAGTGGAAGGCCTGGTCCACAGCACAGTGAAAGTGAATGATTAATAATTTAGACATATTTCACCCTTTACTTTGGGAAACAATGCAAAATGATTAGCACGAATAATAATACAGCAAAAATGGAAAGAACGAGAGATGATTCCTCAAGAGAATTAAAATAGTTGTAATAGATGAGACGAGGGACTGCAGAATCTGGAGCACCAAACAATCTTCGGGGGGAACTCAGCGGGTTGAGCAGCGTCTGTGGAGGAAACTGGACAGTTGACATTTCAGAAGTCCAGATGAAGGTTCCCAAATTCGAATCGTGACTATCCATTTCCCTCCACAGATACTGGTCAACCTGTAGTTGCTCCAGAAGTTTGTGAAATGGTTTGGGCAAATATTACTTAATTATAGGGCTGAATGCTCTTCTAGAGTCAAGAGTGTTTTATTGTCACATGTCCCAGATAGAACAATGAAATTCTGTTACAATTAGATGTAAAGGAAAAAAAAACAGTAAGTTAATTAGTGTCTGCGGGAAAGAGAAGTAGACGAATCTTTTGTCAGAACTGGGAAAGATGAGAAAAATATATAAAATTTCAAAGAAGATGGAACAGAGAAAGGATAGGATAAAAAGAATATGTGACAGGGTGAGACCAGATCAAATGGGTTAATGTGATGTTGATTATACTTATTTGTGTGTGTTGCTTATAGCAAGACTATGGGATATGCTCAGCAGGTCAGGATGAACTAATAGAGAGTAAAACTGTGCCAAAATCACAGGTGGATAAATTTCAGCAGGAATGACCAATGCTGATAAAGACAGAAAACCAAGTTACCTAAGGCTGGAGAACTCAACGATGAGTCTAAAAGGATGCAACATGCTCAAACAAAAGATGAGTTGTAACTCCTACAAGCGGACCCCTAAATTGGAAGAAGTGCTATGTGAGACATTGCTTCACCAGGAAAGACTACTTGGGTCTCTGGAAAATTGGAAGGGAAGGGATGAGGACAGTGTTGCATCTCCTGTGAAAATGAATGGGAAACGGGTTAGACCTATGTTTTCCGTTGTAGTGAATAATGGGCGGCCGATTAGGAATTTGTACTCGGGTAAGGTATACATAATATTAAATGCATCCATAACTATGTTGGGGCACAAGTATCTACAAGAGAAGGCTATAGTGACTGCTGTCACCAAGTAACACATAATATCCCATGACAGCAAACCCACATGGGCTGAGACAGTAAAATATTAACTCTCACCGAGTCTCTGGACTTTAAATCAGGCCCATCTCCTTGTTGCTGCTTTTGTGTCTGGTCTTGCTCGCTCTTGGACATGGCTTTCACTGAGGCTTGATCTAATGGAATATGCAGAGCCATTTCTCCCTGTTGTGACTGGCTGGCCGGATGATCAACAGAAATCTCTAACATTTGCTCTCCATTCTGAGCCACAGAAACAACATCCTTTCAAAAAGAAAACACAGACCAATGGAAAGCTCGGCAAACACAGCAATGTCCGTAATCACCCCTGGCCCCATATCCAGCCTTTAAACATTGTCAGACTTCCCCTGAGGGCCATCAATCAATATCCAGCAGCTCCCCTTTGCCCTGGTTATATATTCTGATAGCGAGGTTGGGTGAAATTCCTGTCATTTACTCTGCACCAAATCCAAAGCCTTTAAAGGGTTCAGTGCTCAGAGCTGCTCACCGTTCATCAGGTAGGAATGACAAGTGTAGCTATTTTTATAACTTTTACCTTTCTGATTACCTTTTGTACCTATTTATGAAATTATATTGAGAAAGGCAAAGCAAAATCTCTTTGGTCTTCTAACAGTCCTATGTTTCCATCATTTAGAAAAAATTAATGAATAACTCAATATTCACCTATTATGTGCAGTTTTGGTCTAATTTGAGGAAGGACATTCTTGCTATTGGGGGAGTGCAGCATAGGTTCACCAGGTTAATTCCTGGGATGGCGGGACTGACATATGATGAAAGAATGGATTGACTGGGCTTATAATCACTGGAATTTAGAAGGATGACAGGGAATCTTAGAAACATATAAAATTCTTAAAGGGATTGGACAGGCTAGATGCAGGAACAATGTTCCCGATGTTGGGGGAATCCAGAACCAGGGGTCACAGTTTAAGAATAAGGGGTAGGCCATTTAGGACTGAGATGAGGAAAAACTTTCAGCCAGAGAGTTGTGAATCTGGAATTATTGGCAGAAGGCAGTTGAGGCCAATTCACTGGATGTATTCAAGAGAGAGTTAAATATAGCTCTTAGGGCTAACGGAATCAAGGGATATGGGAAGAAAGCAGGGATGGGGTACTGATTTTGGATGATCAGCCATGATCATATTGAATGGCTGTGCTGACTCGATGCGTCGAATGGTCTACCCCTGCACCTATTTTCTATGGCTCTATGTTGAAATTCATTAGTCATGATTTTTCTGTTCACTTCATCTATTTGCCCTTCTGTATATGTTGTTAACCTTCCTGTGATCACAGTCATTGATAATTATAATCAACACTTGTGACCACATGTAGGTGTTGGTGGACCCCAGCCAATTACATCTGGCCACCTGAACATCTGTCACAAAAATAGTTCACTATTTCTCCCACTATTTGTGTGTTACAAACCTTAACCATGTAGGTGCAGAAATTTCATTTTGATGTTACTTGTCAATAATTTTTAAGTTTCTGTTTTTAGTTACTGCCCAAATTACCAGAACATATAATTGTTCCTTGCAAAACAGCTCATAATTTTGAGTCGCTCTTTACGGTCTCCCCTGATTTCCTCTCGATCCATGGAATTCTCAGTTTTATGGGTAGATTGTGATGTAAAAATAAGATATCCTGGAAATATTTGACAGGTCAGGCAGTGGACGGTTCAGGTCAGGGACCTCGCACCCGAGCTGGGCAAGTGAGGAAAACAAGTTAGTTTTCAGCTGGGAAAAACATAGGAAATACAATTAATATGTTTGTAAATAGTTTATTGAAAGAATAATTTAATATAAGTCGTTAGTTGTTACTAGTATGGGTTTGTTATTTATTTTTGGAAGGAGTGTGTGAATACCTTCAAGAGCTACGTGGTATAACTCTAGATGTTTTGTTGTGCCAGCTACTGTTCAATATTATCTGCATTCAATGAAGTGTTGAGAGAGCAGCTGAGTGGAGGAGCAGCATGGTAGGTTTAAAAACCAGCTGTTGGCATCCCAGAATGACTGCTCCTTGTGGTGTATAAAAGAAAGGCAGGTAATAGTGGAGTGGCCTATTGGGAGTGGGTATGTTGGGAGAGGCTGTGTGTTGAAGCTAAGTGCTTTGTTGAGGGTAAGTGTTGAGACTTTGGCTTGTGAGGCTTTGGCAAGGAGGCTGAAGGTAAAATAAGGTGGGGTGGGGGGGTTTCCACAAGTTCCTCCAGCGGCAGTGCAGAAAGAAATGACAGTTAGACCACTGGTGCGGTCCTCCTGCAGGATGTTGAAAGTCAGGGAGACTTCCAGTGTTCCCGACACCACACCCGTGGGGAGTGTGTACATCTGCAGCTCCAGACTGGCTGCGTGAGGCAACTGGAGCTGTGGCTGGTGACCGAGAGTGTCATAGATAAGAGTTATAGTGAGATGGTCACACCTAAGGTGCATGCAGAAAGTAAATGGGTCACTATCCGAAAAGAGAGTTGGTAGATAGCGCAAGAATCCCCTCTGACCATTCCCTTGAAAACAAGTATACCCTTTTGGATACTTTTGGGGCGATGACCTTTCAGGAGAGAACAACAGCAGCAGCAGCAGTCAGATCGTGCCGGTGAACCTGGATTTAAGGCACAGTGAAGGAAGAGTAAAGTAATGCAGAGCAATATTAGTAGGAGACTAATTAGGTGGACGATTCTGTGACCACAAACAGGACTCCAGGATGGTGTGTGGCAGTGGCCTCCCGGGTGTCAGGGTCCAGGATGTCTTGCAGATGCAGAACATTCTCAAGGAGGAGGTGGAACAGCCAGACGTATCAGGGAGGAGAGTGAGCAGCTGAAGTTTGAATGTAAGGGGAAAGTATAATGTCATTGGCAAGGCCCTTAACAGGATTGATGTACAAAGGATCTCGCTGAAAATGGCAACACAATAAAGTGGTAAAGAAGATCTGGACATTGGGTATAAGAGTCAGGAAGTCATGTTGCAGCTTTATAGGACTTTAATTCTGCTGCATTTGTGTGCAGTTCTGGTTGCACCAATACAGGAAGGACATGGAGGCTTTGGAGAGGCAGCAGAAAAAGTTGACCAGCATGTTGCCTGGATTAGAGGATATTAGCCATAAAGAGAGGTTGGACAAATTTAGATTGTTTTCTCTGGTACATCATACATGGAGGGGAGACTGGATAAAAGTATATAAAGTTACCTGAGACATAGATAGGGTAGATAGTCTGAACGTTTTTCCCAGGGTGGAAATGTCAAAGACTAGAGGGTAAAGCTTTCAGGTGAGAGGTTCAAAGTCTAAAGGAGTTTTGCAGGGCAAGATTCTTTCACACAGAGAGTGGTGGGTTCCTGGAAAGCACTACAGGGTGTGATAGTGGAAGCACATGGATAAATGCAGGGAAATGTAAGGATATGGATCATGTGCAGGCAGAGATTTGTTTACCTTGGCATCCTGTTCGGCATGAACATTGTGAGCAGAAGGGCCTGTTATGTTGATTAAGTAGACATATCTAGGTTTGGTTTACCAAATAGCAATATAAAAAATGTCCATGGATGCTTCAGTGATGTTCTCTGTAGACTAATAGCTTGAATACCAAACAATATCATCCCATTTTCCATTGCAGTAGAACATTGTGAAGCTGGCCAAGGGAATATTGAGGAAGGTTAGATCATCACATCCCAACCTCTGTTTGAGCATCCTACATGTTGTAAGACGATGGGAGACAACCAAAAGAAGGCAGATGATGGCAACAGATGTACGAACCTGCCAACAATATGGGATCAGATACCCTGGATGAAGGCCATACCAGATATGGCAGCAGGATGCGGCGATTTGATTCCTACCATAACCCAGATCATACGAGGTTATAATGGAGGATTATAATGGTTATAAAAATCATAGCTATACAGCACAGAAACAGGCCCTATGGGCCAAATTATCCTTGCCAACCAAGGAGGGTGTTATATAGTATCGTAAAAAATTAATGTACAATGAAAACAGAGCTCCTGTTTTTGAATCCTGCGTTAAAGATAATACTTCTTCCTATTTGCACAATCTGGGGCCCCATGATTTTGTGCATAACAAAAACCAATTACAGTAGCGCTAACATCCACATAGCTACCATTTCTCTCAGTGCCTTGCTTTTTAGTTTTTGGGTAATTTGTAAGTTTAGACTAAATGTAAGAGGGCATGCTGAAGCAGTCTGCAGCCAATGAAAGATTAGCCATGTAGTTGACAGTGTGGGCATCCTCATAGGTATCTGCATCCTCTCCACTGCAATCTCACCTTCCCTGTGATGCAGTGATCAGAACCTTATGTCATACTTAAGGTGTGGCCTTACTAGTTTTGATTTAACCTCCTTAAACTCTTATATTTTATACTTTGACTAATAAAGAGAATCATCCCAAATGCCTTTTTTAACCACCTTATTGACCTGTCTTGCTGTAGGACCTTCAAAGGTCCTACTGCTCTCCACATCACTCAATATCCTCGCATTATTATGTACTTGCCCAATTGCATTACATTAGCCTGGACTTCTCTGGATTATATTCCATTGTCCAGCTTCATGTATGACTGACCAGACCATCCATTGCCTCTTGCAGTTTGAAGCTTTCCTCCTCACAGTCAACCACATGACATCTTTGCTCTGTCTGCAGACCTCTTTATCATGGCCCCTATATTTTAAGTCTAAAGCTTTTGCAAATTGCCAGGGGAAAAAAAACAAGGAACTGAAGACTGAGTTCCATGGGATCAACTGTGAATGGTCATCTCGTCATATTTCCTGCATTCTTTAAACTTAGCAACTCACTGGAAAACCTATTATATTACTACATACCATGTAAAAAGAATGAAATAGAAATATGCTAGATAATTAATAAGAGTAACATGTAATAGTCTGGAAAATCTGCTCATCTGTCACCAACAGTGTCTTGACTATGCCAGATTATCAGTTTTACTGTATCACCCTTAACAATTGCAATCACCTGCTGTTTCAGTTGTGGCTACACAGTTTTGCATGGAACTTGCCAGTGACTCAGTAAGGGAATGGTTCATCAAATTTGAAGCTTCTCTTTTGTTCAATAAAAAAACTTTTGGTTTAAATTATTCCTCATTTTCAAGTATCTTAGGGAGTTAGTTGTACTGAGGTACAACCTCTTCATCTGTGTTATTTTAATATTGCTTCGACCTCTTTACTGTGCCAGATTACGAAGCTGAACCTAGTTGAGATGTACTTGATATTGACTGCGCAATGAATTCTCATCTCTACCAGCAGGGCTGGGTGGGTGGGAGGCAGGTTCAACAGATGAATGCTTCATGTTACAGAGGTCACGGTGTAACACAGACCTTGTGGTCAGAAAGCTCTCGTGGGGATACACAATGCAGATATTTGTTCTCACCAGCTCTCCAGACTTTGAATCCGTCTCCTTCAGGTGTTGCTGATCCCTCACTAAGCCCCCTTCTGCTTCACATATCTCACTCTTGACTTTTGCTGAAGCTTCAATTGGAATCCCCAGATCCATTTTTTCTATGTTTTCTGGATAACCAACACAAATCTCCTCCAGCTCCTCCAATTTGTGCACCTCAAGGGTTGGTTCCTTTAAGAAAAGAAACAGAAGCTAATATGGAGGCTCGTGGATCTCAGCACAGTCGTGACTTTCACTTAACACCAAGAAATCACAACGCCTTTCCTTGAGCGGACATCACTCAGCCTTCCACCCCCCCCCACCATATATGTTCAGATTAGTCTCCACTGGACTACACAGGCATATACAGATGCACATGAAATGATCCAATTCTATGTGGAGGGAGCAGGACAGTCAGTACTATTGGGACAACGGATGGACAGGCAACAGTGGCCCATAAATGTCAGAGTCCAACAACGAGCCACGTTCAAGCAATCAAACCACTCTCCCAGCTTCTCACCAAATATCTCAAACCAATAGGCTTTCTGCTCCTGAGTGCAGACTCTCTCCCCATCCCTTGAAAGTGTCTATTCTCTCCCCCCTGTGACTTTCTTCCCCCGCCCCTGAAGCTGCTTTTGCTCTCCCCTCCCTGGAGGTACTGACTCCCCCCTCTGCCAAAGGTGCAGTCTCTCCTCTCATTCTCTCTCACTACCTAGGGCTGCAGGCTCTCTCTTCCTCCCTGCTTGGATATGAAGCCTCTGACTCTTACCCCCTCCCCTTTGCAGTGTTCATTCCCTGGGCCTGAAGCTGGTGAGTTTTGAACCTGGCATCTGTTACTCTGACTCTGAGAATGGTTACAGTATGGCAGGTGGTGATCTGGCCCATCAGGTCCATGTTAGGGCAATCTAGCTAGTCATGCTTTCCAACTCTCCCTATTGCCTTGTTAATTTCCTTTTGGATCCTCATCCAGCTTCCTTATGAATGGTGTAATTGAATCCACCTCCAAGATCATCCCTGGTGATGCACAACCCTCTCCACTTGCAGTTGTAAGAAACATTTCCCTCAATATGCAGGGTTCCTGGAGATTTCAATGAGAACTCCAGGCCATTCAAATCTGCCCACAACCTCAGGACTCACAGGGTCCAGGAAGCAGGCTTCATTTGGTGTATGTGCATGTGACACTGGGGTCTTGTGCAAGCACTCCTGGAATTTGTAGCTTGGAAATTTGGAGTGCCAGCTCACGGGAAAGTTCCCTGGCACGGAGTCCAGAATACTCATCGAAGGAGCTTGAAGCTGATCTGCCATTAATGAGGGGGGTAGACGAAGTCTTAGTGAGAAGGCAACAAACAAGGCCACCTTGCTCGATGGAGGAACTGTGATGGGTGTGAGAAAACCCAGGATGTACTTTCCAGAGATTGGGCCTAGATTATTTGCATTTGCATTAATCCCAACTCAGCCAACTCACCTGTGGCAATGGAAAGTTGTCCAGAGTTGGTACAGTTATTTCACTGGAATTGATGGCATCACCTCTAACAGCAGATGGTTTAACCTTGCAGATGTCCAACACAACTCCATTATCCATGTTGTCATGCACCGAAACATCAGCAGATCCCAGACCCTGCTCTGTCAGATACAAAAAGTCACGTGTTTAAACAATGCCTGGACAGACCCTCCCATGGAATAAACATATAGAGGAGCAAGTCAGTGCCCATTCTCAGCTCCTGCATTCTTCTTCTTCTTCTTGCGTATGGCGTGCACAGCCTAAAGTTGTAGGACAACTTGTTCTATTTGATCTTATTTGATTGTGCACGCCAGGTTGATTGCATTCGTTGAAACAGGGCCTTCCCACGTGAAGGTTGCAATCTCCCACCCTCTCCTGCATTCCATGACCCCTGTCCCCTTTCCATGCCAAACTGACCCATTTTCCAACTCTCAGAACCCATCTTTAATAAACATGGAAGAACAGAGGAGATAGAAGCAGGGATAGGGTGGCTGCCCCTATATCTCTTGAATCATTGATTGATTGAGAGCATGATTGATCTTTTACCTCAATACCATTCTCCTACACTGATCACATATTCTTTGATTACTTTCATATCTTAAATATATCCAATGGCTGAACCTCCACAATTATCTTGGGTGAAAATCCCAATTATTCACTATCCCACGGGTGAAGAAGTTTCTTCTCATCTCAGTCCGTAATGGGCAACTCTTTACCTCTGATCTGAGCCTTTGTTCCAGACCCCTTTGTTCTCTGGACACTCCACTTCCCCTGTCAAGCCCCATGACAATGTTCTACTTTTCACCGAGATCACTCGTTCCTCAAAACTCAAGTCTAATGCAGGATGCTTAATCCCTCCTGTTTGGATAGATAATTTAATATTTTTACCCTAATCATCAATCTGGTAAATCTGCACTACACGCCTTTGATCACAAGTATATCAGTCCTTGGGTAGGAAGACCGGTGCACAATATTCCACTCTCATTTTCACTTGGACAATCTAAAATTTCAGCTGGATATTCTTACTGTCATATTCATATCCCCTGAACACCAATACTTTTCCAATATCTTACTATATAAAATAGACTTTTTTAAATACTAAAGAAGGCAAATATGTCCTCAGCTTTTCACTTAGCCAGCCTAAACCCCTCAAAGTCTATTGTATTCCACTTACAGCTCACACTTCCACCCAGCAATTTTGGTTATATTACATTTGGTTCTCTCATCAAAATAATTGATAAAGATTGTGAACAGATAGGTGCCCAGCACAGATCTTTGTGGCACCTCACTAGAAAAAAAGCCATGTATTTCAAGGGACTGGCTGAAGTTAGAAGAAGGGTCCCGACCCAATACTTCACCTATCCATGTTCTCCAGATATGCTGCCTGGCCCACTGAGTTACTCCAGCACTAAAAAGTTAATCCTCAGATTCTCCTTTTAACCTTCAGGTCTCTCCCTAATCCACTGTTATGATGTAGCACAGAAACTCTAAGGATTAATAGAGATTAATCTTAACCTCCTTGGCAGACTCAGTGATGTGCTAGTCGTGGTTGAACCCACAGGAATCTTCCTAGAACTAAGAGGTCCAACACCTGCTCTGTTATGTGGAAATATCTCAAAGCTGGATGAAGTAAGGATAGAAAGGCAGAAATCGAGGGAGGTTCAGAAAAAGGTGACAGAGAAAGGAAAATAATGAAAAGGGTGAGAGAACAGAAGAAGAAAGAGAGGCAAGCAGAAAGAGAGGTGGAGAAATGTCAATTTGGTTACGAGAGCTAAGAATGTGCATGAGTATTGTCTCACCTTCATGCATCAGTGGAACTCGGTGAATAGTTGCGAGTACAATTCATGGCAGAGGCTCACACAAGTTTAAATTCTTATGATCATGGATTGAGAGGGAAATGAAGGTAAAATGAGTGAGAAGAGGAAAGAGATGAAAATAAAAAAATCTAGGGAAGACTTACATGAAGAGAGTGTGTGGGTGTGGAGGAGGGTGGGTGGGAGAGAGAGAGAGAGAGAGAGAGAGAGAGAGAGAGAGAGAGAGAGAAATGTGATTAATGATATCTTGCCATGTTTCAAGAACTAATAAAAAAAACAGAATCAAAGAGGGCGAGGGTCAGGGGGAGGGAACGTATGTCTGATCTGTGAGACACAGGTATATTGTTCGGGCGTGGCTAACAAAACATAACCCAGACCTCTTGGAACTACTCAGCCCTCACATCTCTCTTCTCGACCGCCATGCTCAACTCCATCTCCATCTCCCAAATTTGTTTCATTCCAATTCTAATTCCCAACTCATCCCAATCTTCAAGTCTTTTGGCATTTCTACCACATCCTCAACATTCTCAATTCCATCCCTATCCTCATATCCAGCTCAATATTCAACATCTTAATCTTCACCTCCATCCGACTTCCATGTCTATCCTCTCTATTCCTATCTCCTTTACTATTCTTATCTTTACTCCCTATTCCAACTTCCCATATTGGTGAACTCCACAATGATCTCAATCTCCATCCTCATCTCTAATCTCTACTTCATGTTCATCCCCACATTCATTTCTAGCCATACCCAGGACCCTTACCAATCTGATCAACATCCATCTCTGGTGTAACTAGCTCCAGGAACATGACTGCCAGGTTGTTATAGTGCTGGTTGTTCTGCCAGTCATCGTGTAGTGAGCAGTAAGTGCTTACCAGGTCATTCGTAAACTGAAACAAAAGATATAATGGGGTTGTACAATAAGCAGTTGTACAATATAAGTTAACCAATATAGTGAATCCAGAGCAGTGAATCACAATTTAAAGTTGCTGATAGTGAACCACTGTACAGTTAATCACAGTTCAGCTCCTAATAATGAACCCCAATACATTGAACCCCAAGACCCATTACAGTAAAACACAGTTCAGAGACCACAATGATAAATCCCAATATATGGAGGCTCCAACATGGTGAATCACAATTCAGAGACAATAGTTATGAAACTCAAAAAGAGATC
>CM075985.1:12163273-12387999 GCA_038087875.1 Malacoraja senta | reverse complement strand
CTCCCAGGATGAGGCATTCCACACCAGGGCATCCGAAATGTCCTCATTCTTCAGGGAACGGGGGTTCCCCTCCTCCACCATAGATGAGGCTTGCACCAGGGTCTCTGCCACACCCCGCAACACTGCTCTCTCTCCCCATCCCCCCACTCACAACAAGGGCAGAGTCCCCCTAGTCCTCACCTTTCACCCCACCAGCCGTCACATACAACAAGTGATCCTCCATCAGTTTCGCCACCTCCAACGTGACCCCACCACTCGCCACATCTTCCCATCTCCCCCCATGTCTGCCTTCCGCAAAGACCGCTCCCTCCGTAACTCCCTTGTCAATTCTTCCTTTCCCTCCCGTACCACCCCCTCCCCGGGTACTTTCCCTTGCAACCGCAAGAGATGCAACACTTGTCCCTTCACCTCCCCCCTCGACTCCATTCAAGGACCTAAGCAGTCATTCCAGGTGCGACAGAGGTTCACCTGCATCTCCTCCAACCTCATCTATTGCATCCGCTGCTCTAGATGCCAGCTGATCTACATCGGTGAGACCAAGCGGAGGCTTGGCGATCGTTTCGCCGAACACCTCCGGTCGTTCCGCAATAACCAACCTGACCTCCCGGTGGCTCAGCACTTCAACTCCCATTCCGTATCTGACCTCTCTGTCCTGGGTCTCCTCCATGGCCACAGCGAGCAACACCAGAAATTGGAGGAAATGCACCTCATATTCCGCTTGGGCAGTCTACATCCTGGGGCTTGAACATTGAATTCTCCCAATTCTGCTAGCCCTTGCTGTCCCCTCCCCTTCATCAGCCCTCTGGTTGTCTCCTCCCCTCCCCCAGCCCTCGGGCTCCTCCTCCGCCTCTTTTCCTTTTTTCCTTTCTTCTCCCCACCCCCTATCAGTCTGAAGAAGGGTTTCGGCCCGAAACGTTGCCTATTTCCTTCGCTCCATAGATGCTGCTGCACCCGCTGAGTTTCTCCAGCATTTTTGTGTACCTGTGATTTGATGGCTGTAAGATTGGCAGGCAGCCTTCAATGGGTTAATGGCTGGGAAATATTGCCAGATGTTGGCCACCAAACCACTCAAGCGTGTCCTACTAATGAATAAGATCATGGCTGATCCACACCTGCCTCAACTCCTCCATACCAATTCCCCTCACCCTCAATTTCCTGCAGGTCGGGCTGTGCTAATGGAGAGGGCTAAACTGAGGCAACATTGCAGCAGAACGCCAGTTACCTGACCGTAGGTCCATATGGTGCCAGGTGCCCGGATGGAGTGCTGCTGCTCCAGAAATTGTCATGACTGCAGACGGGTCAGGGTGGCTGTGCAATCCCACTTCAAACCTGCGACCATGTTTCTGTCCTGAGTGAGGACGTCGAGCGTGCGCTCGCTCGCTCGCTCAGATGGCGCGGGGCTCACTGCGCATGCTCAATACTGGGGCACTGGCGTCCCGGGTAACGGTAACAAGGGGGCGTGGCTCTCAGCGCATGCTCAATGCTGGGGACAGACGTCACGGGTAAAGGCAACGAGGGGGCGTGGCTTCACGCGCATGCTCAGGACTGGGGCAGTTGACGGATGACGTCGCCTGAGGCCAATGTCCGCGTGACCAGGGGCACTGCGCAGGCGTGAGGCCGGGGACAGTGAGCGTGCGCGATGGCGGGCCGGGGCAAACTGATCGCAGTGCTGGGGGACGAGGACACCTGCACCGGATTCCTGCTCGGCGGCATCGGCGAGCTCAACAAGAACCGCAGGCCCAACTTTCTGGTGGTGGAGAAAGAGACGAGCGTGGCGGAAATCGAGGAGACTTTCAAGTGAGGGGGGCTGCGCCTGATGGATGGGAACCGGGCCGGGGACCAGTTCCCAGGGGGACGGGAGACGGACTCGGGACCAGCTCCCCGGGAGAAGGACCCGGGGGGACGGGATCGGGACCCTGATCATTGTCACCCTCGATTTTGTGGAAGCTTACTATGCATATATTGTATTTGGCGTTCCCGTTTCTGATATTTTTCCAGGTCTGGACATCTGCCTGTGGTCTGGAGCAGAATGGGTTTAGTCTGATCTGAAAATTGTGGATTTGGATTGGGCGAGAAGAGATGCAAGGAAACAGTGAATCCTGACGTGATTTTCTAAAACTGGATCCAGTTAGCTCACTGGCTTAAAGCAAAGATTGATAGATGCTTTTGTAATGTACAAGAGTACTCAGTCTCATGTTTTTTTATTACATAAATTAATAATTCATATTTAAGTATAGAGGACATGTTGGTAGATGATACAACAATTGGCTATGTCGTTGAGCGTGTGGAGGAACTCTTCAGATGTGCAATCTAGACACTTGAGCGGAAAGGTAAAGAGTGCAAGGTAAAGCCAGAAAAGTCGGATCAAAGATAGTCGCCAAATGAGGTAGATAGTAGTTCAGAACTGCTCTCGTTGTGGTAGGATGATTCAGTTATCTGCTGGGGATGTTGTTAAAAATGCAAATGGGTTGCTCTCCATTATTTGTTGCGACATAGAATATGAGAAGATATGTTCATTGGTAGGCATAAAATTGATGGGCCTAGATAGAATAATCACAGCTCATCTTGTTTAGCAAAGAAATATTAAAATTGGTGGAAGGGTTAAAGAAAATATGAAGATTTTTCACCTTGAGATTGGAAGGAGTCTGGAACTCATAATCTAGAAGGGTGGTAGAAATAGAAACCTTCATATTTAAAAAGTATTTGGATATGTACTTGAAGAGCCATGACCTTCAGGGTGAGATAGATTGGGTAGATCTGCTGAGTTGTAAATTTTCTATGAGCCTGATTACTCCCATGGGAGTTTTATGTATGCAATCCCGAATGACATATGTTGCGAGGTGCTGCTGGTGAGCTCAACACTGTGCCATGTCCTCGCTATTTCCCCCTTCTTTCCACTGTGGACCTTGTGTGGGAGTAGCAGCTAAGATGGCCACAGGTCTGGGTTTGCCTCCTGTATAGGCATCAGATACATTGTGAAATCTTTCAGTAAGTGCTGAGGAATTCTGAAAGTGGGGCCAAGTGTTTGTTTAAGGAAGTGAGTCCTCCTTTTGCTCAGGAAGTTCAATTCAATGCTGTCCTCCCTACTTCATTCACTCAGCCGACTCCTCAGGTTGGGTTGGCATCCTGTCCTGTGGATGCCTTGACTTTCTTTCCCTGTCCTGTCCTCAACATCAGAAGGTGGGCTTAATTTACACTCTCTTCCTTCACCATCTCCTGTCCTGTGCTCAGAAATAATCCCATAATAATTCTGCTAAATTTCTGGAAGCAATGGAGGCATCTACAGCCAGCCTCTGGGTTCAGTACTAAATGATTGGGCTTTGAGGCCACCTCCAAGATTCTGTGAAGGCTGACAGAATCTATTCTGTTGACTTTGTTACGATGCCGATCCTGCAATTTTGCCAGGAGCTTGGAATAAGCCTTTCTGATTTTCTTTACAGAAGTTTCTTGAATCGTGATGACATTGGGATAATTCTGATCAATCAATACATTGCGGAGATGATTCGTCACGTCATTGATGCACATACATTATCGATTCCTGCTGTGCTGGAGATCCCATCGAAGGAGCACCCATACGATGCTTCTAAAGACTCCATCCTGCGGCGTGCTAAGGGAATGTTCAGTACTGATGACTTCCGGTAGATAGACTATGCAGTGCCAGTCATGCATCGCCGTTGAATTCTGTCATTGTGTTGTTTTATTGTATGTTGTACAGAGTGTTGATTCCTCTGGTCCAATGTGCAGAGTGCCGATTCCTCTGCTGTCAAATCCCAGCCACACTTTGCAGCAAGCAATCCCCACTCCCACTATGTATACATGATCCCAACCCACCATTTAGTGACCTTTTACTCACTACAAATTTGAGTATGATTTAATTTCCATTCAATTCTGTACCTGCCTTGGGAGTATTTGATGGGATTGTTTAAAGTGCAACTCTAGGCTGTAACTGGCACTGTGCCTGCCCTGGCATAAATCAATCTTGTGCTAACTATTGATATTTCAAATTGCTCCGTGCTGTGCCTATCTGAGAGAGTGGGGAACAAGGTAGACGTTTTTAAACACTGGAATTAAAGATAACAATTATTGTCTGCTGAGTTGTGATTGTGCAGAAAGCACTGCTGCTCGGGCAGATAGGATGGGCAGAAGCTCCAAGCTCTCAGTTGGGTTAGTATTTTATTGGATGGCACTAAACAGGATTGTTTGTGCTGAAAATTCAGTGTTGCTCAGGTCCCAGTTTGTGCTAGTTTTAACAGAAGCTGAATGTGGTTCTGATCTGGTCCTAGCTAGTCTTCACATTGCATATTTATGATGTTGCTTGTCCCTGATCATTATGTCAATAAATAAACTAACATTAGAGGTTGATTTTTGTCATGTGTTTCTGATTTTGTACAGAAAACTATATCCTTATTGCTTTTTTTTCAGCTTACTTTTTCTCCTGCTTTTACATTTGCTGTATTTAATTGGACTGTGTTCACTTGAATGTACCAATGCCCTCTTAATGAACATCTAACAGCCCATCTTGCACCTTGTAAACATCAGCTTATCCAAAGCAGGAAATAGTGCTTGAATATTATTCATGCTTGTCGTTACAAAAAAAAAGACAAAGTAGCATTATTGCACAAGTTCCAGATAAATTCTGTCTCAACCAAGAGAGAATCTAAATATCATGCCTTTTGATATTTATTGATAGTTCTATTGTCAAATTTCTCTGGCAACTGTTGGAGAATAGTAGGGCGTCCTAATTAGAATCTGAACTGTATCGTTCATAAGACAAATATTTTTGCTATATGAACAGGGCAAAGACAGGATAATATGTAGGAAGCGGTTCACCTTGTGATTTCCACCATCTATGATGCACAAGGCAATATAATAATCAACACAATGCCAATACAATACTGAGAACACTAATGAAGTTTGACAACAAACAGAACACTTTATTGTTCTCTATCCACCGTACTAAATATTCACTAATCCTCTCTCCCCGTCCCCCCCGACCGTTTTTGCAACAACACACCACACCAAGCTTACGGACTTTCCCCACTTAGAAGACAAAGTGCTTTAAGCACACTGAGAGATCACTTCTATTTTTCTCTCAGGCAAGGTTATCAACCATCCAGACAACAGTCATACACTAACCCCGCTTGGAAATGTATTAACATTTTGGGACTGTTTACCTGACATCTTCCATAAGTTACAGTTTTGAGAGGCCGTTTCTCAAGGAAAATAAAGAATGACAGGATTTGGTGGTTTTCTCAAATCAGGAAGTAAAATAAAATAATGCATCCATCCATTTGTCCATCAGTTCAAGATCTGGAAATGCTGGAATTTGTAATTTTATACTTAATTTCTAATCATTCCATGGTCTCACCCATCATACTTAAGTACCCCTCTGAGATCTCTGATCATCCAAATCTGTCATCTTGCACATGGCATGTTTAAACTAAGGGGCTATAGTTTGCTGAGCTCAAAGCTCTTGACTGGAATTCCATCTCTAAATCTATGAGGTATTTTCCCTACTTTCCCCAACACCCCTCTATGTTCCTCAATGTTCTGCTGTGTCTATTGGATTCTGGTTGTGCTCTGCACTGTCCCCACATCTGGTTTTAATTTCAGTTTGGTGATGTTTTACATTCTTCATCCTGCCAATCATTTTCACAGTGGATGATATGAAACTTCCCTGCCACCAATTAGCAGGAGCTGTCTTTTTAAAATTTCTGAGAGCCAAGACTAGATTTAGCAAGAGGCTGCTATTAAAAATGTAACCTTTTATATATTGGAGGGTGTAATCAGGTGACAGGGGCAATTGGCAAATGTGCAATTGGATTAAGTCTCATCTAATAAAATGTGTGATGAAACAGACTTGCAAACCCTGGAGCAGTAATAGTGCTAATTAACCAGGTTGTGTCCTCCTGTATCCCATGATATGAAGGTCGTGGTACCTGTAATTAATGGGACATTCTCAGCTCACAGTTGGATGTGTCCCCTTTAACACTTGAGGTAAAATCCAGACCGGTGATTCTTTGAAAGACATTCTCAGGAACAATTCCTTCCATCCAACTGATCATCTATCTGCCCAAAGGAAGATGGGTTATAGATGCAGAAGGTAACATTGATCAATAATGCAACAGACTCTTGTTCCCCCGTCTATGCTGCACGTTTTACATTTCCCAAGCTGTTCAGACCTCGTGCTCTGTTGTTGGAATCGGGTTTTATCGGTTTGTGAATGTAGGGAACACAAGGATCTGCTAAATAAACAAAACAGGAAATTTACAACTTGAGGGAAAGTTTGCCAAAGCTGTTGGAGAGTTCCTAAAGTACTGCCAGCTGTGATAATACAAGTATTTATTTTCCTCAGCAATTTATGGAAAGGCAAACTATTTCTGCCCATTCCCCTGCAATGCAAGCAGTGTGCACGGATGCATGTTTACAGTGCAGGAATGGAATAGCCTTTGGCTTAGGTTGTTCTTTAAAAAATGTTCCTCAAAAGTAAACCAAAACCCAGTTTCCTAATGCAGTGCTGACAGAATTTTCTTGGGATGGATTGGAATTTAAATTCCATTGGCATTACTACTGGAGATGTCTGCAGATGAGTGATGTTGGCTTTGCCAGCAGCATTCTCAAGCATTCTGAGTGCTGGCCAAAAGAAGAGTTTCAACTCCTGTCACCCACATGCAAACTACAACAATCCTTTCTCTGCATATGCTGGCTGCCAGGTTGTAATTTATTAAATCATTGCATTCCAAAACACTGGCTCTTAATAAGAAAAAATGCATTTAGTTCACATCAGTTTTAGATTAATCAGTCTTAAAACTACTCATTCTTAAAAAGTGTAGATGCTGTCAGTATTCTGATATTTTTTGTAGATTTTGAGTCCTTGTTAAATCTGACCACATTCTTGTAATTACTCTATTGCTATATAGAAGAGCCAACTGAATTAAAAAATTCTCAGAGATCAATGATTTGATGTAGAATTGATTGAAGCCACAGCACAGAAACATATCATTAGGACCAATTGATTACTGACAGTGTCTGTGGCCCACCTGAATCTACTCAAATCTCTATTTTGTTTCTCTTCCCTTCTAGGCCATTAATTTATCTAGTGATACAATTGTATTAATGCCGTTCTACTAGAATTTCTTGTGGAGTGCATTCCAAATTATAACATCTTTGTATATAAAGTAGGTTCTCGTGAATTTCTTATTGGAGTTGTTTGTATCTGATTTTAATTTATGGATTTTTATCTGGTTAACACTGCATGTGGAAACATTCCCACCATGCTTATCCTATTAAACACTCAAAGTCAAAGCCCCAGGTCAGGCTGACCTTGATTATCTGATCTCCACGGCAAGCACTTTGCCCAACTCTTGTATTGGCCCTATTCTCATTCCACGGACATCCTCACTTAGCACCAGACCCCTCAAACCGGCCCCTCTTCAATTCTGAAGTCTCAGAACATACATCACCTCCCAAATACCCTAAAGAAGCCCATATTCTCTCCAGCAGTTATTTATTTTAGCTGATGAAAGAAAAGCAAGGGTAACTTTTCATCTCAACATTGATTCTTGAATTATGTTTGACACACGGGTAGATTATTGCCAGACACTATTTGAAAGCAGAATAGAACACCCTGCCACTATCATACTGCACAAATAGGAATGAATTTCTAGGCAGAGGAGTCTACAGCAAAATAGACCATTCTGCCCAATAAATTTATGATTGAGTGTTTATACTTGGCGCATAATTTCTCTCACCAGGCTTATTGTTGTATCCTTTGTTTTTTTCCCTTATTAGAAACAGAAACATAAAAAATAGGTGCAGGAGGAGGCCACTTGGCCCTTCGAGCCAGCACCGCCATTCATTGTGATCATGGCTGATCATCCACAAGCAGTAATTCGTGCCTGCCATCTCCCCATATCCTTTGATTCCGCTAGCCCTAGACTAAATTCCGCTAGCTCTATCTAACTCTCTTTTAAATTCATCCAGTGAATTGGCCTCTACTGCTTTCTGTGAAAGAGAATTCCACAAATTCACAACTCTCTGGGTGAAAAAGTTTTTTTCTCATCTCAGTTTTAAATGGCCTCCCCTTTATTCTTAGACTGTGGCTCCTGGTTCTGGACTCCCCCAACATTGGGAACATTTTTCCTGCATTTAGCTTGTCCAGTCCTTTTATAATTTTATACATTTCTATAAGATAACCTCTCATCCTTCTAAATTCCAGTGAATATAAGCCCAGTCTTTCCAATCTTTCCTCATATGAGACCCGTCATCCCGGGGATTAACCTCGTGAACCTACACTGCACTGCCTCAATAGCAAGGGTCCTTCCTCAAATTATTCTTTCCAAACTTTTCCTTAAATGTATCAATACATTAACTACTGTTTGTCGGAATGATTTCCGTATTGCCACAACTCTGTAAAGAGATTTCTCCTAATCTGTGAGCTTTTTACATTCGATTACATCGGAGATACTAGAACAGTGGTATTCTGCCCAGCCAGTTTAGGGTCCATTCATATCAACTCCCGTCTTTTGGCGAATTCACACTTCCCTACGTCAGTCTCATTGTTCATGTCATTTCCTGTTGCTTATTACAATTGTTAGTGTAATATTGATTGCTTAGATACCAGCATGGGCACCTCATCAGTATGCAGGGAGCCTTGGTTTTGCTGCCTGTCCTGTGCTCTCCTTTTTAGTGTCCCACGTTTCACAAAACCTGTGTATAAGGCCTGCTGAAGACCTGCAAATATGGAACGAAAGCTCAACATGGACACACAGGTGCAAAACTTCTGGAAAGAAAGCATCACAAAAGAGGATCTGCTAAGGATGTGTTGGTTGAGACATTTCAAGGGAAACCTCAGCCAGCCACCAGAAAGAGAAATTGTGCGTAAGAAGATACCCACGCTTCCGCACATACCCCTCCAGACCCAAGAACCAAAAGCACAGGAAAAAGTGGCAGCCCAATCAGAGAAGGAAAAGTGCAAAAAGTCGACAGTTGAGAAGAAAGCAGCAAATGAGTCTTTGAATGATATGAGGCCAGTCACCCCCGAGGTGCGGGCCCTGCTGTACGATGGATTCTCAAAAGAGGATAAAGGCAGATACCTATACCTAAAAGCCCGAAAGAAGAAAGGCCCCAGTGAGAAATACGAGTTCCCTCTCACTTCCTCCTGGAATTATGGCTGGAAAATAGGTGAGAGTCAATAGGCCGGGCTAATTGGGAACGATGAGATCTGTATTGTCGGACAAAGATAATTATTTCCATACACAGTAATAATGAAGGGCTGGAATAGATTTCCATTTTGATGCACGTTGGGCAGTATTGCTGGGCAGATCCAGTCCAGATATTGGACAGGGCAAGAGTTGGATCACATGAAGGGTTGCTGATCACACTGACAAGAGGAAGCAGGCTGTTGTCTGGATGGTTGAAGACCTTGCCTGCAAGGACATGAATCAAATATCATCCAATGTCAGGACATCAATCCAATCCAGACACACAGCATTGTTTTGCAGCATTGCTATTCTCTACATTTGAGTGCAAAGTTTCTTTCATTCGGGTTGAATATAATCAGGCTGTCTTCAATATGCTTTAGTTCCATGCTCTTTTATAAAATTTGAATTTTAAATTAGGTTAATTTCAAGCATCTCAAAGCAAATCCGTCAAACTCTTCCAAAGCAAGTACAGCATGGATTAGACATCATGCAAAATTCCTTTAATAGTGTCCATAACTCTGAGTGTCAAGATAGTTATGGAAAAGGATAAGGAAGGACTAGAAATTAAGATACTGATTTTAATATAAGATAGGACCTGGTAAATATAGACTGGACACGGCCTATTGTAGGTCAGTATATCTGTCTGTGATGCCATGCATTAGAGTACCTGTATTCCTAGATCCTTCTGTTCTACAACACTACTCAGGACCCCACCATTCACTGTGAAGGCTATACCCTGGTTTGACTTCCCAAAATGAAACACTGCGCACCTATCTGCATTAAACTTCATTAACCATTCCTCAGCCCACTTGCCCAGCTGATCACGAGCCTGCAGTAATTTTTGATAACTACCATCACTATTTATAATACCACTCACTTTAGTGCCATCTGCAAACTTACTAATCATGTCTTGTACATTCTCATCCAAATCGTTGCTATAAACCAAACCGCAATGGGTCCAGCACCGCTCCTTGAGGCATATCACTTGTCATAGGCCTCTAGTCCGAAGAAGCCTTCCACCACCACCCTCTGCTTCTTTCCACAAAGCCAATTTGCCATCCAGTCAGCCAGCTCTCTGGATCCCATGTGATCTAACCATCCAGAGCCTACCAGGCGGAAATTTATCAAAGGCCTTGCTGAAGTCCCTATAAACGTCTATGCTTTGCCCTCATCAACCTTTTTGGTTACCTCTTCAAAAAACTCAATCAAATTCGTAAGATACGATCTGCATGTACAAATCATGCTGACTATCCCGAATCAGCCTTTCTACCCAAGTGCATATATACCTGTGTAGGAAAAAACTGCAGGTTTAAATCGAAGGTAGACACAAAATGCTAGAGTAACTCAGCGGGACAGGCAGCATCTTTGGAGAGAAGGAATGGGTGACGTTTCAGGTCGAGACCCTACTTCAGACTTCTCGACCCAAAACGTCACCCAGTCCTTCTCTCCAGAGATGCTGCCTGTCTCGCTGAGATACTCCAGCATTTTGTGTCTACCTTTGCATATATACCTTATCCCTCAGAATCCTTTCTTGTAACTTACCTACCACAAATGTTACACTCAGTGGTCCATAGTTCACAGGCTTTTCCTTGCAACACTTCTTAAAGTGCCCTAGATTGTGAAACAGCATCCCCTTTCCCATCAGAACTGCCCCCTCCATCGACTCTTTTAAGTCAAGGCCAAAAACTTATCTATACTCCCAAGCCTTTCCTGATGTTCTCTGAGTGAGGGCTACATGTATATATGTATGTAGTTTGTTTTGTTTATGCTATTCTTATAACAAATGTAAAGCACTTTGGCCAACGAGTTTTTTTAAAATGTGCTATATAAATAAATGTGACTTGACTTGACTTAAATAAAGGCTCAACATTAGCCACCATCCAGTCATCCAGCTCCTCACCAGTGTCTAATGATGATTCATACATCTCAGACAAGGCTCCCGCAATTTGTTCGCTTGCTTCACACAGAGTCCTAGGATATATCTTCCCGCCCTTCCCCCCCACCCCCACATCAGTCAGAAGAAGGGTCTCAACCCGAAATGTCACCTATTCCTTCGCTCCACCCGCTGAGTTTCTCCAGCATTTTTGTCTATCTTTGATTTTTCCAGCACCTGCAGTTCTTTTTTAAACCTAGGATATAACTGATCAGACCCGGGAGATTTATCCGCAATTGTCCTCAGGATATCTCCATTAACTGCCCAAAGTTCCCTAGCCCTCATGTTTTTCTCCATTGTAAAAACAGAGGAGATATACTCATTGAGGACCTTGCCTCTATCCTGTGGCTCCACACTTACACTCCTACATGGATGTTCCGAGGTTGTTCAGCTGCTGCTCCAGTTCCCTAACACAGTCGTCAATGAGCTGCGGTTGGATGCACCTTGCTCAGGTGTTGCCCTGAGGGACACCGGAAGTCTCCCCGACATCCTACATCATGCAGGAGGAGCACACGACTGCCCTCTAACTGCTGTTTCTACAGCACTAGACCAAGGAAGATTTACGAAAGATAGAAAAAAACAGAGTGTACCTTATCCCACTAATGTTGCATAGGGAAGCTTAGTGGTATTTTCAGCTTGGAACTTGAAGAGCGCCATGCTTTGTGCTGTGCTCTTCTTCATCACTGTGCTCAGTACTCATCCAAGAGTGCACTTTGGATGATCTATATTAGAAAGGAGTGAGCACCTGGTAGGAATGGGATGAATGCTTCAATCAATTGCTGTGCTTCTTTCCCAACAGAGGATGATATTGAGTACAAGAAACCAAACTTTGGGCGGACGGCCTTAGTGGAAACGGCTTTCTACAGAAGAAACGGGATCTTCACGAAACCAGAAGCAGATGCTTTAAATTGATTGAGCGTAGGTTGTGGAATAGGATGGCCTGCAGGGCATGTTTCCAGATTGGGCTCTACTCCAGGTCACATAGAACAGGACCTTTGGGCTGCGTTTCTGCTGGTTCGGGAGATGTGTGAATCAATCAATAACTACCTTGCATCTTAAACAGATTCTGAGGTAAACAGTCCAATAAAACTTTAAGATAAATGTGTATGGGCATGGTTTCTCCTTTGGGGATGAATAGAGAAGGTCATGTTCTCCAAGCGAGAGCCACAAATTCACAAAGAGAGTTTGGGAGACAGTCATCATGTTCAACAAGGTAAAGTCCCCATCTTTTTTCTGAGAGGAGTTTGCTTCCTCAAAGGACAGGGACATTCTCTGAGACAATGTTCCCCTGAGAGGTTCACATACTCCAAGAGAGTCATATTCCTTGAAGGGCAGGGACTTGTCTCAAACATTCCCAAGCGTTGTTTTTTCCAGTGGCGGTGCAAAGCACTCTCTCATAAATTGGTTTGTTTCATAACTGGGACTGGGACTGCTTCATGGTTGGCTATTCAAAATGCTGTTCAATAAGTTGTGAGTCTTATGTGTCCGATCAAAATTTCTTTCTTAACCTATACTGAAATTTCATTCATGGGTGCCTTTCTTCTTTATAGGAAGGAGGCACAAGTGGTTGGTGTGGTGTGCATTTCACAGTGATTTAGTTTGGGCTATGCTTTGGAAAAGATGGATTGGGGTGGCGATACAATTAACTGAACTCCTGCAGGAAATTCTTGTGGGAAAGGACAGACTGTATTTAGGTAGGGACCCACACACACGGCGAGCCCTGCAGATCCCAATACATTGGTTAGTACGGGAATAGCTAATGTAACATTTACTCTTCCAATAAAGGAATCTCTGCTGGGTCACACAATATTCTTTACCACCAACTTTACCTCCAACCTCTTTCATATTTGTATCTCAACGGATATTAATTCTCACCCTGTCTATCCCTATTTATCACCATTGCACACTATCTTTCTCCATCTCCAGGCCTTGAATATTTCTCTTCCTCTGTCAATCCACAATCCTTGTGTCTTTCTTTTTCATCTATATCCTTTCATTATCAGTCATCATTCTCAATCCTAGTGTCTCTCTATCCATCCCCAATCCCACAGCATCTCTTTCTCTCTCCGTTCCCAAAACTACATCTCTCTCCCTCCACCCCTAATCCAACAACATCCCGCTCCCTCCAACTCCAATCTTACAGCATCTCTCTCCCTTTTCCAACAGCAACTTCAGTACAGCCCTCGCTCTATTTGAACCCAAAATCTATTGGATAATAGATAAGCAAGTATCTGCTATTTGTTCTCAGGTAGTTAGCGATTCCCTTCAGTTCATGGAAACTATTCTCTCTATGTGTGGAACTGTCAATGCTATCTTGAGTTCTACTGAGTTAGTCCAATAAACACTGGCTTTGGCAACTTTCTCCCTCCTCTCTCAGGTATTTCCATTATTGACCTCTCCATATCAGTGATCTGGAATTGAGGTAAACAAGAAATGTGTTTGTAGTTTCAGCAGAGAAGGTTTAGGCAACAACAGCATCAGAAACAACCAGAGTCTGTTTCATCGTTTTTCACAGAACAGAACCTGACCCTGAATAGAATGAGCAGCTGGTCATATGTCACTGCTGGGGTTAATGTGTCACATGGCTGTCAGAACCTGCATAAGCTTGATCCACCTTAGAAAGGGTGAGGTTCAGTTTCACTTGATTGATTCATGGGACATAGAGTCAATCTTTGAATAAAGGTTTGAGTGCAATTAAGAAGAGTGAGAGATGATACCAATGAAACCTATTAAACCTTTACTGGGTGACAGGAAAACTGCTGAAAAGCTTTTCTTCTTGGCTGGAGTGCAGAGTCAGGGATTTAAGATAAGTGATTGGCTACTTAGGTCTGAGATAGAGACTTTCTTCATTCAATTAGTTGTGAATTGTTGGAATTATCTAAACCAATGGTCCACTGTCCATGAGTATCTTCATGGGTGAGATTGAAAGATTTTGAACACTTAGGGAACCCAAGGATATGAAGAGAGGACAGGAAAGAGGAGGGGGGAGAAAATCAGCCAGCTACATTGGACAATGGAGCAGGTCAAGGGCTCTGTCGAGTAGTTACCTCCTGTTCATATTCCTATTTCTGTGGAATAGGGCTTGGGCCAAGACCCCACTCCTCAGTCTTCAGTTAAACAATGAGACTAAACCCGTTCTAAATCCTTTCTTAAAGAGACCATTCAAAACAATGGGTTGAGGGAATCTGTTACATGGATTCCTGGACGTTGGACCTCCTTTGAATGTTCACTTCGATTCTTCCCATCAGTAAAATCCTTCGTTTCCACAGGATTGAACAATTCATTAAAACTGGCTGTGTTCCTATGAAGAGGTGCAAAGGTAAAAACGACCGACCATTATAACTCCGCCCATCCCCACTATCTTACACCAACAGCTCCACCCCTCACCTGCTACACCTTCATCTGTTACCCCACTATCATGTTTCTCACACCCGACCCCTCAAATATACCTCCTAGACCATCTGTCACCTTTCAAATGCTAACTTCTGCTCTTCAACTCCGTATATCCATCCCTCACCCTTCAATTGCTATCCCATAGCAATACCCTCACACGAACCTCTCAAATGTACCTTACAACACATTCCTCACCCTCAACTCCTTAGCATTAATCTTAAAGCTTCATCCCGATCCCTTAACTGGATATTTTACCTTATATCTTCAACCCCACACAATCATAACTAATCCCATAAACCAACCAGTCATTCTCAAGCCCTCAGCTCAACTCCCACCCTCACACTGCTCATTGTTATACCTCTGTTGCAATCCTCCTCACCCTACACCCCTCACTAATATACTGCATTTAAATCTCCACCACCATCACCACTCTAACTCTCCACCCCTTCTTCTCTCTCTCATGTCATTCCATTCACCTCTAACAACCCCATCCTTGCCCCTTGAACACCATCCCTCAATATTATTATAACCTCTGCCCCATCTTCAGCTTCACCCCTTAATCCACTGCTCAAGTCCTCCATCCCACTCTTCAATTAAACAGGAGCTTTCCTACCTCTCGCCTTTTGATCTCAGAATGAAGGTACGTTCCTGCCGAAGTTGTTCCAAAGTTTCCCTGACCTTAGTCCTCCAGTGAACAGATTCCTAATGCAGGACACAAACAGGCACTGTCAATTCCCAAAACAACGGAGTCACACTGAAGGGTTAAAGAGGGGGGTTGGGATTCAGAGAGTTAAAATATCACAGGGGTAAGGTGTACAATGAATGAGACAATGGAAGGAGACTGGGAAAGTGTATGTGTGTGTGTGTGTGGGGGGGGGGGGGGTAGCATAGAAGTGACGGCGCAGGTGGGGGTAAATTGGAGGCAATTCAGAGGAGCGAGGGACCTAAGATTTAATGTTTAGGGGACCAGTCATGAGCTCAACCCTCTAGTGTTCTAAATCTATGGCTATTCCTGGGGATTTGGACTGATGATCCAACAATATGCTCAAATTTCGCCAGGGCAGCATGAAATTTAAATGAAGTAAATCTGAACTTAAATGTCAGTAATAGCAATGACGATCATTAAACTACCACAATATTATACACAGTCATCTAGTTCACAAATGTTCTTTAGAGAAGGAATCCTGTAGTCCTTACTCGGATTATTGGTGAGTTTCAATTGTCATCTGAAACACTGAACAAACAGTTACAGCAAAGAGGTGGGATAATTTGAAGCAGGAAAGAAATGGATGGATCTCCTGGCATGGAACTAGCATCTGCTTTTGACAACTCAAAGTCATAGTCCCAGTCGATTGCGTAAAGTCTAAACTTGCTGACATTTAGGCATGTGCGACAATAGTGAGAGTCATCTTACCGACTCGTCCAGCACCAACCTAGCATTTAATCACTATCATCATCAATCCTGGGCATGTCATGTACCACCATGGATGTGCTGTTGGCAGCTTGTGGTCCAGGTATTGTAAGTCTTCTCCTTTGTCTCTATATTATTTTTATAAAATGGGGACCAGAACTGTACACTACTAGTATGCCCTAACCAGCTTTCCATAAAGGCTTAGGGTCGTGTCATGTCCTTTGTTTTCCGTTCTATCCCTTCAGAAATCACCCTAATGCTTTGTTTGTTTTCTGTAAAGGCATTGCTAACATGTTTACACCTTTTAGTGATTCCTTTGATCCTCCATATATTGGACCGCATCTTCCTAGGTAAAGTGGAATTGACATCAAGACAGCATTTGATTGAAAATGGCAACAGTGAGACCCTGTAAAATTGAAGGTAATTGGTTATCAGGGAAAACTGGGAGTCATATTGCGAAGGAAAATGATTGTGGTTTTTGGAGGCTTTCTCAGTGTCAGGAAATCCTGCAGGAGCTCCCGAGGAAATTGTTCAAACTATCATTCATTACTTTAAATCAATAAAATTCTTCCAGGATAACAGGATATTTGTTGATAGCACAATATTCGGATTCATTTGCAGTCCCTGAACTACATTCAGATTTGAGATGATAAGTGACATGACAAGTTAACTATGCTGCCACAAAAATTACAGGCAATTAATGATCTTCTCCAAAAATAGTGTGTCTAACCTTCGTCCCTATAATGGTCACATCATGTACCGCTAGCATCTTGACCAGAAAATAATAGGGTCATCTTGTCGCATGTGTGTTGTGGTTATAAGATCAGGTCAGAGACTGGGTATTCATTGATGAGTGACTCATCTGCTGACTGTCCAAAACCTTCAACAAGAAACAAGAGTGTGGTGCAATACTCTACACTTGTCTCGATGAATGCAGCTCCCAAAACACTCAAATTCAACGGCTTCCAATAAAAAAGATTTTGCTTGATTGGCCATCGCGCTAAAGATTCACTACATCAATCCATTTGCACTGGGCTACAGTGTTTCAACATGTACACAATATAATGCAGTAATATATTTAAGGTTTAATGACCATCTCTCCTAAATTGTGACCTCAACTACTTGTCAGTTCAAGGGCAGCAGATGTAGGGTAAAACTAACATTGTTACCCTCCCCTCTGTCACACAACATCCTGACTTGGAAACTATCATTGTTCTTTTATTCTAAGATGGTGAAAATTTAAAAATTCTTGACCTAACTGCACTGTGGAAGTACTTTTACCTCATGCTGTGGTTGACAAATATGACTAATGGCTAACTCTCCTTCAACAGATTGGGCAATAATCTAGAAGAAGCATAATGTAGGAAAGTGCAAAATTATCAACCTTGATAGAAAATATGGAAAACCAGTATACTTTTATGAAAGGTAAGACTTGTGTGTTGATATTTAAAGAGCTTTGGATGTCCATGTGCACAAACAAGTTGCATACAATTAACAAGCAGATTACAATGGTGTTTTTGTCCTTATTGTTTGGAGTATGAGAAGGAGGTGTGGTCAAAATTCATAATGTTTTTGGTGATTTCACAATTTCAGTAGTGTACACATATTTAGTCTTTTTTACACTTGGAAGAATTGTTGGAATGATTTTTGACCTATGAGGGTTTGAACAGAATGGGCCCCTATTCCCCATAATTTAGAAGAATGAAAGGAGCTCACTGAAATTGAAGGCGACTTGCCCGGGAAATGCTGAGAGGCTCAAGACACAGGAAGCAAAATTCAGCTATGGGCTATTAGGGCAGGATGATCTTCAAAGCCAGGGATAGGGAATGAGGTTGGGACTGCTGTGAGAAAGGTGGGGGTGTAAAACAAATGGACTTCAACAGGAGATGGAGTGGACTGGATGGGATGATGAATTTCCCAACACAGACAGTTGTAACTTTGAACTGTCCCCCTCAAGGGAATGTGATGCTTAGTCATTGACTATATTGAAGACAGATCAATGGCTTTTAGGCACTGAGGAAATCAAGGATTGTCAGGAGAGTGGGAAAGTGATGTTGAACACTGCCTGACATTGAATGGCAGAGTAGACCTGATTGAACATGAATGATCTTAAATTCACCCATTTAGGCCTATTCTTCCTAATCTACAACTAAACTTGGCAATTCCTGACAATGAAACACTGCCATCAAAGCCAATTCTGTCAGACCCTTAACCCTTCTATTATGCCCCTCCCTTAAATCTCCCCATTTGGCACATGGGCCCCCTTTCCTGCATTCTCTAGGTTCTGGAAGTGGGTGCTGTGTAATGGAAAAGTCTAAGCAATCTCATAATCCATGGGTCCTGTGAGTTAAATTTTCTCTCTGGTTCATAATGTCTCACCTTGAGCAGGTCTTCAGTGAGACAATCCTGTCCATATGTCTGAGGGAATGGTCTGTCAATAGCTGATATCCTGTTCCGAGCAATGGAAAGGCCCTCCAGTACCTAGAAGAGAGATAGCGATCAGAGATGGTGAGGTAGGGATTAACGTTGGACAGGACCTAAATTTGTAAACACAAAAAGGCAGCAAATAACAAGGACATTAACTACTGGACAGTGAGAATGAGCTCAGACAAGCAAGGGAGAGAAGAGGTGAAGAGCCTTGGGTGTGGGAATGCAGTATGAACCCCAAGTGAATGGAGACTGGGCTATACACTGTTTTCTAGTGTCAAGCACTGGACTGCACACTGACTGCCATGATTGTGGTGGGATGCACATCAATGGTTTGAATGAATGAGGTTGTAGCACTTGATGTGATCCCAATAAATTCTGAAATGAATGACAAAACTGTTTCTGTGCTGCTGATATGTGCCGTCAAGTGTGAATGTTGATCCTCCAGGGTCAAAGAAATCCCAGGATGTGCCTGACCCTAGCCAACTGTGGATATCAAAGGTCATGAGATCAGATGGAGTTGTTATTAGGTATTGGTGCATGTTCCAATTTTAAAGCCTTGTTGAACTGGGATGGAAGGAGTCTAGGACCTCTCGGGAATAGGAGGTCTTTTTTGTACCAGGCGCAAGACAACACAGGTAAAGGAATGCAAACACCAACCCGCCCATCTGGCATCCTCTGATTGTGACCCAGGACCTTTATTCATTGCTTCACATGAGACACCCTAGGCCTTGGGGCAGGGAACTGCTGTCCCCACTCTTGTATCTTAATGGTGTCCTAAGATGACCAAATGCTGTCTCCTAAGAAGGCCACTCAGGTGCTCATGATCCCTGGGATGAAGCTGAAAGTGGACCATGCTGGGATGATCAGGAGATCTGGTCACCGTGGTCAGTGCCCCAGTCAGGAGCCACTCACCCGTAGTGTCTGCCTCTCCTTCTCTCTCCTTCGCTTCTCTTCGGCTTTCCTCTGAACATGTGCCAGACTCCTCAGGACATGCTTCTTCTCTTCTTCTGATATTAATATTGTGTTCGTCTTACACCGAGGGCCACCTATGTGAGACTACACACCAGAGAAAACACAGTCACCCCTCAAACCACCAGCACAAATGACCAAAGGGAAACTACTTCATGTCATGGGGTGTGCAGCCTGTCCCTCCCCATGCCGGAGCCTCACGTAACACACAGTTCCTGCCCAGTCCTATAGCATCTACTTTCCCACATCCCCACATCTTGCATTTCTCCACCCACCACTGTTTTGTTTCTGTCTCTCTCGCATCTGCTAGACTAATCACTGGAAGATCAACTGCGATTTTTGGTGGCTGATAAACTCAGCTAGAATCAAAATCAGTAACAGAGAGAGAATGTAAAATTCCACACTCAATGGTTGGAGATGTACAGCAAATGGAAAAAACATGACAAAGTTCCCTGCATTCTGTGTGGGGGTGGATTATATTTTAAATTAGTGCCCATGTTTAAAGTGCTGTAACCATGGAAACACCTGCACTACTGATCAAGATTCCAAGTAGTTAGTGAATGAGCTACTAACGGCCATAGCACGGGATAAGATTAACAATCACCAGGTGAGACCTGGGTTAGTGGCTCAAAGTTCAAGGCAAGTCAGTAAGTTAAACCTGTAGACCCTTAATCATAGCTGACTACCAAAAATGGCAAACATCACATGGCTAAGGAATTTCACACTAGGATCTAAATTCCATGCAATGAGGTTATTCACATCAGCCATCCAGAACCACCTTTTTGCACAGTTGATGTCTCAATTTTACTAAACACATTCATCACAGACGTGAAAATGTGTCGCCCAACTGACAGCTTGCAATGGGCCAGCACATCTAGAAACAGAAGCACTCAGAATAGGACCAAGTGGAAGGCCTGGTCCACAGCACAGTGAAAGTGAATGATTAATAATTTAGACATATTTCACCCTTTACTTTGGGAAACAATGCAAAATGATTAGCACGAATAATAATACAGCAAAAATGGAAAGAACGAGAGATGATTCCTCAAGAGAATTAAAATAGTTGTAATAGATGAGACGAGGGACTGCAGAATCTGGAGCACCAAACAATCTTCGGGGGGAACTCAGCGGGTTGAGCAGCGTCTGTGGAGGAAACTGGACAGTTGACATTTCAGAAGTCCAGATGAAGGTTCCCAAATTCGAATCGTGACTATCCATTTCCCTCCACAGATACTGGTCAACCTGTAGTTGCTCCAGAAGTTTGTGAAATGGTTTGGGCAAATATTACTTAATTATAGGGCTGAATGCTCTTCTAGAGTCAAGAGTGTTTTATTGTCACATGTCCCAGATAGAACAATGAAATTCTGTTACAATTAGATGTAAAGGAAAAAAAAACAGTAAGTTAATTAGTGTCTGCGGGAAAGAGAAGTAGACGAATCTTTTGTCAGAACTGGGAAAGATGAGAAAAATATATAAAATTTCAAAGAAGATGGAACAGAGAAAGGATAGGATAAAAAGAATATGTGACAGGGTGAGACCAGATCAAATGGGTTAATGTGATGTTGATTATACTTATTTGTGTGTGTTGCTTATAGCAAGACTATGGGATATGCTCAGCAGGTCAGGATGAACTAATAGAGAGTAAAACTGTGCCAAAATCACAGGTGGATAAATTTCAGCAGGAATGACCAATGCTGATAAAGACAGAAAACCAAGTTACCTAAGGCTGGAGAACTCAACGATGAGTCTAAAAGGATGCAACATGCTCAAACAAAAGATGAGTTGTAACTCCTACAAGCGGACCCCTAAATTGGAAGAAGTGCTATGTGAGACATTGCTTCACCAGGAAAGACTACTTGGGTCTCTGGAAAATTGGAAGGGAAGGGATGAGGACAGTGTTGCATCTCCTGTGAAAATGAATGGGAAACGGGTTAGACCTATGTTTTCCGTTGTAGTGAATAATGGGCGGCCGATTAGGAATTTGTACTCGGGTAAGGTATACATAATATTAAATGCATCCATAACTATGTTGGGGCACAAGTATCTACAAGAGAAGGCTATAGTGACTGCTGTCACCAAGTAACACATAATATCCCATGACAGCAAACCCACATGGGCTGAGACAGTAAAATATTAACTCTCACCGAGTCTCTGGACTTTAAATCAGGCCCATCTCCTTGTTGCTGCTTTTGTGTCTGGTCTTGCTCGCTCTTGGACATGGCTTTCACTGAGGCTTGATCTAATGGAATATGCAGAGCCATTTCTCCCTGTTGTGACTGGCTGGCCGGATGATCAACAGAAATCTCTAACATTTGCTCTCCATTCTGAGCCACAGAAACAACATCCTTTCAAAAAGAAAACACAGACCAATGGAAAGCTCGGCAAACACAGCAATGTCCGTAATCACCCCTGGCCCCATATCCAGCCTTTAAACATTGTCAGACTTCCCCTGAGGGCCATCAATCAATATCCAGCAGCTCCCCTTTGCCCTGGTTATATATTCTGATAGCGAGGTTGGGTGAAATTCCTGTCATTTACTCTGCACCAAATCCAAAGCCTTTAAAGGGTTCAGTGCTCAGAGCTGCTCACCGTTCATCAGGTAGGAATGACAAGTGTAGCTATTTTTATAACTTTTACCTTTCTGATTACCTTTTGTACCTATTTATGAAATTATATTGAGAAAGGCAAAGCAAAATCTCTTTGGTCTTCTAACAGTCCTATGTTTCCATCATTTAGAAAAAATTAATGAATAACTCAATATTCACCTATTATGTGCAGTTTTGGTCTAATTTGAGGAAGGACATTCTTGCTATTGGGGGAGTGCAGCATAGGTTCACCAGGTTAATTCCTGGGATGGCGGGACTGACATATGATGAAAGAATGGATTGACTGGGCTTATAATCACTGGAATTTAGAAGGATGACAGGGAATCTTAGAAACATATAAAATTCTTAAAGGGATTGGACAGGCTAGATGCAGGAACAATGTTCCCGATGTTGGGGGAATCCAGAACCAGGGGTCACAGTTTAAGAATAAGGGGTAGGCCATTTAGGACTGAGATGAGGAAAAACTTTCAGCCAGAGAGTTGTGAATCTGGAATTATTGGCAGAAGGCAGTTGAGGCCAATTCACTGGATGTATTCAAGAGAGAGTTAAATATAGCTCTTAGGGCTAACGGAATCAAGGGATATGGGAAGAAAGCAGGGATGGGGTACTGATTTTGGATGATCAGCCATGATCATATTGAATGGCTGTGCTGACTCGATGCGTCGAATGGTCTACCCCTGCACCTATTTTCTATGGCTCTATGTTGAAATTCATTAGTCATGATTTTTCTGTTCACTTCATCTATTTGCCCTTCTGTATATGTTGTTAACCTTCCTGTGATCACAGTCATTGATAATTATAATCAACACTTGTGACCACATGTAGGTGTTGGTGGACCCCAGCCAATTACATCTGGCCACCTGAACATCTGTCACAAAAATAGTTCACTATTTCTCCCACTATTTGTGTGTTACAAACCTTAACCATGTAGGTGCAGAAATTTCATTTTGATGTTACTTGTCAATAATTTTTAAGTTTCTGTTTTTAGTTACTGCCCAAATTACCAGAACATATAATTGTTCCTTGCAAAACAGCTCATAATTTTGAGTCGCTCTTTACGGTCTCCCCTGATTTCCTCTCGATCCATGGAATTCTCAGTTTTATGGGTAGATTGTGATGTAAAAATAAGATATCCTGGAAATATTTGACAGGTCAGGCAGTGGACGGTTCAGGTCAGGGACCTCGCACCCGAGCTGGGCAAGTGAGGAAAACAAGTTAGTTTTCAGCTGGGAAAAACATAGGAAATACAATTAATATGTTTGTAAATAGTTTATTGAAAGAATAATTTAATATAAGTCGTTAGTTGTTACTAGTATGGGTTTGTTATTTATTTTTGGAAGGAGTGTGTGAATACCTTCAAGAGCTACGTGGTATAACTCTAGATGTTTTGTTGTGCCAGCTACTGTTCAATATTATCTGCATTCAATGAAGTGCTGAGAGAGCAGCTGAGTGGAGGAGCAGCATGGTAGGTTTAAAAACCAGCTGTTGGCATCCCAGAATGACTGCTCCTTGTGGTGTATAAAAGAAAGGCAGGTAATAGTGGAGTGGCCTATTGGGAGTGGGTATGTTGGGAGAGGCTGTGTGTTGAAGCTAAGTGCTTTGTTGAGGGTAAGTGTTGAGACTTTGGCTTGTGAGGCTTTGGCAAGGAGGCTGAAGGTAAAATAAGGTGGGGTGGGGGGGGTTTCCACAAGTTCCTCCAGCGGCAGTGCAGAAAGAAATGACAGTTAGACCACTGGTGCGGTCCTCCTGCAGGATGTTGAAAGTCAGGGAGACTTCCAGTGTTCCCGACACCACACCCGTGGGGAGTGTGTACATCTGCAGCTCCAGACTGGCTGCGTGAGGCAACTGGAGCTGTGGCTGGTGACCGAGAGTGTCATAGATAAGAGTTATAGTGAGATGGTCACACCTAAGGTGCATGCAGAAAGTAAATGGGTCACTATCCGAAAAGAGAGTTGGTAGATAGCGCAAGAATCCCCTCTGACCATTCCCTTGAAAACAAGTATACCCTTTTGGATACTTTTGGGGCGATGACCTTTCAGGAGAGAACAACAGCAGCAGCAGCAGTCAGATCGTGCCGGTGAACCTGGATTTAAGGCACAGTGAAGGAAGAGTAAAGTAATGCAGAGCAATATTAGTAGGAGACTAATTAGGTGGACGATTCTGTGACCACAAACAGGACTCCAGGATGGTGTGTGGCAGTGGCCTCCCGGGTGTCAGGGTCCAGGATGTCTTGCAGATGCAGAACATTCTCAAGGAGGAGGTGGAACAGCCAGACGTATCAGGGAGGAGAGTGAGCAGCTGAAGTTTGAATGTAAGGGGAAAGTATAATGTCATTGGCAAGGCCCTTAACAGGATTGATGTACAAAGGATCTCGCTGAAAATGGCAACACAATAAAGTGGTAAAGAAGATCTGGACATTGGGTATAAGAGTCAGGAAGTCATGTTGCAGCTTTATAGGACTTTAATTCTGCTGCATTTGTGTGCAGTTCTGGTTGCACCAATACAGGAAGGACATGGAGGCTTTGGAGAGGCAGCAGAAAAAGTTGACCAGCATGTTGCCTGGATTAGAGGATATTAGCCATAAAGAGAGGTTGGACAAATTTAGATTGTTTTCTCTGGTACATCATACATGGAGGGGAGACTGGATAAAAGTATATAAAGTTACCTGAGACATAGATAGGGTAGATAGTCTGAACGTTTTTCCCAGGGTGGAAATGTCAAAGACTAGAGGGTAAAGCTTTCAGGTGAGAGGTTCAAAGTCTAAAGGAGTTTTGCAGGGCAAGATTCTTTCACACAGAGAGTGGTGGGTTCCTGGAAAGCACTACAGGGTGTGATAGTGGAAGCACATGGATAAATGCAGGGAAATGTAAGGATATGGATCATGTGCAGGCAGAGATTTGTTTACCTTGGCATCCTGTTCGGCATGAACATTGTGAGCAGAAGGGCCTGTTATGTTGATTAAGTAGACATATCTAGGTTTGGTTTACCAAATAGCAATATAAAAAATGTCCATGGATGCTTCAGTGATGTTCTCTGTAGACTAATAGCTTGAATACCAAACAATATCATCCCATTTTCCATTGCAGTAGAACATTGTGAAGCTGGCCAAGGGAATATTGAGGAAGGTTAGATCATCACATCCCAACCTCTGTTTGAGCATCCTACATGTTGTAAGACGATGGGAGACAACCAAAAGAAGGCAGATGATGGCAACAGATGTACGAACCTGCCAACAATATGGGATCAGATACCCTGGATGAAGGCCATACCAGATATGGCAGCAGGATGCGGCGATTTGATTCCTACCATAACCCAGATCATACGAGGTTATAATGGAGGATTATAATGGTTATAAAAATCATAGCTATACAGCACAGAAACAGGCCCTATGGGCCAAATTATCCTTGCCAACCAAGGAGGGTGTTATATAGTATCGTAAAAAATTAATGTACAATGAAAACAGAGCTCCTGTTTTTGAATCCTGCGTTAAAGATAATACTTCTTCCTATTTGCACAATCTGGGGCCCCATGATTTTGTGCATAACAAAAACCAATTACAGTAGCGCTAACATCCACATAGCTACCATTTCTCTCAGTGCCTTGCTTTTTAGTTTTTGGGTAATTTGTAAGTTTAGACTAAATGTAAGAGGGCATGCTGAAGCAGTCTGCAGCCAATGAAAGATTAGCCATGTAGTTGACAGTGTGGGCATCCTCATAGGTATCTGCATCCTCTCCACTGCAATCTCACCTTCCCTGTGATGCAGTGATCAGAACCTTATGTCATACTTAAGGTGTGGCCTTACTAGTTTTGATTTAACCTCCTTAAACTCTTATATTTTATACTTTGACTAATAAAGAGAATCATCCCAAATGCCTTTTTTAACCACCTTATTGACCTGTCTTGCTGTAGGACCTTCAAAGGTCCTACTGCTCTCCACATCACTCAATATCCTCGCATTATTATGTACTTGCCCAATTGCATTACATTAGCCTGGACTTCTCTGGATTATATTCCATTGTCCAGCTTCATGTATGACTGACCAGACCATCCATTGCCTCTTGCAGTTTGAAGCTTTCCTCCTCACAGTCAACCACATGACATCTTTGCTCTGTCTGCAGACCTCTTTATCATGGCCCCTATATTTTAAGTCTAAAGCTTTTGCAAATTGCCAGGGGAAAAAAAACAAGGAACTGAAGACTGAGTTCCATGGGATCAACTGTGAATGGTCATCTCGTCATATTTCCTGCATTCTTTAAACTTAGCAACTCACTGGAAAACCTATTATATTACTACATACCATGTAAAAAGAATGAAATAGAAATATGCTAGATAATTAATAAGAGTAACATGTAATAGTCTGGAAAATCTGCTCATCTGTCACCAACAGTGTCTTGACTATGCCAGATTATCAGTTTTACTGTATCACCCTTAACAATTGCAATCACCTGCTGTTTCAGTTGTGGCTACACAGTTTTGCATGGAACTTGCCAGTGACTCAGTAAGGGAATGGTTCATCAAATTTGAAGCTTCTCTTTTGTTCAATAAAAAAACTTTTGGTTTAAATTATTCCTCATTTTCAAGTATCTTAGGGAGTTAGTTGTACTGAGGTACAACCTCTTCATCTGTGTTATTTTAATATTGCTTCGACCTCTTTACTGTGCCAGATTACGAAGCTGAACCTAGTTGAGATGTACTTGATATTGACTGCGCAATGAATTCTCATCTCTACCAGCAGGGCTGGGTGGGTGGGAGGCAGGTTCAACAGATGAATGCTTCATGTTACAGAGGTCACGGTGTAACACAGACCTTGTGGTCAGAAAGCTCTCGTGGGGATACACAATGCAGATATTTGTTCTCACCAGCTCTCCAGACTTTGAATCCGTCTCCTTCAGGTGTTGCTGATCCCTCACTAAGCCCCCTTCTGCTTCACATATCTCACTCTTGACTTTTGCTGAAGCTTCAATTGGAATCCCCAGATCCATTTTTTCTATGTTTTCTGGATAACCAACACAAATCTCCTCCAGCTCCTCCAATTTGTGCACCTCAAGGGTTGGTTCCTTTAAGAAAAGAAACAGAAGCTAATATGGAGGCTCGTGGATCTCAGCACAGTCGTGACTTTCACTTAACACCAAGAAATCACAACGCCTTTCCTTGAGCGGACATCACTCAGCCTTCCACCCCCCCCCACCATATATGTTCAGATTAGTCTCCACTGGACTACACAGGCATATACAGATGCACATGAAATGATCCAATTCTATGTGGAGGGAGCAGGACAGTCAGTACTATTGGGACAACGGATGGACAGGCAACAGTGGCCCATAAATGTCAGAGTCCAACAACGAGCCACGTTCAAGCAATCAAACCACTCTCCCAGCTTCTCACCAAATATCTCAAACCAATAGGCTTTCTGCTCCTGAGTGCAGACTCTCTCCCCATCCCTTGAAAGTGTCTATTCTCTCCCCCCTGTGACTTTCTTCCCCCGCCCCTGAAGCTGCTTTTGCTCTCCCCTCCCTGGAGGTACTGACTCCCCCCTCTGCCAAAGGTGCAGTCTCTCCTCTCATTCTCTCTCACTACCTAGGGCTGCAGGCTCTCTCTTCCTCCCTGCTTGGATATGAAGCCTCTGACTCTTACCCCCTCCCCTTTGCAGTGTTCATTCCCTGGGCCTGAAGCTGGTGAGTTTTGAACCTGGCATCTGTTACTCTGACTCTGAGAATGGTTACAGTATGGCAGGTGGTGATCTGGCCCATCAGGTCCATGTTAGGGCAATCTAGCTAGTCATGCTTTCCAACTCTCCCTATTGCCTTGTTAATTTCCTTTTGGATCCTCATCCAGCTTCCTTATGAATGGTGTAATTGAATCCACCTCCAAGATCATCCCTGGTGATGCACAACCCTCTCCACTTGCAGTTGTAAGAAACATTTCCCTCAATATGCAGGGTTCCTGGAGATTTCAATGAGAACTCCAGGCCATTCAAATCTGCCCACAACCTCAGGACTCACAGGGTCCAGGAAGCAGGCTTCATTTGGTGTATGTGCATGTGACACTGGGGTCTTGTGCAAGCACTCCTGGAATTTGTAGCTTGGAAATTTGGAGTGCCAGCTCACGGGAAAGTTCCCTGGCACGGAGTCCAGAATACTCATCGAAGGAGCTTGAAGCTGATCTGCCATTAATGAGGGGGGTAGACGAAGTCTTAGTGAGAAGGCAACAAACAAGGCCACCTTGCTCGATGGAGGAACTGTGATGGGTGTGAGAAAACCCAGGATGTACTTTCCAGAGATTGGGCCTAGATTATTTGCATTTGCATTAATCCCAACTCAGCCAACTCACCTGTGGCAATGGAAAGTTGTCCAGAGTTGGTACAGTTATTTCACTGGAATTGATGGCATCACCTCTAACAGCAGATGGTTTAACCTTGCAGATGTCCAACACAACTCCATTATCCATGTTGTCATGCACCGAAACATCAGCAGATCCCAGACCCTGCTCTGTCAGATACAAAAAGTCACGTGTTTAAACAATGCCTGGACAGACCCTCCCATGGAATAAACATATAGAGGAGCAAGTCAGTGCCCATTCTCAGCTCCTGCATTCTTCTTCTTCTTCTTGCGTATGGCGTGCACAGCCTAAAGTTGTAGGACAACTTGTTCTATTTGATCTTATTTGATTGTGCACGCCAGGTTGATTGCATTCGTTGAAACAGGGCCTTCCCACGTGAAGGTTGCAATCTCCCACCCTCTCCTGCATTCCATGACCCCTGTCCCCTTTCCATGCCAAACTGACCCATTTTCCAACTCTCAGAACCCATCTTTAATAAACATGGAAGAACAGAGGAGATAGAAGCAGGGATAGGGTGGCTGCCCCTATATCTCTTGAATCATTGATTGATTGAGAGCATGATTGATCTTTTACCTCAATACCATTCTCCTACACTGATCACATATTCTTTGATTACTTTCATATCTTAAATATATCCAATGGCTGAACCTCCACAATTATCTTGGGTGAAAATCCCAATTATTCACTATCCCACGGGTGAAGAAGTTTCTTCTCATCTCAGTCCGTAATGGGCAACTCTTTACCTCTGATCTGAGCCTTTGTTCCAGACCCCTTTGTTCTCTGGACACTCCACTTCCCCTGTCAAGCCCCATGACAATGTTCTACTTTTCACCGAGATCACTCGTTCCTCAAAACTCAAGTCTAATGCAGGATGCTTAATCCCTCCTGTTTGGATAGATAATTTAATATTTTTACCCTAATCATCAATCTGGTAAATCTGCACTACACGCCTTTGATCACAAGTATATCAGTCCTTGGGTAGGAAGACCGGTGCACAATATTCCACTCTCATTTTCACTTGGACAATCTAAAATTTCAGCTGGATATTCTTACTGTCATATTCATATCCCCTGAACACCAATACTTTTCCAATATCTTACTATATAAAATAGACTTTTTTAAATACTAAAGAAGGCAAATATGTCCTCAGCTTTTCACTTAGCCAGCCTAAACCCCTCAAAGTCTATTGTATTCCACTTACAGCTCACACTTCCACCCAGCAATTTTGGTTATATTACATTTGGTTCTCTCATCAAAATAATTGATAAAGATTGTGAACAGATAGGTGCCCAGCACAGATCTTTGTGGCACCTCACTAGAAAAAAAGCCATGTATTTCAAGGGACTGGCTGAAGTTAGAAGAAGGGTCCCGACCCAATACTTCACCTATCCATGTTCTCCAGATATGCTGCCTGGCCCACTGAGTTACTCCAGCACTAAAAAGTTAATCCTCAGATTCTCCTTTTAACCTTCAGGTCTCTCCCTAATCCACTGTTATGATGTAGCACAGAAACTCTAAGGATTAATAGAGATTAATCTTAACCTCCTTGGCAGACTCAGTGATGTGCTAGTCGTGGTTGAACCCACAGGAATCTTCCTAGAACTAAGAGGTCCAACACCTGCTCTGTTATGTGGAAATATCTCAAAGCTGGATGAAGTAAGGATAGAAAGGCAGAAATCGAGGGAGGTTCAGAAAAAGGTGACAGAGAAAGGAAAATAATGAAAAGGGTGAGAGAACAGAAGAAGAAAGAGAGGCAAGCAGAAAGAGAGGTGGAGAAATGTCAATTTGGTTACGAGAGCTAAGAATGTGCATGAGTATTGTCTCACCTTCATGCATCAGTGGAACTCGGTGAATAGTTGCGAGTACAATTCATGGCAGAGGCTCACACAAGTTTAAATTCTTATGATCATGGATTGAGAGGGAAATGAAGGTAAAATGAGTGAGAAGAGGAAAGAGATGAAAATAAAAAAATCTAGGGAAGACTTACATGAAGAGAGTGTGTGGGTGTGGAGGAGGGTGGGTGGGAGAGAGAGAGAGAGAGAGAGAGAGAGAGAGAGAGAGAGAGAGAGAAATGTGATTAATGATATCTTGCCATGTTTCAAGAACTAATAAAAAAAACAGAATCAAAGAGGGCGAGGGTCAGGGGGAGGGAACGTATGTCTGATCTGTGAGACACAGGTATATTGTTCGGGCGTGGCTAACAAAACATAACCCAGACCTCTTGGAACTACTCAGCCCTCACATCTCTCTTCTCGACCGCCATGCTCAACTCCATCTCCATCTCCCAAATTTGTTTCATTCCAATTCTAATTCCCAACTCATCCCAATCTTCAAGTCTTTTGGCATTTCTACCACATCCTCAACATTCTCAATTCCATCCCTATCCTCATATCCAGCTCAATATTCAACATCTTAATCTTCACCTCCATCCGACTTCCATGTCTATCCTCTCTATTCCTATCTCCTTTACTATTCTTATCTTTACTCCCTATTCCAACTTCCCATATTGGTGAACTCCACAATGATCTCAATCTCCATCCTCATCTCTAATCTCTACTTCATGTTCATCCCCACATTCATTTCTAGCCATACCCAGGACCCTTACCAATCTGATCAACATCCATCTCTGGTGTAACTAGCTCCAGGAACATGACTGCCAGGTTGTTATAGTGCTGGTTGTTCTGCCAGTCATCGTGTAGTGAGCAGTAAGTGCTTACCAGGTCATTCGTAAACTGAAACAAAAGATATAATGGGGTTGTACAATAAGCAGTTGTACAATATAAGTTAACCAATATAGTGAATCCAGAGCAGTGAATCACAATTTAAAGTTGCTGATAGTGAACCACTGTACAGTTAATCACAGTTCAGCTCCTAATAATGAACCCCAATACATTGAACCCCAAGACCCATTACAGTAAAACACAGTTCAGAGACCACAATGATAAATCCCAATATATGGAGGCTCCAACATGGTGAATCACAATTCAGAGACAATAGTTATGAAACTCAAAAAGAGATCTCAATGTAGTGAATCACAATTGAGGGACCCAACAATGAACTCCAGCACTGAGACCCTTACAGAGAACCCAACACAGTAACCAATTGTGTGACTCAATTCTGAATCCCAAAACAAAGAATTCAAATAAATGAACCTCGATACAGTGAACCGCAAAAGAGGGAACTCAAAGTAAATCCATTATGGTGAATTCCCATAGAGGGCAGGGAAGTGTGGTGTTTAAGTGATTTGACAAGTATCCAGATGTCCAAAAATGTATGTTTGAATCCTACCACGATAATTGGGGAATTTAAATTGAGTTAATTCAATACATCTGGAATTAAAAGGCAATACTATTTATCAGTAAGGGTGACCTTGAATCTAGTAGATACTTACCTGGTTCACCAATGTCATGCAGGGAATGAATCTACTGTCCTTACTTGGTCTGACCTACATGTGAGTCAAGATCCATCAATGTGGTTGACTTTTAAATGGTAGTTTGAAATGGACCAGGGGCACATAGAAATGGACAGAAAATGCCAGCCTTAACGCCAAAGCTCATCATCTATGAATTAATAAATTTCTTAACACATTAAAACCTAATACAGGTAACCCAGTACAGAGCCTCCAATTTACACTCCATGCATTGAACCTAATACAAGACAGAGAGCTCAGTATGCACCACAATAAAGAAATCTTATTGCAGAGAATCTAATGCAAAGAACCACAACACAAATGTGTCAGTCCAGAGGCAGCACAAATTTCTCACCTGTCCCTCCATCTGGTGGGTTAGTTCCTGGACATTGACCAGTTGCATGAGCTGTAGCTCCATGAGCCCCACGATGGCTGGACTTTGCCTCCTCAGCTGCACTGTGGTCTCCTTCCTTTCCCAGTACAGAACAAAGGCTTTCTCCAAGAGACTGAGCTGAAGATCACTTTTCTCACTCTGAAGGTAAGAGGTTCGTAATTCACACAATCATCAATAACTCACATTGGGGAAAGCTAGTTGAGGCCTTGGTCCATCATGCCTCCGTCCCTACCACGGCAACATCCAGTTCTTTAATTGACCTTGGGGTGTTTGTGTCCTTTATCTATCCACTGCACATTGCTTCTGTTGATACTGCACATCCTCATGTTCATTTCTGAATTGATAATAAAATTGAGCCCTTGCCCTACACTTCTGGTTTACTTTGCAGTTACAGTCAGGATTTAAACATCACTACATTGTTCATCCTCTGGTTTGCCCCGATTAGAATGAAGAGCTGACTTTTGACCAGACATTTTTAAACCCAGTCTCTGCAGGCCAAGAAGTTCATCTTTTTAGCCCTTCTGCACTCACTAGAACTCTCGTACCTTGGCCACCAGTAATTGACACACTAATTCAGACCAGAACCAGTCCCTGTATTCCAGGTGAACTTACAATCAATTTTGTTGAAGTGAATGTTCACACTGAGTCCACCCTCCCTATTACCTTATGATACGATGATCATGTTAACCACACTAAATTCAGTACTGTAGCTCAAGGCTGGGCACCTATGATGGACACCTATAGGCTGGGCACCTATAGCAGTCACAGACCTGATTTTCACCACAATTTGTAAACTCGGAGCCTTCCATTCTCCTACTCTACTGTTACCATTATCAGGGGACCAATGATGATAAAATGGGGATTCAATGAAGAGTATTCCAGTAGCAGCACCAAATGTGCATAAACACAAGATGCCAACCTGGTGAAGCTACCCAACAATGACATCCCAACTAAACATTGGAAGATGTGTGCTGCAGCCCGAGGTGAGCAATTCTCCAATTTACTGGTTCTGCCAACCTACTCCAAATAGTGGTGGACAATCAAATAATTAACAGAAAAAGGATGTTCCATGGATGTTCCTACTTCCATGGATGGTGAATGCGAATCTCATAGATAACCCTGAATTAATTTGAATTGTCTTCAGACAGCAATGTCAAATATATGATCTCATCTCAATTAATTCCATACATTCCATATGCTGTCAAGAAATTGGGAAGAAGATAGCGAAAGGCAAAGGCTGTCATGATGAAAACTTGTGCTCCAAAACTAGTGGGATTTCTAGTCAGGTGTATAACTATTGGAATATCATTGTGTCATTGGAATTTCTCAAGTATCAATGAATCTACATGATATTGCACTGATACGATCTGTCCACAAAAAGCAGGACAAATCCAAACCAGCCAATTAGGACCCCCATTCATGTTTTGTTCATTAGCAAACTTCCTGCGGCAGCTGTGAAAACACAATCTGCCACAGGCAATGATGGTCCAGTTTTATACTGCCATCATAGAGTCTGTCCTCACCTTCTCCACCATGGTCTGGTTTGGCTCAGCCACCAAGCACGACATCCGGAGGCTGCAGCGCATTGTTTGATCAGCCAAGAAGGTTGTTGGCTGCAACCTTCCCCCTCATTGACGAACTGTACACTGCAAGGGCCAGGAAGGGAGAGGGTAAGATCATCTCTGACCCCTCTCACCCTGGCCGCAATCTCTTTGAAACACTTCCCTCTGGAAGGCGACTCTGGCTTGTCAAAGCCGCCACAGCCAGACATAAAAACAGCTTTTTTTCCACGAGTTGTAGCTCTACTCAACAGCCAAAAGTCTGTAGCCTCCTTGTGCTCTGGTATTTTATTCAATTCTTCACATGTTTAAATTATAATGTTTTATTTTTAATTGTCTACTGTATATCGTGTTGTTACTTGCAAGCAAAGCACCAAGGCAAATTCCTTGTATGTATACAAATTTGGCTAACAAAATGTTTTCAATTCAATAATAATAGAACATATCAACAGTGCTATTTACAGTATTCCATTTGCCACTCCTCAGGTTGAATTCTGCAAGAGCCAATCAGCTGCAGATGTCATTCCAGCCTTTGTCCAAACATGGACAAAAGAAGATGAATTTCAGTGAATAGTGTGTAACAAGCAAAACTGATAAATAAGATATGCTTGCACCACATAAACAACGGGCAATTTCCCAGAGGGAACCTGACTGCCTCTCCTCCACATTCAGTATCATTACCATGCCCCAAAAGTCCTGATATCGACATCTGGATGCCAATAATGAGCAGAAAATTAACTAGAGCATCCTCAAGTGTACTTTGTCTATTGGGGTAGTTTGAAACCATGGTAATCAGGTTTAGTTCCCCAAAGCCTTTCCATCAACAACAGGCACAAATCAAAAGTGAGTCAGCATATTCCTCACTCTCAATCAGCACAGCTCCAACAAGACTCAGAACTGTCAACATCTTCCAGGATAAAGCAGTATTCTTACATGCTAGTGGCTAAGATATATTGTACAAAGTAGACGTACAAAATGCACTGTAGAAAATCAGAGAAGCTTCTATGACAGTATCTCACCCACCTATGACCACTTTGACTTTGACAACAGCTGGAAGGATTAGGGTTGTCTCAGGATAGTACTACTCTCCTGCCAGATTCCCTCCCAGCCTCACACCTTCTTCCTTCTCTGTGTGGACTGCAGCAGTTTAAGGTGGTAGCTTACCGCCGCTTTCTCAAAAGCACTTTAGGATTGAAATAATTGCTTGCCTTAACCCCGTGGTGTCCAAAGCCCATAAATCAAGGGTTCCCAACCTGGGATAAATTTCAGATAAATTTACCCAGGGGGTAAATTTCGCCTACCCAGGGGGTAAATTAGTTGATTCTGGATTTGTGCGTATTTTTTCTGATTGACTGACTGTGTTTGGTTCTGGTATACCGGTATCTGTTCATCATTAGTTGTTCATAAATAAGTGAAATAACATTGTTATGTGCTATTAAAGTTACCAGGGATAAAAAAGTTGGGAACCCCTGCCATAAATGATTAACAATTGTTACAACAAAATAGTCATGTTAACCCAGCAGTCTATTTAATCATGACCAAAGAATCCTATGAGTCACGCGTCTCTACTTTCTCAGAAGTTTAAAGAAATTCGGTATGTCTCTGAATACTCTAACCTTTACAAGCTGACTGGTTGCATCATGAGCTGGTATGGTAATTCCAATGCACGGAAAGGTGAGAGGCTGCAGAGAGTGGTGGTCTCAGCCTGGTCCACCATGGATCTCTCCATCAAAAGCATCTACGTGGGGCACCGCCTTATGAAGGTGGCATTTATTATCAAGGATCCCCACCATCGGGCCATGCCCTCTTTTCACTTTCACTATCAGGCAGGAGGTAGAAGCCTGAAGTCCCACATCACCTGGTTCAGGAACAGCTACTTTCCTACGTATCAGGTTCTTGTAACAACCAACACAACCATAATCCTTGCTCAACAATGGGACACTACCTTCTGCCTCTTGCATGACTATAGACTTGTTTTTTTTTCTAATTATGTTTTTGCACTCATGTTCTGATTTTTGCAGTTTTCTTTCAGGAATTTTGTGTAATTTATGGATAATTTGTCTTTGTGTGTTGTCCGAGTCTCTGTTGCCTGTGATGTTGCTGCAAGAAAGATTTTTCATAGTACCCACGCCTTATCATACACCTGTGCATTTGACAATCAACCTGACCAGACAAGTCTATTTGAGGAGTATTTAGAAACTATTACAAATATAACTCGTATTAAAACCATGACAATGACATTAACAGTAAAATCCAAGGAAAAGAGGCTTACGACAGATAACAAATACTTACACCCGTGGTATGTCCTGGCCTGCTTGATGGGGGGTTAACCCAGATTTCATTCTGGCTGTTAATAGGAGTATCGTTACATACCAACTTCTCTGTGCAAGGCTCCACATCAATTCCTGGTATCATCTGCTTGTAAATAAACTGTAGTAGCAACTATTATAAAACAAAATTACAAATGGTTGGAGTAGGATTTAATTCACTCACTGATGAAATATTCTGATTGTTTCAAAATATTACGAGGGAAATGTCAAGTGAAGCTTCCTCTCCAAGCCCAGAGTAAGGCTACTTCTTCTCTGCCCATCGATCACTGTCAGGCAGGATGAATAAATATCTATCATGTGGGTGCCCTACAAGAGTAAGGTAATATGCCTCAACGACTACCAACTGTGGTGATGAAGTGCTTTGAGAGGTTGGTTATGACACATAACAACACGTGTTTTAAATAAGTAAGGACCTAGACCCAGTACAATTCATCTACCTGCACAATAAATGAACAGGGGATGCGATATCGCTGGCTCTCCACTCTGCACTGGACCGCTGGGACATAAGAATATGGATGTCAGGCTGTTTTCATTGACTACAGCTCGGCTTTCAACCCCTCCAAACTTATCAAACTCTGAGAACTGGGTCTCTGTTCATCCCAAAGTAATTGGATCCTTGACTTCCTCATCAGCAGACCACAATCAGTGTGAATAGGCAACACCACTTTCTCCTTAATACACAGGCTGTGTGCTCAGTCCCTGCTCTGCTCTGCTCTCTCAATATCCATGACTGTTTAGCCACAGGTGCATTTAAAAGCTGTGTGCTCAATCCCCAGCTTCTACTCTATAGGCAGCTCCAATGCCATCTTTACATTTTCTGATGATTCACCATTGTATCAATGAATTGGACGAATAACAGGTAACAATGAGTCAAAGTAGAGGAGAGAGATTGAAAATCGGATTGAATGTTGTCAGAACAACAATCTTGCTCTCAATGTTAGCAAGACCAAGGAGCTGATTGTTGACTTCAGGAAGGGAAAGCCGAGGATCCATGAACTTGTCTCCATCGATAGGACAGTGGTGGATCGAGTGAACTGTTTCAAATTCCTGGGTGCGTATCTCCTGAAGATGTGTCCTGGTCTAGCACATCGATGCAATCACTTAGGAGGCTCAAAATGCCTCTGCTTCCGTTAGAAAGCTGTGGAGATTCAGTAAGTTGGCAAATACTCTATCGAACCTCTACAAGTGTACGGTAGAGAGCATATTGACTGGTGCATTATGGCTTGGATCCGCAACCCGTTGGAGATTACAGAGAGTGGCAGACATTGATTGGTCCATCACAATACTGCTGTGGATGGGACTTACCGGTCAAGGAATTTGCATGACTTTGAAACAGTCATAATATAGATTTAAATATTAACAATCCCACTTATTTCGTTGAGTACATTAGATAAAGTCACGTAAGCAATGACAACTTACTGTTCGTTCCTCATGATGATTTTTACATAACTGTTCCAAAATCATCTTCTGAATGTGAATCCGTCCCAGCTTTGCTAATGCTTTGGGATCAAAGGTTGTGACCACTGATTGCTTTGGATTCTGAGGATAGGTTGTGCAGATGAAATCCTGCAGTCTGCTCACAGCTAACATTTCATTCCTACTCTCATATAACCTTGGAAAAAGTTATTTAAACAGTGTTAAATCTTAAATATCATACAGTAAGATTTGTTCACAAAATATCATACCCTCAACCTCCGCAGTGTACATATCGGCAACCTTAAATTTCCAAACCTTCAGAGCCCAAAATCCTCCCTCAACACCAAAACCTACCTCATCCCATCATTTGTCCAATCTCATCCAAACCCAGCCCTAACTATCAATCACTAACACAGTCTCCTTTCCGAGTGAGCATGTTGAAGTCCCTGTAATTTAATTATCTCAAGCCTCTTCTCTTAGGATCCCAAATCCATATCCCTCTCTTTCACACTCTATTTGAAACACTATCCCCTCCTCTTTCTAAAACGTTGATCTCTACTGGATCACAGTACCCTCTCTCTCCAGAAGCCAGTCCCCCTTCTCTCTGTATTCCTGTCTCCCTGACTATTCTCTTTCTTAACATCAATCCCCCTTCTTCTGCCAGAATCCAGACTCTTCTGTCTTTCTGTTTCCCAAAACACTCCTTCACAGGACGTCACTTCCCCACGCCTCTGAATCAGTGACAAACCCAGCTTCAAAACCCAGCTCCCTTCTTTCTCCAGGCCAAGTTTCCACTTTCTGCACCGCAATCCCCTCTCCCTGTGTAATCCAATCTCCTCTCTTACAAGGCCAGTCCCCTCTCTGACATTCCCAATGCCTCTCTTTCTATTGAACCCAACCACTGTACTCCCTGGACTCTCCTCTCATGGACTAGACTTTAGCAGTTCTAAGTTTTCTATCAGCGATTATTGCACTTTTTTTTACTACTTTGGGTATTTTGGGTGACCCACATTCTGACCTTGCTTCTGTACTTGGCTTGGTTAACACTGCAGTGCCTGTGATTCACTTACTGTGAGGTCTGGCCACTCTGCCTCCACTCTCTGATGCCTAGCACAAGCGCTGCTGTCTCAAACGTGTCTTGGTGCTGGGCCTGGCATTGCAGGTAGTGCTGGGAAAGGAAGAGCCGGGACCTCTGCACTGGGGCCATCGGTGAGGACAAAATGGAAGACATTTCTCCCTCACAACATCTAAGCAAATCCAGGAGTAATGATAGTAGAGCAGAAGTTTCTGAGAATGAAAAGAGAAGGTGCTTCAGTGGCAGGCAGATTCCCCAGCTCAGCCTCACCTTCCGATCACTGAACCCAACTCCATCCCCAAACCTAACCCAAATCCACTCTCCAATCACGGCACGCAAAATGGTAATGACATAAGTAGAGGGCGAACTTTTGTCAACACCCACATCAAATGCAAAAGAAAACTAAGCCCTATGAGAGCAAGCAGGTAGAGACAAGCAGAGCAAGGTGGGCATTCACAGATGAGAAATGACAGGCAGTATTTGTAAAGCAAATACACTAGTGTCTGCAAATACAGCAGACACTAAAAATCTGGAAAAAAAATGCTGGAAGTACTCAGCTGGTTGGGCAGCATCGGTTGAAAATGAGGGAGAGTTTGCAGTTCAGGTCATTTACCATATGTGTCATTCACCTCTGCTTGCTCTCCTCTCTGGCATAGACAATCCATCCTCAGTCCTAATCCCCTGCTTCCCCTCCAATAACCAAGCCCCTGCACAAACACCACCCTTAATCCCTAACCCCACCTTCATTACCAACCCACTTTCAATTTCACTCTCCGCTGTAAATCTACGATCTTAAACCCAACTCCAAACCCCCCACTCTCAACCAACCTTACATCATCAACTCCCTACCGTTGCTCCTACTCCCAGAATCCTAATCATTGCTCTGTGCATCAACCATCAGCATCTCCCACTAGCCTCACTGTCCCCCAACATTCTCAAGATACCCCCATTTCCTCACTTCAACCCATTATCTCTCCATACCCAATGTTTCTGTAGTCTCTCTTGCTGGAGCCGTTCAAAGAGCATTTGGTACGTCTGCTCCACCAGCTGGAGAAAGTGTGATTTTGACACAACATCCTCGCCCTCAGGACCTGGGCATTCCATGTCTTGTCCATCATCATGAAATGACAGCAGACACTCCACCCACTGCCCATCTGCAACGAAAAACCAAGGTCATCAGCGTCAGAGGAAAAAATCGTGAACAATGTAGAATGTGGAAAGCATGAGGTGAAATAAACATTGCAGCTCTTAAAACGCGAGGTTGTGTACATTACAGCAACTGAGTTAAACCCTCCTGTGGAGACTCTCCCAGCTTCACAGCCTTATGAACGGCAGGACCCTATATTGAAGCCTGGAAAGTGTGATTTAGTACACATGGTATTCACGTAGTGACTCAATATCACTTCTGTTGTATTCCCAGTCAGTGTGACTCAGTACAGCACACAATGTAGTCCTGGTGTGTGTGAACCAGTACCACAGTTTACTTGTGGTGTGCGTGTGATTGATTACACAGCCAGTGCACTGCTGGTGTGTTTTCCAGCAACACATCCATAAGCTTGGGTGTTGGGGAAATTCACGTACCCCAAGTAACTCTTGATGCTGGTACGCACCTGGTGCTGACTCGATATCGCTCCTGCTGCACACTGCTGAGGTACTCGAGCTGTGCCTTCCAACTCTCCAGTTCAAATTCCTCATCCTGTGAAAACACTGCAGCTTCCATCAGTCAGTCACTGCTGCCGTCTCACACTGACTCACACCATTCTCGTCACTCTCTCCATTGCTCCGTTACTCCCACAGTTTCTCACTGCTGCATGGGTCAGTTCTGTGGTCACTCCCTCAGTGCTAAACTCTCTCGCACACAGACACAGTCACTCACTCACCACCGTGTTAACCTGTGGGGGCAGCTTGTGGAGTGGACCACTCTATCACTCATTCACATGCCATGATCATTCACAATCATGTTTCTCACTCCCTCACTCAAACTCAGCACTGCCCACCCAGACACACAACATCCATCAGCTGCAACGTGATGCTCAACCAAGTTTACGACAAGCCATTCATCTTTCTCATTTGATGAAGTATCAATCATCCATTACATGGCAGGTACAGCACAGGTTGTGTACAAAGTAAAACACCCTTCACACTGGCCCATCAATAATTTCAAGGGAAAATACAACCAGGGTTTGATGCAGAGTAATTTTTTCCCGTCAATAGTCCCATCACACATCCAGTACAGTGAAAATATCTCCGTGCTTACAATTGGAGATTGCTCGACTTGTTTTTTCCTTCCTCACTTCCAGCTTTGGCATTGTTTGGTGTGACACAGGGTTGCCATGTTTCCATCGACATGCGACACTCGTTCACATCAGAGAATGGATCCAGGGGGCTCAGGGAGAGACAGTCGATCCCTACTCCAGCTGTTCTGCATCTGCACATTCCACCACAGCTGCAGCACAAGGATCGGAGAGTCAGGGACTAAAGGTGAATCAAACTGCCTTTACAGCGAGGCCTCGGCATCAATCCACAGGCTGCTGGTGAGCACACACTGCTGGGACTTCAGCCGCTCTGAGTAATTGGGACAGAAACCATCGCCTACTGACATCCAGAGGTCAGGACAGACTGCATGGACCATTGCTACCTGTTCTGTGTGATTAATATGTTGTGGAACAGGACCTTACTCAGAGTAGACTGCAAGGAACTGTACCCCAGGGAGTCAATGTCTGGGGAACTGTACCCCAGGGTGTCAATGTCTGGGGAACTGTACCCCAGGGAGTCAATGTCTGGGGAACTGTACCCCAGGGAGTCAATGTCTAGGGAACTGTACCCAAGGGAGTCAATGTCTGGGGAACTGTACCCCAGGGAGAGCCAGTGTGTGTGGTATTGTACCTCAATGACAGTCAGTCTCTGTGAACTGCACCATGGTGACACTGCCCCTGGACCTCTGCTACGGTAACAGTCAGGGTCTGGGGGGCAGCTCCCTCCATGAGGGTTAATATCTGGGGAAATAGCCTGCTATGTGTGTGATCAGATACCTGCTCCGACTGGTCTTGTTTTCTCTCTTGCTCCAACAGAATATCCAGGAGTGTTTCAGGGCTGTAGACTCCACACATCTTGCTATACATCTGCCAGCAGAACAAAGATAGAGGTTTTACAACTTCTTTCCTTAACTGATTCCACCTATACCTCTCTCTCTCGGGCTTTACATTTCTCTTCTCTCCTTATATGACACCCTTTGTCTCCTTTTCTTCTCTTGTCTTTATCACATACTCCACCCATCTTCCAATCAACCCTTCCTCTCCTGTACCCACCTATCACTTGCCAGGCTTTGTCTCGTCCCCACCTCGCCTTTCCAGCTTTCTCCCTCCACTACAATCTGTCCAAAGAAGGGTCCCGACCCAAAACGTCACCTGCCCATTCCCTCCACAGATGCTGCCTGACTCGCTGAGTTACTCCAGCACCCTGTACTTTGCTCAAGATTCCAGCATCTGCAGTTCCTTGCATCTCCGCTTTGTCACTACAGCTTCATACTTGGAACCTGACTCATGCTGAGCCACAGAAATTGCTTCTAATAATTTTTGTCTGAACAGAACTGTTATTTTTAAGTATAGACACCAACCCCCTACCCCTCCCCAGGTTAAATAAAGAATACTTGATAAGCTGGGTCTTTTTTTCCTGCAGCGTTGGAGGCCGAGGGGTGACCTTATAGAGGTAGAAAAGGTGAATATCCATAGTCCCAGGATAGAGGAGTCGAAAACTAGAGGGCTTAGTTTTAAGGTGAGATGGGAAAGATTTAAAATAGACCTGAGGGGCATCTTTTTCCACACAGAGTAACCTGTAATGCACTGCCAGAGGAAGTGGGAGATGTACCTACAATTATGACATTTAAAAGAAACCTAGACAGGTACATGTATAGGAAACGTTTGGAGAGATATGGGCCAAGCATAGGCAGTGGGACTAGCTCAGCTAAGCAACTTGGTTAGTATGGATGAGCTGGGTCGAAGGGCTGTTTCTAGACTCTGTGAATCTATTTCTAATTATAATTGTAAAATCCTAAAATTAGATCACCAACATTCTGTGCTCATTGTCTTCTGCCATTCAATTAATTTCCCAACAGGACAATGTTTGGACATTAGATTGATCAACAGTCTGCTAAAAGGGACTTTACCATAAACAGTATATACATTGGTAAAGGTGCATGGTATACTTGCCTTCACCAGTCGGGGGGTTTGAGTATCAGTCAGGAAGTCATGTTGGAGCTTGAAAAACGTTATAAAGTTTGGTGGTGGAAGCCGATACAAAGGTGGTGTTTAAAAGGTTATTAGATATGGATATGTTGGGAATAAAGTCATAGAGTGATACAGTGTAGAAACAGGCCCTTCGGCCCAACTTGTCCACACCGGCCAACAATGTCCCAGCTACACCAGTCCCACCTGCCTGCGCTTGGTCCATATCCCTCCAAAACTGTCCTATCCATGTACCTGTCTAACTGTTTCTTAAATTATGAGATAATCCCAGCCTCAACTGCCTCCTCTAGCAGCTTGTTCCATACACCCACCACCCTTTGTGTGAACCCCTTGGATTCCTATTAAATCTTTTCCGCTTCACCTTGAACCTATGTCCTTTGGTCCTCGATTCCCCTACTCTGGGCAACAGACTCTGTGCATCTACCCAATCTATTCCTCTCATGATTTTGTACACCTCGACAAGATCACCCCCCATCCTCCTGCGCTCCAAGGAATAGAGATTCAGCCTACTCAACCTCTCCCTATAGCTCACATCCTCTAGTCCTGGCAACAACCTTGTAAATCTTTTCTGAACCTTTTCAAGCTTGGTGATATCTTTCTTATAACATGGTGCCCAGAACTGAACACAATATTCTAAATGTGGTCTCATCAACGTCTTATACAACTGCACCAACCTCTATACTCAATATGTTAAAGAAGGAACTGCAGATGCTGGAAAATCGAAGGTACACAAAAATGCTGGAGAAACTCAGCGGGTGCAGCAGCATCTATGGAGCGAAGGAAATAGGCAACGTTTCGGGCCGAAACCCTTCTTCAGACTGATAGGGGATGGGGAGAAGAAAGGAAGAAAGGAAAAAAGGAAAAAAGGCGGAGGTGGAGCCCGAGGGCTGGGGGATGGGAGGAGACAACCAGAGGGCTGAGAAGGGGATGGGACAGCAAGGGCAGAATTGGAGAAAATACACCTCATATTCCGCTTGGGCAGTCTACATCCTGGGGGTATGAACATTGAATTCTCCCAACTCTGCTAGCCCTTGCTGTCCCCTCCCCTTCATCAGCCCTCTGGTTGTCTCCTCCCATCCCCCAGCCCTCGGGCTCCTCCTCCGCCTTTTTTCCTTTCTTCTCCCCACCCCCTATCAGACTGAAGAAGGGTTTCAGCCGAAACGTTGCCTATTTCCTTCGCTCCATAGATGCTGCTGCACCCGCTGAGTTTCTCCAGCATTTTTGTGTACCTTCTATACTCAATACTCTGACTGATGAAGGCCAATGTGCAAAAGCCTTTTTGACCACCTTATCGACCTGTGACTCGACCTTCAAGGAACCATGCACCTGCACTGCTAGATCCCTCTACTCTACAACACTACCCAGAGGCCTAGCATTTACTGTGTATGTCCTCCCCTTGTTAGACTTCCCAAAATGCAACACCTCACACTTCTCTGTATTAAATTCTGTATTAAATTCCATAATTTATAGTTATGGGAATGGTGGGTTATGGATCACATGCAGGCAGAAGAGATTAGTTTTAACTTGGCATCATGTTTGGCACAGACATTGTGGGCCAAAGGGCCTGCTCCTGTGCTGTACTGTACTAAGTGCTGGAAATATACATCGAAATTCCTGTCATCTTTAGCTACCTTTTCAAAAACAAAAGAGCTCATTGTCGACTTCAGGAGGCACAGCACCGACTTAGCCCCCCTATACATCAACGGCGAGTGTGTGGAGAGGGTCTACACCTTCCGGTTTCTCGGCGTCCTCATCTCCGCTGACATCTCCTGGACAGACAACATCACAGCGATCATCAAGAAGGCTCAGCAGCGGCTGCACTTCCTGAGGGTCCTCAGGAAGCACAACCTGGACTCCAACCTGCTGTTGACCTTCTACCGCTCGTCCATTGAGAGCCTGCTTACATACTGCATTACAGCATGGTACGGCAGCTGCACCACGGCAGACAGGGAGAGGCTCCAGAGGGTAGTTAGGGCAGCACAGAAGATCATTGGCTGCCCTCTCCCCTCCCTGATGGACATTTACACCTCCCGCTGCCTCAGCAGGGCGAAGAACATCATCAAGGACAGCTCCCATCCTGCATTTGGCCTGTTCGACCTGCTGCCCTCAGGGAGGCGCTATAGGTGCATCAGAACAAGGACAAATAGACTCAAGAACAGTTGCTTTCCAAAAGCCATAACCTCTCTGAACTCACACATGCACTGACTTCACAGCTTAACCCCCCGGACTTCCATCTATCCACCTACTGTATTTGTACTGTAACTGTAATTTTTAATATGTGCAATAACCCATACTGTATATAGGAATCCGATTTATTCACTCTATTCACCCATTGTCTTTTATAGATATGTATATAGCGCCACAGAACTGTGCACCTTATCCCCCCCCCCTTTTGTTTTTTTGTTTTGTTTTTTGAACTAATTACATGTCTGCACTGAGTACGAGCTGCTTTTAATCTCATTGTACATATGTATAGTGACAATAAAATGGCATTCTATTCTAAAATACTCATCCATCTCTCACCAGGAGAGTAATGTGCTTTGAAATATCAGTCTGTTTAGACATGGTGTGGTCAGTGCAAAGTGGTGAATAGCAGGTGCTTTTAAATGATTTCATGCACAACACATCCTGATCCAAAACCAGATAGAAATGTAACCGTGAAATAGCTGGATCTCCCTGTGAGTCATCAGTCTTTGTTCAAAGCAGAATATTATTGCAGTTATTACTTTAATTTCCTACCTTAGTGCGGGCTGCCTTTCACAGGATATTGTTCAATTATAAATGCCTCTCTCCACTGCATCACTGTTGCTGTGGCAACACAGTCAGGTGGGAAAACCAAGCTGATCTTGATGTGTCTCTTTCTTAAACCGCAAGCCCCCATTTTGTGTGGGTTTCTTTAGTTTGATTTCTGTGTTACAATAATGCTATCAAACATTAACAAACAATACAATCTCTCTCTCATGTCAACAGCAAAATTACCTGCTGCTCCCCCCATGATCCAGAGGGCCCATAACACACCTGTGAATCACATAATGGTGAATGAAACGTTGGGTAGCCTGTTGCTCTGCTGCTAAAGTTCTCAACTTTGCCTCACAGTTCTGCTGCACCCGAGTTACACCAACATTACACCAGACACCATGTTCGGCTCCAGAAATTCTTTTGAACTCCAGGGTCTGCCTCTGGCAGGCATTTGGAAGCTCAAATTTTCAAAATGGATTTTTGTGGTGACTGCAGGTATGTGCAAGCTATTAACATGTACCAGGTTTTGAGCCTTACAGTGGACCTCCCAGTCTCCCAGCACTGAGTAAACCTCCAGCTCACTGTTAGGGTTTTCTAGCCAGCCCAAGGATCACCATCCCCTTCAGGCTGCATATAGATTGGGTAAATCCTCCAAAATTGCCTTCTACTTACAGACCTTTCACCGGAATCTCCCTGGTTGGAATACCTGCTGGAATCCCTTTCCTACCGGATCAAATTCTCTAGAATTATGTACCACAGTTACAGCTTTGGGGATCTGGACTATTCATAGACCCCTTTGATCCCAGCACAAAACCCTGCTGCAATAATGCTCTCCCTAAACCCCTGAAAATGGCTTTCTCCCAGACCTGATTCCCAGTCTCACCCTTCCTCCAGGAATTCCCATCGCTGTGACCAAACTCTCCAACCCGCCTTTCCCACAAACGAGACCCTGCAATCCCTATTTTCTCAAACTTGACTCCCGGGACACTTCATGTCATCCAAATCCACAAGGAGTTTAACTCAAGAACTCTAAACATAGAAACATAGAAAATAGGTGCAGGAATAGGCCATTTGGCTCTTCTAGTCTGCACCGCCATTCAATATGATCATGGCTGATCATCCAACTCAGTACCCTGTACCTGCCTTCTCTCCATGATCCCTTTAGCCACAAGGGCCACATCTAACTCCCTCTTAAATATAGCCAATGAACTGGCCTCAACTACTTTCTGTGGCAGAGAATTCCACAGATTCACCACTCTCTGTGTGAAAAAAAAAATCCTTATCTCGGTCCTAAAAGACTTCCCCCTTATCCTTAAACTGTGACCCCTTGTTCTGGACTTCCCCAACATCAGGAACAATCTTCCTGCATCTAACCTGTCCAACCCCTTAAGAATTTTGTAAGTTTCTATAAGATCCCCTCTCAATCTTCTAAATTCTAGCGAATACTAAAGTGGGCGATATCTTCGATACCGATGGTGGCTTTCAAAAATTAGAGCAGGATTTTGATCAGCTGAGCAAGTGGGCTGAGTGAAAGCTAATGAGGTTTAATGCAGAATAGTGTAAGGTGTTGTATTTTGGGAAGTTAAACCAGGGGAAGACCGTTACAGTGAATGGTATAGCCCTGAGGAGTGCTGGCATAACAGGTACATTGTTCCCTGAAAGTGGTGTCATAGTTGATAGTGTGGTTAAGATGGGCTCTCAGTTGATTGACATTCATCAATCAGGGCATTGAGTATAGCCTAGGATATAACCCTGCTGTAGGGAGGCTATCATTAAGCTGGAAAGAGTGCAGAGAAGATGTACGAGGTTGCTGCCCGGACTCAGGGACGAGCTATTGGGAAAGGTTGTGCAAGGTTGGACTTTATTCCATGGAGTGCAGGGGCTGAGGGGAGGTCTTATAGAGGTGTATTAAATCATGAGGGGAATAGAAAGGATGAATGTACACAGACTTTTATCCAGAGTCAGAGAATCAAGAAATGGAGTTCATATGTTTAAGGCGAGGGGCGAAAGATTTAATAACCCGAAAGGCAAACTTTTCACATAGAGGTTGATAAATGGAACGACATTCCTGAGGAGGTTGTTGAAGCAGGTACTATAAGAACAATTAGAAAACATTTGGACAGGTACATGGATAGCAAAGGTTTCGAGGGAAATGAATCAAACACAGGCAGATGGGACTAGTTTAGTTGTGGCATCCTGGACAGCATGACAAGTTGGGCCAAAGGGCCTGTTCCCATGCTGCATGACTCTGTGACTCTGTGAATCTGTGACTCTGTGACTGTGACTCTCACCAATACAACTGTTACATAGGCTCGGAGTAAAGAATGACCAAGGTAGAATGTATAAAAATGCGGGTTTATTCAGTCACGGGACAAAAGGGGAAGTGAAGGGAGTACAAGCCGAGTCTAAGTTGCATAAACCCACGCAGAACTACTGGGACATTGATAATGCAATAAGGTAACTGCTCAACCTATTAACTACTCAGTTTTGAATCTTGGTGTAACAAAGCAACACAATCAATGTTTGGCTATTAAATAGGAGATTCAGGATGTCCGGACGCAGAGAGCTAGACTTGATCCAATTTCTATCTGATATGAGATCTGTACAATTTTCTGGCTATTCCTTGGATGATTGAACCAGATCTTATTCTGCAGTGAGTTTGTTGAATGGATGAATCGGAGATAGCTTTACCCTTGGCTGGACAATTGTACTATTTCAATCTAAGCGGACTGTGGCTTTGTGATTCATTTAGGAGGGATCAAAGGAACTGGTTACTGGGCAGCGAGAGAATCAGATGCAGGCAGAGAACAAACATTCACATGTTATCAATGAAGATGCAAATTAGAATTTCAATCGGCGCAGTCATTAAACAGAAGATTTTATGGAAACAAGCTTTCATTGAACTCTTTGGATGATCAGCATTAATAGACTCACTTAGTGTCCCTACAATCAGGTGCTCCAGTGCACTAAAAAACACATCCTACGTTAGCTTGTGAATCTCCACCAGAACTCACATTTGGAGCGGTTTGTTGTCATCCACAAAATGAAATTCCTTGTTCACTTGAAGTCAAGTCAAGTCAAGTTTATTTGTCACATACACATACGAGATGTGCAGTGAAATGAAAAGTGGCAATGCTCGCGGACTTTATACAAAAACAAACAAACTACAAACAGAATGGAAGAATAGAATCACATATTCTTTTACATATTAAATATTGTGGGCGGAAGGAAAAAGGGGAAAAAAACAGGGGGAAAAAAACCAGCAATTATTAAAACCCAGTAGAGTGGTTCAGTAAAGTTAGTCCCTGGTGAGATAGGAGTTTACAGTCCTAATGGCCTCTGGGAAGAAACTCCTTCTCAACCTCTCTGTTCTCACAGCATGGCAACGGAGGCGTTTGCCTGACCGTAGCAGCTGGAATAGTCCGTTGCAGGGGTGGAAGGGGTCTCCCATGATCTTATTGGCTCTGGAGTTGCACCTCCTGATGTATAGTTCCTGCAGAGGGGCGAGTGTAGTTTCCGTTGTGCGTTGGGCCGAACACACTACTCTCTGCAGAGCCTTCTTGTCCTGGGCAGAGCAGTTCCCAAACCAGATTGTAATATTTCTGGAGTAAACAGTAAACAGCTCCTGCTCATGCTGGGCCTTGTGAAAAGCTTCTCAAATGCTCCGGTGATTTATTGTTTAAGAAGAAAACATTAGTTGGTGATGACACAACATATTGAATTGTTGGAAAAATGAATTCAGATAAAGACATGCCCTGATTTAGCTTAACGTCTATATAAGACCAAGATCTATATTTTGGAATATTTTTCCACTCCAAATCTCTAATTCGACTCAGTCTCTCCAGGTTTGCCATTTTCTGCCATCCTATTATGATGTCCACATCTCCCACTCTTTCTCAGTTTTGTTCACTAGCCTTTTCCTAATCTGTGCTTTTCTCGTCTCTCTTCTTTTCCAGCTTCTCCCTCTTTAAATGTTTTTTTCAATTTTCTGATTCTCTCTCCTTCTGATCTTTGTACATCTATCTCTGATAAATGTCCAATTTGTTAAGATACCACTGGAATCTCACCCTTTTCATGTTGTCGCAAACATTGTGGTTCCTGTGCTGTAATCTTCTAAGTTCTGCCTCAAAACGACAACCAATATCATCAAAGACCCACACCACACGGGCCACACTTTTATCTCACTATTACCAACGGGAAGAAGGTACCAAAGCCTGAAAATTGTGACCATGTTCAAGAACAACTTCTTCCCAACAACCATCAGGCTCTTAACACTGCTCAATACTAACCGCAACCTGACCCCAGCAACTATGATCTACTGCGGGCGTTATTGTGATTACACTATAGGTTTCAGTTTACACTATTATAGTCTGGTAACCCAATATTACTGATTATTCATTTATTGTATTCTTGATTACTGTATATTTATTGGTGTATTATTGCATTGATGGGCCTGTAACACCTCCGCAAGTAACATTAAATAAAAAGCCATGGTTTCCAATCTGGGCACACCTATCCAACCCCAGATTAATCTCCCTCACCGTGGTATACGGATCACAACAGATTAGACATTATTCTTGGGACTGCCACAATATACAACTTTCCCCAATGAAGGTCAAGAGAAGGTCAAAGTTCAAAATCACATGAGTATAAACCAAGGAGACACAAAATGCTGGAGTAACTCAGCGGGTCAGGCAACATCTCTGGAGAGAAGGAATGGGTGATGTTTCGGGTCGAGACCCTTCTTCAGACTATCTTTGGTCTATCTTTGGTGTAAACCAACAACAGCAGTTCCTTCATTCACATGGGTATAAACTGCATTTGGATGGAGAGAGGTTATGGGTTCATGTGGAGAATGGGAGAGGCTCAATTGCATCTAATGTCAACTTCTTGGACCCCTGCCCGCTCCACCTGACATGTACTGACACATGGCTGTGCCAAGGGTAGGCTTCACTCCGTGATAAGTGAAGATTAAATTACTTTAATTATGCTTCATTTTTTGGATGCAGCTGGTGATTAAATCTGTTGATCCAATCATCATTAATGAATTTGTTTCACTGTCATCACTTCTTTTATTCTCCCCTGTTTCTATCTGCTAATCAATCCTCAATCCACACCGGTATTATTCATAATCCCATGTGTTCTGACTTGGTTTTATAACCTCTCGTATGATAATTTATCGAAAGCCTCCGGAATCTAAAACATCACATCCATTGGTTTTGCCTCATCCATTCTGCTGGTTATACATTCAATAAAAACTGCTAAGGACCTACATAAACTTTTGCCAATGTTTTCCATTCACTTATTTATAGAGGCTTTTACAGTCTGTTGTTGTTTCCAAGAAGCAAACATATATATGAATATACAAACAAAGGAAACAAGGGAATTAGCAGGAATAGCCTCAAACGCTAGAGCCAGCTGTCTCATTTAATCTGATTATCACCACAAGTCTGCACTCCTGTTTACTCGCAGCTATCTTACAGCTCTTTACCATAAAAAATGTATCTACCTTTGCCTCAGAAACATCCTGCTTCCATCAGCCTTTGAGAAAGTCCCAAAAACACATGATACTCTGAGATAATACAACTTCGACTTTGTCTTAATTTGGTAACCACCTTACTTTTTAAACAGCATCCCTAATTTTTGTTTCTTCCACAGAAGGTAACATCCTTTCCACGCCCACTTTGTCAAGATCCTTCAGCCCACTCACACTCTTCTAAACAAAGGCAATTTCTTATTGTTCGCTTCTCGTATTTTTATTTCTCTTTCTTCATCTATTTCTTGATCGCCATTAGCTGAATGATGATATTTTTCCCAATCCTCACACATTTCCCAATGTTCTTTTGAGCAATGTTTAGTTTAGTTTAGAAATACAGCGTGGAAACAGGCCCGTCGACCCACCAAGTCTGCACTGACCAACAATCCCTGCACACCAATGCTACACACATTAGGGACAATTTACATTTATACCAAGCCAATTTACCTGCATGCCTGTTCGTCTTTAGAGTGTGGGAGAAAACCGAAGATTTCGGAGAAAACCCACGCAGGTCATGGGGAGAACATACAAACTCCGTACAGACAGCACCCGTAGTCAGGATCGACCTGGGTCTCCGGCGCTGCAAGCGCTGTAAGGCAGCAGCTCTACCAATGTGCCACCATGCCGCCCACGGCCCAAATGTTTTGGAAAGTTTTGAAACATTCTTATCTTAGCCAAGAATGGACTCGTTTCCCTGCATGCTTTTAATCAAACAGGGATATATATTTGTTGTAAACTACGTATTAATCCTCCAGCCAATGTTTTTTTACTATAATACCTTTTAATGTAGCTTCCTAATCTACCATAGCCAACCAGGTTAGCACACAACAAAGGATTTCCCTGGACCTTGGTACACGTGACAATAAACTGAACTAAACACACCTTACATCTATGTTATATGCTACGTTTATATTGAAGACTCTGATTGTGGAACTTTTTTTTGCAGATACTACCAATTCCAAATCTCCTGACAGTGACTTCAGTTAACCAGCTCTGATGGTTAGTCCCTGGGAGACAGTTTTGACTCCACAGAGGCTGTTTTGGCTCACATTTCGACTAACCTTTCTCTAATTTAATTAACATCCCTCTAACCTAAAATCATCTTATTCAATCTTATACTTAACACACAGGGGGCATCAAGTGCATGTTGGCTCCTGGGGGAACAATCCATTAATCTTGTTGTCCCACCACATTTCCTTGTTCAGCTGCAACTTAAAGGCGGCTCAGTGGCGCAGCAGATAGCTGCTGCCTCAGAGCACCATAGACCCGAGTTTGATCCTGACGTTGGGTGCTGTCTGTGTGGAGTTTGCATGTTCTCCCCGTGACCGTGTGTGTTTCCTCCCACATCCCAAAGACGTGTGAGTTTGTAGGTTAATTGGCCTCTGTAAATTGGCCCCCCGTGTGTACGATGTGGATGAAAAAATGGGATAACATAGAACTTGATGGTTGGCATAGATTTGGTGGACCGAAGGGCCTGTGGCCATGCTGTATCTCTAAACTAAACTGAACTTTTTCTCTCTCACACATGCCCTTCAAGTCCCCTTTGACTCTTTTGGCCATTAACCTATGCAATGGTGTAAATTACAGTAGCTAATTAATCTGGATGAATCTGCTGAAAAGAGTTCTTGCAAAGAGTTGATTATACTCGTTATGGTACGAACATGTTGGAGTATTTGTGAGGAATTTGGAATAAGTTTTTGTCCTCTTTGTATATAACAGTGAAAACATATCCTCATTGATCCCAATACACATTGGCTTTGATATAAAATACATATAAAATTATAAAAGGACTGGACAAGCTAGATGCAGGAAAAATGTTCCCAATGTTGGGCGAGTCCAGAACCAAGGGCCACACTTAGAATAAAGGGGAAGCCATTTAAGACAGGTGAGAAAAAACTTTTTCACCCAGAGAGTTGTGAATTTGTGGAATTCCCTGCCACAGAGGACAGTGGAGGCCAAGTCACTGGATGGATTTAAGAGAGAGTTAGATAGAGCTCTAGGGGCTAGTGGAATCAGGGGATATGGGGAGAAGGCAGGCACGGGTTATTGATTGGGGACGATCAGCCATGATCACAATGAATGGCGGTGCTGGCTCAAAGGGCCGAATGGCCTTCTCCTGCACCTATTTTCTATGTTTCTATGATATTATAATAGGAGAGGGGAAGAAACTGTGCTGATATTGAAAGGGTTAACGGGGTGTTTCATAATAGATGCTGTGATAATTTCCTATTCCCAAATGAAGTGTCATGTTTCCGCCTTCTTCATCAGCATTGACATCAAGGCAGCGGCAGAGAACAACAAGGGGACTCGGCTTGTTTCTTTGTACCTGCAATCCCTTTCAAACATCAAACAACTTACACCGGCTCGTCTATTTTTTAAATAGAGGTTGGCCAGAAATTAGTGCTCAGAAAATTCTGCAGTGGCACTGCTTAAAAATAATTCGAAGCTGCCGTTCTATTAATAAATGAAAGGTAATGCTTCCAACTACACGTGGGGAAGAACAAAACTGTTGTCTTCAGCCACCAACAAAAAATATTTTCTCAGTCTAAATTGCAATCCTCACCCGTGCCAATTTCTGAAATCTGAACACAAACTTGTTAACTTTTGTGATCCCAGTTGTATTCCAGTCACCAAGACTGATCCCTTCCATGCTGTACTACACATCTATTCCCCTCCCTCAATTCATCTGCAGCTGAAATGCTCATCAATGTCCCCTCATTGGCTCCTGTCCAGCAACACAATGTTAAAATTCTCACTCTGCATTTCTCCCTGGCTTTGCCCCTTCCTACCTTTGCATCTCCCCTGCAGATATCTGCATTACCAATTCTGTGCAGTAAGAGAGAGAGCAAGGATGAGGAAGAGAGAGATAGAGAGAGGTGATGATAGAGGGATAGAGGGAAAAGGAAAATAAGCTAGATAGAGGGAGAGAGAGAGAGAGAGAGAGAATTTAAAAGAAGAGAAAGGAGAAGTAGATGCAGAAGGGAAAAAGTGATGAATAGGTAGTAGATAGAAAATGAGAGAGAGAGAGAGATGGAGAGAGGGGGGGGGGGTGGAGGTAGAGTGAAGGAAGTGCTGTATCCACATATGGAGACAGGGAGGAGCTTTAATGCTCCACGATTGCTGGTCTTCAACAGCTTCATCCAACACCTGCTCAGCAGGCACAGATATAAAATCTTCTCTTACTGAGACCAGGATTTACTGCTGGCCAGGCTTATTGGCTGGCGGTGACCTCATGAACTACATATTTAAAGGAACTAACAGTTGTGAAGATTTAATCAACATCAGACACTGGGTTGAGGACACTGGTCTATTGATAACCCGGGGATCTACAGCTTGTTTCATTATCAGCCAGTTTCTGTTATCCAATGTTTCCTTGGAGTCTCCAAGTAACAGGTGGCACCTGGAGGAGGAAAAACTTTCCATTGGAGTAAGGAGCAGGTACTCTATGCTGGAGTAAGGACCAGCCCTCTGCTGGAGTAAGGACCGGGCACAGTCTGCTGGAGTGAGGAGCACTCTGCTGGAGTAAGGAGCCAGCACCCTGTTGGAGTGAGGAGCCAGCACTCTTTGTTGGAGTAAGGAGCAGGCACTCTCTGCTAGGGTGAGGGACAGGCATTCTGGAGTAAGGACTGGGCACTCTCTGCTGAAGTAAGGAGTAAGGAGCCGACACTCTCTGCAGGAGCAGTTACCCTGCTAGAATAAGGAGCAGGCACTCTGTTGGAGTAAGGACACAGCACTCTGTGCTGGAGTAAGGACCGGGCTCTCTCTGCTCATAAGAAGGTTCTCAGTGCTGGAGTCTGCAGGAACAGGTAATCTCAGCTGAAGTCTGGGGAACATGCACTGATAGAGCACAAATGTTATCTGAACAGCATTAATGTTTGTTGTAACTTGTAATCCTAGCTGATGCATTTCACTGATGATCTGAATCACTGACTGTAAATGTGATTTTTTTTTGGATACCAGATAAAATGAGGAAAATGTAAAATAATCCCTCACTCACACCCACACACTACTCACTCACAAAAAGCACCTCTGTCTCATCCTGTGTGCAGTGGGCTGCATCTCCTTGTCTAATAATGCAGCCAGTGAGTTGTTTCTGTTCTGTTACTCCACACAGATGCGAACCTTATGTTTTTGTGGATATTAAACAATGTCACCAGTTTGTGCTCTCAGCTGAAGTGTCGCAACTGTAAGTTTGAAATCCTTATAATAAACTCTGATCAGCTGTAGGAATATTAAAAACCAACGTTGATATTTGGTCTAAAGTGCTCAGATGTTAATCTGCTATTTCTTAATCTACTTCTTAATATAATTTGGATTTGGGTAGACAGGGTACATTTTCCAAATCTGCAGATGAAATGATAATTGGAGGAATAATGAATTGTGCGGAGCCTAGTAACAGACATCAGGAAGGATGGAATGACAGACAAAAGAGGCAAATAGAGAAAATGATTTGAAAAGTATATGGAATCCTGGGCTTTATAAATAGAGGCACAGAATACAACAGCAAGAACGTCACAATAAATCGTTATAAAACACAGGCTTGGCCTCAACGGGAGTATTGTGTCTGGCTTTGGGTGCCATGCTTTAGGAATGATTTTAAGGCTCTGGAGACTTTACTGGATTAGGGATTTTAGTTATGAAGACGGTCTGGAGAAGCTGGGATCATTGGAACACAGAACATTCGGAGAGGATTTGAGTGAGGTATTTAAATGAGCGTCAACAGAATAGACCGGAGAGAAACTGTTCTTATTAGGGAAGAGGTCAGGAATTAGAAGACAGAGAATGAAAATGACTCAAAAGAGAACAAAAGTGACAATTTGTTTACGTGGCAAGTGGTTAGGGTCTGTAATACAACCAGTGGAGATACGTTCTCAGTGAGCTGGATTTGTATGTGAAAGACTGCAATTTACAAGGCTATAGGGAGTGGGCAGAGCAGCGTGTTTAATGAAATTGTTCATGCTTAGGGTCAGTACATTTTCAAAGGGCAGAATGGCCTCCACCTTAGGCCTAACCATTTTGCAATTCTGTGAGTTTTCTGTTTTAATTATTGCCGCTGTGATGAGGTTTGAAATGTTATCAGCTCCTGATAGGGAACTGAAGTGAGCTTTCATCCCAATGGTCTGACTGTTATAACAAGCACCAAACTGCCCCAGAATCAGCCAATGATTCAGCACAGAGGGGCCATGGTGCCTGCACTGGCTTCTGCTGACCTCTACAAGGTGCCATTGTATAGTTTCCACCAGTCTGAAAGAAACACGTTCACCATATTTCATGTTTTCACTTGTTCTATTTTATACCTGTATTGGCCCTGTATCTTTAATCCCATGTTTTAAATTTAAACTGGCATTGAATATGTGATACAGCACCATATCTTTTACAATTTCATACATATATCGGTCGTAAGGAGGTCTTGATGAGAAAGCAGAGACGCAGAAAAAGTTTTGCCCAGAAACAATCGGTACCAAAAGACGAACCTTGAATTAATCAGAACAATTAAATGCTCCCCATCCTCGCATTGCAGTTCTACCTCTCTCATTGCCTGACCATTTACTGAGAGACAGCATGGTCTTAAAGAGTGCTGACGTGGATAGAAAATTGGTTGGCAGACTGGAAACAAAGAGTAGGGATTGAAGGGTTCCTTTCAGAATGGCAGGCAGTGACTAGTGGGGTACCGCAAGGCTCGGTGCTGGGACCGCAGCTATTTACAATATACATCAATGATTTAGATGAAGGGATTCAAAGTTACATTAGCAAATTTGCAGATGACGCAAAGCTGGGTGGCAGTGTGAACTGTGAGGGGGATGCTATGAGAATGCAGGGTGACTTGGACAGGTTGGGTGAGTGGGCAGATGCATGGCAGATGCAGTTTAATGTGGATAAATGTGAGGTTATCCACTTTGGTAGCAAATTCAGGAAGGCAGATTATTATTTAAATGGTGTCAAGTTGGGAAACCGGGAAGTACAATGGGATCTGGGGGTCCTTGTTCATCAGCCAATGAAAGTAAGCATGCAGGTACAGCAGGCAGTGAAGAAAGCGAATGGCATGTTGGCCTTTATAACAAGAGGAGTTGAGTATAGGAGCAAAGAGGTCCTTCTGCAGTTGTATAGGGCCCTGGTGAGACCACACCTGGAATATTGTGTGCAGTTTTGGTTCCCTAATTTGAGGAAAGACATTGTTGCTATTGAGGGAGTGCAGCATAGGTTTACAAGGTTAATTCCCGGGATGGCGGGACTGTCATATGCTGAGAGAATGGAGCGGCTGGGCTTGAATACTCTGGAGTTTAGAAGGATGAGATGATATCTTATTGAAACATAAGATTATTAATGGTTTGGACACACTAGAGGCAGGAAACATGTTCCAGATGTTGGGGGAGTCCAGAACCAGGGGCCACTGTTTAAGAATAAGGGGTAAGCCATTTAGAACGGAGATGAGGAAACACTTTTTCACACAGAGAGTTGTGAGTGTGGAATTCTCTGCCTCAGAGGGCGATGGAGGCCGGCTCTCTGGATACTTTCAAGAGAGAGGTAGATAGGGCTCTTAAAGATAGCGGAGTCAGGGGATATGGGGAAAAGGCAGGAACGGGGTACTGATTGGGGATGATCAGCCATGATCACATTGAATGGCGGTGTTGGCTCGAAGGGCCGAATGGCCTACTCCTGCACCTATTGTCTATGGTCTATTGGCCAAATTTATCTGACTTTACTTCTGAGCTTTCAGTAAGTCATACTGATGCAGTGGCCAGTAAAAACAAACTCCATTGTGGAAGCTGGGGAAGTGGACAAATTCAGCTCAGAGTAAAATGAGTGGTTACTTTCAGCAGCAGGTGAGAGAGACTAAGGAATGTTAACAGGGGAACCAGCTCTTCATTACAGCCCAGACCCAGAAAGGAATGCATATGTGAGGCTGATTGAGAGGAAGACAGCAGGGAGGATGGAAGATTGGGGAGGGATGGTGGATAATATCTCAGGATAAAGTTACAAGAGATCAGCATTACAGCCATGTTTGATGTCATCTATTTCAGACGTTTCTCGCTTTTAGCTTCCCCCACCAACTCCAAAAAGCTTGGTGCTATGGCAATTCTCTACAGCTCATGAGTCATTGTGCAGCAAACAGGAGCTTTGGCCACCTGCTCGCTTTCCCCACTCACGAACCCAGGGTCATTAAACAGTGGGATTAAAAATCAAAATAGAATGGAAATACTCAGGAGATCGCACAGCCTCTGTTGAGAGAGAAACAGTAATGATGTTTCAAGTTGATGGCCATTGATCAGAACTGGGGAAAATGAAAAATCAAACATGTTTTAAGTTGCAAATAAGGGATCGGGCAGAGAGAACACAGGGACTGCCTGTGATAGGACGGAGGCCAATAGGAAATGGCTGACAGACTGGTGTCAGAGAGGGTGAGGAAAGCTTGCTAACGGCAACTGATCTGAGTTGAGGTGGAGTAAATAGTGAGAAAGCAGAGGAGAAGCAATGGAACTGTGGGAAATTGCTGGAGCATGGCAATGAAGCTCTAGTAACTGGGGAAAATATATGAAGTTCTTACAGGAAACAGGCTGGGAGGAGTCTAGGAAAAAATGGATATGGGAATCTTAGGCTTGTAATGGATAGTGATTAGTGACCTATACTCTGAGTTGAAAATAAAGAAGTCAAGAAAGAACTGATTGTAATTGCGATGTGTGCTACCACAACATGACTTGACCGGCAGTGGAGGCCAATTCTCTGGATGCTTTCAAGAGAGAGTTGGATAGACCTCTTAAAGATAGCGGAGTCAAGGGATATGGGGAGAAGGCAGGAACATGGTACTGATTGTGGATGATCTGCCATCATCACAGTGAATGGTTCAAAGGGCCGAATGGCCTACTCCTGCACCTATTGTCTATTATCTATTATCTATTGACCCATATTCTTCTTTTCAGATGGTCCTGAAGCATACAGTCAGTGCTGAAGATTTGGTCACTTCATCATGTTAAATGGGATAGCGAATAAAACTCAGGAGGATGCCAGCTCTCCATACAATTATTTGGCCCTCCTGTTTGGTACCCTGCTCATTGTGGCCATCATGCTGGGTAATATTCTGGTGTGCCTCAGTGTGCTTCTCAAAAGGTCTCTGAAGACAGCAACAAACTACTTCATTGTCAGCCTGGCTGCAGCAGATCTACTTCTCGCAGTTCTTGTTCTGCCTCTCTACGTGTACACTGAGGTAGAGCATTTACTCACTCACCAGTTAAATAACCCACAGGCCAGCTCCAGGGTTTAACCTGAGCTGCTTCATCAGACCCTTTTCTCCAGCAAAAGGTCAAAAGTGGGATGTTTGATGATGATTGCAGAGTCCTTATTTCTATTCGCAGACCTCTCAAATAATGAACTTGTTGGAGAACATGCAGGAATGGGCAGATGTGGCGACTAGCATTCACGCACCCATGACAACCTCCAATGTTCCTTCACCAACTACATAAATGCCACAACTAGTAGCAGGTCTGACATCAGGCATCTAATGATAAGTGGCAGAAGTATTTAAAAATCCCATTCTTCAATAAACATGAATTCTTTCAACTGACTGCCAAATCCTTGATCACTGTCTATCTTGCTCAAGATTCAATAAAGATATTTATCTATGTTGGCTTGTCAAATATCTAAGGCAGATTAGATACAATGAAATGCTCCTTCTGCAGTATGCTCTCAGACATTCCAAAGGCTAGTACCAAATAGTTAAATACACACTCTGTATCAGGAGACAACTATTTAAATAATGAGGGACTGATTAATCTAAAGCTAAAATGGTTGGAATAGAAATTGTCCTTTTGATTAAACAAACCTTTTTCACTTTGCATAGACCAACATCTTATCCATCTTTTTAAATCCCTCAACCTCAGTCCCTCTTCTCCAACTCACTCATTCCTTCAACTCACTGTAACCCTATTAACCACATTTTCCCTGTTGCTACATATACACTTTCTCTCCATTTTCCACACTATTCCCATTCACCATTTCATTCAGTGCTTTCTCTCTCTGGAAATAATTCTGATTATTTTGGACCTATTGATCTATATTGGTACTTTCTTCAGACATGGGTTAAAGGACTTGAACAAAAACTTTCTCATGTTGAGTGCAAGCTATGGTAGGTAGCCATTATGGAATTGAACAGGGATAGGTCCTGTGGTCCTGATACATAAACTTGCTTAGAATTTAACAATCTGCCTGCACCTAATGTCCAACGAGTATGGGTCTGAACAGCCTTTGCTAAGTTCCCACAAAAGAAAGTTCAACAGGAAAACTTCCCCTATGCTCTTGTTTGCTCTCTATATTGGAATAGCTCTGCAATTGTTTGTCCAGTCGAGGCCCCACTGGCTGTGTTGGTTCTGTCTCAACTCAATCGTTCTGCTTTCCTCTAGTTTCATGGGGGGATTTGGACTTTGAACATGTTCCTGTGCGATGCGTTAATGACGATGGATGTGATGCTTTGCACAGCTTCCATTCTCAACCTATGTGCCATTAGTGTGGACAGGTCAGTATCAATGTTCATCTACTCTCTGAGGCAACCATAGACCCACCTCCAAAAAACCTCCAGACTGAAATGACTGCAAGACCCCTGTCATTGTAGGTGGGGACTCAAGAGGGTTATATTGTCATATGTTCCAAAGCAGAACGAGGGAGTTCAAACTTTCAGCAGCACAACATATAATGATATAAGTAAGCATAGTACCTTATAAAACCCTCAATAAACAACAACAAAAGTTCATCGTATCTATCTATCTATATATATATATATAGGGAGGTTTCACGGCAGTCGGGTCACGACCCGTACTGTTGCTATGTTACGCCAAATGGAGTTCACGCGATGAACTGCAGGTAAGCACTTACCATTGTTTCCAGCGTAGCGGGCCCGTTAAAACCCGCCGAAATTGTCAATTCTTGCGCTGTAAATAATAATGGAAATCGGGATAAGCGTGAGAGACATTTAGCCTACTTCAGAATTCAAAAAGTGAGGAGAAATGACGGTAGATAGCAGCGAGGAGAGTGCTTGTCGAACATTGGCCGTTTGCTCACTGCATTTCATCAACTAAGGCATTATTTGTGTTTTTTTCTTGATTCCTTTGGCATCTAAAAAGTTTCAGAAGGGATAAATCTGGCTGTAAAATTTTAAAATCGCCCATGGTTCTCAAGTGGGTTTTTATATACAAAAATAAAACGCCTCTAAAGCAAAATTTACAACCAGATTTATCACTTCTGAGACTTTTTAGATACCAAAGGAATCAAGAAAAAACCCAAATAATGCCTTACCGTTAATGAAATGCAGTGAGCAAACGCGATAAATCCCAATATTTTCAATTCCGATATCTGCACGGCCAATGTTCGCCAAGCACTTTAGCTGTTGTTGTCCCTTCAGCTCCCGCTTCTCTTTACCTTCATTTCGCTTCACTTTTGGAATTCTGGAGTTGGGTACATGTCTCTCACACTTACCCCGACTATCACAATTTTTTACAGCGAAAAAATTCAACATTTTGTCGGTTTTTAACAGGTAGGAAAGTATGCGTTTCTTGCATTAATAACATATACCGGAAGTTATGGATGTCCTCCAGATGGATTGAGCGGCTCCGTGCGTCAAGCCCTATGACCCAGTGACCTTACGTGCAACCCCCCTATACTTACTCCAGCATTTTGTGTCTCTGCGTATATACACGTAGACACAAAATGCTGGAGTACTCAGCAAGACTGGCAGCATTTGTGTCTATCTTCGGTTTAAAACCAGCATGTGGTTCCTTCCTACACACACACACACACATGACATATGTATAGGGGGGTTGCACGTAAGGTCACTGGGTCATAGGGCTTGACGCACGGAGCCGCTCAATCCATCTGGAGGACATCCGTAACTTCCGGTATATGTTATTAATGCAAGAAACGCGTTAATAACATAAGGCATTATTTGGGTTTTTTCTTGATTCCTTTCGTATCTAAAAAGTCTCAGAAGTGATAAATCTGGTTGTAAATTTTGCTTTAGAGGCGTTTTATTTTTGTATGTAAAAATCCACGTGAGAACCATGGGCGATTTAAAAATTTTACAGCCAGATTTATCCCTTCTGAAACTTTTTAGATGCCAAAGGAATCAAGAAAAAACCCACAAATAATGCCTTAGTTGATGAAATGCAGTGAGCAAACGGCCAATGTTCGACAAGCACTCTCCTCGCTGCTATCTACCGTCATTTCTCCTCACTTTTTGAATTCTGAAGTAGGCTAAATGTCTCTCACGCTTATCCCGATTTCCATAATTATTTACAGCGCAAAAATTGACAATTTCGGCGGGTTTTAACGGGCCCGCTACGCTGGAAACAATGGTAAGTGCTTGCCTACAGTTCATCGCGTGTACTCCATTTGGCGTAGCGTAGCAACAGTACGGGTCATGGGTCGTGACCCGACTGCCGTGAAACCTCCCTATATAAAACAAACAAACCTCAATAAAAGTAATTTTAAAATATGGAATTCACGACCTAGTATCAGCAATGGTGACCCTGAGCTCATTGCCCACTGGATTGTCTCAATGGCTTTGTTTCAATGTGGGGATATGAACAAACTACCAAGTCAGCGCAGTTGATTCTTGACTGCCTGGCGTGTGAGTCCAACGTGAGCGCTGTCCACTGACGCCTCCGCTTCTCCTCTTGTGCAGGTACATTGCAGTGATGGTGCCCCTCAAGTACAACAGGAACCAATTCAGCGCTCGGCAACTGATCCTCATCGCGGCCACATGGCTCCTGTCCTTCGGCGTAGCTTCCCCCGTCATCTTCGGGCTCAACAACGTGGCTCAGCGAGATACGACGACCTGCAAGCTGGAGGACGGCACCTTTGTAGTTTACTCCTCCATCTGCTCCTTCTTCATCCCGTGTCCGGCCATGCTCTTCCTCTACTACGGCATGTTCCGTGGGCTCCGACGCTGGGGGATGAAGCCCGAGGTCCGGCAGCGGGACAGGGACAGGGACAGGGACCGGACGCTCTCCTTTCGCCTCACGGTCACCGGAGCCAAGGCAGAAGCTGGCAAGCAGCTGGCGGCGGATGCCGGTCCCAACCCCGGCCCCGGCCCCGGGCTGCAGGGAGCGCTGGTCACGCCGCCGCTCGACAGCACGTCGGACATGGAGTCCCCCGAGGCGGCCAACCCGAGGGAGAACGGGTGTGCGGCCAGGACGGGGGCCGGGCCGAAGAGCCGCAGGGTCAGCCGGCGGGAGAGGAAGGCGATGAAAGTGCTGCCCATCGTAGTAGGTGGGCGCCGACTCTGCGGGGGTGTTGGTTGTGGAGGACTGGGGTTGGGATTGGGCTGGAGGTGAGGGGTGGGTTGGAGGTGTGGGTTGGGATTGGGTGAGGTTGGGATTGGGCTGGAGGTGAGGGGTTGGCTGGAGGTGTGGTGTGTGATGAGGTTGGATTGGGTGGGCTGGGGTTGGGTGGGTGGACAAGGCAAGGACCGTGAGGAGGGGAGAGTGGGTGTGAGTCTGCAAAGCAAGTCTGGGTCGGTACATCTGCCCACCTAGACTCACTCTGTGTCCTCACATTGACTCTCCTCAGGTCCCGAACCAGCCTCTCCTCACTACATGGGCTGGGGAGGCTGATGGAGGAGGAATTGGGGTGAATGGGGCTAGGAAGACAGGGTGGGTGGCTGGGGTCTCTGGAGGAGAGTGAAGGCTAACGAGCCACACTTTCCTCCACAGATGATGTCCATCTGCTGTGGTTCTCCAGTGGTTTATTTGGGGAGTTGGGGAAGAATTTGAGGAGTAGCTTAAACAATCACCTTTCACCTGCATTAAATGCCAGTCTGGAAAGAATGATGAAGCGGCTTGACTTCCTTTGTTGTTGTGTTTCCAGGGGTGTTCTTGGCTTGCTGGACTCCCTTCTTCGTGGTCCACGTGCTGAAGGTTTTATGTGAGGTCTGTGCCATTGGGCCCACGCTGATCAGCATCGTCACCTGGCTGGGTTATGTCAACAGTGCAGTCAACCCCATCATCTACACCATCTTCAACGTTGAGTTTAGGAAGGTTTTCCAGAAGCTGCTGCGCTGCCAAACGTGAAGAAGCCTCGTGGATGGTGGAACTGTGGCAGTTGCTTAGGGGGGAGGGGAGAGGGGGGGGGGCACGGTCTCCTGCCCCACCCACTGACTGAAGGTTTGTTGCTCTTCCTACACCTGCCTCAGGAAGAGCAAGACTGAAGCCAGCTGCCATCTCCACTCATTCCACATTCCCATCTCTGAACACCTTTAAACAGATACCTTTAACGTTTGATTTTTGTTTGGAGGTGGTCATCGTTGCCTGAAGTGAAGATTATGGGAGGAGGGGGCATCGACCTGGGTGAGAGCAGGCCCAGACCATGCGAGGTCTCCAACTGTGCAGAGGTTCGGTTGCTCCACTGCTTGGAAAGGGGCTGCAACTAACAAACTGGACACCTGACAGGCACTTTGAACCACCTACTCATTAAGAGATCGTGCTGCAGTGGGGAAGAAGGGGATTTGCACTTGCATTTGAGGTCCGCAGGTAGAATAATCTGCTAAGAAAGGCCAGAAAGAGAATGGAGCGCAGAATGTATTAGGAGAAAAGTAGATCGGAAAATTTTCTAAACTAAGAGATTTTCAACTGCACATGAGGATTTTATTGTGCAATTATTCAATTACAAAGTCTGAGGGTCATCACTGGGATTGTACCAGTTATAAAACTCAGAACAGCCCATGTCCATGGAAGAGATTACCACATGTGGTAGAGGTTGAGGACTGGTTAAGAGAGTTCTGTTCAGACATGGGGAAGGCAGGGAAGAGTCACATTTACAGACATTGGTCTGAGAGAACCGCCTCACAACGGTGATTGGAATGAGGAAACTCTGACATGGGAGAGGAAGCCATTGTGGGAGTGTGAAGGTCTCAGTCAGGTGAGTGATAGCTGAATGCTCAGTGATAGCTGAAATTTAATTCTGTGTTACTGATTCCCATGGAGAGATTCATGCTCACTCACTTTTCAAATATTTCACACCAAATTGAAGTTCAAATGATTTTGTTTAGTTTAGAGATACAGCGTGGAAACAGGCCCTTCGTCCCACCGTGTCCGCATCGACCAACGATCCTTGCACTAACACTATCCTACGCACGCTAGGGACAATTTACACTTGCACCAAGCCAATTAACCTACAATCCTGTACATCTTTGGAGTGTGGGAGGAAACCGAAGATCAAGGAGAAAATCCACGCGGTCACGGGGGGACCAAAGAAACTTCATACAGAAAGCACCCATAGTCAGGATTGAACCTGGATTTCTGGCGCTGCAAGCAGCAACTCTAACGCTGTGTCACAGTGCCGCTTACCATTTTTTGCTGGACTTTGGATTCACTCTGGAACAATTCCCATCAACCTTTCTGCTGAGTTAGTTAGGACCTTTGAAGGTGAACGTTGGAAGAACAGAATAGGCATTTACAAAAGGTCATCGACCTATCATTCTGTGCTGGTGGCAAGGTTGTGCACATTGTTTGCTCTGAAAACAGAGGCAGGAAAGGACCATCAGATCTGGAAGCATTCCACATCACAGTGGCTGGAACGTCATGATCAGACACTTTTGTTTTCCTGCCATAACCTGCCTCCTCCCCTTTGTAAGTGCCTGAAGGAGACAAGATGACAAAGAAGTAGATGCAAGGAACTACAGTTGCTGGTATATAAAAAGACACAAATTGTTGGAGTAATTTAGAGGGTCAGGAACCACCTCTGGAGAACATGGATAGGTGATGTTTTGGGTTGTCTGAAGAAGAGTGCCGACCTGAAACGTCACCTATCCATGTTCTGCAGAGATGCTGCCTGACCCGCTGGGTTACTCCAGCACTTAGTGTCTTTTTTGTTTACAACGAAGACATTGAATAAGCTCTGGGGAGAATAAGGAAAATACTCTGGAAAATACATCTCTGTTCCACTTGGCTGATATTGACTATGTCTAACTCTTAAGGACTGAGTGTTATCCATATAAACAGTACTTTCCATATGGCACAAATCTTACTTCATTGAGAAAGCAATCCACAAAACTGAAAAGGAAGCAAGTTATCCTCGATCCCAAGCAATCATCTGAGAGAGGACGAGAAAAATTTAAATACTCCAGTTCCCATGATCATCATTCACTTGAAGAATGTGTGGTTATGGATTTGGAGAATGTAGTCCAGTATGAATTAACTGAAGGAGGAAGAATTGAAGGAATGTTTATACTGTTTTAAGAGTTTTTTTCTGTAATCCTGCCAAAATGGTGTCTTCTAATGTGGGTCCATGTATAATGACAGGCACATAAATTAACAAATAATTTCAACAAAACAAATAACAAAAAAGTGGTTTTATTGCAGTGTATACTAGACATTAACAATCCTTAGTGATAATGTGAGCAAAGATTAAATAAATTCCGCTTCTTAAAATCTTAACTCCAGATCCCTGGAGAGGCTCATTTCAAGATATTGGAACAGGGATGTAACACTCCCATGAAAGAGAGCTCGTGAGATTAGTCTGGGACAGATACGATGGATTTGTTGCTCAATTGAGTGATAATTTGCTCAAGGATTATCATGCACCGTTAATGGTGTCAATGGATTCAAGTCCCATCCACAACACCCAAGAGCAAAAAACTAGGCTGATACACCAGGGATATTGCTACATGATGATGAGAGTACATTAGATGAGAGGTTAAACCTAGGCCTCATCTGCCCTTTGGATGAACAGTGGAGGTGGCACAATCCCAACATTTTTCAGTAAGGAAATTCCTCAAAAATTCTGGAGCCTGTGGAGAATTACAGAGTATTGCCAACACTATGAATATTGGAAAAGATCTCTTCTTTCCCGCTCTCACTCTTTTTTTGGAAGAGAAAGGGAAGGGAATTGTGAAACCAACAGTTCGATGCACAATGAAATGGAAAAATTGGGGATTAGGTGAACTGTTAATTGATTCAGAGACAGTCAGGTTGTGAGGCAATGCGATTAGTTTAGAATGTACGTGGGAAGATGTGCTCTGAATGCTCTCTGTGTACTCTCCATGGGAGTGTCTAGATTGAATATAAATATGACCACGTTCAATAATGACAAGGCCCAAGAATCTAGAATCCCTTTCACAGCCTCGAATTGGATATCGCACCCACATAACTATAAAAATTAAAATATAATTTACATAATAGTGAACGGATAAGCTCAGAAACAGTGACATGAAGACAGAACTTGAACAAAAGCACTTCAGGTGGCAAATACACATACTCTAGCTGAACAGAGAGAGGGATGAGACTTTCTAATCCATCTGTTTTAAAAGTTGTGCACACTCTCTAAGCTCGTACCTGGTCCTGCTGTCTGAGTGCACGGGCCAACATTGAAGGTTAATAGTTTGGCCTGTCACTTTAATATCAGCTGGGTTTCCTCCTCTTCTCCTTACAGCAGTAAAACGCGGCCATGGGTGCATTGATAGTGCTCGATGTTTCAGTGTATGTGCGTCAGTGTGTGCTTGTCCCTCTGTGACAGTGTGAATCACAAGTTTCCGTAGATGATTTTGGGACAGGAGTCTGGTGATATACAATGTGACTCGTGTTCCACCAGACCAGCTGGACACTGACAGCCTGGGACACAAGGCTTGAAACAGTGGGCGTCAATCACACCCAGCGGAACATCTTTGTTAAAACACGTCTTTGGGCACGGGGGGCCGCACTCATCGAACACATAGCCACGATCAGATGGACAGCCAACCGCTGCAGGGAGAGACCACAGTCCAGTTAGCAAGCTGATTAACTTTATAAACTTATTACAGCACACAATGTGTCCCTCCCAATGAGGCTAAAACGTACCCGATTATTCTGTTACATTCAGCTGCCTGAGTACTTCACATCGTATTTCCACCTCCATAACATTACCCGAACTGGAGCTGCCTTTGGTAATCTGCGGCTAAAGCTCTCAACCATGCTGTTATCATTTCCATTCACCATTCCACTGCACTCCTGGCTAACTTTCCCATTCCTCTTTATCAATGAGTCCTTTGAAATGCTGCTGCCTGTGTCCTAACTTGTATTACCGTTTTCCACCATCGTGTTGATCCGTGCTGACATGCTCTGGCTTCATGTTACACAACACCTCAATTGAAAATTTCTTATCCCCTTTCAAATGGCTCCTTAGTCTTGCCCCTCCATTTCTCCAGCTCGACAACCAATGTATCTGTGCTCTCCATCACTTTCCTTGAATAGCTATTGGTGGCTGTGCCATCAGCTGTCAACACACCAAGCTCTAGAATCCCCTCCCTCCTCCCTTTAATGTCTTTACCTCAATAACCGTCTTAAGTTGTTCTTTAAAATCCTCACTGTCACCAAATCTTTGGCCACCTCCCACATTATTGATGGTATGGTGTTGATGTTAGTTTATTAAGGTTCGAGTGAAGTGCCTTGCGATCTTTCTACAGCTTTAGTGGTGTTATATTAATGACTGTTGTTGCCATTTCACGTGGTCCAGTCACACTGGCTGCAGCTCCCATCTAGCATAGAAATATTGTTCACTGACTCTGACCCACCAAAAGGGGGACAGCAATCCCCAAGTTGATGGCCCTCCATCCCCAACCTGTCAACACAGCTCTACCACCCTCCCAAGCCTATCATGCTCTGCCTTTTGTGTCCCCTCTCTGACCACTTCAACCCAGTTGGATCCTGGGACTCCCTGGACTCGGGCAACATACCGCAGAGTGTTGGTGATCGCCAGTGTAGGACAACTGCAGCCTCTCGACATTGCGACGCGTAGGCCTCCAGCGCATCGCACAAGCAATCGTCAATATTCGAACCACAGGCGCACAGGTCGTACACGCAGGAGCCAAAGAACATCTCAGGTGGCACCACCCCGTGACAACGCTCAAAGGTCTTGGACTTCAGGATCTTGCACTTGGCGTTGGCCTCTTTGCGAGCCCGGTAACCTGCCCGCTTACAGGGGTCAATGTCCTCAGCATCTGCACAATGTGGGCTGCTCTCATTTTCATTGTGGACCTGGGAGAGAGGGCATGTGGCCACACAAACATAGACATAGGGTGATCAACAGGTAGCACTAACCCAGGCACTCAAGTCTTCCCTGGATCGGAAGCATGCATCCTGAACTAAGATTTGCAAATCGGAATAGAATGGGAAATGGGAAAAGATTGAGGTGGGAGGACATAATCAATGAAATTTGGTTTTGATGCAAGGAACCATGGTAAGGGGTGAATAAAGTCTTGTGGTCTGGATGAAGATCTATATATCTATACTACTGGAGCAACGATACTGAGAAAGCCTACAAAAGTAGCTGGTTTTATGGAAATTACTGGGAAATCTCAATGGAATACACATCGTTCAGGACTGCTTTCTGAGGTGAAACTTTATCCTTTATTAAACCCAGTGTAATACCTTCAGGGGAAGTGTGCACATTCAACCTCAGATAGTGCAAATTTAAAGGAGTGCATATATGTTGACTGAATTTTTCCATTCCTGATTTGATCAATTTTGAAAGTTCTGGAAAATATTACAATGCTGCCTCAGAAACACTGGATGACAAGGTGAGTCATCTTTGAGTCATAGAGGAGAATGGTAGAAATGTTGTTCTGAGGTAATGCTGAGACCTCATGATTTAAATGAAAATGTAGGTGGTCTGACTAGTAGGTTTGTAAATGACATTAAACTTGGTGGAATTGTGGATTGTGAGAAAGGTTGTCAAGGGATACAGCAGGATCATTCCCTCCCCAGATGCTGCCTGACCTGCTGAGTTACTCCAGCAATTTGTTTTTACTCAAGATTGCAGCATTTGCAGTTCCTTGTGTCTCCAAACAACAAGCACCACTGTTTGCTGACTAAAGGGCCTGTCCCACTTGGGCGTCATTTGCGCGTCATTTACGCGACAGGCCGGTAGTGACTGTCGCACAAAAATCGTCTAGCAGTACGACAGTCGTGCGCCAAGTGCTCTTGAGGGCCCTGCTTCTTTTGGGAGCCATTTGCGATGTCGTTCGTACTTAGTCCGATCTCCGTGGCAAGAATTTTCCCAGTGAAAATTTTTCAAAACTACGCGCGCTTTATACCCGGGTGGTCACGCTCAAATGACGCACAAATGGCGCGCAGACGGCGTACGGGCGGCTCATGGTTACGGACGTTGAAACATGGTGACGCATAATCAATCAGCATAGGCAATGTTCGTGCGTCACCATGCGTCTCCACGCGCTACTCGCATGTTGTCAGTATGTCAGCGTACGCCATCAGTACGTCAGCATGCGCAAGGGATACGTCACGCAGGTGGCGCGTGAGGATTTTGAGCATTCCAAAATCTTGGGGCGCCGCGCGTTACCACGCATCACTGCATACACCACCACGCGCCATGCGCGCGTCACGACGTGCCAACCAATTTTTAGGATGTCGCGTAAATGACGCGCAAATAACGCCCAAGTGGGACAGGCCCTTTACTCTCAGTAAGTGTGACAGTTTGGTCATTGTGATCAGCACACAGACATGGCTTTGTTCTGACTTGCCCTCAGGACCCACCTTCCAGCTGTTCCCAAACGTTGCTTCTGAGCTAACGATTTGTCCACTGCGGATCCGCATGTCATCCTGGGGGTAGTTGTTGAAGTTCCCACACAGACCACATGCCTGACCCTTGTAGGTTCCGGGCAAGCTCACTTCCAGGTGAGATTTCCCATTCCACAGGACCTGCAGGAAACAAGAAATCATTGTGAACTTCATGTACCCAAATCAAGTGAGTCCAGAGGCCAAAGGACAATGAACGGGTTAGGTGTTTGCATCGGGAATGAGAAACGGAGAGGAATATGTCACATGGCTTTCTTCATGGACAACACTTCACATTAGCCCAAAGCTTCACACATAAGAACACAGGCTGTTACTTCCACTATGAACCGAGGGATTTCTGAACAATTGGTTTCTGCAGTGACTAAGGTGCCCTCTTGTGAATGAGGTTTCACTGAGGCCCTATCTGTTCACTTAAGCCAGTTTACGTGATCATTGGTGTTTGTGAAAGTTTGCTGTGTGCTGCAAAGTGGCTGCTGTGTTTCCCACAATTAAACAGAGGTTGCATTTAAAAAGCAATTCACTGGCTGTAAAGTGTTCAGGGCATTCTGAGGGATGCCGAATCCAACCTGCGACAGAGCGAGTGAAGGCAGCCAGTGTACGTTCAGCACTCCCTCAATGGGCCTCAGTCCAATCTCCAGGAAGGTGCTTCCTCATATACCCCACCCTTGGCACCACCCCGCTCAGCAAAGAGGTCGTTCTCTTCCCTCTGAGGATGGAATTGGATGAGATGCATAAGAAATAGCTGAGGAGTTTGCCCTTTCTTCCTTTAAGCATTTATCAGGGTCCAGACTGATTTTCTACCTAGGCGCCATTTTCCTGAACTATCTCCTCATACCTATATTTCCTAGACACACAGTAATCCACCAATGTCTGATCTGATTTGAATCAATGGCTGAGCCACCAAGGCTTACAGGGCTAGCGAATTCCAGAGATACCAGCACTGCAGGAGCCCACTCAGAATGGAACTGCACCAGATTCACTTAATGTGGAGCACCTCGAGCTCAACCGTAGAAGGTTTCAGCACAGGTCCCAGCCACTCCAAGGTCTGGCTTTCCTTTGGAATCCTTAGTCTTATCCTCAGCAGTCCAGCCTCTTGTGCTGGGCGAGGGGGCAGTGGAAGGAGTGCACAGTTATCATGGCTCACTTGCCAGATGCATCAGTCTTCCTGATCTCCTCCCCACGTAACACAGCGAGGAAAACTGGAGCCAACAGTCTGCTCCCCCTTCACCCTGCAGCAACTGGTCTCACCTTCACACCGATGTTGGTGTTGAGTAAGATATTGTTGGTTCTTCTCTCGATGTAGATGTATGGCTCCTTGAGAAAAGGTAGTGATACACTGTGGCTGTCCACCTGCAAACACAAAGACATTTCACACCATGTCTAGCAGGCAGAGGACAAGGAATAAGAAGAGCTCAGTGTAACACAGTCTGGCTCAGCAGTGCGACGTCATGCTGACAGCTTGGTAAACCTTCCACATCCTACGGATTGAGCTGTATTATGTGTTACGTTATTGTCCACCCTCCCACGTCAGCTTCTCTTACACCCTACATTATGTTTCTGTCAGCTTCAGAACCAACTTCACTGTGAGATTCTCAATTGTGATGCACTCTCTCATCCAACACCCAAAGTGTATTCAAACCTTCAGCTAATGGGCTGCAATAATCAGTTCAGTTACCATCACAACCCAGTCCTGGAGAAGTTGGATAATCAGGTCTCCGATCAGCATCGTCACTTCTTTAGTCCAGGATACTCCTTTCCGACCTCGATCCTCATTGGTCACGCGGACACTGAGGAGAAAAGATAAAATACTCAGAGCAACACAGGCAGATGTATAGAGAGAGAGAGAGGTAAACTACAAGCAAACCAGTTGCTGCGATAGAACGATGAGATTGGATCCAAGGTAGTGCAGCAGGGAGTGCTGCTGCCTCAATTGTTCCAGGGAAGCAGCAGCACTACCTGCATTTGGACCTGATCTTGGGATCTGTCTGCGTGAAGTTTGCACATTTGTCTCCTAAAGGGGCTGTCCCACTGCGGCGACCTAATCTACGAGTTTAGAAGAGTTTGCCCGCGACTCAAACTCGCAGCATGGTCGACACGTGGTCCTAGGAGGTCCTATGAGGTCACATGAACTTTCCTTCATGCTCGAGGGAAGTTCCCGCATACTCGTTGCCTCAGTTTGGTCGAGGAAAACTTTTCAGCATGTTGAAACATTTTCCGCGAGTAAAATTTGGTCGGCATGTTTCTTTTGTAGTGCAATGGAGTGGGGTCGCTATGTAGTTATAGGCAGTCGAGGGCAGCCGTAGGCAATCTCCTTCACTGACCGGGCATTTTAATTGGCTCATTGGAGTTTTCAGGACCAAGGAAAACCGACCGGTAGGTTAAATGCCTGCTAAACTTTATTAAAAGTTGTCTGGCTTCTTAAAAGTGTCTCCACTCCTTCTCCCCCCCTTCTTCTCTCCCCTTCTCCCCTGCTCTCTAAAGGACTTACCGTACACTGTGCAGCCGTCTTTTACCTTCCTCTTCATCGCGGGTGTGAATTTCAGACAGCGCTCCCCCGCTTTCCCTGGCCCCTGCCGTGTGCGCGTGTGTGTGTGTGTGTGGTCAGTCAATCCAGCTCGTGGTTTCATCGCTGACGGTCGATCCAACTCGAGGTTTTCCAGGCCCTCGAGCTTGAAGGTCGAAGACAGTCACTGTAAAGTCACGCCAGTGGGACAGGCCCTTAACAGTGTATGTTTCTGCTGGGGGGAGGGGGGAGGGGGGTCTCCTTTTTCCTCCCACGTCCCAAAGGGTGGTTAGCTGGCTGCTGTAAATGGTCCCTTGCTGTAGGTAAATGATGAAATAATCAAAAGGGACTTGACGGGCACGTAAAAGAGAATAAATTGCAAGGAGATTGGAGAAAAGAGGGCTAACGGGACTGATGGGATGCTCGGTTGAGAGCTGCCATGGGCATTGGGCAAAATCGCCTCACAAATAACAAAGATCCAGAACAAGGGGCAGGTGGAAAGGCAGGGCATGATAGAAAGTGGGAGAGAGATGGGCAGAGGCAGATAAGACAGGGCCAGGTTGTGGTTACTGGGCCTATTGATTCACATTTACACCAAAATCCTTATCCCTCCCCATAGACCTGCTGGTTTGCATTGCTTCACTGAGGTACTGACCTGAAGTCTCCTCCCTCGCAGTCCTCAACCAGAATGTAGCTGCACGCTCCTTGGAAATGGATTATCTTCCCATCAAAGGTGAGGTAGTGAGGATCTCCAAAGACCATACAGGTGGCGGGCCGTGGAATGCAGTGAGGGCAACACATTCCTGGGATCAGTACAGGGCTCTCATCCTTACAGACAAAGGAAGAGTCATTGCTTGAAGCTCACATCGCCTGCAGTCTGTTTAGTCATTGCCAGTACCAAATGCAAACTGCAGGCAGCCACTCATCCCCATATACAAACAGCTTACTTCACACTAAATTGCGCAATCATATTTCAGCCTGCAACTCACTCTCGGATATTTGTTATTCTGTACAAAAGCCCAATTAAACTCCTTAATTTGATTTAACCTGCAACTCTCTTGCTTCATCTTTTACCCAAATACCACAACCAGCTTCCAGCTTCTAACTCATTCCTTGGTTTCCGTGATTTTGTATCAAAAATAATCCAGTGGTGAGACTATCTTTGCGCTATCCCCTTGACTTACCGATGAACAGGTGAGCTGTGGACAGTGCTCGGTCTGACAGTGGACATCCCCAGAGACACAGGTACAGGTTGTACATTCATTCACTTCCCAGTGTTGGTTTGATTGATACGAGTTTCCCTGGTAGCTGCAGGAAATCCTGGGATCTGCAGAGAGACAATAGGTGAACAGGGAAATCTCCCACCTTCATAAGAAACAGTCGCTCCCACCATCCTATAAAAAATAGTATCTGTACCATGGAGCTCCTTCTGTTCTTCTCTCAGCCACATTTCTATTATGGCTATAATATCTCAGTTGACCGTGCAGTGTCTCAGAACCAGATCCAGTGCTGCAGATCGTTTTCCTCTGCACATTCATCCCCCACATAGGAGCAAAGAAGCAAGTGGAGTTGGCTGTTTAGCCTTAACCTGTACATTAAGAAGGGCTGTAACTGAGGGACGGGTGGAGGTGGGGTCTAGATCTATCGCCGGCTTAATGGACCTCAGAGTCAGAGGATGAACAACTGCCAGCGTCTGAGCTCCTCTCCACTGCCCATTGAGCCATTTAAAATTTGCACAGATGCAAGGATAGGAAAGGTTTAGATGGACACGGGCCAAATACAGGCAAATGAGACCAACCCAGAATGCCAGCTTGGTCAGCATGGACAAGGTGGGCTGAAGGGCCTGTATCCATGCTGTATTGCTCTATGCCTCTAAACCTGACTTTGTGTTCACACTGTTGTACAGGGTAAGTGAGCTAGGAACCCAGACATTGATGTTGCTGAGTGAAATTCCATAGCACAGACTGCCTCTCAGGTAGTGTTAGACTGCTAGATGATAAAAGACCAATCCCGGATGTATGTTGATAAAATGACAATGGAGTTGTCGACTGATCTCAGCAATCGATCTCTATCAGCAGGCCCAGTGCAGACCCAGACATGGGGCAAGGAAAGTCCCAGTAATGACGAGTGCAGAAGACTATCAAGGTGCAATGCTCACCGAGGACCATGCATCCAAACCTGGTGCCTGATCGCCCGTCTGCCTTACCTTGGCACTCATAGCAGCATCTTCCTGGTGATCGGACTTTGATAAGGCCGTCATGGCAGATGACGGAGAGACATTCCTCAATGTGGCACTCAACATGCCCGAGCTACGGAAAACCAAACAGAGGGATCAGCAACCGAGAGAGGAATGGCGATGAGTGGGAGCGAACGAAACACGCGCAAGGGATGGAGATCGCACAAGATAATTGCAAAGGTCAGTTACATTGCAGGAGCATGTGATGCATTCATCAATAGAGTCAGTCCAGGTTTGACCATCAGAAACACGCTGATTTTCACCCTCGATCACACATTCTGCAGAATAAATAGGAAAGGTGAGTTCGATACAACATAGACGAGACAGCAAGGGAAGCTCCCATGCAACGCTCCCTGAGTAGCCAGAGCACAGAGTAGGTAATAGTGGAAGGCTGTCTCTATGGTGCTCTATTAAACACACCTAAAGTTGCAACAGTTTATATTTGTAGCAAAGGTCCGGAAAGAATAGAGTAATAATGAACAAAACCGATTCGCTGGAAGGATAATAAACAGTAATAATGGAGTATTAACAGGAATTAATCCTACCGTCACAGATTGGGCAGCAGGCCCCTGCTGGGGTAAACTGCTCAGAGATCGGGCAGCTGAGCGGGAGACAACTCTGATGGACGCAGATCCATGTTAAATCCTGCAACAAACACACCGCAATATGCAATGGGCTGGGTATACAGGCTGACCCATTCAGAAGCAAGACACGACTGCCCTACTGCCTCTGCTCTCCGGCATCGGAAAGGGAGCAGACTTTGTGCTCATCCCTGCTGCTCACTCATCCCTCAGGGTTTTACAATCACTCTACTTGCACCGGAGAAATCATTCAACATCTGGAGCGCAAGGTCCTTGATAATGTCCACATCCTTGTTGGAGGACTGAAATAATGTTTACTTCAGTCCTTCAACAAACCACCACAGAAGCTGACAGGCTGTGTGCTTATATGGATCACATAGTCTCACATCTGCCACTGCAGGGAGCAGCTTCACATCAGTCCCTGACCTGTCACCTGGTGGCCAGGGTTGCAGGGATGAGGTTCACATCAGCCTCTGTCCTGTCTCTCTGGTGGCCAGGGCTGCAGGGAGTTGCTTTGCATCCGCCCCCGACCTGGATTTGTTTTTAGTGCTCGGGTGGTTACTGTCCACAGTCATAAGGCACAGGTCCGAGTACCAAAGCACATTCCCTGCCACACATGTGGCCAGAGAAAGAGGAAGGAGGACCGCAATGAAATATGCCTTGCACGCAGGGTATGTGGACAGAGTAGAGCTCTATCCATGCTATTACTAAACCGCCCCAGAGCTGGAGCAGTAACGTATCACACTGACTGTGCACGTTCTGATGATGTGAGGGATGGCAAGCTCATTTCTCAGGAGCAAGTCGAGTCCTGAAATAAACTCTGAAATCCAGAGGGATCAGTGAACAGCAGGGATGAGCACAGTGCCTGTTCCCTTTCCTTTGCATGTAGACCAGAGGCTGTACCGGTGCTAAAGTTATGCTCAAATAACCCAGATCCACAATTCCATTTATTCTTCACCCCAGAGTCACTCTGGACTGGTGTCATGGCTTTCTCTTCTCCACAGATCTGGTCCTCTGTCATACCCCAGGAGAAGTGGTTCAATGTCAGCCCCACACTGTGTGGCAGGGTCCTGTGTCTGTGTTGCCTGTACTGTGAGCAGTGGTCCTGTGCCTTTCTCGCACCACGAGTGGTGGTTCTGTGTCTTTAGTACAATGATGTGGTAGGCTGGTGTCTGATCTGTACCGTGTCTGATCTGTATGTGAGCGGTGATCCTGTGTCTGATCTGTACTATGAGCAGCTCATGTGTCTGCTCTGCACTATAACTGGTACATAATCTGTTGTGTTCTCACCTTTTCCAGCTCTTACCTTGCACTGGCAGGTGTAACAGGGGTCATCAGTGGCAAGGAGTTCACTCCCTCCCAGGGCTGTAGTGCAGTTACTCAGAGGCTCTGTGATAAGAGTGAAAACATTATCATTGTAATTGGTCTGCTTTTGATGGCATGTTCTTATTGTTGCCTTAGAAGTTTTACTAAGCAGGGAGCCATCCTAAACCCAGGTCCTCTGCTCCTTTAAGGAAAGAGACCTCAAGGACTGGAGTGTCACACTGTTGGAGAGGCTGCACTAAGTGAGCATTGCACTGATATGGACCTACACTGCAGGAGCGTTAAGCTGACTGCACCGAGGATATGTTGCATTACTGAATGTGCCATCATTTAAATGTGATCTCAAACAGCACCTTTCCTCTCCGACGACCATAAAAGATCTTGCAGAATTATTTCAGAGAGTTAATCCAAGCAACCTAGTCAATATTTCACCAACAGTCAATTAACAATTAGTAAAATGACCAATGATTAACACAATTCTATTTGTAGGGAAATGCTGTATACGACCTACTTGCAATGCTTTCTATATAAAAAATGACAAATGCCACCAGTACTTCATTACTGACAATTCTTTTGGGTCATTCGGAGATCTTGAAAATACTTTTTTTTCTTTTAACATTAAAGACCGCTCAAATAAAGATACAAAGTGTTGGAGTAACTCAGCGGACCAGGCAGTATCCCTGAAGAATATGGATAGGTGACGTTTTGGGTCGGGACCTTTCATCTGAAGAAGGGCCCTGACCTGAATCATCACATGTCCATGTTCTTCAGGGATGCTGCCTGACCTACTGAGTTATTCCAGCATTTTGTGTTATTTTTAGGAAGGAAGTTCCTTGTTTCTAGACCTTTCAAATAATTGGATTGATGTAATAAACAATAAAAGGCAGTCCTTGGAGATTCCATCCAAGGGAAGTGGACAATGGACAATTTGATAAATATAATTTCAGATTCAGAAGTAACCAACACGAACTTGAGGTTTGGCCAACCTAATGGAATGATCTTATTTGTGGTGATAGCTGGGAGAACAAAAGTGCTTCCAAAGATAATGAAATGGTGTAGTGTCTTTGGTTTTCAGGAAGGCCTTTGATTGCATTCCTCTGGAAAATCTGTTACTGAAAACACACTGGGGAATAAAAGGCAACTTTACTCACGGGCACAGCTAGAGCAGCAGTGAGACGGATCTGGGGCAAGGATCAAATCCCTTGGACAGTCCACCAGGCTGGGACACTGACGTTGGTAGCAGCGGAGATGCTGCTCTCCATCCACCATCACCTGTGAAGAGAGGAGGCACAGTTAGTGGGGCAAGGAAGGGCAAGAGCAAAGATGGCAGGGGTCACAGTGATAGTGCATCTGTGGAAGCTTGTAACATGACTGACCTACTTGGAGTGAGTCTGAGATAAATAGTCTCTCAGCCACAAAAAAGGGGTGGAAGATTGCAACCTTCACGTGGTCCGCCCTGTTTCGACGAATGCAATCAACCTGGCGTGCACAATCAAATAAGATTAAATAGAACAAGTTGTCCTACAACTTTAGGCTGTGCACGCCACACGCAAGAAGAAGAAGAAGCCACAAGAAAGACATGGTAAAATTGGTCTTTATTGGTATGACTGTATGGCAATCTGAATTTCACTGTACTTTAATTGGTACATGTGACAATAAACAAACCTTGAACCTTGAATATTCATAAACTGGATCCATACCCCAAACCTGACAATCCTTCAAACATACCCTCTCAACCATCCTGGATCACTGCAGTCATAATCACAGATAACTGTCCTCATGGCCTCTATGCTCTCAATCATGCACCATTGTCCCCGCAGGGCCAGAGAGTTCACTGATGTCTACTCCAAGTCACGATGAACCCTCTCAGAAGAATCCGTACTTCCAAACAAGGATCATCCTGCCAAGAATGGAGCTCCTCCCAAACATGACCCTTCTCCCCAGGGTTTCCGTTGGCCCTAATGGACCATCCTACCAGTGTATGTGCAGCCCCAGTCACACTGTTTTGTTGCAACGATCCTGGATGCTGGCCCATCGTGCATGTGCCGGGCAATTCTTGTCATCTAAGACCTCACCCAGTTAATCCCATCTCGTGCTTTCTGACAAGGTGCAGATTCAAGCAGCTGCTTTTTAAAGGAGTTCATCTTTGAGCTTGAGCTTTCTACATTGCTCTGTAACAGAGCTCTATTTTTATAAGAATGAGAATGAGAGGACTGCAAATTGAAAGAGCAACCTTGGTCGGGCTCTACTGATAAGACAGCTCTTACCTCACAAGTGCAGATCTCACAGGGATTGTTGTTGGGATGGAAACTCTCGCCTGCGCTGTACACACTGTGTTCATAAATACAATCTGCAAAGTATGAAAGATGTAAACGTTACCTTTGTGAGAGCATTTCTAATGCTGGATGGTGATTTTAATTTTTGATGGGACACGAGTGCCATTGGCAAGGCCAACATTTAATGACTATTCTTAGCTGCCCAAAAGGTGATTGAAGTGAAACACCTACAATTTGTGAAAATGGTGCTTCACAATTCTGTTAGACAGGCAATTCCAGGATGTTTAACATAGAAACAAAGGATCAGGAATATACTTCCAAGTCTACATGATGTGACTGGAGATGATTCTTGTCGTTCTGGTTGGTGGAGGCCTTGGCTGTTGAACAAGTCGATAAACGGCAGCATTGCACTTTGCTGTCGATGTGCTTCAATAAAGGTTGTTGATATTTACAGTAGGTCAAAGATAATCACAAGAAATTGCAGATGCTGGAATCTTGAGCAAAACACAAAGAGCTGGAGGAACTCAATGGGTCAGGCAAACACTAAATTAAACAGGTAATTATCCACCAAACCACAATTTCTAATGTGATGGGATTAATTAACTAAAGGAGTTTGGGCCGAGAAGCTCTGCATCCTCAGGAAGATCTGCAAGGAGGACCTGGGACTGAGATGATTGGTGTCCAATCACTAAATCATGGAGTGCTCTTCCCTTGACTACCACTGACTTTAATTTCACTCGGTCTCCTTGATGACACTCTCAGAAAACGCACAGTTCAACATCAAGGCAGGTTCAACATCAAGGCAGGCCCTCTCACCTTGTCCGTGGAATTCACCCTCTACCCACATGAGGGGCCAGGTGGTCCCAGAGGAGCCCAAACTGAGCACCGATGGGCATCTTACTGGTGAGCGGTGGTTGAATTGGATAGGTTTTTGTGGAGCTGACACACTCACAGGTATACAAGTGTTACAGCACCACCTGGTCCACTCACTTGACTGAGGTTTTGTATATTTCTCACAGTTCACTTTTCCAGTTAGGTTTATATCATAATAATGAATACATTACACACATTTTAAAATTCAAGTCATTAATATAAATCGTGACTAGCAGAAGGCTCAGTACGGATTTGTGTGGCACCCACCAGTAACAGGCTGCCAACCTGAACACACCTCATTTATTGATTCATTTTTCAGTTCTATAACCAACTCCCAATCCCCATATAATTTATGTTAAAAAACCTTCACAAATAGAACATTTCTGGAAAAGCACACCATCTCAAAATCTAAAAAATTAACAAAAGATCCATGTCTTAATATTAACAACTATGTTTCCAAGACAGTCTAAACATCCCTCAGAACAAAGGACTATGGCTCCACCACCATCTGCTAATTAATTTCTAATGATCAGAAGGTAAGCAGTGAGGAGCTTGCTGATAATAATAATAATAATTCATTTTATTTGCTGGCGCCTTTTTAACATCCAAGGACACCTTACAAGACATAAAATCACAAAAATACAAAACACATAATCGGAATAAAATAAATTATAAAAACACCACATTACACAATGGTGTACTGATGAATACACTGTACGAGGTTACATTGTGCCATGACATTGTACCATGTGCAAGTAACATTCATGCTATACAGGTGTCAAGATACGACCGTCTCTAACAAATGAGACTCTGATCGTCAATCCTTGCCATTCACAGGCACTACCATCAACAAACTCTCCAGCATCAACATCAAAGGGAATAAGACTATCCAGTAGCTTAATTGAACCAGCCATATAAACGCTGTGCTCCAAGAACAGGGTTTGCCATGTGAGTGGTTCACTTCCTGAGTCCATCCAGCAGATGCAAGTTAGGAGAGTGATTGAATACTTTCCATTTGTCTCAGGATTCAAAAAGACCAACCACCGTCCGAGTTGTTCCTCTAATGGCACCCCATCCGCCCACAACGTTCACTGCCTCCATTACCAGCACATCGTGATTGCAGGATGTTCCATTTACTAAATGTAATGCAGCTGCTCAACAAGCCATCATTGACAGCACCTCTCAAACACGTGGCCTCCACCACAAGCCGGACAAAGATGTTTCAAAGTCTTGCACCATCCTAACTCAGAAGCACGTCACCAATCCTTCATTGACGATAGGTCTAATCCTGGAACACCCTACCCAGCACCATTGTGGAATTCTTGCATTGGAAGGATTATAGTGGCTCGAGAAAGTGGTTCACAATCACATTCAAAATGACAATTAGGGATGGGCAGTAGTTGCACTTTTCTCACTCCACATACCTGCGCAGAGAGGACAACATTCCCCGGTTACGTGGATAACGTTATTGCATGGAGTGACGCAATGAATTTCCGAGCAGGTTGTGACTCCGCCTGCACACATACACGTTACACAGGGAACCAAAGGATCGAACCATGTCGCTCCTTCCTGGTATTCCTTCCCGTGGTACACACAGCCTTGCATTGAGGACAAAGAAGGTTAATAAACATCAAGGTGAGTGTCCAGACCAAGCCATGATTGTCAGATACTATCTTAAGAGTGTAGCTTCTCCCACAGCCCAGTCGGCACGAGGCAGCCACCGAGTCCCACTGTCACGGACAGGAGGCCCTCAGAACCTTCAGCACTCGTTGCCAGGCTCCAGAGGGAGAAAGGTCAGTTTGTGACCTAAATCCCACCACCCCCAATTCTCATTCAAGTGCAGCCCTCTTTCCAAGTCCCATTAATATTTTTCCTGCTAGCTTTTTCCCCATTTTTTGGCAAATACTCCAACAGCCCTTGAAGAATGGACCCAAAACTGTAGTAACTCCGTGAGAGCCATTCTCTCTCGCCTGTCTATTTCTGCTTTCAACCCAAAGCCAAGGATTTTCCTGAAAATTCATACCCTATCATTTTTAACAATTTTAGTAAATCCCTGAACATTTTAACTAAAGAGTCTATCTTCTCTCCTCTGGTTTCTCCACCGTCCAATAACCTAGGGTGTATTCCACCTGCAGACCCTGCCCTGTGCTTACCTGGGCCTGTGGACCCTCTGTATCAGGCAGTGTGAGGCCAGGCTACGTGGGCAGTGTGACCTCAGGGGATGGGAACCCACCCCTGTAATACTGAGCCTTTTACAAGAGGGAAGGATGTGGGCAGAGCCTCACATCTACAGAGGCTCTCATGGCTGCAATATTTCCAGATGTGTCCGATATTAACATTCGTTTAAATTGAAGCAAAAGAATGGAGCGTAATAAAAATATCTGCAGCAAGGTTGGGGTGTAGGGTTGCAGGGAAGGGAAGAGAGTTGGAGGGTGCAAGAGAGTGTGAGTGAGTGAGTGAGTGTGTGTGAGAGGGAGACAAAGAGGGCGAGAGGGAGGAGAGCAGCTTCTTACCTCGACATTCTGAGCAGCAAGATCCTTCCCGAGTTACCTGCTGCCCACAGCTCAGCATTGGGCACTCAATGGTCAAACAATGAACATTTCCACCCTGCAGTAGGAAGGATTAAACATCACAATGTGAGCTGAATACCTGGCCATCTAACTAAGTACCTGACATTGAATTCCTGTTCATTAAACAGCTCCTCTGGGTGGCACGAGGGATCTATGAGTGCAGCAAGGTTTCCAGTGCAGGGTCTTCAGCTGGGTCAGTACTGGGGCAGATTGGGGAGAATATATTATTGCTGGTGTCTATTCCACATAGCGAGAGAAAATCCACAGCCTCTTCCCACCATCTCAGACCAAGCCTGGGGAATAGGGAAGACCGGCAGAGAAATAGCCCACCATCCATGCAGCTAGTATGTACTAGAGGTACAGTCCAGCTCCATACACGTCGAGACGAGGTTAGTACAATCTGACCACCCTCTACCCACATTGACTTCACTTTTCCAACTGTGATGCTGCTAGATTTACAGATGAGGGAACAGATTTGGCCTCAGAATTCTTGTGGAATTCCTTCTCATTGGAGCAGGCTTATTATGTGAGTGAGTAAGGGAGATCTGAATTTCAAAGGTTTGTGTAGAAGGCTGGCGCTCGGCATTGGGAAAAGCTGACCTGCTTCACGTGCTTGGTGGAGAACCATGAGGCAGCAGTGAAGTGATCCCCACATGAAGTGCTCGCCACATCCACTGATTGTCCATCTCCTGGTGACTACCAAGAGCAACACTTGCTCTTAACCCACACAGCTTCTTTGTTGCCTTCCCAACATAGGTCTTTACTTGTGACTGGGTTTTCTGGGTCACACCAGAGAACTCTCATCTGTGAGGCCAGTGTGTGAGTGTGTTTCAATGGATAGAGCATTCCCTGGGAAGCAAACAACAGGAGCTTTGAATTAATTTAGTCCTTACGCTGCATGAACAGTCTCTGCAATAATCCGGTTTGAAAGATTCCCGGTGTCTGTAGATATTCTCTTCAAAGTAACAGTCGTGACAAACTGGACAGCACTGGGCAGGGATCTGCGTGGGATATTGGCAGGTGATCTCGCATTCTGGCTCCAAACATGTCACTTTGCCTCGCTGTAGAGGGAAAAAGAGGACACACAGATTGAGAGGGAGGGCCAGGGCAAGAGAGAGAGCAGCACATACAGTGTAAGAGAAATAAATAAAGTGTGGTGGGTGCACCTGGGCCCAAACTAGTCAGCACTGCAGGTGCACCTGGGCCAAAGGCGGTCAGCACTGCAGGTGTACCTGGGCCAAAGGCGGTCAGCACTGCAGGTGTACCTGCGCCAAAGGCGGTCAGCACTGCAGGTGTACCTGCGCCAAAGGCGGTCAGCACTGCAGGTGTACCTGCGCCAAAGGCGGTCAGCACTGCAGGTGTACCTGGGCCAAAGCTGAGTGTCGGATGTGATCAGGGCAGAACGGTGGCGCAGCAGTAGAGTTGCTGCCTTACAGCGCTTGTAGTGCCGGAGACCCGGGTTCGATCCCGACTACGGGTGCTGTCTGTATGTTGAGTTTGTATGTTCTGTCACCACGTGGGTGGTCTCAGAGCTCTTCGGTTTCCTCCCACACTCCAAAGATGTACAGGTATGTAGGTAAATTGGCATGGACTCGGTGGACTGAAGGGTCTGTTTCCGCGCTGTATCTCTAAAACTAAACTAAACTAAATCAGAGAGTGGAATTTCACCGAGGGAGTGACGTTTGATGTGACTAAGGGAGTGTCCGTGTGACATCACTGAGCCCAAAAAGTCACCTATTCCTTCTCTCCAGAGGTGCTGCCTGTCCCACTGAGTTCCTCCAGCATTTGTGTCTATCTTTGACATCACTGAGGGATTGATTGATTGAAAGATACAGCTTGGAAACAGGCCCTTAAGTCCACCGAGTCCACGCTGACCATCAATCACCCATTCACACTAGTTCTATGTTATCCTACTTGCTCATTCACTTCCTGCACGTTATGTTGATATGGTGACCTTATACAATGTACCTGTTAAAAAATGATTTACTAAACTAAGAAAAATATATATTTCTTTTGGTGGTGAAGCCAGATACAATAGTGTGTTTAAGAGGCTTTTAGATAGGCACATGAATAGGCAGGGAACGGAGAGATGTGGATCATGTGCAGACAGTTAATCATGGCATTATGACCAGCATAGACATTGTGGGCTGAAGGGCCTTGATTCTGTGCTGTGCTGTTCCATGTTCTAAATAATGTTGGGACCATTTGTGCACATCATTATGTCGCTCCACTGACATAAGCAGTCCTGCACAGATCTAGCTCCCACCACAGTCCCACACAGAACTAAAGAAGATTCTGACTCTGGGTGTAAACTGCTGGCACTGGATGGAATTTGCCTCAATAATTCATCTGCATATGGGGAGAAGGCAGTAACGGGGTACTGATTGTGGATGATCTGCCATGATCACATTAAATGGCAGTGCTGGCTCAAGGGGCTGAATGGCCTACTCCTGCACCTATTGTCTATTGTGTATTGTCTATAACAAAGATTAATCTCCTCCTGTGTTCCTGGGCACCCTATGGGCCACGCTGGCTCTTAATTTCTACTGTGATTGACATTAATTGGTTACTCACTGTACACACACACTTGTGGCAGGGATTAGTGGCTGAAATCCAATGTGATCCTTCTGCATAATGTCTTCCTTGGTGGGTGCAGACTGTGGAAAGAAAACAAAATACAACTCTACATATCTCATTTATCACTGACATCCATCCACTGGTGATAGCCCCCCCCTAATTTATCCACTTAAGGGGCCTGATTGTGACAAAGCGGACCAATGCTCAACTGCCCTTAAGGGCCTGTCCCACTTGGCCGTCATTTGCGCGTCACGCAGATGGCGTGCAAAGATTTTGTACATCGCAAAATCCTGCGACGCCGCGCGTCACTGCCTATGTCATCACACACCATGCGCACGTAATGCGCACCATGCGCGCATCAGGTGCGTGTGACGACGTGTGCGTCGTGACGTGTAAATGATGTCGCGTACATTACGCGCAAATGACGGCCAAGTGGGACAGGCCCTTTACTCTAACAGATTAGTTCCATTTAGTTTATTGTCACGTGTACCGAGGTGCACTTAAAAGCTTTTGTTACGTGCTATCCAGTGAGCAGAAAGACAATACATGATTATAATCGAGCCATTTACAGTGTATACGTAGATACATGATAAAGAAATAACGTTTAGTGCAAGATAAAGCCAGCAAAGTCCGATCAAGGACTCAACGTTTGTTCCTATTCTTCTCAGACGTGGGACGTACCTGGGCACTCTGGACAACACTGGCCTGGTTTAGTGATCGCTTCTGGACAGGTTACCTGAGGGCACCCAACCTCCACACACAACACATTCCCATTGCGGCAGCTGCAGCGTTTACAGGGGTCAGACGGAAGAAAGAAGGTCTCGCGGTTCTTGTATTCCAAGCCCTCAAAGGAACAGTGGTTGCAGACGGGACAACAGCTGGTGCTAGCCACTGGATGGGTGCACTGCTCGGAACAAGGCTTCTGCCAGCAGCTCACCACCTCCGCCTGCGGATGGAAAAGTGGACAACAGACTAAGTACCAAATCGGAGCAGGACACCCGGCCTGTTACACTTGGCTGGTCGCACTCAGCCCAACAATCCTGCTCTTCACATAATTCCCCCATGCATACCCTCATAGACCTGCCTCCTCGCATGGCCCTATACCCCAGCCCCAATAACCTGGCTCCTTCCTCACCTCTTCTACATGTAGTCGGTTGAACCTCCCCTTGCACATTTATCCCTTTCAGCTTGTCTCTTCACAACTGGGACTGACTACTCGCAGTCCTTTTACACTCAGGCTTTCACAAGGGCGACATGGTGATGCGGCAGTAGAGCTGCTGCCTTATAGCGCCAGAGACCCTGGTTCAATCCTGACTACGGGTGCTATCTGTACGGGGTTTATATGTTCTCCCCGTGACTCCGTGGGTTTTCTCTGGGATCGGTTTCCTCCCGCACTCCAAAGACGTACAGGTTTGTAGGTTAATTGGCTTTGGTAAAATTGTAAATTGTCCCTAGTGTGTGTAGTTTGTTGCTGGTGTACGGGGATCGCTGGTCGGCCTTGACTCAGTGGGCCGAAGGGCCTGTTCGCTCGCTGTATCTCTAAAGTAAATTTTCAAGCCATTAATCACTATCCTGCCACAGCCTGCACAAAATATAGGTTGAGACCTCTGACCTTCACAATCTTTTTCATTGACCATTGAGGGAACTGAGAAAAAGATGTGGCCAGATTTGGTGACAACATAAAGCAATTTAGAATGCAGGCTGTGAAGAAGGCACAAAATAAATAACAAAGGCATAAATATAGGTGTAGTGATTGGGCAAGAAGATACAGATGGAGTATTATGAAAATATTGAATATGATGGTTGACCCAAAAGAAGCCAGTTTGGACAAGTGGAATGTTCTTTGGACAAGAGGTGAGCACAATGAAACATGTAAAATAGCCAGGAGGGTTTGACAGGATGATGGCAAGAGGCTACTCCTCTGAAAAGTCTTAAACTGGAGGCTGCATTTCAGGGTAAGGGATGAGTAATTTAGGATGAAGGAAAATTTTCTTTAAACAAAGGGCTATGAGATTTTGGACTTCTCTACCTTAGAAGACCAGGGGTGTTTTCTTGGTGAGTATGTTCATGGTGCGATCAATTGATTTTATGGCTGCAAGTGGGCAGTACAGTGGCACAGCGGTAGAGTTGCTGCCTTACAACACCAGAAACCCCGGTTTAATCCTGACTACGGATGCTGTCTGCATGGAGTTTGCACGTTCTCTCTGTGACCACGTAGGTTTTCTCTGGTGCTCCAGTTTCCTCCTACGGGTTGACAGGTTACTTGGCTTCTGTAATTTGTCCCTAGAGTGTAGGATAGAACTAGTGTATGGGGTGCTTGTTGGTTGGCGTGGACTCACTGGGCCGAAGGGCCTGTTTCCATGCTGTATCTCTAAACTAAAGTGAATAAGAGCCAAGATGTGGAGTTAATGTAGAGGTTCAGTAAGAGACTCTTTGGCCCATTTCCTTTCTTTCACCTTACACTTACTGCTTCAGTCACCATCTCCATTTCCTTCCTCACGTTCTATAATTTCATGAATTTAATCTCTTTGCACAACCCATGTATAATGTGGATGGGAAAAGGAAGGTTTGTAGAATAGAGTTTATTGGGTTTCTGGAGCTGTTGATCTTTTCTTGCATCCCAGATCATCCTGACCTGGTCATCCTGACCCGGCTACTTACCAGACAAGTGCACTTTGAGCATTTCTCTGAGGGCGAGTTGAAGGTGGCTCCATTCACATACACTCTGCCTTGGTAGTGGCAAATCCCTGTACACTGTGGGCAGCATTCGCCGTGAGGAGTCACTGGGTTCTCACATGGGACGGATGGGCAGGACACAGACTCACAGCTGACCGCTCCATTCTGGAATAGGGAATCATAATGCCGTAAACATTGTGAGCGGATGTAACTGAGAAGCACATAAGGCAAAGCAAGAAGCTGGCAGTCAGGCCTTCAGTTTATAAACAACAGTAAAAGCAGCTGTGCTGTGGGATCCAAATAAAAGTCTGAAATAAAGACAGAAATGTTGGAGCAACTCAGCCAGCTGTGTTATGAGGCAGCAATGACAAATTAACATCTGTGAGTCAACAAGACATCCCTTGGGGCAGGGACTGGGATAGGTCAGACAGGGGTGGGGTGGGGGGTGAGGGGTGAGGGTTCTGAGAAACTCACTCAGAGGCAACCTCCAAATACATAATTGAAAAATCCCCAATCAAGTGTATGACCTCTACCACCCCCGGAGGATCTCCCTGCATTTCACTTGGAAATCTCAGGACTAAAGTCATGATCACCAGCACTGAAGGAGGACCGTCCTTCAGCAAATAGACTCGCTACCTCCTTCTGAAAGAGCGAAGGGCAATCAGAGAGGCTCCTTACCTACACCCTCACTGTGATACGCTCTTGACAGCAAGGCCCACACCTTGCATAGAAATTAAAATATCAAATCTGCATCCCACTTCTGACTGGCTTTCACATTACATTCAAGGCCTCCAATGACTATGTCAGAGTAGGTGTGTCCTTTATGCTGATCATTGAAAAGGTGATACATTCCTTAATGTACAGACTATGAGGCTGAATAATCGAGGCTCAGCCTCCAGCATATTACAGGGTACTTGACCACAGCCCTGCCTAACAGTGGGACATTGGTGAACTCTCTATCGACCTGCATTTGTTCTCTTCTGCGGTCTGGAGAATGATGCTCAGAGGCAGACCCACCTCTTGCTTCCCTACAGCAAGTCTCAGCAACACACCTCAGCAGTAGACTAGTGGCCCTCTTCCTCTGTGGAGTTGCTGATATTCTTGCCATCGTCCCCGCTGCACTGACGGGTATTGGAAATTTGTGCGTGGGAATTGCGAGGTTGGACCCGAATTCAATCACCTCAAGTGCAGTATTTCTAAAGTATCTCACTAAACCTGGGGCAGCACAGTGATGCAGCGGTAGAGCTGCTGCCTTACAGCCCCAGAGATCCGGGTTCAATCCTGACTATGGGATACATTATCCCTGTGACCGCGTGGGTTTTCCCCGGGTGCTCTGATTTCCTCCCACATTCCAAAGACTTGCAGGTTTGTAGGTTAATTGGCTTCAGTAAAATTGAAAATAGTGTGTAGGATAGTGCTAGTGTATGGGGATAGGTGGTCAGAATGGATTTGGTGGGCCGAAGGACCTGTTTCCACACAGTATCTCTAAAGTCTAAACTCAGGATCTTGTGACCACTTCTGCAGCCTCAAAGATCAATAGGCCAGTCTTTTCAAAATAAATCAGCACCCATAATAAACTTGCACTGGACTCTGGTGAGACAAGTAGACAAGATAATGGAATCCTGTCACATATTGCAGTCTCCGATTTCATATTTTAGGGTAGCATAGTGGCGCAGCTGGGAGGGCAGCTGTCACATAGTGCAAGAGACCTTTATTCGATCCTGACCTTGGGTGCTGTCTGAGGGGAGTTTGCACATTCTTCAGATGACTGCTTGGGTTTCCTCCCACATCCCAAAGACGTGTGGGTTTGGAAATTAACTGGCTTCTGTAAAATGCCCCCAGTGTATCGAGAGTAGATGCGAAAGTGGGATAGCATAGAACTTGTGTGAAAGAGTGATCGATGGTCAGCGTGGATTCGGTCCGTTGAAGGACCAGTTTCCATACTGTATATTTAAACCAAGCAATTCAAAAGACCTAAGCCTAGGATATCAAGTCCCACCAGGACAGGCTGTGAAAGCTGAATCAGCTGATCAAGTCATCTGTAAGCTGCTACTGAAAACAAAACACAGTAAGATAGTGTGTAGGAAAAGGATTTGAGTATAAGAGCAGGGAGGTTCTACTGCAGTTGTACAGGGTCTTGGTGAGACCACACCTGGAGTATTGCGTACAGTTTTGGTCTCCTAATCTGAGGAAAGACATTCTTGCCATAGAGGGAGTACAGAGAAGGTTCACCAGACTGATTCCTGGGATGGCAGGACTTTCATATGAGGAAAGACTGGATAGACTCGGCTTGTACACGTTGGAATTCAGAAGACTGAGGGGGGATCTTATAGAAACGTACACAATTCTTAAGGGGTTGGACAGGCTAGATGCAGGAAGATTATTCCCGATGTTGGGGAAGTCCAGAACTAGGGGTCACAGTTTAAGAATAAGAGGGAAGACTTTTAGGACCGAGATGAGGAAATCATTTTTTACACAGAGAGTGGTGAATCTGTGGAATTCTTTGCCACAGAAGGTAGTTGAGGCCAGTTCATTGGCTATATTTAAGAGGGAGTTAGATGTGGCCCTTGTGGCTAAAGGGATCAGGGGGTATGGAGAGAAGGCAGGGATGGGATACCGAGTTGGATGATCAGCCATGATCATATCAAATGGCGGTGCAGGCTCGAAGGGCCGAATGGCCTACTCCTGCACCTATTTTCTATGTTTCTATGTTTCTATGTAAGATAACCAATTATGGTTTAAAAAATCCACTTTGATTCACTAATAGAAGAAAGCTGTCACCCTTGGTCAGTTGCGCTATATGTGACTTCAGTCTGAAGATATGTTGCCAGTTTTGTTACAAATTATTATTGTAATCAAAACTTCAGATGCAAAAAATGTCAGATGCTTGAAACAGAAATAATTTTTCAAATAATCTTTCTGATAAAAAGTTCTGATGAAACATCTTTGATCTGAAATGTTAACTCTGATTCTCCTTCCACAGATGCTGCACGACCTACTGAGTGTTTCTGGCATTTTTAGTTTTTATGCCAGATGTAAATGTGAAGTTGGGGCACAAGGGACTGCAGAGGGTGGAGGGTGGAACCTCAGCCATCAAATATCTGTGGAGACACAGGAACAGTCAATAGTTCAAGGCACTGTCAGGACACTGCAGGAACAGTCAATAGTTCGTCAAACATCAGGACACTGCAGGATCAATGTGAAGCTAGTCAGATGGATATCACAAACAAAACTGCATCAGGATAGATTGGTGTCAATATTCCTTACCACACAGAGGCAGTGGTTGCACTTGTTGCTTGGGTCTGGGAATCTTTCACCATTTTTACAGTCTCTCTCTTTGTACTGACAGCCCGCACACACCGGACAGCCGCAGTGATTGATTGCAGGATGGCGGCACGACACCTTCTTGCACTGCTTGGTGTCACAGATCACTTGCCCCTTCTAAAGTGAGGAAAAAATGAAACATTATTGTATTTGTACTCAGTCTCAGCTCAACTTATCGCATAATGCATCAGCCATCCCTGGACTCATCGCCCATCCAACCACTGTTCTCGGTACAAGCCTAAACCATCACAGTGTCCACTCAAACACTGTACTAATTTACTGCTAAAACATGGTACTGTCTGCCACTCAAACATGATATTAATTACCCAGTTAAGCATGGTACGCACTGCCTACTCAACCACAAGAACAATTACAATGCCAACTGTCCACTCAACCATGGTGCCAATTTGCTCATTCATACACAGTACCAATTCCTCACTCAACCACAGTATGCATTACTCATGCAAACATGGTACCAATTGCCCCGTCAAAGATGGTACAGTAAAACACCTATAATCTGCTATCCCATTGTCAGAAAATCAACTGCTGAAGAAGCGTCTCCACCCGAAACTTCACTTATTCCTTTTCTCCAGAGATGCTGCCTGACCCGCTGAGTTACTCCAGCTTTTTGTGTCTGTTTCACATCTGCCTCACTTACTTTAGTTTCCACTCTTCATTTTTTCACATGCCTTCCCTGTAAGCAAACCGGGAACTCATTCCCATGCTCCCTTTAACTTCACCTGGGCTCTGTTTCCACGCTCTTTATATTACATCAAATTGTGAAATGAGTGTTATTCAACCAACTGGGGGAAGAGATGAAGCCTCTGTTTAACATCTTGTCAAAAAGGCAGGATGTTGGATACTATACCATTCTATCACCACTGTACCTTGGGTATCTCAAGTCAAGAGAGTTTATTGTCATGTGTCCCAGATAGGACAATGAAATTCTTGCCTGCACTGATAGGGTTGGGAAGACACAAGTACTTCCCATTCATTCATGGCTGGCACTGTAAACACATCTCTAGGTCATCAATTAAAGGCACTAAAAGCCCTGAATGTCCTTACACCTACACAGACCGTGGGTCAGGAGGACCTTACCCAGCACTGACACTCCTCACATCTCCCTTTGGAGGCAGGGAATGTCGCTCCTTCTGCATAATCTTCACCTTGGAAATGACAACCTTAAAAATAAAAGACAGAGAAGGAGGTAACTCGCATAATATATCCACCAGTGTGGGAGCCATAGTAAACATTGTGGTAGGGGAACTATCTCTTGCGAGGTATCAGAGAATGTGTTCTGCCGAAGAACTGCACAGTAGTTAAGAGCCGGGTTATCAGGAGGAGAAAGAGGAGGAGTAACAAGGAAAAAGGTAAAACCAGCAACCAAAAACCGTGGACATTCATCTGAGGTAATAGCAACAAATTATTGGAGGCTATTGGACAAAGCCTCTTTAACCTCTTCGCTCATTGACGCAACCTTTGAGACAAGATGTCGCCATTGAGATGTCCCCGAGTCCTGTTGTGGGTCAACACCAGTCATATAATGGGTAACTTTGTTTATTCTGCAATCACATATCATCCAACAAAGTAGAAGCCAATTATTATTCAATTGCAACCTCTCAATTCTTTGATTTGAAATGTTCTCATCAGTATAAATATTTCCAGACATCATGTTGTGTCTGAATTACTGGGCTTCTCTCAACCTGTTCATTTCTTCGTCAATGCTGCAGTCCTGGCCTTGACTGTCCTCTCTGATATCTGGACCACTTCCCCTCCCGGATCAGAATGTGGGTGATGAAAATGATGCAAAGAGGCTTCATGGGGGTACACATAAGCTGCATGGCAGAGGGAGTACAAAGAGGAAAAATGTGTAGAGCACAATGGAAATCCACTGGGGTAAAAAAATATGAATGCTGAGTAGTTAATAAATTATGAAAGATTGAAAAATGTTGATGTTCAAAGGAACATGTGGATTCTTTTACAGAAACCACTGAAAGGGAACATTCAGGGGAGGCTTTTCTTGAAAGAGGACTTGAGTATCGGAGTAAAGATGACTTAATTCAATTACATGGGGCTTTGCTAAGACCACACCTGGAGTATTGTGATATATTTGTTTCAGAGGAAGTGCAGCGAAGATGAACAAACATTGGCAGGTATAGGGGTGGAAGAAGAGATTGAGCAGGGTAGGCCTCTGTTCAGGAGTCTGGAAGAATGAGAAATGGCCTCATCGAAACAAAGAAATTCCTGGGCTTCAACATTTTACAAGAAAAAGGATGTCTCCTCTGGGTAAGAAATCTAGCATTAGGGATCACAGTCACAAACTAAGGAGCAGGATGTTTAGGACTGAGATGGGGAGCAATTACTTCCCAAAGAGGAGGTGAATCCTTTTAATTCTATAGCCTTTGAGGGTTGTGCAAATTCAGACATTGATTGCATTCAGAACAAAGATGAACAGATTTCTGGTTATGAAAGGAATCAAGGAAATGGTCAATAGTGCAAGAAAACAGTGTCAAGGAAGAAACAATGAACTTGTTGAATGGTGGAGCATGTCTGACCGGTCAAATGGCCAATTCCTGCTCCATCTGATAAAGGGCCTTTGACCTGAATTGACATCTCTATTTTTCCTTCCACCGATGCTGTTCGACGCTGAAATTTCCAGCATTTTCGGTTTTAATTTCCAATCTCCAGCATCTCCAGTCATTTTGATTTTGATGAAGGTCAGGCAATCAGATTATGATGGGGGGTTTCCACTCACCGTTACACTGGGGGCAATCACAGGGTCCGGTAATTGGGTGGGGGCAGGGAGCTGGAGCACACAACTTCTTCACACACTGCACAGAGCCCATCTGAAACACAATGCAGAGCACAGCTATAAATGGACTGAGGGGGTTCCAACTTGCGTCTAATAGGTGAAAGGAGGAGAGGAGAAGATGTGGTGGGATGAGAGAATAGAGATAGGGTTGTGAGGATGGGCAGTGATGGGGGGAATATGTGAGTGTATGGGTCAACTCCTCCCAGCCCTCACCTTGTCTCCCATATGCTGCTATTACTCACCCGGCAGGTACACTGAGAACATAAGTCACTTGGGTCTGCGAATGTCTCTCCATTGCTGATACCAACACCAGCATAGTAACAGCCTGTGAATACCAGATTGCTTGTAAGAGACACATTTACATAGAACACAACACTAATTTTACCAAAGAATTTCCATCACACAAAAAGACTACTTAGCCCAAACGGTGACATTGGTGTTAATACTCAATCCTCCAACACTAGATTTATTTCACCCTATTGGTGAACCTTTCACTTCCTTGTTTAGCTAGCTGTTCAGTGGATAAGTTGTTGCCATTTCATCCAGCTACACCTTGGGATCGTGGATTCCATATTCTTCCAAAGACAGGGTACGTTTCTCCAACCATTGCACATTGTCATGCCTCCCTTTCGCCTTTTCTTGGCTATTATCGGTACTGGTGTCACTCATGAATTCATAAGTGATAGGAGTAGAATTAGGACATTCGGCCCATCAATTCTACTCCGCCATTCAATCATGGCTGATCTATCACTCCCTGCTAACCCCATTCTCCTGCCTTCTCCCACTAACCCCTGTCCTGTCCCTCTTGGGGCGAAGAGTACTCTTGCTAATTGACACTGATGCCCCCCCTACTTGGACATGTCTGTAGGCTGATCAATATCTCTAAACCTCTCTTCCTCAGGGAGATAACCATACACAGACCACTGTCCTTTCCCTCTCTAAGTGAGATGTCTACACACTTCACATATTGAGATGTCTCTCAATCTCTCTCTTGCAGCTGACAAAGTTGCGTCTTGGTCTCTCTCCCTCCTAGTACACTGAGGGCTTATCCTTATAAAGTAATGTCTTTACCTTCACACACAGGGCAGCACTGAGTGGGGAGGTTGATGGGATGGCTGCAACCTGGGTTGTAACATGGTCTCCTTGAACAGCTGACAAATCCGTTCATACACTCACAGCGGGTGCAGGGATCCAAGGGCCCAGGAAACTCCTGGCCATTGAGATAGTCCACCCCCATGTAATTACAACCTGGAAAGGGAAAGGGGACAAGATCAGGAGATACAAAAGCACATAGAGAACTGGAGAGCAGGAACATTACTCCAGAGGAAGTTGGTCAACAATCCACCCCCTCCTGGAAAGTCAGCAGGACATTACTCCCAAAATAGCTAAAAACCCTTATCACTAAATGATCACAAAGAATTTTCTGTGCAGAAGCCAGCTACGCAATGTAACCGGTCAGTTCTGAATCATTTGCTCCATATTCGCCTCCTTCTATTCCCTAAATCCCCATTAATATCCTCTTCGTTTCAGCAAGAAATGTCCTAATCCAAAAGCAGCAGGAAACTGACAGGAAACACTTCCACACAAATTCTTAGAAAAAATCCCACTAATAAATATCAGGAAAATACTGTACCGTACCCAAAATATTTAGTGGAGAATTACAAATTAAATGCTCCCCGACACTAGCCACCACTAGAAAATTAAAAAATACAAATCAGGATATCCCATCCCACCAATCCTAAAGAAATTTCCTTGGGGGACCAGACGCGGAGCAGACTCAATGGGCTGAATGGCCTGATTCTGCTCCGAAGTCTTAATCTTATGAAATCCCTCCAATCTCAGCAGGAAATGTTTTTGCCACATTTCAGAGGGTGAAAGGCCATAGTCTGATCGCTCAACTATAAAATGAACCAAAGGATGAGTCAGAATTGATGAAGACAAATGATTACAGCCATGTTGAGTTAACGTCTGTCGTACCATCGCAGGCCTTGCAGCAGCGGTCCTGTGTGGGAAAGGGACAATCCAGCACGGGACAGGGTCTCTTCTCACACAGCACACTGCCCTCTCTGCACTCACAAACGTTGCAGCCATCTGACACATCGGCAAATTGTTCTCCATTTGCAAATTCTTTTCCACCCAGCAGACAGCCTGAAATGGAAAATCATTAGACCGAAGTACCCGTAACACCCAGGATATGCTGTGTCTATTATGTTCCTCAGTCCCTCCTGACCCAAAGCACAGCTGAATCCACCACCCACCCCAATCCTGTGACTGCCTCACCCCAAGCAGAATGAAATTATCCTTCATTATATTCTCAAATCCTTTCGATCATGCACAAAATATAAACAAATGCATCCCGCAAACACATGTGCGCCACTCAAACCCCCCCCCCCAATATCCTACACACTGCAGCTCCCGCCTTATATGTGGCCCCTCTCAATGACTCCTGTTTCCCTTGTCAAAACGCCCCCCAATCGGAACTCGCAGCCACTCGCAGCCCCCTCCCTCTGTGTAATCTTTACCGTCACATGTGCGGCAGCAATCCTGCAGGATGGGGTGTGAGCACTGCAGGGGGGCGCATGGCTTCCTCTGACACGTGACCGTGCCATTGTTGCACATACAGGAGCGGCACTTGTCCAATGGGTCGTAGAAATGCTGCGTGTGTATGTAAAGAATGCCAGTGTACAGGCATTCAGCCGGTGGAGCTGGTACACAGAAAACAGGACATCAATAGGGTGCAAAAGTTAAGTCCCATATGTCACAATGCAACACTGATAATCCCACATCACCTCAAAATGCAACACTATATATCCCACACCCTTACTGCAACACTATATAGGATAGGATAGGCTGGGTGAGTGGGCAAATGCATGGCAGATGCAGTATAATGTGGATAAATGTGAGGTTATCCACTTTGGTGGCAAAAACAGGAAAGTAGACTATTATTTGAATGGTGGCCGATTGGGAAAAGTGGAGATGCAACGAGACCTGGGTGTCATGGTACACCAGTCATTGAAAGTAGGCATGCAGGTGCAGCAGGCAGTGAAGAAAGCGAATGGTATGTTAGCAGTCATAGCGAAAGGATTTGAGTATAGGAGCAGGGAGGTTCTACTGCAGTTGTACAGGGTCTTGGTGAGACCACACCTGGAGTATTGCGTACAGTTTTGGTCTCCTAATCTGAGGAAGGACATTCTTGCCATAGAGGGAGTACAGAGAAGGTTCACCAGACTGATTCCTGGGATGTCGGGACTTTCATATGAGGAAAGACTGGATAGACTTGGCTTGTACTCGCTGGAATTTAGAAGATTGAGGGGGGATCTTATAGAAACGTACAAAATTCTTTAGGGGTTGGACAGGCTAGATGCAGGAAGATTGTTCCCGATGTTGGGGAAGTCCAGAACAAGGGGTCACAGTTTAAGGATAAAGGGGAAATCTTTTAGGACTGAGATGAGAAAAACATTTTTTACACAGAGAGTGGTGAATCTCTGGAATTCTCTGCCACAGAATGTAGTTGAGGCCAGTTCATTGGCTATATTTAAGAGGGGGTTAGATGTGGCCCTTGTGGCTAAAGGGATCAGGGGGTATGGAGAGAAAGCAGGTACAGGATACTGAGTTGGATGATCAGCCATGATCATATTGAATGGCGGTGCAGGCTCGAAGGGCCGAATGGCCTACTCCTGCACCTATTTTCTATGTTTCCATATATACGGCACCCTTACTGCAACACTATATATCCCACACCCTCACTGTAACACTAATGCATCACATATCCTCACAGTAACACTGATGTATCCAACACGCTTACTGTAATGATGATATATCCCACTCTCACTGTAAGATGGTGATATCCCACACACTCACAATCCAGATATTCCACACCCTCACTGAATCAATGGTACATTACACACCCTCACTGTAACAATGAAATGCCCCTCATCCCTCAATGACAACATTGATACATTTCAAACACTTAGTACACCTCACCATAACATTGATATATCTCACATCCCTCATCAATTACGGATATATCCCGCACTCTCACAATAACCTCCCCAACATAACTCTCCCAAAATACCCTGACGCTCATTTTATGATATATTACATGAATCTCAACATAATCATAAGTGATAGGAGCAGAATTAGATAATTCTGCCCATCAAGGCTACTCTCATTCAATCAAGGCTGATCTATCTCTCTTTCCTAACCCCATTCTCCTGCTTTCTCCCCATAATCCTCTGATAAGGCTCTAGATCTTTCACTGTAACCCTCTTAAGTATCCTCTTCTTTAGTTTGCCTCCTGATATACCCACTGCAGATAGTAACTGTTGCCAGTATGCCCATGGGGCCCCAGAGTAACTCTCTAAATGCATTGCAGCTTTGTGTAACGCCTTGATACGCTGCAAGCCTTGCTGGAGATATTCAGCTCATACCTATACCCACCTGGACATTGAAGGCAACAGCTTCCCGGCAGGAGGAATGGGTCATTGCACAACAAAGGAGGACACCTCCTCGACAGGCACTGCACGTTCCCATTCTACAACGAGATAACAAGTTACGCAGAGAAATATTGATGTTGAAACACAATGTTACAGGAAGAGTGGTTCTAAATGAAGTTTAGAAACATGACTTTACCATAGTGGCCTCTGGCTACAGTTGAAAGACTGGAAAGTTTGTAGAATAAGTGTTTTAGGTTCATTCATTTAGTTTTATGGTTAAATTCTTACCCACTCAGTTTTACATTGAATTGATATGAACAACTATTCAACCAGGTAATTGGGCAACCATCTGGAACTGAATAATTGAAGGCAGGTGATTCATGCTGTTATCTGGAAATATAAATCTACAAAACAGGCCAAAACCAGTTTCCTCACAAAGTCTAGTGTGGACTTTGATGAATGAGGGACTTAACGAGGGATTAAATAAAATGATTAAAATTACATAACGATGTTAAAATAGGGCTAACAGGGTCATAAGTGATAGGAGCAGAATTAGGCCATTCGGCCCATCAAGTCTACTCTGCCATTCAATCATGGCTGATCTATCTCTCCCTCCTAAGCCCATTCTCCTGCCTTCTCCCCATAACCCCTAACACCTGTACTAATCAAGAATCTATCTATCTCTGTCATAAATATCCATTTACTTGGCCTCCACAGCCTTCTGTGACAAAGAATTCCACAGATTCACCACCCTCTGACTAAAGAAATTCCTCCACATCTCCTTCTTAAAGGAACATCCTTTAATTCTGAGGCTATGACTGCTGGTCCTAGACTCTCCCACTAGTAGAAACATCCTCTACACATGCACTCTATCCAGGCCTTTCACTATTTGGTAAGTTTCAATGAGGTCCCTCCTCATGCTTCTAAACCAGTGAGTACAGGCCCAGTGCTGTCAAAGGGCAATTGATAGGTTGCTCTAGGTTTACACTGGCCATATCTGCAGCATGTGCCTGGTGCTAGAGTCTAAGACTCGTCCGCTGCAATGGGCCAGGGGAGAGGAAAGTTACCTGTTCATCATGTTTCAAGGGACAGTCATACGTTTCAGATTAAGTGCTTTGGAATCAGTCAAGAGGGACAGAAGGTTGTAGCTATGAATGACACAGGTATTTGGATCGAGAATATAGTGGTGCCGGAGCCTCAGCTGTGCATTTGTTGAAGAGGTGTGTGAGGGCCTTGCTGCTTGTACAGACAAGAGCAGAGACTACAAGGAGAATCAGGAAACTGACCACCACAACATGGTGCAGGGTACCAATCAACGTGAGGAGGGAAAAAGGAACGTGAAAGTGATGGGGATTGGCTTTTAGAAGCTAGAGACAGATGAAAAACTCTTATAACATTGCTAAAAATATAGTTAGCCTGAGAATTCAAAGGAAGGCCTGCCCTTTGAAAAGGAAAGGCCAAATACAAGAGTAGGCCAGCAAGAAACCAAGGAGGATTGCAAGAGCGTCTGTAGATATATATGAAAGAAGAGTTTGGCGAAGGTTAATATGGGTCCCTTATCGATTGTGACAGAAGGAATCATAATGGTGGATAAAGAAGATGAGAGAAATTATATGTTGCATCTGGCTTCATGGAATAGAGGAGGTTTACAAGTTTTGAGTGATGCAGAGCTCAACGATTTATATGTTCTTAAAAAAAATGAATATTGTAAAAATTATTGGGGCAAGTGGCAACAAAATCCCAGGTTTAATGACCTGCAGGTTAGGGTGTTGGAAGGGGATTTGTATGTGGGGACCCAGTGTCATATAATGTATTCAGGTTGTTTACAGCTAGGTGGGAATATAGACAAGTAGTGGGATGTAGAGCGGTCTCAGAGAGACATTGACAGGTTAATGGCAAGGACACAGCTGATGAAATATAATAAGATAAAATGTGAGATCAGATGGAAAAACTGAATAATTGAAAAATGATGAGAGAGGTGTTTATATTCCAAGAGACATGGTGTCCTGGTAACGGGGTTCCCAAGGTTACGGAGGGCCTGACTTACAAAAATCTAATGTTAAGTCAAATTCACCCAAACTCTGTTCTCAGGTATAGACCAAGGAACAACGCACACATCGCCATAGGAAAAGCCAGGGCCTCCTCCTCCTCCCCTTCTGTCGTGGAGTAGACTGACTCCCCCCCCCCCCCCCAATCTTTGCACATCCTGGACTTTCCACTCGTCACTTTAATCTCATGTTTCACGTATCTTGTTGTGTTTTATGACTGTTGGCAGACCAATTTCCCTCCTGGGATAAATAAAGTTCTGTCTATCACATATCGTAAATTCTCCTACAGCTAAACCTGAGCCACCCCTCACTCGCGCACACTTTATTTTATTAAACTGACAATAGTTTTCTGGCTGATCAGCAGATCCCCACGTACTCCACGCAGCCTGCATTCAGTCAAATGTCTGTTCACTCCTTGGTAACAACACCTATCATCCACGCTGACCTTCCCAACTCTTTACAAATCAGTCCTCAAGGGCTGTTGAGGTTATAGATCTCAAATTACAATTCTGGGGGAAATTTTTCTTTTTCGGCTTAAGGAAAATACAGCTTTTCGACAGTTCTTGGGAAAGGAACCCTGCGTAACCCTGAAACGCCCAGTACACAAGTTGCTGGAAGATAATATGCAGTCTCAGCAAGCACTCAGGGAGGCAGGCAAACAACATGTGAGTGCTTATTGCGAGCTGATATGTGTTCATAAGTGGAGACTTCTTGTTAAATTTATACAGGGCCCTTGTGAGTGAATGCATCTGGGATAAGATGTATGGCGCTGCTTTCTACTGGAGGAGCGATCTACGGAGGGAGTGCAAAAAAGATTGCAGGATTCATTTCTGAAATGGCAAATGTGTTACGAGGAAAATCTAAAATTGGGCCTTACTCTCTGGAGTTTAGAACAATGCGAGGTTATTCCTTGAAAACGTATGAAATTTTTTAAGGAGGTTAAAAACAGTCGATAAGGAGTTGATGTTTCCATGGTTTCACTGTCTAGAACCAGGAGTCTGGTGTGAATTGTTTTTCAACTGGAAAATATTTGGAAGTCACTGACTTGTAGTTATTTTGGGAACCAAGTGATTATGGGGTTAGTGGTAGAAGATTAGTCATTTCCTTACTGCAAGATACAAGGGGTCAAATGGCCTGCTCCTGTTTCCATTTCTTATCTTCCCACGTGTGAAATGGAAAAACAGACATGCTGAAAAGAAGGATAGTGATGGATTGGAAATAGTGGGGGAGAAGCAGCGAGGAGAGTGTTGAACTTAGAGACAAGGGCAGCAACCTGTAGGTAGATGGAGACGTGGTGCTTGATTGCAGGTGAAGGGAGAGACAAAGTGGAAATGGAGATGTCGGGAGAAAGGGCGAGGGATTGGACAAGGAGGAGCACTGAGAGATTGAAAGAATGAGTGATATTTCACATCTACTGTCCTTAAGCTACACATATCTGTATCCTTGTCTTTTTCCCCAATACTCACTATGCAATGACACTCCTTGCACTTGTTAGTTGGGTGCAGAAAATCAGCTCCATTGGGATACTCCTTACCAGCATATTGACAACCTGCAGAGAGAAAGACAGACAAAGAGAGGACAGAGAGAGACAGAGGACAGCTCAAAACACTCTCTGCACTTTCTCTGGAGATGGTCATACCAGTTGTATGATGGCAGTTACAATGGTAGGGTCATTTCTCGTTTGCAATCTGGACTTCTTCAGTCTCCCTTCCATCCTACAGTACATGCAGTTAATCCACAGAACACCCGCCCTTGCCTCTCACTCTGTTTGTTTTACTCCACATGTTCATTCCCTCATCCCAAGCTGCCTGCTGCCCCACACCTGATCTGGAACAACCCCACCACCACCGTATTCCACCACGCAGACTGTTCCGTTACCGTTGCAGTTGTTCTGACAGCAGCTGCCAGACAGTGGATAGGAGCAGAGGGCGCTGATACAATCTCTCTCCTTACAGATCACCTGGCCATTCAAGCAGGCACATTCCTGGCAAGGATCTTCGGGATTTGGGAACCGTTGACCATCCACTAACACTCGATCCTCAAATACACAGTCTGCAAACAAGAACAAAGCATCTCACCAGTCAGTGTTCCTTCTTCCAGTGCCCCCTCACCTGGTGTCCATGTCCTTGCACCTTCATTACACAGCTATTGCAGTGCTACTGACAACACACTACAATGTGGGGATCCCCCAGTCAGAATCAATGCCTGTGCATCATATCACAGTGAGAGGCAGTTTCCAATAGGTTAGTGTCTGTGAAAATGTGCCCAAGTGCGTCAGTATCCGCTGCATTGTGGCCTTGAGTCAGTCCATGTGAAATGTGTCTAGATTCTAGGATGATATATCCCAGAGACTGTCAGTGCCTGAAATCAGTCCAGACTGAGAGTCTGACGACATATGGACAAAAATAACTCCCAGTTCCTTCGGTAGAGTCTAAGCTTTAACAATTCACTGCAAGATATCTTGTTGATGACTATCACCTCCTGCAGGCACAGCTCTTTGATTCCCGCAGCAACACACTGAGCTCTGACTACAAGCAATGCCGCCCTTTCATTTAATGATTGACCCAAATGGTGAAGTTATTATCGTCTGTGACCTTGTCCTCATTTGTCATATTCAACAGCTACAGCTATAGATACATCACGAGGCAGTGCTTATTATTTATTTTCTCCACTGGCACTGGTGTTCAGATTCCAGAGTAAGCTCTTACCGGGACACTTTGCACAGCATTGGCCTGGCTTCCTTTCTGGCCTGTTGCAAGTAACAGTGGGGCAATCGGTTGGGACACAGAGTACTGTACCAGCCTGCCAAAAGGGAAATCATTTTGATCAAAAGTTTGTTCAGAAATGTAGCATTCAATCAGTAGCTCCAACTTATTCCAGATGACGGCAGCCCGACTCAATAGCCCACCGCCCACCTACACTGGGTTCACCATCAGACACCAACGAATAGCCCTGTCCCACGGTACGAGTTCAATCCAAGAGCTCTCCCGAGCTTAAAAAAAATCAAACTTTTGGTAAGCACAGAGAATGAACGTAGCGGATACGTCGGAGCTCGGGGACGTCTCTTAGCGCCTCGTAACGCTAACGGCAGGTACTCAGGAAGACTCACTAATGGCAGGTAAGCACGGGAAGACTCGTGAACATTTTTTAACATGTTGAAAAATGCCCACGAGAGCCATGAGTACCGCCGAGTGGCCATTACCGTAAATCTCCGAGTTCGAATCAGGGCAAACTCGAGAGAGCACTTGGAATGAACTCGTACCGTGGAACAGGGCTTTAAAACCAATTCTGCCCCATGTACACAGGCACCTTCCCTGCGGCTGCAGAAAACCAGGCAGACCTTACCTGACAGTGACAATCCTGACACGGGTTGTCTGGGTCAATGAACTTCTGCCCATTGTTATACCGTCGTTTGTTGTATGTGCACTGGTCACACGACAGGCAGCAATCACCTAGGGAACAAATATTCTGGCAAATTAGATTAAAAATCTTCATTACACCACTACCCTTTCACCTGACCCAATAATTCCAGATCTAATTCCCTGACCTAGACTTCCCATTCCTGATCTGACTCTTCTCTCTTCACCCCATGTGATGACCCCAGCCTCCCAGCCTCCCACTTCCCTCTAACCCGTGACTCTACACCCGTTACATTTTGTGACCAAAGCGCCTTTTATTTACCCAGTTGATCTTCCTTTTGGACGTACCATTGTTTGAAGAAGGGTGCAGGCAGTTAACAGCAGGGCACTGCTTGGGTCTGCAGATGGTGTCACCATTGACACAGGTACAGGTGGTGCACTGACCATCCTCCAGCTTCCATGTTGCTCCATCTTCATACTCCAGTCCCTGCACAACACACACTGGCAGAGGAGAGACAGACAGACAACTAAAGATACCAACACCGACAGGAGCGATATGAAGGTATAAACTAGGAGCTAGAGTAGATCACTTGGGCTCCGAGCCTGTTCTTCCTTTCAAGAAGATCATGGCTGATCCGATGGTAACCTGAACTCTGCATTTATCCCAGTCTCTGGTAATCTTTCACCCACTTGTTTATTCAGAATCCATCTATCAATGCCTTAAAAATACTCAAAGACTCTGTTTCTCCCTGCCTCTTGATAAAACGAATTACAAAGATTCATAATCATCGTCCTGGAGTAATACAACACGGAAACAGGCCCTTCAGCCCAACTCTCCATGCGGAACTACTTGCCCATCTAATCCCATTTGCCCGCATTATGCCCATTTCCTATCCATGTACCTATCCTCATGCTGTTCAAATATTATTATTGTACCTGTCTTAACTATTTACTCTGACATATACGCACCACCTTCTGAGCAAAGAAGTTGCCCCTCAGGTTCCTTTTAAACCATTCCTCCCTCACTATAATCCCACGCTGTTTAAGTTTTGATTCTTCTTTCACTGGGAAAAAGACTGTACGCATTCACCTTTATCAATGGCTCTCATGTCTTCATACATCTCTGTAAGGTCACTCCTCAGTCTCCAACCCTTCAAGGAATAAACACGCAGTCTGCCGAACTTCTCCCTATAACTCAGGCCCTCAAGTCCTGGCCACATCCTCATATATCTTCACTGCATTCTTTCCATCTTAATGATGTATTTCCTGGAGCAGGGTAATCAAAACTGTACATATTGCTCCAAGTGCATCCACTTGTGCAACCACAACATAAAATCCAGACTCCTATACTCAAATGCCCTAAATGATGAAGGCAGGCATGCCATCGGTCGTCTTCACCATTCTGTCTAACTGTGATGCGACTTTCAGGAAACTACGTACTTGTACTCCTAGGTCCCTCTGTTCTACAACATTCACCAGGGCCCCACCATTCACTGTAAACGTCCTACCCTGACTTCCCAAAATGAAATGCCTTGCACTTATCTGAATTGAACGCATTTTCCTTCGCCAGCTTACCTAGATGATTAAGATCTCGCTGTAATTATCTTCACTATGTACAATACCACCTGTTTAATGTCATATAGTGGGTACTTTAGTGTCATCCTCAATCCTCAAGGAAATTTGCCTAATCTGTTTTAAATGGACTAACCCTTATTTTAAACAGTGATCCCCATTTCCACAAAGTGGCAGATAAGGTAATATTCCTCATCCCAAACATCCGAGGATTTTATCAAAATCAACCTGCACATTTCATATATTAGTCTAGTAATCTTCCTCTTAATTGTTTCCAATGTATTTACTTCCTTAAATAAAGGAAGTAACTTCATAGTACACCAGTACTAAATACATCTGTAGTCCTGTGAGGTACACAATAAAAAATCTATCCCTGGCCATGATGTTTGTTAAATAATGAGTAGCTGACATTGGCAGTTACAACACATTAATCTGCACATCTGAGTTTTCCTCAGCATTTCCCCTACAAATTGGGCAATGGGGTCAAGTTCAAGGTTTGACGATGGATGTTCGAGACATGACGCTGGACATCTGGACTACAGATGTGTGGGGGTGGAGGTACGGATCATTTCTGAAAGTGGAGCCAGTGTGATGGGGAACTGGACCACGAGGCTGGGGGTATCCATAGGTCATGGTTTGGGGCAGCCCTGCACATCTTGATTCAGGGGGTCACCTACCTTTACACGTGGAGCAGCACTGGTCTGGATCTTTGAATGGGTTGGCACATGTCAGGGACTGACAGACCTCCTCCTGACATCGTACATTTCCATCCTAAGCAACAAACGATTCAAACACAGCATCAGAATATCTGTCCAATAGCCTCCAACTCCCAAGACTGGTTTCATCTCATCATTGAAAGGCGTATGCCTTGCCGTCTGGTCATCTGGCCTGAGATTCATTCTCTGAAGAGCTTCCTCCCCTTGCTGGTTATAAAATCCTCCTCTAGACCGGTGCTGTGACAGTGAGCCATCTCTTCAGCACTGCATTGGTGAATGACAGAATCTCAGACTGGTTACAGCAATGGAGCCTCTTGGCTTATTGAGCCTGTACCAGCTCCATGTAAGGGAAACCCTGCTGGTCCCCAAAGGACACTCCTCCCCCAAAATGTTTTTAAAAGTTTTGATTATGTTAATTTTGCTTCTTTTACCAATCATTTCATTCCACATCGAGAACTTATAGATCTCATTGCCAATTGAATCCATTTCTATCTAATTTGCTTCTATCCCACATGATTTCATATATCTATATCAGATTCCCTTCTGTGAGCCTCCTCTGTGCCAAGGAAACTAATCCCAGCTTTTTCAGCCTATCCATCTGACTAGAGTTTCTCATCTCTGGAATCCTGTTGATACACCCTCTGAAAAGCCTTGTACATCTGGAACTTATTCCATTTGTGGCTGTTCACAATCCACAACAATGATTTGAATGAGGATCTCAAATACAATATTCTTGCTGATGATACAAAATCGTGTGCAGTGTGGGGCGCTGGAAGGTTTAAGGGAGATATAAATAGGTCGATTGCATGGACAAGCACATGGCAGATGCAAAATAACGTGGGAAAATTGTAAAGTCACCCATGATAGAAAACAGCAGTGCAGAATGCTTCTAAAATGGTGAGATTTTAAAAGTTGTTGTTTAGTTTAAAGATACAACGTGGAAATAGGCCCTTTGGCCATTGAGTCCGCAACGACCAATAATCACCCATATACTGGTTCTATCCTACACACTAGGGACAATTTAGAGAAGCCAATTAATCTACAAACCTGCAAATCTTTGCAGTGTGGGAGGAAACCGGAGAACCTGGAGAAAACCCATGCAGGTCACAGGGTGAAGGTTCAAACTCCGTACAGACAGCACCGTGGTCAAGATCGAACCTGGGTCTCTGGTGTAGTGAGGCAGCAACTCTACCACTGCGCCACCATGCCCGCCCCGGCTCCTAGTGTCGGTAGGAAATGGGAAGAGAGATGAGAATTCTTATCCAGAGTTTGGGTAAGAACATGCCCAGGGTTGCTGAGGAAGAGGTAGGCAGAAATGGTGCAGGGTGGCTGATGTGTACAGATCTCCATGTACTGTTGGGTTGGGCTGAGGTTTGGTACCAATGCTCACCTTTCAGTGTCTCTTTCTGGCCCCTGAGACAACACAGACTAAGAAACAGGGAGTGAGTTCTGAAACTCACTCACTTCTGCCTTGAAGCCATGTCACCGATGTTTTGGTCACACAATCCTTTTCAGTCTCGTGATAAAACCCTCATGATTTACCTCATGGTCAACCACTAGGGGCGCCGCATTGACGGCAGCCTCTGCCTACAGCGTTTGTCTTTTCAATCTTTTTAAATTTATTTTTAGTTAGTTTAAAGTCTGTTTTGGGGGGAATCTTTGACTTTTCTATGTGGGGGAGGGGGGCAGGGTAAGGGGGAAACTGTTTCCCAGTCGCTTCCTGGCGGGGACGTGACCATTTCTCCGAGTTGCGTCCTCGCCCCCTCCTCGCGGCCTACCACCTGGATCGGAGCAGCCTTTCCTGCCGGGGACCGGGAACCGGACCAGAGCTACAACAGCAGCGGCACAGCGCTGAATTCACCGCGGAGCGGGCGATGCCGACCTGGATCGCCGTTTGGAGCTCCGGAGCGTTGGGCCGCTGCTCCAACATCGTGGAGTTGCGGTTTGGGAGAGCTTCCAACGCGGGCGGCGCTGACCGTCATCGCGGAGTCCTGGGGCCCTTTGCCGAGGGCCGCCAGCATTGCATCTCTGCCCAGCGCGGCCTGCGGACTTTGGGAGCCGCGGACTCCGGTAGGAGGTGGCCGACTCTGATGTCCAGGCCGCTGAGGAGGTCCCCCAGCCCCGACGTCGGACTTACATCACCCCGGCTAGAGGGCCTGAACATCGGGCCGCCCGTAGCGGTGACTTCGGAGGGCTCGGGGAGGCCCCGACCACGGGTGAACATTGGGGAACATTAGAGGAAGAGGACTGACTTTCGTTCCTTCCCTCACAGCGGGAAACTTTCGATTCTGCTGTGTGGGGATGTTTTTATTTTGAACTCTATCGTGTGTGGTGTTCTTTATTCTTATTGTATGGCTGTATGGTGAACACACATTTCACTGTGCCATCTGGCACATGTGACAAATAAATGTATCTTGTATCTTGTATCATGATAAGAGGACACAAAGTGCTGGAGCAACTCAGCGGGTCAGGCAGCATTTCTGGAGAACATGGAATGGTGACGTCTCGAGTCAAAACCAGCTATCTACCCGAAACATCACCCATCCATGTTCTCCAGAGATGCTGCCTGACCCGATGAACCACCCCAGCACACTGTGTCCTTTTTTGGAACTGCAGATGCTGGTTTACAAAAAAAGACGCAAAGTGCTGGAGTACACAGCGTGCAACAGCACCTCTGGAGAACATGGAAAGGCGACGCCTCAGGTCAAAAGCAGCAACCTCGATCCGAAATCACACAGAGTCTTTCGGGAATATAAAGCAAGCAGGAAAGACCCAAGGGTTTTTATACGTACATTAAAAAGAAAAGGGTAACCCCAGGGAGAAGATAGGATTGTTCAAGGATAAAGAAATACATTTATGCTTGGAGTTAAAGGACATAATGAAGGTACTAAACAAGAACTTTGCATCTTTATTCACCCCGAAGAAGGACATAGAGTACAGTGAGATCAGTGTGGCGAATATTATTATGCTTGGGCAGTTGGAGTTCAACATGGAGATGGCATTGGGGCTTTTGAAGAGCATTAAGGGGGGCTGATGGGATCTTTCACAGGTTACTGAGAGGCAAGAGAAGAAATTGCAGAGGCCTTGACAAAGATCGATGCATCTTCTCTAGCCCCAGGCAAGATCCCGGAGGACTGGAGAGTAGTTAATGTTGTTCCTTTATTTAAAGGAAGTAGAGAGAATCCAGGGAATTACAGGCCAGTGAGCCTCGTGCCAGTAGTAGGAGAGGATTCTTTGGGATATGATTTACTTGCATTTGGAAGAACAAGGACACAGAGAAACAACCCAATCATTCTAATCGAGTAAGGATATGATAATGGCATTTAGGAGGCTTTTAGACATGGATAAGTAGGGAATGGATATGTATCACATGCCGGCAGAGGAGATTAGTTTAACTTGGCTCCATGTTCAACATGGACATTGTGGGATGATAGGCCCGTTGCTGTGCCGCACTGTTCTATATTTGTTCTATGTATCATAGCAAGCAATTAAGACATCTGATGGGGAGACCTTGCTAATGGCTTCCCGACCACTGACGAGAGGCTCACCGGCCTATAATTCCATGGATTCCCTCTACTTCCCTTCTTAAATAAAGGAACGCCATTAGCCTTCTTAATTGGTAGGTTACTGTAAGAAGAATCGGTTACAAGGGTGGAATCCTGGATATGGGATACAAGTCTGGTCTTCTGGACAAAATAGAAAATACTTGCAATGGAGGAAGTGCAATGAAAGTTTACTTGAATGATTCCCTGAGGGATGTTTCATGAACAGACATTAAGCAGATGGGAATTATTTTCTTATGTTCAGTAAAATGAGCATTAGTCTCACTGAAATGTGCAAACATCCAAGATTGCACAAGGTGGATGGAGAGATGGTGCTCCCTTGGCTGGAGTATCTGAAACATGAGATCACATTTCAAAATATATGGACAATATTTCAGGTCAGAGGAGAGATGAAAATTCTTCTCCAAAAGGGGAGTGAAAATTTAGTCCTCACCCCAAGAGGGCTGTGGAGGCCGAGTATAATCAATGGATCAATGAAATGGTTCAATGGAAATTTTGGTGTTTAAACCACTGATGGATATGGGGTAACTGCAGGGAGATGATACTGAGGCTAAAGATCAGACAGGATCTTACCAAAAGGGGGAACAGGCAGAAGGGAACACAAAGTGCTGGAGTAACTGAGCGGGTCAGGCAGCATTTTTAGAGAACACGGATAGATGATGTTTCGGGTCGGGACCCTTCTTCAGACTGGCATCTATCCATGTTTTCCAGAGATGCTGCCTGACTCATTGAGTTACTCCAACACTTTGTGTCCTTTAGTGTAAACCAGCATCTGCAGTTCCTTGTTTCTACAACAGGCACAAGAGTCTGGGTTCCCTACTCCTGCCTAAATTCCAAATATTCTCACGTGTTGTGAAGATTCATCACAACTTCCTTACTCTTGTATGGCTATGCTTCACTTTATATACAATTTTTAGCCACTCTCTCACCCTGTCCTGTGATTGTGTGCTGCTCCCACAGCACTGGCCCTGTGACTCTACAATAGGACATCACCTCCGCACCACTAACCCAGCACTTGTTATCAAACACGCGCAGGTGGTCGTATACTCACTGTACAGGTACACTGAATGCAGGGCCCAGCAAAAGGTGGCTGGAACGTCTGGCCATTGCCGATGAATGCACTCTCGTACTCACACACTGAACAAGGAGGAAAAACATACAAGATTGTGGAATGTTATCATGGATCAGCAATAACACTTCCCGTAGTTTTGCACAAAATATTCCGACCGGTCTGTTAGAAGACGCGTCCCAACCCAATATGCCACCTATCTATGTTCTCCACGGATGCTGCCTGACCCGCAGAATTACCCCAGCACTTGGTTCCTTTTTTTGTAAACCAGCGTCCGCAGTTCCTTGCTTCTATACTCCTGTCTTGTCTTTAACATATTCTGCACTCACCTAAGTCTAGAGTGAGGATTCAATTGTATAAGAAAAATGTAAAAAATACAGCTGATAGAAATTGGAAATGAAAGCAGAAAACACTAGAATCAATCAACAGTCCACCAGCATCTGTGGAAAGGGAAACAGAGTTGATGTTTCAAATTGAAGACTGTTCATTACAAGTGTGAAAGGGAGAAAAGAGTTTGTATTACATTGTGGAGAAGGTGAAAATGGATACATAGCACACAGGGAACATCTGCAAGGAAGCCAAGGTTGCCATGGGTTCAATTTGTATGGGTCTGTTGTTAAATGGATTAGTGACTTCGTTATAACACAAAGAGCTCCTAATGAGTTGCTAATAAAAGGGCTGTCGGACATGCTGAGCAGGTCAAGGTGTGCTGATGACGTGAGTGGGTGGAGAATTAAAGCACCACTCTGACATATCTATTTGCAGCCTCCTGCACTGTTATAACCAGGTCCAGAGCAAACTAGAGGAAGTGGACCTCCTCTTCTGCCTGGCCACATTGCCGCCTTCAGGCTCAAAGTCAACCTCAACTTCAGGTAACCCACATTCTCTCTCTGCATCAAGACTGGCTATTTCTGCTGTAACCGTGCACCTGTGAAACTAGCTCAGTGTTCCTCCCTCCATTAACCCGTTATCCCACGGCCCGAGGACCCATTCAACCTATCCCAGTGGCAATCCTAACCTCACATTGTCAGAGATATTCCTCTGTCCTATCCACCCCTCCCCACTTTCTCTGGAACTTAGCTGTGACTTGTTTTCTCCATTTTAGTCCTGATGAAGAGTACTGATGAAGAACTCTGACTCCTTTCACACACGCTGTCAGAATTGTTGAGTATTTCCAGCATTTTCCATGCATCGTGGGGATTCAACTCGATGACACTGATATTATTGACAGGGAGCCCAAGGACTGCATAGTGTTGTAACCGACTGATGGGAATAGACCATAAGTTGTCACAGCATCCTTACACCTTCATGGGGTGGATGAGTACTCCACTAGTGCTTGGGTCAAGGGCTGTGCCAGATCAGATTATGATTTGCATTTGACAGCACTGGGCCTGTACTTGCTGGAGTTTAGAAGAATAAGGGAGGACCTCATTGAAATGTACAGAATAATTAAAGGCTTGGATAGAGTGGATATGGAGAGGATGTTTCCACTAGTGGGAGAGTCTAGGACTAGTGGTCATAGCCTCAGAATTACATGACTTTCCTTTCGGAAGGAGATGAGAAGGAATTTCATTCGTCAGAGGGTGGTGAATCTGTGGAATTCTTTGCCGCAGAAGGCTGTGGAGGCCGTCATTGGATATTTTTAAGGCAGAGATAGATGGATTCTTGTTTAGTACGGGTGTCAGGGGTTATGGGGAGAAGGCAGGAGAATGGGGTTAGGAGGGAGATTAAATGGCAGAGTAGACTTGATGGGCCAAATGGCCTAATTCTGCTCCGATCACATGATCTTATGATGATTAGATATCGACAGTGCTCCATGTGGTCACAATCATGACAGCCACTGCTAACCTCAAAACATCACGCTTCTCCTGCCTAGCCCTCAGTGTCAAATGTGGTTTTGTTACAACTTGTATCAACTCAATCTTTCTAATCGAGTTCACAAAAAAGTAAATGTTCATCCTCATACTCTGCTCTACAATTGGGTGGATGTATTAGCACTTGTGCCGATGTGGCATCGAAGGACGAGAAGCCGAAACACCAAATAACCGAACCAGAGATGCTGCCTGTCCCACTGAGTCACTCCAGCATTTTGTGTCTCTCTTTGGTGTGACAGTTGTCTCATTTCATCGGCTTCATGTATTGAGCGCATGGAAGAGACGCTTTACATGCCATTTGCATCTATTCATCCAAGTGTGCTCTTAATGAAATCTCACATCTTTGCGAGGGAGGGACGGAATAGATGTAACCTCCGGCTAAAGCAAAGGCAGAGTTAGGACAGGGAAATAATCCCACCACTTAATTAACCAAGTTCCCGAATGTAAGAACTATTTATACATGTAACATTTTTGTTTTTAAATCAATGTAACTCTTTTTTACTTTTAATGCCGAGTTAAAACCCCGTCCTGTGGGAAGGGCTTGCGGCAGCTGGTTTCATAGTGCCTTCATTGTTGGTAGGTGCTGTCCTTTCACATGGACTGCTTACAACTTGGTGCTCGGGTTCAGCGTGCCCAGTCACCTATGGCTTGTGTGGGAAAATGACCCCCACCCTCCCGTCTCCACCGGCCAGTGATGTGATGGACACGGGGGACTGGACCAATCGCTGACAAGTCCCGCCCCCCCCCCCCCGGCGACGTCATGTCCGTTATTTGACTTTTCGGCTGAGCGGCCATTCGGTTCGTTGGCTTGTAGGCGAGGCAGCCTTTCGGTTAGTTGGCGTTTCGGCAGAGCGGCCTTTGCTTTTAGGTGACGCAGCCTTTCAGTTAGTTGGCTTTTAGGTGCCCCGCCCTTTCGGTTAGTTTGCATTTCGGCTTCGTACGCGTTCGGTTATTTGGCGTTTCGGCTTTGTTTCCGTTCGGTTATTTGGCTTCCACTTCTTTGCTTCGGCTTCTCGTCCTTCGACGCCACGTCCGGGTACCGTATTAGCATCCTCTTGATAGGTCTGTGTGGGTATATTTCTGTCCGTGGATCTGTTTGAGTGTCTTGGTTTGTTCCTGTGGATCTATTCTAGTGATTGACTATCAATTCCTTCAGGTGCTGCAAACTACTGCTCCAGTAGGAAGCTCTCAAGGTGGCATGATTACTTACTGTCACATGACGGGCAGCACTGCCCAACTAGATTGGCCGGGTGACTACATCGGACGGGTGGACAATTCTGGGCCATTCGGTCACATGATATTTTACCAGCCTGTTAAGAAAGAGATTAATGCCATTATGAATTCTCAACATATCTCACCAGCTGAAGTTGTGAGGTGGAGCAAGCTATCCCTGCCCACTTCCTTATTATAACCAAAGTGTTCAATCAAATATCAGAAAGTTAATTGATATAATGGTGAATGACTAATGCCCTCCCCAAACACCAATTATTCCCAATTCAAAGGACCAGCAGAATCACAATGCTGTATTTAACAAGATATGATGGTGGATGATAGGTGGGATAGCAAGTCTGTTATCTGTAGCCTTTATCACTGATTCAGACACAAAAATCACAATTCCAACATAAATGCTCAAAAAATGTGATTACAATGAAAAGATTAGAAGTTTGCCTTGCAATGGAGACCAAGAAACAAACTGACTGTTGTAAAAATCATCGGGTTCACCTCTGTCCTTCAGGGTAGGAGGTCTGCAGGCATCACCCAGTGTGGGCTACATGACCAGCAGTCAACGGCCTTCTGAAATGAGCTTAGTCATCCACTGTCTTGGAGCAACTGCTTTATGTGGACTACTGCAAATCATCATCACCAGGGATACACAATAAATGCCAGCAATGGCCATACCCCACGAAGTATGATGAGAGAACATGCAGAAGAAATGCCAGGGCTCACCCCTCCAGCACCATGTAAGGCTTTTCTGGGTCATTGCTGAGACCAGAAGAGTTGGGGAATAAAGAGCAGAAACTGGACAGATGTGCATTCAGGTCACATTAGCTGAGGAACATCATCTGCCTCAGTAGCCTGGATTTGGGGAAGGGAGGGTGCTAGATATGAGATAAACAGGTAGTTTATAGTCTCTGATAGTTGCCTTTCAGTCGTGGGTTCTATGTGGGATCTGGGCGGGGTGACAATATCGTTTAGCAATGGTAGTCTGCACTCACCTCACAGCGGCAGCTCATGCAGGGTTTTGACCGAGGTATGAAGGTCTGTCCATCAGAGAAAGTCTGAGACTCGTACTCACATTCCACACACCTACCAGTTGAGATAGACAAGTGAGAGGTCACTGAACCGCCCTACCAGCAGGCACATCCACCCATCGTTGAATCATGCACCCCTTGTTGTGCCCAACACACACAACTAACTCTACACTGGAATTTGAGGGCTGCAAAGTATTTCAGAGGAGAGATCAGGAAGTCTAGAAATCCCACGGGTTTTGATGCACCGCAGCCTACTTGTCATCAAAAGCGAGATGCCTTGATGCATCAGACCAAGAGCTCACAGCGCCCAAACTCAGCCCCAGGGGGGAAACCCGGAGCTCAGCCCCACGGGTGGAACTGAACCAGCTCTTTTGATCTTAAACCTCCAGACCTTCCCCAGCAGTGCAGAGAGAGTATTAAGCTGAGCACCTTGGACAGCATTCCTTTGGTTCCTGGATGGGGTCCTGGCAAGTTACAGCCTGACAGGTCACTGGCACACAGTGAACATCTCCAGCCTGTGGACAAACATGAAACATCTTTATGTTAGCGAGGCCAATGTCTCTGAATCACCAAGGCTGCTCATCTTCTGCACAACACTTTATTTTATCATGAGTTTGATGGGAAAATGTAGAGGGATGTGCATTCTAAACTTGATGGAGGCACAGGCAAGTCCTGAGAAAGCAAACGTGGCTGTGGTAACGGGTCTGGATTAAGATGTGGTCGTAGAGTTGGAGGGAAGGAGGAATCACAGAAGGGAGGCAGTGAGAGAGGAGGTTGCTAAACAGTCTTCGGAAAGAGGTGGAGAATTTCTTCAAAGTGGACATACCTTGGGGAGATTTCGCAGTGGAGTAGACAAAATGTTTAAGAAAGAACTGCAGATGCTGGAAAAATCAAAGGTAGACAAAATTGCTGGAGAAACTCAGCGGGTGAGGCAGCATCTATGGAGCGAAGGAATAGGTGACGCTTCGGGTCGAGACCCTTCTTCAGACTTAGTCTATATTCCTTCGCTCCATTGGGAGTGTTTGAAGGAAGAGTGTAAAGGGAACTGTGCTCCAAATCTAATCCAAGCTAAACCATTTCTGAGAGCATTTGATGGAAGAGTGTAGAAGGAGCTGCATTCGGCATCCAACACATATTGTACATGCATTAGATTTCATACTGATTGTGTTCTTCATATGATGTAGATCACAAATCCAATCAGAGAAACTTTGAGAAATGACAGGATTTTCGAGTGCTGTTGCTATTTGCTAAAGGAGACCCACCAACTTACCCGACAGCTACAATCTGTACATGGATCCCCATTGGGCACTCTCTCTCCATTCAGGTAGACCTGTCCATTGATGGAACAATCTGCAGAGTGAGAGACAGACAAACATGCTGGTGGTAATTGGAGGATTTATAAATACCCAAAACCTTCCACAATTTATTCCCAAGTGCAACAGTAACTTAGGGAATAGTAATGTCAAGATATCTGTTATTCATTAGTAAGTAGATAAGGAACTAGGCAGTATCAGTTTTCCTGGGGTGCTTTGAAGGATGGAACTAGAGGGGCAGGGGGCTGGGATGATGGACTCAAATGCTGGGTCCCTGGGTCACGATCCTGGAAGGATGGATAGTGCGGAAGAGATATGAATGATGACAGCACTGGAACATGTGAAGGGTCAGGAGGACTGAGGGTGTCAGTGACAGTGAGGGATTAGGTTTAGCTTTTTTTTTATTGCCACATGTACTGAGGTGCAGTGAATAGCTTTGTTTTGCATGATATTAAAAAAAAATCAGATATACCATTGGTAGATACAAACAGCTCAAACTCAAGTACAATAGATAGAGCAGAGTGGAAGATACAGAATGCAGAACGTAGTTCTCAGCATTGTAGCACATTAATACCTCAGACAAAGTCCAATGTCCACAATGGGGTAGATGTGAATTGAACAGAATCGAGCAATGGATGATGAAGAGATAGGGAACAAGTCATTTTCTAGTTAATGAATTAGGAGACATTGGGGACATTTATTTATTCAACGGATACATCAGAGGAGCATTCTTTACATTCAGCATCTTCCAGATGCAGGATATCTTTGCCGAAACTGGCTCAGGACTGAATTGGCTATGTTTAAGTAGAACTCACGGGTAGGTTTCAAATCTGATCTCTTCTCCCTTATCCCGTACTGTCGCTGGGACAGTTAGAACGTGAAAGGACAGATTCTGACCATAAGTAAGACAGAGTTTGTGATTGCAAGTGTGGGAGTGTGAGGAGTACAAGAACTCACACATATGTTTGTGTGAGTGTGCATAGATCAGAATATGTTTTAGTTTTTAGTTTTAGAGATACTGCATTGAACCGAGCAAGCCATCCCTGCACATTACCACTACCCTGCACACGCTAGGGACATTTATACCAGGGCTGCCAACTCTCACGCTTTGAGCGTGAGAATCACGCCCTCAAGCAAACTCTCACGCCCTCACGCTGATCAGAAATTTCTCACGCTCTGTGGTGAGAAATTCTGTGATCAACGAAAATTTCAAAACTCGGATAAACTGCATGGTCCGCGGGTGTTGGAGAGCAGGGGCTGAGGGAGGGATGGGAGCAGAACCAGCGGCGGGAACAGATGCGTGGAGCCGGAACTGGCAAGTGTTTGCCGGGCTGCGAGTGTTTGCGGGGCTGGCGAGTGTTTGCGGGGCTGGCGAGTCGCTCGCTGCAGCTCTGGCCATGGAGCAGTGCAAGAGTCCCGGGCCGTCGGAAGCGTTGCGCCGCTGCCGTGAGAGTTTCTGTGCCGAAGGGACAGACTCTCAAAGGGAGGTGGAGAGAGAGAGGGGGGAGGAGACAGGGGGGGGGCGGATAGAGAGGGGGGTGAGAGGAGGGAGAGGGGAGAGACAGAGGGGGAGTGAATGGAGAGAGAAAATAGGGATGGGGGGAGACAGAGAGGGGTGAGAGGGAAGAAAGAGGGAAGAGAGAGGGGGTGGAGAGGGTAGGAGAGAATGGGAGAGAGAGGGGGAAGAGAGAGTGGTGGTAAAAGAGAGAGGGGGAAGAGGGAGAGAGGGGGAAAGAGAGAAACGGGGAAAGAGAGAGAGATGGGGGGCAAAGAGAAAGAGGAGATAGAGAGAGGAGAAAGAGAGAGGTGAGAGAGAGCAAGGGGAGAGTTAGGTGGGAGGGAGAAATGGGGTAGAGAGTGGAGGAGAGAGAGATGAGAGAGAGAGGGGGGGAAGAGAGAGAGGTGAGAGGAGAGACAGAGAGAGGGGAGAGTGTGTGGAGAGGGAGAGGGAGAGATAGAGAGGGAGGGAGAAAGAGAGAGAGGGGGGAGAGAGAGGGAGAGAGAGAAGAGGGGGAGAGAGAGAAGAAAGAGAGGGAGAGAGGGGGGAGAGAGAGTTAGGGGAAAGAGAGGGGAGAGAGAGTTAGGGGAAAGAGAGGGGAGAGAGAGGGAGAAAGGGGAGAGAGAGGAGAGAGGGGACGAGAGAGAGGGGGGGAGAGTGAGGTGGGAGGGAGAGAGGGGGAAGAGAGAGAGAGGGAGAGAGAGAGGGGGAGAGAGAGGGGAAGAGATGAGAGAGAGAGGGGAGGAGAGAGGGGGAGAAAGAAGAGAGAGGGAAGGGGAGAGAGTGAGAGGGGGGAGACAGGGGAGAGAGAGGGGGTGAGAGGAGAGACAGAGAGGGAGAGAGGAGAGAGAGAGAGAGGGGGGAAAGAGAGGGGGAGGGGAGAGATAGAGGGGGAGAGAGAGAGGGGGGTTGAGAGGAGAGAGAGCAGAAGAGAGGGGGAGAGAGAGAGAGAGAGGGGAGAGAGAGAGAGGGATGAGAGTGAGGTGGGAAGGAGAGAGAGGGGAGAGAAAGAGAGGTGGAGAGAGAGGTGGGGGAGATTGAGGAAAGAGAGAGGGGGAGAGAGAGAGAGAGAGGGAGAGGAGAGAGAGAGAGAGAGAGGGGGCGAGAGAGAGGGGGGAGAGGGGGATAGAGAGGCAGGGCTGCCAACTCCCATGCATTGAGCGTGAGAATCACGCATTTCACCAAATTCTCACGCTGATCACAAATTGTTGTTGTGAGAAATTTGCTCTGTTGTGAGAAATTCTGTGATCAACTAAAATTTCAAAACTCATATCAACTGCATGGACCGCGGGTGTTGGAAGCAGAAGCATTGGCGGGGACAGATGCGGACGGGAGCGGGGCTGGCGAGTGTTTGCCAGGCTGGCGAGTCGCTCACTGCAGCTCCGGCCATGGAGCAGCCTCAGTGCAAGAGTCCCGGGCCATCGGAGGCGTCGAAGCGTTGCGCCGCTGCCGCGAGAGTCTCTGTGCCGAATTCGCCCAGGTGACCGGCATGGATCAGGCTGCGGCTCAGTGCATCCTGGAGGACAACCAGTGGCTGGTGGAAGTACCAAGCACTGGGTAGAAACGGTGGAAGATAGTGGACTTCAAATGGGGGTGGTTGGTGAAAGCATCCTGCTTGCCTGCTAGATTTTCACTTACTGTAACTGCAGGAAAAATGTTCCCGATGTTGGGGGCGTTCAGAACCATGGGTCACAGTTTAAGAATAAACGGGGGGCCAGTTAGGACTGAGATGAGGACAAACTTTCTTCACACAGAGAGTTGTGAATCTGGAATTCTCTGCCACAGAAGGCAGTGGAGGCCAATTCACTGGATGTTTTCAAGAGAGAGTTACATTTAGTTCTTGGGGCTAACGACATCAAGGGATATGGGGAAAAAACAGGAAAGAGGTACTGATTTTAGATGAATAGCCATGATCATATTGAATGGCAGTGCTGGCTCGAAGGCCCGATGGCCTATTCCTGCACCTATTTTCTATGTTTCTATGCTTGAGTATATGGCAATAAAACTCGATCACTTGATTTTGAAGCATTCATGCATGGTGGAGGTATAATGTAGTCATAGAGTGATACAATGTGAAAACAGGCCCTTCGGCGCAATTGCCCACACACGCCAACATGTCCCAGCTACGCTACCTGCTTTTGGTCCATACCTCCAAACCTGTCCTATCCATGTATCAGTCTAACTTTTTCTTAAATGTTGGGATGGTCCCTGCCTCAACTACCTCCTCTGGCAGCTTGTTCCATACACCCATCACCCTTTGTGTGGATAAAGTTACCCCTTATAAAGTTACCTCTTAAAAATACTTCATACAAAAAACATTGAAATCATACTTCTACAGTGCACTAAAACATGATTTTAATACATCAAATTTCAAAATGTTCCTACCCTGGGAGGGGGGACAACCTTCTTCCACACCCTCTCCCCACTCGGTTGCTCCACTCCCTCACCGGGTACCCCCAAGGCCAGTGATCAGTGATCGCACAGCCTCCCCCCTCCAATCCAAAAACGCTCCAATCCAATTTAAAGCATATATATTGCATTCAAGTGTAAGTTAAAAGACTCACTACAATATGCACCATATTGCACAATTTCAAGCTGAAAAATGCAAATGTTCCGTACCAATGGGAGGGGGACACCCTCCTCCCACCCCCCCCCCCCCCCACCAGTCGCTATGCTCCCTCGGGCTTGGTCTCTCGCAATTTCTCACTCCCAACTCTCACCCAATGTTGGCAGCCCTGTTTATACCAAGGTAACCTGTACGTCTTTGGAGTGTGGGAGGAAACTGAAGATCTGGGAGAAAGGCCATGCAGGTCACGGGGAGAACGTACAAACTTTTGTAAGGCAGCAACTCTACCACTGCACCACCCTGCTATCCTATGTGATAGTGAGTGGATGTGATTGTCCGAGAAGTGTACATTAACAAAAGCATGAATATGTATAGAATTGAGTGAATTAGTGATTGCGAGGAGTTATGTTCAAGGCAGGTTACCAAACCCCTTGAACTGGAGATGAGTATGAAGGGCTCTCACCAACACAGACGGGACAACAGTTTCCGTATGGGGGTGGGACTGGGTTCCTGCAGGTGATCTCACAGTGTTTCTCTTCACACACAACCTGCCCTTCCTGGAAAACACAAACAACAACAATTTAGACACAAGGAACTGCAGATGCTGGTTTATTTTAAAAAAAAGACACAAAGTGCTGGAGTAACTCAGCCGGTCAGGTAGCATCTCTGGAGGACATGGAAAGGTGGCGTTTTGGGTCAGGACCCTTTTTCGGTTTGAAGAAGGTTGCTGAAGGAGAACAATTTATTCTGTTTTTTAAGTTCTCTTCATGTATTACCAGAAGTAACTGATTCCTCACTGAAGAAAGAAGAATGATAGAACCTGCAATAACAGTATCACCTTGCACCTGCCACCCAGTGTTAGCATGTGGCAGTGTTACATGCTGACCTGTGGAAGCATGTAGCTGCAGACTGACAGACAGTATATGTACTCCACTGAACATTGTGGCTGTAGTTTACTCCTCCAATGTGACTGCTATCACACAGATTAACATATGAAACTAAAGGGCTTGAAGCTCCTCTATTAGTGAATGGGACCATAGTTTTAGTTTTAGAGATACAGTGCAGAAATTGGCCTTTCGACCCACCGAGTCCACACCGACCAGCAATCCCCGCACATTAACACTATCCTACACACATTAGGGACAATTTACAATTATACCAAGCCATTAACCCACAAACCTGTACGTCTTTGGAGTGTGGGAGGAAACTGAACATCTCGGAGAAAACCCACACCGTCACGGAATATACAAACTCCGTACGGACAGCACCCGTAGTCGGGATGGAACTCGGGTCTCTGGTGCTGCAAGTGCTGTAAGGCAGCAATTCTACCGCTGCGTCACCGTGTCGCCCCTTAAGGGCCCATAGGGCTACACCTCGTGCTATTCAAAGGCTTCTTTGAAGAAAGCAGCTCTGGCTGGGAAGCAGCATAAGAAGGAATCAGCGCAAGAACCCCCTCAGTGGTTGTGGAATTCAATGTCAGATTTATCTCAGGTTCATGAGATGACTCTCATGTCGAGAATTATTAATCCAAAGGGGAAACTGTAAAATGATTTATTGGATTTGTGCCATGGAAGAATCCCTCAGGTGCAAGCTTTGCTGACTGCTTACTTGCAATGGTGAAGAACTCGAGTGTGGATATTTCTAATTGCCATGGACAATCCTTTATCAGGGCAAAACAATGCTCTACAGTCACATCTAAAATGACTGGTGCACCTATTTGTTACATTCCCCATACTTCCTATACGTTACATTATAGGGCGTTCACAATATTAACAACAGTTCTTCAACCGCTATTAATATTTTCTGTTTCTAAAGCCTCTGTGTGCCTTCTGATGGCACCCTATATAAATGGACATATGTTTTCAGTGATGATTATAGCCATACATTCCTGACCCAAGTGCTGTCAGATCCAGGTTGGAGCAGTGGCACAGATTCTATGAAAGCCCTCTGTCAAAATTGCAACGCAATTCAACAAACTTGAGAAGATATGTTAAAGGATAAGGCAGAAAGTCAGTCACATTACTGGGAGGTGGTCCTCTTCAGATAAGACAATTGGAAGTTGCTTTCATGGCACAATTTTGAGATATATTCTTTAATGGTTTAAAATGATAAATTTGCAGCAACTGCAAAGTAATCTGCAGGAAGGAACTGCAGATGCTGGTTTAAACCGAAGAGAGACACAAAAATCTGGAGTAACTCAACGGGCCAGACAGCATCTCTGGAGAAAAGGAATAGGTGACATTTCGGGTCGAAGCCCTTCTCCAGACTGAGAGTAAGGGGCGACCCGAAACATCACCTATTCCTTTTCTTCAGAGATGCCGTCTGACCCGCTGAGTTACTCCATCTACTGAAAAAGAATCAATACATCTGTTCAGTACCAACAATCACTTGAATCATTCCTGGTGTCTCTCTGAAATCTGTTCCAGAATTCAAAAAAGGAAGTACAGACATGTATGAGGCTGTCCCAAAAAAATAATAAAGTGATTTGACCAGTTTTTTGTACAAAATCAAAAATAGTTTGCAGGTAAATAGGGAGAACTTGCCTTTGGGAAGCCTAAGGTTTCCTTTTTAACCTTTTTTAAGTGAGGTTGCCAGTTAGTTACTGGATGCTGAACAATCACTTTGGCCAAAACTCGTTATGACAGCACTGACAAACCTGCTGCAGTTCACCCCTATTACATGCAACAGAACCTTCCTGATGAACTCATACAATTGAGTAAGCCAGACAAAACTGCAAAATTGCTACAGATTTTAATGCAAAGTCAGGCAACCTTCCTTGACATTTACATTGTTCTTCAACTTTTCCTGATGCTGCCAGTTCCAAACTTTGAAAACGGACCAACATTCCCAAAGCCAAGGCCGTGAGAACCATCTGATTCTCTTATCTTTGGTGGCTGTCAAAGCAGAACTGGTTGAACATACTGACTTAACTTTAAAGTGCAGTATAACATTGAAAAGTAACTAATCATTAAGACCCAAGATTTATTAATGTGCTTAATTTAGTGAGTTCATACCCTAGCTTTTTACTAAACTGTCTCATTTCCAAAATGGCAATTTTTCGTAAAGAAAAAGAGGGTCGCTGCATATATTTACCCAGGTTGACCAATAAACAGAATTAATTATAGGTTGCCACCTACTCAGTTGAGAGAAGAAAATACTACTTGGCGTCTTAAAATTTGCATCAGATTTTTTGTTAATGCACCTTATAAATAATACAAAAACTAACAGCAGCGGCTCGACTGCCGTCCGTCTGTCTTTTTTATTGTTAGGTTTTTTTTTGGTCCCGTTAGATGTATGTTTTTGGATTTAATTTTTATTATTTTTTAGCTGTGTATATGTGGGGGGTGGAGAGGGAAACCGTTTAATCTCTTCCCTGTATGGGGACCCGACTTTTTCCCTGTCGGGTCTCCGGTGTTGTTGGGCCTAACATAGTGGAGCCGGCGGCGACCTCCAAACAGAACCAGCCTGAGGGCTCCAGTCGCGGAGCCTGCGGACTCGCCATTGCGGAGCTGGCCGACTTCGGAGCGGGGAGAGCTGTGGTGGCGCGCGGCTGCAACCCGACTTCAGAGCGGGGAGAGCTGTGGTGGCGCGCGGCTGCGACCCGACTTCAGAGCGGGGAGAGCTGTGGTGGCGCGCGGCTGCGACCCGACTTCGGAGCGGGGAGAGCTGTGGTGGCGTGCGGCTGCGACCCGACTTCGGAGCGGGGAGAGCTGTGGTGGCGTGCGGCTGCGACCCGACTTCGGAGCTTTGGAGGCTCCGGCTGCAGGCCCGGTGGACAGGAACATCGGGAGCTCGCAGGTCCCTGGTGGGAGACCACATTTAGGAACTCCCGCAATGGCAACTTCTCCCCCCGGAATCGCGGGGTTTAAATGACTCGGAGCGGGGCCCAACATCGCCCCGCGTGGCTTAAATGGCCGCGGGACTTACCATTGCCCGCCAGGGGCTTTAACATCGTGAGCCCCAGTCGCCTCGACGCAGCAGTTGGACTGCTAGACCGCGGGAGAAGAACAAAGGGAAGAGATAAGACTTTGCCTTCCATCACAGTGAGGAGGTGTTGGAGATTCACTGTGATGGATGTTTGTGTAAATTGTGTTAATTGTGTGTCTTGTTTTTTTTTGTAATGTCATGACTGCAGGAATGAAATTTCGTTCGAACCATGTCTGTTTGAATGACAATAAAAGGCATTCTATTCTACATAAGGGTTTTCTTCCCTAAAAGCTTATAGGAAACTGATCATTTAAAAGACAAAAGCTACATGTTCATGAGATGTTGCATGTCTGAGCAAAAAACGAACTGCTGGAGGAACTCAGTGGGTCAGGCAGAATCTGTGGCACAAACGGATAGACGTGTTTATAAGTTCATAAGGGATAGGAGCAGAATTAGGCCATTTGATCCATCGTCAACTCTGCCATTCAATCATGGCTGATCTATCTTCTCCTCTCAACCCCATTCTCCTGCCTTCTCTCCCTAACACCCATACCAATCAAGAATCCATCTATGCCTTAAAAATATCCATTGACCTGGCCTCCACAGCCTTCTGTGGCAATGAATTCCACCTTCTGGTCAGGAAGCTTCTTTGGACTGAGCTCAGCTGTCTGATCTGCTGAGTTCCTTCAGCAGTTTGTTTTTTGCTCAAGATACCAGTGCCTGCAGTCTCGTGACTCTATTTTATATGTTAGCATTTTTCACATTTTGATCACACAGTTATATGCTTTTTAAAGCAGATGTGATGAGTATATGAAAGCAGATTTTATAATACGTTTAGTAGATGTTTGGTGTTTCAGGAATGATTGAAAAAAAAGGACCTGAATTGTGTAGATGTATTTTAACAGGGAGAATTGCCAGTGGTATTCAGATATGTGCTTGAGGCTACTTGGATAGCATTTTGCTGTAGTGTAGGTCCAATGTAAAACATATTTTCCTAAGGCAACTGTTTTATTCATTTGAGTAATATAAAAAAGAGCTGTTAAATTCAACATTGCATGTTGTGCTATATTTATTAATGCACCGTGTTAAACCTTTAATGCCTCAATGCATCTTGGCAGACCTCTACAATGTAGTGTGTGGCTGCGTGAACATGGGGTGGATATATTCTCTTTTCCCAGGACCCCACTAAATCTTAAACTGCTTTTGCTGTCATTTCCCGAGAAAAATAAAATCAGTGACTTAGCACAGAGCAGGGATTATTACAGCGGCTGAGCAGTTCTTGATGCACTGGATGTAACTGTAGGGGGCGCAATTGCTCAGCCATTGGGCAGTGGTAGATTGTCTGGAAAGCCACACAGGCTGGTATTGCAAGACATTCCTTTCAAAACAAAAGAGGAAACAAACCTTGTGTTGAAATAACTACCAACAGCAAATCACTATCTCGCTTAACGCTTCACTCAACAAACATATACAACAAAGATGTAACTGCGGGCTCCTTTAGAACATGCATCAGAACAGCCTGGAAACAAAGCAGTGGAAGAAGTCGACATCATACGGAAACATGTGTCAAAAGTGTTAAATTGTGCACTTTTACAATTAGACACACTTTAGCCGCCAGCGTTAGGATGTTGAATGAATGAATGAATGAATGGTTTATGAATGAATGAATGTTAGACCTACTAATAACGTTATTCACTCATCATGTATCTATACACTGTAAATGACTCACTTGTAATCATGTATTGTCTTTTCACTGACTGGTTAGCATGCAACAATAGCTTTTCACTGTACCTCTGTACACATGACAATAACCTAAACTGGTATACAGGAAATCTGCACTGGGACTTCTATTTCTCAGAACTGAAAGTTTTTGCATTAAAACTCCAATAATGAAAGTAAGAATAGAAATTTGAGCAGAGCCTTTATTAAATTCTCTACCTCACTGAATACTGACTTTTATTATAATTCTACCCTCTCACCTTCACAATGGCTCCAGGGAATTCTTATCAAATGTAGACACAATGAACTGCAGATGCTGGTTTACAAAATAAAGACACAAAGTGCTGGAATAGTTCAGCAGGTCAGGCACCACTTTTACGTCAGACCCAACCACCCAGCCAGCCACCCACTCTGAACAATAACCTCTGACCGTCGCTAGTTTACACTCAACACCAGCAGTTTGAGTTCAGGTCTTGTCCCAGATTCCTGCATGTTCCTTGCTCACCCTTAGTCCGGTCTCAGCCCCTTGACCTCATGACCTTGGCCCAGTCTCTCAGCTCATCGCCTTTTGTTCTAAACATTCATCAGTTTGGAAGCGGGCAGGACCAGCAATGGCTCTTTATGTAGAGTAGGTGAAGCAGAAATCTGCCTGCTTCGATATTCTCTCCCTCATTAACTGCCTTCACAAAATCAGCTCATTAAAAGCATCAGTGGATCAAAGCTGTCGCAGCCAGTTCCTGCATTGGCGAGCTTCTTGCCAAATACCCCCCTTCAACTTAACACCTCCCACCCCTTCTCTTCCAAATCTATCCCACCATTCAACTAACATCTCCCCCAATCTCCCCACTTCCTGTGACCCCAGAATTCTTCCCACAAAACAACTCTTGCAGACTGCCCTCTTAATCTGTTTTCCAACATCTCCCCTTCTCTATCACCACATCAAACCTTTCACATCTCCTCAGCAGCAGCTCAACAGCCCTAACATCTCATAGAAACATAGAAAATAGGTGCAGGAGTAGGCCATTCGGCCCTTCGAGCCTGCACCGCCATTCAATATGATCATGGCTGATCATCCAACTCAGTATCCTGTACCTGCCTTCTCTCCATACCCTCTGATCCCTTTAGCCACAAGGGCCACATCTAACTCCCTCCTAAATGTAGCCAATGAACTGGCCTCAACTACCTTCTGTGGCAGAGAGTTCCAGAGATTCACCACTCCTCGTGATCACACCAGAGATCTCCCCGTGCATCGCCGTGCCAGAGACATAATAAAAGCAAGCCGGGGTCAATATCACATCATCACAGGTCAACAACTGATCACCACGGCCTCCACCTACACATGGGTTGAAAGATGAGGTGGTAATGTTGGGACAATGAGGGTGGGGGGGGGGGGGGGGGAGGGGATGACAGAGCTCTCTTAGCAACCAAAAGGACTTTGTACATTGATCAACCCGTGACTGCGTTCATTCCTGTCCCCACAAACGAGTCACCACAACAATTTGTTGACTAGAACAGGGCACCACAAGGTCCCGACACAAAACAACACCTATCCACGTTCTCCAGGAATGCTGCCTGACCTGCTGAGTTACTCCAGCACTTTGCGTCTTTTTTGTAAACCAGCATCTGCAGTTCCTTGTATCTACCTCTCGGTTCCTCAACCACTTTTTTTTTGCTCACAATTCCAGCATCTGTCGTCTCCTGTGTCTCCCTGTTGAACTGGGAGGACAGTCAAACATAATATCAGTTACATTTCTTTGCAGTGTATTTCTGTGTAAGATTAAAAGTCCAAAGAAGTCAGCAAAGTTCTGGATGGAGAGGCACAGGAGAACAATCAACCTTAAAGGCAAGCAACATTGGAACATTGCATGAGAATAGTATCTTACTCTAGGGGTTTGCTCTCTCCCAACTACCTTGATCTTCGTGACCGGAATGGGATTCATGCTGGAACTGCCGAGGATTGGGCACACGGTCCCTGGGGATTCAAACACTGGCACTTTCCTGAACATTACAGATGTGGAGCATGGAGAGGGGAAAGGAGAAGCAAGATGTGAAATATAAATGGGCAGATCACAACGAACACACAAATACCAGAGCCCAGAGCTAGCACACAAGCACTGTCCTACCCTGGATAATCTCACTTGTCCACATTAATGTGGGTGCACTCAGGCACTTACAGAGCTGACATGCTTGCAGCTGTATTCGTGCAAAGACACAAAACCACAGAGACATATGGACATGTGCACGTAGAAATAAAGCTGCACATTCAAGAACACACATGGGTACATACACACACACACACATGGGTACAGACACACACACATGGGTACAGACACACACACATGGGTACAGACACACACACATGGGTACAGACACACACACATGCGTGAAAACAGAAATATGCAAAAATAGAGGATCGCACATAAACATGCTTCTAAGTACAGGAAAATGAGCAATCAGACCTCAACTAACATACGCACTAGCCAACCTGTCCCTATGGTGCTTGCTCCATTTCAGCCGTGTTTCACACTCACGTGCCTACAAGTAGCTGGCACAAATAAACAATCTGAAAACTATTAATCCCAACAGAGACTTACAACAGAAAGCCAATCCGTGCCTCAACGGTTAACTGGGCGTCAGTTGGAAACTTTTCAAGAGAGGGGTTCCTCGACATGTGGGGTCCACGAGGATCAAGTTACCGAGCTTGCCCCATCCTCATGACTTGCTGCTCCTTCGCCAAGTCCTGGTGGAGCACCGCAGGCAGCAGTCCCTCACGGAGCCTCTGTGCTCTGTTAAATAACTGCTCAACGTTTCCAACAGCTCAGTGATCTTCTGCTTCAGTTCACTTCACTGTTGATCCCTGTTCTCTGTGGCAGCAGGAGGTTGTCGCTGGGGTTGGGGGTAGCTGGGAGTCTTACGGCAGCTCCATAGTCTCTGCACCATATATTGCTTCCATGGAGATGGGAAGTCCCACTGACAGAGCCAGTGGACTTGGGGACCGTGCTCCGGGTGAGGAAGTAGGATGAATCTGCAGTCTGAAGAAGGGTCCCGACCCAAAACATCACCTATCCTTTTTCTCCACAGATGCTGCCAGACCCGCTGAGTTACTCCAGCACTCTGTCTCCATCTTTGGTATAAACCAGCATCTTTCGTTTTTTGTTGGGGTGGGAGATTGCAACCTTCATGTGGTCCACCCTGTTTCGACTAATGCAATCAACCCGACGTGCACAAACAAAAAGATCAAATAAAACAAGTTGACCTATATCTTTAGGCTGTGCACGCCATACACTAGAAGAAGAAGTTCTTTGTTTCTATATAATGAATCTGCCCAGATCCCTGCTCCTTCTCACTGAATGGGATGACTGTTGGTTCACACGTACTTGCACACGTGCAAAAGTGAACACATGCTTGATTCACAAGATGTGGCCAAATTGATATGTTTGACATAACCTTGTGACCGCTGCTGTTTGTGTGCATGTACAGTATTAGTGCCGTGCAAGTGTCTGTTTATCTGAATGTGTGTAGCTCCAAATACACAAATACATCTTACTGCAAGTAAGAATTTCATTGTTCTATCTGGGACATATGACAATAAAATACTCGTCATGACTCTTGACAACTCTAAATCTCAGCGATGTCCCGACAAATTATTCTATGGGTGCGAGTGCCATCTCTGCCAAGATTGGAATGCTAGTCAATCACGGTTTGTTCATTGCCCATTTACAATGAGAAAAGTGAATTGAACTGTGAGTAACAGATCACAGAATCATAGAGTCTACTAGAGAGAAACAGGCTCTTCGGCCCAACTATTCTATTCCAACCAAGATGCTCATCTAGGCTAGACCCATTTTCCTCTGTTTGATCCATACCCCACTATACCGTTCCAATCCAAGTACCTGTCCAAATGTCTTGTAAATGTTGTTTTGCACTTGACTCACTTCTTCTGGCAGCTTGTTCCAAATAACCATCACCCTTTGTGTAAAACAAAATGCCCCTCATATATGCCTCTGTCTGTGAAATCTTTCCCCTCTCACCATACTTATACCCTCTAGTTCTTGATTTCCCAATCCTGGAAAAAAGACTCTGCATTCTTCCTTTCTATGTCCACTATAATGAACCACTATAAAGTCACTCCTTAATCTCCTACGCTGCACGGAATAGAGTCCTGGCCTGCCAAAGGTCTTCCAATAACCCAGTCTCTTGAATCCAGGCAAATTCTTTGTAAATCTTTTCTGCGCTCTTTCCAACTTAATGGCAATGTTCCAATAACTGTCTGACTAAAACTGAACACAATACTTCAAGTGTGGCCTCACCATCATTTTGTACAACTGTAACATAATGTCTTAACTCCTGTGATTGGGAGGGTGTTTGTGTGCAGCAATTGATTGCACACACTGTAACTGTGTCAAAAGAAAAGTGCTTCTGCTCCACATATTCACGTACAATATAAGCTTATCTACTGGATTCAGTTTCCCAGGACAGGGGTTTGAGACGATGGGCTACCATGAGAAACGAGGTGGGCCAAATGGCACATTTCAAAATTGGTGTGAGTTTAAATGCACAGCAAGCTGATTGCTTGCCGTTACTCACCGTGCAAGAGCATGTTCGGCAGCCGTCTGGTGACGTGAATGTCTGGCCGGAATCCAAGATGGCTCCCTCCAGCTCACAGCCTGGGGGAAGCAATAAAGAAAACCAATCAAACCTTCTAGGCAAAGACACATGGCAGGATCAATACTTGTCCTGTAGTGACTTGCAGCAATGTGCCGGTGTCAGCACATTCAGTTTTAATCGAAAACATAAAAAGAGGCCCCAGGCAGCAGAATCATATCATTTTTCAAAAAATGCCAGTGGGGGATAAAGACAGTCTAGTGGTGAATCAATGACAACAACTTTAAGCTATTAAAAGGCTGTAGAGTGAACATCAGCTGGACAAAAGATTCAGGAGTATCTTCTTATGAGGGTCAGCAAGGGAATGAATGGTACAAGAGTCTTGATTTCAACACATTGAGGAAGAACGAAGGAAGTGATTCAAGATTGGGGGAGGGGAGGAGGGGATGAGTGGGAGTGCAGGATAGAATTCAAGTCTGGGGTAGCAGAATTGTGATGGGAAAATGGAGTATGGAATTGAAATTTGAGACCGAGTGAGAAAGTGGGATGAAGATCTTGGATGGGAAAAAAGTGTGTGATGAAGGCTGGACACTTAACGAGAATGTACATGGAGATTAAAGGCCAAGGCAAGTGCAAGATGGAGAACAAAGTTATGGGGGGAGTCCAGGATAAAGACTGGAGACTGGGGAAAATAATTGGGAACAGTGGCAGAGAGTGGGATTGTACAGTTTGGGAATTATCAACTGGTGGACTGGCATGAAGAGGATTAAAGATTGGTATAGAATGTGGAATGTGGATTGAAGTTTGAGGGAAAGTATGGTTTACAGACTAGAGATTGGTGCACCCAGCATGGTTTGCAGTTTAAGGCAGTGTATATAGGAATTTGAATTATTGTTGAAATGATCTCAGTATTTGTGTAGAAAGGAACTGCAGATGCTGGTTTAAATAAAAGATAGACACAAGGTGCTGGAGTAACTCAGCAGGTCAGGCAGTATCTCTGAAGAAAAATGGTGGGTGACATTTCGGTTTAGGACATTGTTCAGACTCCTCTCCAGTCTGAAGAAGGGTCCCGACCCAAAACATCACCCATCCTTGTTCTCCACAGATGCTGCCTGACCTGCTGAGCTACTCCAGCACTTTGTGTTTATCTTTGGTCTCAGTATTTACTTGAAACGGTGAGCATTTGTATCACTATTTTCTAATTCGGTGCATGTTTCCCTGTCATTATTTTATTATTATATCAGAGTATAGAGACATTGAAGTTAGGGTTGATGCTGTTGTTTTTTATGTGTGTCGGAGTCAGCCGGGTATTTGCATTGATTGAGCTAGTTGCCTGGTAGCCTCTCACCTGGGCAGCTGGGGCAACACTGATCAGACTCCTGGACTGGGTGAGAACACGCCAGGGGCGGACACTGCAGGGAAGCACATCTCACCAAGCTGCTCTATGACAAACAAACAACAGATATTAAAAACAGCTCCAAATTAAAACAGAAATAAACTTGGAATTTACAGAGAAGCATTCAGATCCAAGGGTCATGCAACCAGATGTAACGAACCTCAAACAACACAGCTCCACTTAACCCATGTAAAAAAAAGCTGGCTCGTTCAGTAAGTCATTGATGCGCATATGCCGCTACTCTTCAGCATTTCACAATTGTAGACTTACCACACATGTACAGTTCATGCAGGGGTTGGCAATTGGTGAGAAGACATCTCCATTCATATACTGCTTCCCTTCATATTTACAACCTGAACAAAAGGCAACAGAGTCAGTCACAAATATTCCAGACAAATTATCTCACCCCTGCTGCTGCTACAGAGCACTGCCAAATGTGATAATGCAGACGGCACCTAACTCCTGCTGCCAGCAGCCAGGAAATGTTTGAGACAACGTTAAAGAAAAAAAACCTCTGCATTTCTGGTTTTAAGTGTGGTTCTCCACGACCATACAATCAAACCAACCAGACTGCTAGTGCATCCATGAGCAAAGATAAATGACAGGGTGTCAAACTGAGGCAGAATATAAAACAATTCAATTATTTATTTGGTTTGCGATAATCTCAAAGTTGTCAAGTTAGATTTAGCTCATGGCTGCAAGAATCAAGGGATAAGGAGAAAAAGCAGGAATGGGGTACTGATTTTAGATGATCAGCCATGATCATATTGAATGGCGTGCTGGCTCGAAGGGCCGAATGGCTTACTCCTGCACCTATTTTCTATATTTCTAAATCACAACTGAAGGCCTGCGCATGTCTTGCTGTCCAGAGTTATGAGAAAGGAACATGGAGTGCCATGCCTGGGCGCTGGGCTGACACAGGTTGTACTTTATATTTAGTTCACCATTGAAGTATTTCAACTGTACCTGCCATCAGAGTAGACAACACATGAGAATATAAGAACTCAGGAACAAAGGCGTAAGAAAGCTTTCATGTCATTAACAGCTGAGAATAATCACTTTATTTCATTAAAGACACAGCTTCAGGTCCAGGCTGCTCTTTTAGCATTATCTCCGTTGACACCAGTAAGGAGGACAGTATTGGGAGGCCTCTAAAGTCCCATGTGCCCTTGCATTGGGTTATAAATTTTACTAAACATAAGATTTCTACCCAGATTAATTTATGCCCAATTGTTGGAGATAACACAAAGCCAAATATAATCGTTTCATAATTCTGTTCAAACGGTTTGACGAAACTGTGTGTGTCTCACACTGGGATTGTGAATCTCACACTGGGATTGTGAGTCTCACACTGGGATTGTGAATCTCACACTGGGATTGTGAATCTCACACTGGGGTTGTGAATCTCACACTGGGATTGTGAGCCTCACACTGGGATTGTGAGCCTCACACTGGGATTGTGAATCTCACACTGGGATTGTGAGCCTCACACTGGGATTGCGAGTTTCACACTGGGATTGCGAGTCTCACACTGGGATTGTGAGTCTCACACTGGGATTGTGAGTCTCACACTGGGGCTGTGATTCTCACACTAGGATTGTGAGCCTCACACTGGGGCTGTGATTCTCACACTGGGATTGTGAGCCTCACACTGGGGCTGTGATTCTCACACTGGGATTGTGAGCCTCACACTGGGGCTGTGATTCTCACACTGGGATTGTGAGCCTCACACTGGGGCTGTGAACCTCACTGCAGTTGTGAACCTGGCAAAAGTGGATTGAAACACATTTGCTGTGTTGCTCCCAGATAATCAGCTGCTCACCCATGTTGCCAACACTTTTCAGGAGTATTTCCCCCTCCTGCTACTTTCCTTCCTCTAGCTTCACAATACGCAACTCTTCATCCCTGTCTCACACCTTCCGCTTTTATCTCTGGCCTTTGTTCCAACCATCTGCTTATCAACCCCCCCCCCCTCTCGCCTGCATCCACTTATTACCTGCCACACTTTGTCTACCTCTCCCCCCCTTCTAGCTTTCTTCTCCCTCCTTACAATCACCTCTCCATGTTCTCCAAGGATGCTGCCTGACCTGCTGTGTTACTCCAACATTTTGTGTTCTTTTGTGTATTAAACAGCATCTGCAGTCCCCTGTTTCTACTGTGCCTGGTGTGTGTTGTGCGATGTCCATAACTTATATGTGTATATTGCGTGTGTGAAGTGATGTGTATGTTGTGTATGTAATGTGTGTGGTGTGCGCGTGTAAAAAAGACACAAAATGCTGGAGTACCTCGGACAGGCAGCATCTGTGGACAACATGGATAGGTGAGGTTTCAGGTTAGGACCTATCTAATTAATAATACAGACAGATTAGTCTGAAGAATGGTCTTGACCCGATTCGTTTGGGTAAGGCTTATCCAAGTCTTCCAGAGATGTTGCCTGACCCACTGAGTTACTCCAGCACTTTGCATTTTTTAGTAAGCCAGCATCTGTAGTTCCTGGTGTCTAAACTTCATTATAAATGTTTTTTCCATATATAGAGGAATTCTTGACACTTATTGCAGCACCAACATACAACATTGAACACCACTTCGCAGGCACAGTGGGAACAAATCTGAGTGTTGCTTAAAATTGCCTGTGCCATATTTCTTTATTTAAATCCAACCTAATGTTAGTTATGCCAAGCTTGTTTGGAAAAGGGATCATGATAAAGATCGCAGGGACATAGCAAGTATACAGCATTCTTTTGTTGATGAAAACCAAATGTTTAGAAGAAACAAGGAATTGCAGAACATGGTTTACCAAAAAAGTACACAATGTGCTGGAGTAACTCAACAGTTCAGACAGCATCTCTGGAGACATGGATAGGTGACGTTTCGGGATGGGACCTTTCTTCAGACTGGTGCAGTAGGGGGCGAAAGCTGGAAGAGCGGTTGGAGCGGGACAGAGTTGGCAAGTGATAGGTGGATACAGGTGAGGGAGGAGGGTTGATTGGCAGATGGTTGGACAAAGGCTAGAGATGAAAAGACACAAAGTGTGAGATAAGGAGACAAGGATAGAGGAGGTGCAAGAATGTAAGGGGAGAAGAAGCAATATAGATGGAAGATGGGGAGGGGGTGGAAGGGAATGGGGAAAAAAGGGGTGCACATGGGGCATATGGAAGAGAGGGGAAAAAGGCCTGTGGAGGGTATTTGTAGATTAGTTACTCCCCCCTCCCTTACCTGCATCCATCTTTCATTTGCCAGACTTTGTCTTCCAGCTTTCTCACCCCACCCCCCAACACACTACATTAGTCGGAAGGGGCCTAACCTGAAATGTCGCCTATCCATGCCCTCCAGTGATGCTGCCTGACCTGGTGAGTTACTCTCGGACTTAGTGCCTTTTTTTGTAAACTGGCACCTGGATTGCTTGCATCTACAAGCTGACTTAGATAGATTGAGTATGTGCCATTCACTCTACTCCTGGTCCGATATTTCTATCTCCCATTATTTCTTATTGGATTACCAATATTTATTTTGTAGCGTATGTGCTGACCTCTGAGCTCTCGTGTCTCCATACCAACACTGCTGCCAACACTTGTTGGAAGCACTGCAGCAACGCTGCCTCCAATACCACTGACCTGAAACAGTAACTCTGTTTCTTCTTCCACAGGTACTGCCTGACCGGCTGAGTGTTTCCAACACTATCTGTTTTTATTTTGCGTTTCCAATAGCATTGGAAGCAATATTGCTGGTGTGTTTCCAACAGTGCTGGGAGCAGTAACACTGGAGAGTTTCAATGGTATCAGGAAGATCATTAGTGGAGAGCTTCCAGCTTGTTGAGAGCCTCGTTACTGGAGAGCTTCCAACAGTGTTGGGATCAGCGTTACAGATGAGTTTCCAATGGTGTGGGGAGCAGTGTTGGCAACAGCATTGAGAATCGCGGGGAAACATCCAGTCTGTAAGCAGTGTCTGAACTTTAAAGCTTCCATGAGATCCTCTTTCATTGTCTCACTTTCTGCAATAGGGCTCCCAAACAACTTAGCAGCCAAATTTTTTTCTAAGGAGACACTGTTCATGATCACAACTAGGCCTCCTGCCTGGAGATTCTGACCAAGGTTGGAATCATAGAGTTCTCCACCACCTCTATGTCCTCTATCCTGAATGATTGAAAAATAGAGCATGGAAACACGCCTTTCGGCCCACCTAGTCCATGCTGGCCATCGATCACCTGTTCACACTAGTTCTATGTTATCCCACTTTCGCATCTACTCCGACACATTAGGGACAATTTACAGAGGCCAATTAACTTACAAGCCCACACATGGGACATGGGAAGAAACCATACGGAGGAAACCAACACAGACACAGGGAGAACGAGCAAGCTCCACAAAAACAGCACCTGAGGTCAGGATCAAACCCAGTCTCTGATGCTGTGAGGCAGTAGCTCTACCAGATGCGCCACTGTGCCACCTTGCCTATCTATACTAATTCAACTTGCTATAGACTATCTTAATTCCATATCTCTCCATGCTTTGCTCACTGGTATAGATGCCTCTTATGCCTCTAAAGATCTACCCCTTAGTCTCTTAAAAGCTCCTCCTTCTCACCTTAAACCTATGCTCTTTATTTTTAGACACCCCTACAATGGGAAACAGACTATGTTTATCAATGTGTCTCAATTTTATATCATGTCACCTCTCAGTCATCTTCACTCCAGGGAAGGTTCCTGGCCATCTAATCTCTCCTTGTAACTCAGCCACATCCAAACCAGGAGATCATACTTGCAAATTCCTGCTGCTCCCTGTCGAGCGTAATCACATCTTTCCTGCAAGGTGGAGATCAAAACTGCACCGAACCAATGTTTTTGTTCAACTGTAACACAACATCCCAATTCTTGACCATCCCAGTGCCTTGGCCAATGCAGGCCAACTTGCCATATGCTTTCTTCACCACCTTTCTGACCTCAGGGATCCAGATACTTGTCCCCCAGGATAACAACAGGGGTATAAGATTATAGATCAACAAAACAACACTCAACAATACTCCCCAGAGAGTACTCAACAACATTTCATGGGGCCCTGCCAATTAATATGTACGTGCTGCCCTGGTTTAACCTCTCACTTTATAGTCATTTGCTTCACTCAATCTAAGACGAAGCAAATCCTTCCCTTTATCCATCTCTTCCTAAATTGTTTAATAATAACAGCCCAAGAAGCTCACCTGCCCTTTCCTAAACCTATCACCTTGTAGATAATGTCAGTGAAGGTTTGGGTCGTGGTCCTCACAAACTGGTAGCCATGGAGAGAGGGCTGGATGCTGGCCCTGCCTTTCTACACTGAATATTGTTGTTGCACTTTGCAGCATGTATTGAGCCTCTAGAACTTTGTTTAGTTCTGTAGCCATAGTTTCTGCAACTTCTAGACCTCTTCTAGATCAAGGTGACTTTGCCGCCATGATTGAGACCATCTTTGGCTCATGATATGATGGATGACAGAATGGCTTAGATGAAGGTGGGATAGATGAGAGGTGTTTAGGAAAGAACTGCAGATGCTGGTTTAACGAAGGTAGACACAAAATGCTGGAGTAACTCAGCGGGACAGGCAGCAACTCTGGAGAGAAGGAATGGGTGACGTTTCGGGTCGAGACCCTTCTACAGACTCTTCAGGGATAGATGAGAGTATGGTTTAGCCATACAGTAGTGCCAATGATATCACAATGTTCAAATGAGTGGGTATACTTGGTTCTTTGAAGGGACGGGAGATGTATTTTCCACGTTGTATCTCTTAAATGAAACTTCAACTACCCTTAAGTTCAAAGAAACAAGCAGCCCCATGGATGAGGAAATGATGGCTTCCAATGCAGACTTCGGCGCTACTTTCCTCTTGGATGCTTTGTATGACCGGAGCGGCATCATTGGGAAAGGCTGCCTGTTCTCCTTTATCAACCCTGTTTGATCAAAGACAATGTGGAAACTCCTTCACGTTCCTCTGAGTCGCAGCTGAAGCACTCCCTCGCAGCTGTGAGCTGCTCACATTCACCACGTGCCTTACGCTGCAGCTGTGTGAGGGTTTGTTTCCTTTGAGATTCCCCTGTGGAAGTCTTGATCTTACAGGAGCAGTGATCTTACCAGTAATTCTCCCGTCACTAAATCGTCCAACATGCGTCGAGGTCACAGAGTGCTGTGAAGAGCGGTTGCATGAGTAACACATCTTCCCCCCACTTTCTCATAAACCTAACTGGAATCTTTGAAGACTGGCTCCCTTGTTGCCAGCAGGAACAATTCTAGACTGTAACAATCAAGTGACAAGGTGTCACAGGCTCCGTGCAATTTGACTGAAGTATCCTTAACTGCTTCCAAATAGGGGCTATGAGAGTCCTGGGGGTAGCGGGGGGTGGGAGGATTGAGGACAAAAGGAATCCTGGGATAGATTGGGATGAGGATGGGAGGGTCCCTGAGACACGAGGTCCCCGGGAATGCGCAAGGGTGGAAGGGTTCGAAGACAGACACAAAATGCTGGAGTAACTCAGCGGGAGAGGCAGCATCTCTGGATAGAAGGAATGGGTGACATTTCAGGTAGTGTCCCTTCTTCAGGCCTTTCTTCAGTTCTTGGGGAGAGGAGAGCAGTTGGGTCCTGGGGAGTGGAGGAAGAAGGACCGGGGACAGAGGGGTCTCTACGTTGGGACAAGGGGCCGTGGCAATTCCAACTCAATTTCCATAAAAGGTCATTGGCTTGAATGAGCTGGAGCCAGTCTTGGGATTTCCCCAGTTGTTAGTGAGAGGGGCTTTGCTGGGAAGACTGGGGCAGTCTCACCTTTATTGGTTTTGAACCCATTGCCCAGGATGTTGCAGGGTTGCGCATTTTAACGTTAATTGCATTTTTTTCTGAGTGAATGTGATAAATCGTTTGCACAATTCAGAAGACAGTTAAGAGCAGCAAAGTGGGAATAGGTTCATAAACAGCAGAGCCCTGGAAAAAAATAAATGTCCTTCTTTACAGCACATAATAGAACTAGATAGGTTTTATGGCATTCTGAGAATTGCATGGCATAAACAATGATTCTAGCTTTGTAACTTTAATTATGTCAATTAAATCCCCCAGTTAACCAGACGATAATGACAGGGTGTCTAAAGTTAATTGCTCATCTCTTGTTATCTGATGTTACCTGACTGACAGATGGAGCAGCATTCTCCAGCTGGCTTGTATTGGTCTAAGCAAGTGAGCTCTAGACATGTGACCTCCTTACACCGGACATTTCCATCCTGCAGAGAAATAAAGAATTATTTGTGTTTTAATCCTGATCAAGTGTCTGTAGCAGATGGAGGTGGGACCCACCCGGGCCTAGTGGAGGCGGGACCATTCATGGCAGACAGTGATCTGCTGACTGGCGCTATCAGTTGAGGATGGGTCTCTCTATGGTGGGCAGGAGAGGGGCCATCCGTGGCTGGTGGTGGGGAGGCTACCGTTGGAGAGCAGCTTTTTCCTTGGCAGGTGGGAGTGGCAAGATCAGTCAGCGCTGTGCTGGGCCAGGGTATCTAGGGCAGGTGGTCCAAATATCAGAACAGAGGCCACAACCTCACTTTGCATTTCGATGCATGAATCAGGGCGTCAGTTGGCGTTGGTTAATTTTTTATTAATATTATTCTATCCTCTGATCTAGTAGCCAACTGGTCAAACTACTGATCTCCCACGTCCCCTTATGCATTGCCAGGGAGACACCTACTTCCCTTCAGTCTCTTCCCGAATCTTTCTTAATTGAAACAAGACTCTGAGTGCATTAGGGACTAAACTTTCAACATCTGAAACTGGTTGCTCACTACTCAATCCCACCAAAGTTTCCAGTGGCCCCACCTAATGGGATCTGTGCTCCAATACAAGGCAGACAAAGCCTGGGCTGACTTCCTGCGCCTCCCAGAACTGTCTTCACTCCACATTGAGAATATAGTTATATATTGCAAGGTCCTCCTACCTCACACGAGCATTGTGCACAGGCTTCCGGCTTCCAGCTCTCCCCATGAGCTCTTCCATTGGCACAGCCTACCATGCAATCAAAGCAAGCACGTTACCAAACCGCAGAGCTTAGGGATAGGTAACACAGACATGGAGGAGCAGAGGGGCACAGACATGGAGCAGCAGGGACACACACATGGAGCAGCAGAGAGACTCACACATGGAGCAACAGAGAGGCACAGACATGGAGGAGCAGTGAGACTCACACATGGAGCAGCAGGGACACACACATGGAGCAGCAGGGACACACACATGGAGCAACAGAGAGGCACAGACATGGAGGAGCAGTGAGACTCACACATGGAGGAGCAGTGAGACTCACAAATGGAGCAGCAGAGAGACTCACACATGGAGCAGCAGAGACACACACATGGAGCAGCAGAGAGACTCACACATGGAGGAGCAGTGAGACTCACACATGGAGCAGCAGAGAGACACACACATGGAGCAGCAGAGACTCACACATGGAGGAGCAGTGAGACTCACACATGGAGCAGCAGGGACACACACATGGAGCAGCAGAGACACACACATGGAGCAGCAGAGAGACTCACACATGGAGCAGCAGGGACACACACATGGAGCAGCAGAGAGACTCACACATGGAGCAGCAGAGAGACTCATACATGGAGCAGCAGAGAGACTCACACATGGAGCAGCAGAGAGGCACACAGACATGGACGAGCAGAGAGACACAGACACGGAGCAGTAGGGGGGCACAGACATGGAGGAGCAGAGAGGCACAGACACGGAGCAGTAGGGGGGCACAGACATACAAACACACTGAAGATTTACGTTTGACAAAGGGATTCATTTTTAGGGAGTTAAGACTGAGCAGGCAGTTGTAATGCAGATTGGCTATGAACTAATTGGGTGGTGTAACAGGTGGAAGGGGCTGAATGACTGACCAGTTGCTGTGCTTCAAGCACTAACCACACAGTCACAGCATGAACGTTAAGCTCTTAATAAGTATTTTTCACACAGAGGATAGCACGTATCTGGTACTAGCTGCCAGAGGAATTAGTGACGCCAGACACAATAACAACATTTAAAAGTCATTTGGGCAGGAACATAGATAGGAAAGGTTTAGAGGGATATGGGTCAAATGCAGACAAATAGGACTAGCTTATATGGGGCATGTTAGTCGGCATGGACAAGTTGGGCCGAAGGGCCTGTTTTCCACATCGTATGACTGTATTTCACCAAGAATTGCTAATTAATCAGCCCGACTGCTCTATGCAGACCATCTTGCTTGTCTTTTCTGCACTTAACGACATTTAAATATTAATGGTGTAATTAGTCTAAGCTGATGCTGTTAAAGGAGGAAATATGAAGACATCTTATCCCACTGAATGCCCCTTTCTCCATCCTATGTTGTCCCATCCTGTATTAAACCCTCAATGCCCCTCAGCACACTCTCCCAGCACAACTGGCACTGTATCCGGCCACGCTCCAGCCACCTCTGAACCCATAGAACTGGAGTGGAAACAAGTCACCATTAATCCCGAGTGACTACCGAAAGGACGGTGGGATAAAACAATGCATCATCCAGGAATCAGGGATTCAGCGTATGTGAGGTACACCCCGAGGTCTCATGATCCGTGGCTTTATCCACTCTGCTCAAAACCCAGGAAATCAAATTGCTGCCTGCTCTCTTATTCCCTGCATCACCCACATTCCCAGAGACAACTATCATGTTTGAAGGGTCCCACCCAATTGAAAGCCACGATTTGGGATTAACGAGTGTAAATCGAAGGCACACACACTAAACAGATCAACACCAAGTCCTGTCTCCCACCACTTACCTTGAGCGCACTGTGGGCAGCAGGATCCTCGTCTCTGCACAACATCCTTACAGCTGAGAGTCGGGCACTGCACTGACGCACAGGATATATCTCCATTCTTCAAAGGAAGGTGAAGCATCTCATCAGCCACGGGCTTCACCACAGATTCAAACTCAAGAGTACAACTACCTCCCAATAACCCATTACACATTTTCATCATTCCAGCCTTATGTGAAAGATGCCAACTCCCTTCTGAAGCTGTTGGTTCCCTCCCTCCCAGAAGGTTCAGACTCTCTCCATTGTCCTCTGAAGATGCTGACTTTCCTTTCTCCTCCTCTGAAGTTCATGACTCTCTTTCTCTCCCTCCTCTCAAGGTGCTAAATCCCTCCACCCTCCCCTGAAGGACCGATTCTCTGACATCCTCTCCTGAATTTGTGACTTGGCCTTCCCCTCCTCCAAAGCACTGACCCTCCTTTTCCTCCTGAAGGCGTGACTCTCTCTCTCCCCTTCCCCAGGAAACCTGACTCTCTCGCCCTCTGCCAAAGGTGCTGACTCTCCCACCCCCCTCCCTGGAGATCAGACCCTCCCTCCCCCTCCCCTGGAGACCTGATTCTTTTCCCCTTCCCTTGACAGTGCCGACTCTGTCTGGTTCACTCACCAGGCACACGCAGGATGTGCAAGTATCAACGATGACCGAATCTCCGTTCTGAAAAGTTTGCCCATTATACCTACAACCTTTAACAGGAAGAAGATAGCTGGTAAATTATTTCACATCTGAGACACCCCAGCCCTGAAATACCTGATAATTATTCCCATTCTTCTGATCATCATGTTACTTTGTTAGGATTAAAATAACAAATTAAAACCTTGCTCCATTCTATCAATTTACAGATGAAAGCTCTAAACTCAATGCTTTCCCGCCTCTTCTAAATTGCTGTACTGAGATCATTACCCCTTGGTCTTCGTAAAATGGTAAATTTCTCCAATGTTTTCATCATGTGATAATCTCTAACTTCATGGCATCCATTCCTTTCAACACACCCATCTCCAATTTAATTTTTCTATCCTTAATTGCCCATGTTATTCCCTTTTCAATTTACGTTTCAAAAGGTAAGATCTCTTTAATTCTCACAAACTCCATATTGTTATTTCTCTAATTTTTTACCCTATTAATAAATTCCTCTCAGTGTTCTCCGATTCCCTCCGTTTGCTATCTTCATCTACTTCTCTGCTCGATCACTTGCTCCCCTTTACGACTCGTAGTTCCTATGCTCCCTCCCAACACCCGACAATTTTATATCCCCTGATCTCCCTGCTCTACCAACCCCTTCACCTCTACCACTCTCATGAGCTCTCTTCCTGCATTTTTAATCTGGATAAGTGCAGAGATACTCTGGGTTGATGGGAGGAGGCAGGTTGCAAGCTATGGCAGAGAAATGGAAGGGAGTGTAGAGGCATACACAGCAGAACATAGACAAGGCGGTATAAGTTCCAGTTCCTTGTAGTTAATAATAATAATAATAGATTTTATTTATATAGTAGTTACAGTCCAGGGATAGAGTGGTTAAGAGATGAATGAGAGTGTGAAGTTTATGGAGACAGTTTCTAATGGAGAGCAGAAGCTGGGTTATCTTAGATCTCACCGTGTGTGCCTGTTACCTTTTGGTTTTGATACCCTTTTGAAAGTTAACATTGTAACTAGACTGAGTTAGTTTCAGGGAGCAGTGGATGGGGAGCAGGCTGTACCATCACAAGAAGAACAGCATTGACTCGGGTCCGGGGCTGGATGCTGGCAGCTCCCAGGGTCTGGACAGTGCAGCTTGGAACAAGACACGGCACCACCTTGGCACATACACAGCTGGCATCCAGACTGCCAGCTCGAACCATCCACGTGACTCATACCCATTTCATCTATACAACCTGGAATGAAGAAATAAGTCATAAAGATGATGAGCAAAGATGCAGCAGAGTGAGCTACGAGCTAAATAATGGGGGGGGGGGGGCACATTCTGGGATCAAGGGGTGATTAGATGGAGAGAGAAATGAAAAAAACTGGTACATAAAGCAGCTAAAGCTGCAAAAGAAGATTACTATTAGTACCAGTCAATACATTCAAGCATAAATGATTCAAATGCAGAACATATTAGCAAGAAGCTGCCCAAATTATTTCCCAGAGTCTATGCATCCATTCCCTCGTGTGCTATTGTAGGAGTCTGGATCCAATAATTATCCTGATACAAGGCTTGATGTTGGGATTACCAGGGGGTCGGCAACGTGTTACATAAACTTGGGGAATTTTCAAAACCGAAATGCTCCACAGCCAATTCCATCAGGATGTTGTGATCAGTATCGTCCAAGTCCAGAAGCAAATGCCAAGCTTTGGCTGGAGAAAGCCAAAAGTGATTGCAATTGTACGTCCCAAAGTGAAAAGAGACCAGCGTGAGTGAAGGTGGAGAGAACTGGATATGCTCAGATACCAACCATTAGTATTAGGTTTCACGCACAGCCCTTCAATCTTCTCACATTATATCAACCACAGAAATCAAAGTGAATGCGCAAACACAGTCTGGTCCAACCCCACCCTTTATAGCTCAATGCAGCCCCTCCCTTACCCAGAGCCCCTCTAACTTAGCCCCTTCCTGCCCTGCACTCAACACAGACCCTTGTCTCCCCACAGCCCGACATTGCCACTCTCCTCACCACAGCCCATCTCTTTCCACAGTCCGACACAATCACTCCACTCTGCAAAGTCCAATGCATCCTCTCCTTTTCCTCCACAGCCACCCCGCCCCCTCCCCGAAGACCTACATAGCCCCTCTCCACAATGCAGTCTAGTTCCTTTGTACAAACACAGGCCGATCTCCTGCCTGACCATCCCAGCCCAACACAGTCTCTTCACCTCACCTCTGAGCCGCCCCTTCATCTGCTCAAACAGGTAGCAGAGTGGTGCTACTGATGGTGCAGTCGCCTCACAACTCCTGTGCCCTGGCTTTGATGCTGACCTCCAGTGCCGTGTGGAGTTGGCACTTGTGCTTACACGGATCTCCCCATGTGCTCCAAATCCCTCTCACAACCCAAGACATGCTGGTTGGTAGGTCAATAGGCCACAGCAAATCACTCCGTGTAAGTAACGTCGATGGACTAGAGAGGTGTCAATGGGCATGTGAGACAAATCAGGTTGCAGGGAAGTAAGAGGGGGGATGAGATTGGCGGGGTTGCTCTGGGAGACGGCATTCGCTGGCCAAATGGCTTCCTTCTACGTCATAGGTAAATGTGGAAAATCAACTTCTCCCTTCCTGTGGTCCAAACCAACAGTTTGTCTCTCCTCCCCACAGCCCAAAACAATTCCTCTTTAGTGCCAAAGATAATCACCAAATGCTGGAGCAACTCAGCGGGACAGAGCATCTCTGGAGAAAAGGAATGGGTGATGTTTCGGGTTGAAACCCTTCCTCAGACTATTCAGAGGAAAGGGAAACGAGAGATACAAACAGTGATGTAGAGAGATATAGAACAAATGAATGAAAGATATGCAAAAAAGTAATGGTGATCCGAAACGTCACCCATTCCTTTTCTCCAGAGATGCTGCCTGTCCCACTGAGTTACTCCAGAATTTTGTGTCTGTCTTTGGTTTAAACCAGCATCTGCAGCTCCTTCCTATGCATACCTCTTTAGAGCCATTCTTGCCCCCCCCCCCTCCCCTCAGCCCAGCCATAACACGGCCCCAAACTATAAACCCAGCGAGCAGGCAACGTGAAGAGATTGACTGGGAAGTGCTAGTAACCGACCCTGACACATGACATGGCGGCCTGTCGCTCGGTCGTACCACTCGCTGAAGCAGGCTCCGCAGCGGTGGACCCGGCACTCCGAGTTTGGGAACCCCGGGCACTCTGTGTGCTGGCACAGGTCAGGGCAGCTGACTGGCTGAGTGCCCATTGGGCAGCCCGAATACCAATGCAGCTCGAAACAAAACCTAGGAGGCAAGAGAAAGAAGGCAAGGGAGAGGTCAACAAAGCAGAGAAAGGTTCACATCATCACCCTGTGCACGAACATTCATGATTAGTAATAGTGTCAGGGGTTACGGGAAGAAGGCAGGAGGATGGGATTGATAGGGAAAGATAGATCAACCATGAATGAATGGCAGAATAGACTTGATGGGCCAAATGGCCTAACTCTGCTCCTGTGACTTATGAACATGAACATTGAGAGCCATGGGATTAAATATGGGAGGCTGAGGGGTTACGACATCAAGGTTTATAAAATAATGTGCTGTAAATAAGGATGATAGTTGAGTCTTTTTCTAAAAATCTAAAACTGGAGGGCACAGGTTTAATGTGAGGGGGAGAAATTTAAAAGAGGAGAAAGTTATTTTACATAGAGGATGGTGGTTATATAGTGCTAGCTGCCAGAGGAAGTGGGAGAGCCAGGTACTATTACAGCATTTTAAATTAATTTTGACAGGTTCTTGGGTAGGAAATGAGCATATTGCAGGCAGATGGGATTTACATATATAGGCATAATTGTTAGTAAGGATGAGTTGGGTCTCAGAATTTTGTAACACAAATTGTAATCAGTTCAAGTACTGATAGCAAAAACAACAATAATAGCAACAACAAGCGTTTATAAAGTATCTTTAACATAGTAAAATGTCCCTTAGTTTCACAGGAGTATTACCAAACAAAACATGACAATGAGGTACATACGTGGACAGATGACCACATGACTAGTCAAAGAATTAGATATTAGAAACATAGAAACATGGAAACATAGAAAATAGGTGCAGGAGGAGGCCATTCGGCCCTTCGAGCCAGCACCGCCATTCATTGTGATCATGGCTGATCGTCCCCAATCAATAACCCGTGCCTGCCTTCTCCCCATATCCCTTGATTCCACTAGCCCCTCAAGCTCTATCTAACTCTCTCTTAAATCCATCCAGTGATTTGGCCTCCACTGCCCTCTGTGGCAGGGAATTCCACAAATTCATAACTCTCTGGGTGAAAACGTTTTTTCTCACCTCAGTCTTAAATGGCCTCCCCTTTATTCTAAGACTATGGCCCCTGGTTCTGGACTCACCCAACACTGGGAACATTTTTCCTGCATCTAGCTTGTCCAGTCCTTTTATGTTATATGTTTCTATAAGATTCCCCCTCATCCTTCTAAACGCCAGTGAATACAAGCCTAGTCTTTTCAATCTTTCCTCATATGACAGTCCCGTCATCCCAGGGATCAATCTTGTGAACCTACGCTGCACTGCCTCAATCACAAGGATATCCTTCCTCAAATTAGGAGACCAAAACAGTACGCAATACTCCAGATGTGGTCTTACCAGAGCCCTATACAACTGCAGAAGAACCTCTCTACTCCTATACTGAAATCCTCTTGTTATGAAGGCCAACATTCCATTAGCTTTCTTCACTGCCTGCTGTACCTGCACGCCAACTTTCAGTGACCGGTGTACAAGGACACCCAGGTCTCGCTGTACCTCCCCCTTACCTAACCTAACCCCATTGAGATAATAATCTGCCCCCTTGTTTTTGCCACCAAAGTGGATAACCTCACATTTATCTATATTATACTGCATCTGCCACGCATCTGCCCACTCACTCAACCTGTCCAGGTCACCCTGCAACCTCCTAACAACCTCTTCACAGTTCACACTGCCACGCTGCTTTATGTCATCCGCAAACTTGCTAGTGTTGCTCCTAATTCCCTCTTCCAAATCATTAATATATATGGTAAACAGTTGCGGCCCCAACACCGAGCCTTGCGGCACTCCACTCGCCACTGCCTGCCATTCTGAAAAGGACCCGTTCACTCCTACTCTTTGCTTCCTGTCTGCCAACCAATTTTCTATCCACGTCAACACCCTATCCCCAATACCATGTGCTCTAATTCTAGTCACCAGTCTCCCGTGCGGGACCTTATCAAAGGCTTTCTGAAAGTCTAGATACACTACATCCACTGGCGCCCCTTCATCCATTTTACTTGTCACATCCTCAAAAAATTCCAGAAGATTAGTCAAGCATGATTTTCCTTTCATAAATCCATGCTGACTTGGACTAATCCTTTTACTGCTATCCAAATGCCCCATTATTACCTCTTTAATAATTGACTCCAGCATCTTTCCCACCACCGATCAGGCTAACTGGTCTGTAATTCCCCGTTTTCTCTCTCGCTCCTTTCTTGAAAAGTGGGATAACATTAGACATCCTCCAATCCACAGGAACTGATCCTGAATCTATTGAACATTGGAAAATGATCACCAATGCGTCCACTATTTCTAGAGGCACCTCCCTGAGGACTCTGGGATGCAGTCCATCAGGCCCCAGGGATTTATCATCCTTCAGTCCCATTAGCCTACCCAATACTATCTCTCGCCTAAGATTAAGGAGTGTTTTATGGAGGAAAAGATAGTTAATGAAGGCAGTAAGGTAACCTGTAGAAAGGTTGAGGTCTGGACAGCAAGGAAATGGCTGCCAAAGGGTGGACTAATTCCTAATTGTCTGAAGCAAACCGGAGAACCACAAGGTCTTAGATGAGAGATTAGGGAGACAAGGCCGTAGAATGATTGGACTACATGGATGAGGATTTTAAAATCAAAGTTCTGTTTAGTTAGGAGCTAGATAAAGTTAAAACTTGAAGGATTGAAGGGTGAAACAGAAGTTAGTTTACCATAGGCATAGCAGCTGTTTTACATTTAGGAGAGTAGAACAGATAAACCATAAAAATCAAACAGCATTGTGTGTTTTATCTATATAGGGGCATAGAGGCAAGATTTCTGCAGTTTACAGTATTTACACAATCCATCCAAAATAAATTCAAACAGTGTAAAAGATAGTGACATTTTTAAAGATAAATCATGTTCCGTGCCAACCAACATTCTGCAGTCTTTTGCTTTAGGCACCAGCTGAACCATAGTCACAGCCTGGAGTAAGTGTAGTGTGAATTCTGCTGATGGGCTCAAGCCACCCCTACCCTGGAGTAAGTGTAGTGTGGGTTCTGCTGATGGACCTGGGCACAACCCCAGTATACCTGGAGTTCCCCGTCGGTTTGCTCCTGGGCCTGGCCAAGATGGCCATTTGTGGGGTCCAGGCAATGGGTAGTTGATGGTCACACCGGGGTCGGCTGCCTTCCCCTTTTCCAGGCCTACGTCTGTGCCCGCATGTCCCTGGAGAGGGAACACGCAGTGTACTCTGGGACTTTGGAGGCCTTCCGTGAACGCTGGTCGCCGAGTGTAATAGTGATGATGATGACGTTATTTTAAAATTGATGACTGCTGTATTGTAAACCGCCACAAAGGCAGTTTTGATCGTGTTACATTTTTGTACGTTTGTTTTGTTTCTGAATAAAAGTATCTGTAAAAAAAAAGTATACTTGGAGTAAGTGTAATACGAGATCTGCTGATGGACTCAAGCCACCCCTACCCTGGAGTAAGTGTAGTGTGTGTTCTGCTGATGGACCTGGGCACAAACTAAGCTGTACTGGAGTCATCACAGTTAATCTGTTAATTGTGAACTTTTGCAGTACATCCAGGAACTATAAAAAAATGTTGGTTGTATTGAGCATGAGACTAAAGAGCACGTTTCTGCATCTGAAGTTAACTCACAATTAGTTTTTTTTATAGCTTTATAAAATAGTTTTCAGTAATGTTAAATAAACAATGTTAAATAATGTTAAATCAACTGGCAGCATGGTGCGCAGTGGTAGAGTTGCTGGCCTTACAATTTCAGAGACCGGGTTCGATCATGACTGTCTGTACGGAATTTGTACGTTCTCCCCGTGACTTGCGTGGGGTTTCTACGGGTAATCCGGTTTCCTCCCATACTCCAAAGACTTGCAGGTTTAAAGGTTAATTAGCTTCCGTAAAGATTGTAAATTGTCCCTAGTGTACGGGGATCGCTGGGCGGTGCGGATTCAATGGGCCGAAGGGCTTGTATCCGTGCTGTATCTCTAAACTAAACTAAAGTTTACCAAAACGGGGAGAAATAACTCTCTGATCTAAGATTAAATAAAAATAAAATTTGCTTGCTACTCTTAAAAATATCATAGGATTAAAAACAAAAAATCAATTAGATTTGAATATGCTTTTCAAATGGACTAATGCATAATAGAGTTGGGAACTGACAGAATGCAAATAAAAATGTGGCAAAAGACAAAATTGCTTCTCAATGCAAATACAACTTTGGATGCAATTAGTGCCTGGACAAGTGATTACACCCCAAAGTACAGATACTATCCCATGGATAGTCAGTGTAAAGAAGAATGATGAATCCATCTACAAGCATTGGGAGGTCACCTTCAGAGATAGTGTGCAGTTCGGGTCGTCATTATATAAAGTACATTAAATCCAGAGCGCAGAGACATGGATACCTCAGCATGAGTTCTCAGAGAGGGAACTCCAGTTTTGAGGATAAACCTAAATCACAGGCATTATGCCCACTGCAACAAAACTTAGAGGAGTTTTAATAGAACTAAGTAATGGATTGATACGGAGAATAGAGAATGTGGGTTTTTGCTGGTTGTGGACCGTGGTGAAATATCCTGGATGAAAGGAGACCATCTCGGCATGGTGGCGCAGCGATAGAGTTGCTGCCTTACAGTGCCAGAGACCCGGGTTTGATCCCGACTATGGGTGCTGTCTGTATGGAGTTTGTACGTTCTCCCCGTGACCTGCGTGGGTTTTCCCCGGCTATCCTCCCACACTCCAAAGACGCACAGGTTTGTAAGCTAATTGGCTTGGTGAAATTGTGAATTGTCCCTGGTGTGTGTAGGGTAGTGTTAGTGTGCTGGTCGGCGAGGACTCAGTGGGCCGAAGGGCCTGTTTCCGCGCCGCATCTCTACACTAAACTAAATGACACCTTGATTAAAAGTACTGTCCTGGGACCATAGTCAAACAGTTAAATAAGTACATAGTACATAGTAACAAGTGCTTGTTAAATAATTAACTACATATTCTCCATCCCTACCTGAGGTCGGGGGTCACAGGAAGCCAGAGGCCAGCGTCTTTCACTGAGGATATGTTGGGGATATATCCGCTGTCAAAAGGATGATGTGAAACCCACTTCTGCTCAATGTGCCGGATGAGGGTGCTCGTGTCGTGCTGATCAGTGGTCATCCAGTTGTGGACAAGCCACCAATCTGGGAGTGGGGTTACTGGGGGGCAGATACGTTTAATATTGAGCAGCAGCTCAGTGTTTGCCATGTACAGCTGCTGCTGGACAAAGAAGTAGAATCTCATGTGATGAGGGCCTCGGAAAAAATAATTGCAGTTGTCTTTGTCATACCCCTTCTCATCGAAACCAAACATGTCAAACCCATTCTTATCCAAGCCAAACTTGTTGTATCCGTAAGTGTTATAGCCACCATCAAAGAGTGACTCGATAACTTCCACCTTAACATAAGGCAGGTAGGTCTCATCTTTCCTCATTCCAAATGGTGTGACCAGAGACCGATTGAATCCATACCGATTGTATCCTGAAACATCAAATCCTTCGATGTCAAAACCATCCCGATTGAAATGGTCTCTGCCGTAACCATTGCAATCCCAGCCAGCCCGGTCGAAGCCGCTGAGATCATAACCCTGCCAGTCATACCCATGAATATCGTAAACTCTGTGTGCGTCTGGTTGCGCAACTTGATCAAAACCTTTCCCGTCATAGCCATCCTGGTCACGGTGGAGAGAATTGGAGTGAGTATAGTTGCACGGGGCACCGAGTGTGACTGGCACGTACACCGTGCAAAGCTGCTGCTGAGATAACAACAGGTCATCCGGGGCAATGTCAAAGGGCTTCATCTTCACGTATCGGAACTCACATGGGTAACGGGGCAGACCAGTGGGGCTGCGGTCTTGCCAGTGACTCCACAGCTTATCGATAAACGCATAATGAGACAGAAATATTGGATCATAGGGACTGAAAGGTGAGGCCATGTGGCCGCCAACCCAGAGATGGAAGAGCCCTGAGACGGCTTCCATTTGAATGGAAAACTGGGTAAAGTCTTGTTCTGCTAATATCAACTGAATGTTGATTGCATCTGGAAGAATGATGGACGAGTTGAAGTGACGACGGAGGCAAGGCACCCATTCACTGTCCTGCTGGAAAGGGTGATGGGACACGCAGTCCGTCTCAGACTCTCCGTTTGCCCCAAAGAAGTTTCCCTGCCAAGCAGTCGAGCTTTCCATCGAACCCGCGTCAATGGTCCACTCGAAATATGGGATGCTGATGTCACATGATATCTTCTGCAGTTCTCGTTCCATCATTCGAAGGAAGTAACGGTGCCAGGGCAGGAAGGTGGACAGTCCATTGGCTTGTGGCGAGTACTCTGCTTTCAGCTTGGCAAACTCCTCCCAGATACCTGTTGGACCACAAGGAAGTGTTAACAATATTTCATTTGTGCCTTTGTCTCTTCATGGCACCACATAGCTCCTCACAGCCAATGGAGCATAGAAGGTTCTGCAATGTTTGAAGCATGTTGCCAATTTGGCCACAAAAAGGTGTCTCTAAACAACAATCTAATGACTGAATGGTTCACTTGATTTTGACATGCTTGAGCAAATGTAACCAGGGAAGGAATGTCAATGATCTAAATATACTCTAAATGAAGCACCCTAGTAACACGTGGCTTTGGATTAAATCATTTTAGAAGATGACTTTTGCTAGTCCCTCCTTGAAATGCAATCTTTTCACACAGAGGGTGGTGGGTATGTGGAGGTGGAGGTAGTTGAAGCAGAAACTATAACAACATTTAAAAGACATTTGTCACAGATACATGGATAGGAAAGGTTAAGAGGGATATGGGCCAATCACAGGCTGGTGGGACTAGTGTAGATGGGGTAGTTTGCTCTAGCATGGGCAAGTTGGGCTGAAGGGCCTGCTTCCATGCTGTATGTCTCCATGACTATGAATGTTGTGATGCCACGTCTCCATTGGATTTACTGTCAGGGGATGCGCCAATCAGTTTGCTTGAGACGATAAAGCGTTTTTTGGGCTAGGGCGAGGTGATAGGATGTCAGTGTGGGGTGAAGGGAAAGGAGAGGGAACCATCTTGTTGGTGAAACTGGATACCTGTTTCTCCTACCCGCATGGTTGTTGAGCGACAGCGTATATGTTAATGACATCAATTGTAAGGTGAATGTTAGCCAAGAGAACTCTTCCGCTCTTCTCCCGACAACGCCATGCAATGTTTTACCTGGAGCCGAGAGGATGCAGCTTGGTGAATCATCTGATGTGGAACAGGGCACCGTGCATCCATGTGAACACTGCACTTGTAATTGTATACACACGAGCAGGTTCAAAAGGTCAGTGATCGGATACAGCTATATCAACATTCCCTCAGAAAGCACAATGCCATTGCATTTGTATATGTGCAGTATTCTGCACAAATATACTCCCCAAAAGCTTTCCCCCCACTTAAAACACAACATGAATGCTTGGGATTATTCTCAACTTGGCCTGGACAAGTGCAACTTTAACAAAACTGAAAAGAGCATATAAGAGCCAACATATCTGGCACCTCACTCATCCCTGCACAATCACTCCTTGCTGATTGCAGTATGTTCCAGCCTCAAAATCCGCTGTTATTCACCAAGACTTTGATAGTACTGTGCAAACCTGTGATCTCTGCCATCTTAAGAAAGAAAAGCACTAATACAGCGAGATCACCACCTCCTCCATGTCCCACCCACCATCCTGGTTTGCAACCAGAACTGCAGTTCCTTTATCATCGTTTTGTCAAAATCATTGAAATGCCTGCACCAAGTTTCAAGGTAGCACCTTCATCACACAGAAAGCAGTGGTTCAAGAACTGTGGGAAATTAGGGGCTGCCATTAAATGTTGGTCGTGCAAGAGACAGCCGTGTGTTGTAAATGAACTAACAGTACGTGCCCACAGATGACAGGCAGCATGTGTAGTAGAGACTGGAGCTTACCCTGTTTGAAGTAGAGATCGCGTATTGCTGCCTGGTAAACCATCATTTCCTCAGCCATCATGTCGCGGATCTCCTTGCGCTGGCTGACATGCCGACAGTTGCACTCGATCACCCCGGTGTAGCTGCAGACGCAGATCTCGCAGCCGTACTCGAAGGACTCTCCGAAGCGGTAGGAGCGACCATGGAAGGTACAGCCACAGCCCTGGCTGCACTGGACATCCTCACACCGCTGGCCAGGCCTGAAGCTGACCACCTCGCTCCCCAGCTCACCTCTGTTGAGAGCCTGGCAGTGAGAGGTTGGCAGATATTCACAGTGATAGGTGTAGGCTGCAGAGAACCCGAGATAGTTGAAACCCTCTCGGTTGATCCCGACGCAGTCAAACTGGGCACGGTTGTAACCGTCCGCGTTGAATCCTGCTGCATCAAACTCTGCCCTCGAGTCGTGCTCCCCCTTCTTGTTGTGGCCAGTGAGGTTAAACCCAGTGTCCCTGTGAAACCCATCGCGGTCGTATCCTTGCCTGTCAAATCCGTACTTGTCGAACTCTCGCCCGTCGCTCAGGCCGCTGAAGATCTGCCCATTTGGACCAAAGAGTGCAGGCCCAGACCGCACGGGGTTAAAGGCCACCACTTTCCTTCCATTCCGGTCCAGGCTGGATACGTTATAACCATAGCGATCATAGCCCTCGTGGTCGTAACCAATCAGGACGTCGGACAATTGAGGGTGCCGGTAGCAGCAAGCTCCGACCTCGCACCTCTCCCTGCATTCCTCACCGGTTGCAAAGTTGTTGCTGTTGCCGCCGCAGCCACTGTATTTAAACTCTTCACACACACCCGAGCAGCTGCTGTAAAACCAGCGTTGTATAGGAGCACGGTGTCCGTCGTTGCAACCACCTTCAACCCGAGGCAAAGTACAAACCTGCAGAGCCAACCAGGGAGCATCAAACAGTTTATCTGCCAATGGTCACGAGAAACGTCCTGCACTAAGGCACTAAAATATCTGGACCTACCTGACCCCTGGGTCTAATAAAACTTCTTATAATATAATATAATAATAGAATATCATAAAATAATAATAATCATAATAAAACCCATGAGTGATTTGGAAGATTTGGAAGAGAGATGGGCTTCAATAAGAGCGGCATGGGTGCTGTCTGTTCGTACGTTCTCTCCGTGACCCCGTGGGTTTTCTCCGAGCTCTTCGGTTTCCTCCCACACATCAAAGACGTACAGGTTTGTAGGTTAATTGCCTTGGTGTATGTGAAAATTGTCCCTAGCATGTGTAGGATAGTGTTAATGTGCGGGGATTGCTGGTCAGCATGGACTCGGTGGGCCGAAGGGCCTGTTTCCGCGCTGTATCTCTAAACTGAACTAAACTAAGGGAGCTTGGGTCGAGAGGGGCAGGCCTTTTATGAGGAAATAGGGCAAAGGTCTTGTTGGAGGGTACTGAAAAAGGATGGGCCACAGTGGGGATGTTTGGGTCCTAGAGGATGCACCTCATGGCTAGATGGCGAGACTATGATGGGCCCACTCTAGTTCCAATATTCTCAGTGTATTGACTGTCACCATGGGCTGTATGTTTACTATTCTCTACAAAGACGAATACTTTCAGACATTTCCATGAACAATTCCCTTACCTGGACCAAGTGATCTTCACACAAGCGGCCTGTCGATGTCCCTGGGCAGTTGCACCTAAACCTTGAATGTTGTATCGCGGAGTCAGAGGTGAGAGGTTGGCAGACACCCCCATTCTTGCATGGGTTGCTCACACAGGGATCTGGGAAGGAAGCAGAATGTTCAGAAAGCCCACGGCTGCTGAGAGAAGGGACAAGAACAAATTACTAGGTGTGGATCACTGGTTCCCTAACCTCCCTGCCTGGAAGGGAAGTGAGAATGTGGATTAATGCCTCACCTGAAAAACGCCACCTCTGACACAACAGAGCGACCCAATGGGCTTTTGGGAGGGCAGGACTCCCTCGGTCCTGTACTGGGAGCGTGAGCCTGGTTTACGGGCTTACATCCCAAATGAGACTTGGAGGCGCAAGCTACTGATTCAGAACTGGAACGGTCCTCTACCCTGCCATATCTGATGGTTTTTAATTTTTATTGACTTTTTCAGTAACTGCTGCAGCTCTCTGAGGATGTGTTCAGTAAAATAGATGAGGCAGAAGAAGTGGTTGTGGTGTATTTGGTTTGCCAAAGACATTTCAATGACGTCTCGGGCAGGAGGTTGGTTAACAAGATCTGAAAGCACTGAATGGGAGGGGGAGTGGGAGAGGAGAGCAACATAATGACATGGGTTGAGCAAAAGGATGGGAATAAACAGATCTATCTCAGGTTGAGCTCTGGCCCTGGATGTTCATGATATATATCAGTCGGTTGGCTAGGTGGACCAAAGTCACATTTCCAAGTTTGTAGATGGCACAGAACCAGAGTGCGTTGTGAGCGGGGTGGGTGTGTAAAGAGGCTTCAGGGGGATACAAACAAACTGAATGGGCGAGAACATGGCAAATACAATATATCCCGTGGGAAATTGGGAAAATATCTACTGTGCAGCACAAAACAGAGGATTTTTTTGAATGGTGACAGATTGAGTAAAGGGAACTGAATATCCTTGTACACTTGCCACTGAAAGCCAACAAATCGTTGCAACAAATAAATCAAGGGATAACGGACAGTGCAGAGAAATGGAGACGAGGTTGAATATCAGCCATGATTGAATGCATGGGCAGAGCATTCTGTGAGTGTGTGGGCGCGCAGACCACTATGCTGGTATGTCTTATGTTCTCAAGGCTAAAGAGACGGAGAGAACAAGTCAAGGAGTTAAAGTATAAACACAAAAAGATGGAGTAACGATCGTTTCGCGGAACACCTTCGCTCAACCCGCCTGAACCCACCTGATCTCCCAGTTGCCGGACACTTTAATTCTCCTTCCCATTTCTACACAGACCTTTTCGTCCCAGGTCTTCTCCATTGTCAGAGTGAAGCTAAATGCAAATTGGAGGAACAGCATCTCATATTTCGCTTGGGCAGCTCACAGCCCAGTATGACTATTGATTTTCTCTAACTTCAGGTAGCCCCGGCATTCCCTCTCAATCCCTCCTCCACCCAAGTCGCACTAGCTTCTCGTTTTCACTCTACAAACAGCTAACAATGGCCTGTTTCCTTTATTATCGTTACTTTTTTACATATCTTTTATTCATTGTTCTTTATCTCTCCACAGATTCGTCTATATCTCTCGTTTCGTTATTTTTCACTAACCAGTCTGAAGAAGGGTCTCGACCTGAAATGTCACCCATTCCTTCTCGCCAGTGATGCTGCCTGTCCCGCTGAGTTACTCCAAATTTTTGTGTCTATCTTCGGTTTAAACCAGCATCAGCAGTTCTTTACTACACAAGGAGTTAAAGTAAACTGGTAACAGACCTGAGTTAGACCACACGTGGAGTGCTGTGTACAATTCTGGTGTCCACATCATAGACAGAATGTAGAAGATTGCAGAAAGTGGAAAGAAGAATTACAAGGATGCTCCTGGAAGTCAGGCACAGTCTGGATATCTTCTCTGAAAAAGCGAAAGCTGAGAAGGTGACCTAACAGTAGTAGAAATAATGAAACAGTATGATAGAGAAGTTTAAGAATAGTTGTACTTGTATGGATGAGCAAGACGAAAGGCTATCAATATCGAATGGTCAGCAAACTTTGAATGCAACATTTGGAAAGAACATCCTTACCTTGAGGATGGTGAGAATGTGAGTTTGCAGATGCAGCAGGTGATTGAGGCAAATAGCACAGATGTATTGAAAAAGTATTCAGAGAAGCATTTGAGGGAGAATGGAGCAGAGCAGGGAGTAATGCTGATAGAATTGTGATTTGAGGCAGCTCACAGTGGAGCAAAATGCCAGACTGGCATGAATGGGCCATGTTTCTGTTCTGCATCTTCTATGTAATGCTACATAATTAATAACTTTGATGTGAATCCTATCCGTGAGATGGCGTAAGGGGCAGTGCACATCTTCCCTTCTCCTCGACCCACTGTTTACTACTTACTCTGACAGGAGGGGCTGGCACTCTGCTTTGAGCACTGTATCTCCCCCTTGGTGCAGGCACAGGTGTTGCAGGGGTCTAGGACCCACGACTGGCCGTCCTCGTACTGCCTTCCCTGCCACGAGCACACGGCCTTCCTGCACTCGCACGCCTCAAGGTGCTTGACACGCAGCAGCAGGTCGGAATTCTAAACAGGAAAGGAAGGCAATGCGTTACAAACCCAGACCTGGAGGAGCAGATCTTGCTGGGGCCTGGTCAGAAAGATGTGCAAACACTTGTTGGGATCATGACTTTGAGGAGGTGTGAACTATCGCCAACGTTACAAATGGAATACAGTGTCGCAGAAGGCTGTGGAGGCCAAGTCAATGGATATTTTTAAGGCGGATATTGAGAAATTCTTGATTAGTATGGGTGTCAGCCGATATGGGGAGAAGGCAGGAGAATGGGGTTGAGACGGAAAGGTAGATCAGCCATGATTGAATGGCGGAGTAGACTTGATGGCCTAATTCTGCTCCTGTGACGTATGAACATAAATGGGATGGCAAAGTGTCTTTCCGTGGCCAAAGTCATTTGGAAGCATGACCTTTCACTGGGGTCATAGGGGTAGGAGAAGAGGCCACTTGATGGAGCCAGGATCAGGAGGAGATGCAGCCTCCCACCGGTGTCACTACTGGGGGACTTTGTTTCATAACCACTTGTCAAATCCAAGTCCACAGGAAAGAAAAGAGAAGAAGCCAGCAAGAAAACAACTGATTCAGAACTCAGCCTTATTACCCATACTCATCATTCACAGCAGGGTCCAGTAATCAAAAGCTAAAATTGGAGCTCACTTTACAGTTCTTCAATCGAGTACCGGCCGCAGCTTCCTGACGTCTACCCAGGGCACTGACATATGTTTGCAATGCATGAGATGGGCAGGGAATGTGAAATTGTAACAGCCCGTTTGCACAACCAGCCTGTGGCAGTGGTTCAGAGAATCGTATCCCAGTGAAAGATATCACTAGTGTAACTGTGCAGCACTCACAGACAAGGTCTGTGGAATTATACCCTGACGAGTGTCAGCATTGACAGTGACTGCAGCACGGAAACACTGGTGTCCGTGAAAGTGTACCTAAGGAGAGTCTGGGGAACTGTAGCCCAGGGAGTCAGTATCTGAGGAACTGCACCCTGGGAAGTCAGTATCTGGGGAACTGTACCCCAGGGAGAGCCACTGTTTGACAATAGACAATAGACATTAGGTGCAGGAGTAGGCCATTTGTCCCTTCAAGCCAGCACCACCATTCAATGTGATCATGGTTTGGGGATCTGATCCCAGGGAATGGCAGTGTGTGGGGAACTGTACCCAGGGAGAGTCTGGGGAACTGTACCCTAGGGAGAGCCAGTGTTTGGGGATCTGATCCCAGGGAACATGGCAGTGTGTGGGGAACTGTACCCAGGGAGAGTCTGGGGAACTGTAATGAAACTGCATATATTTGGTGTAAGTTACTTGTGCCTTTGAGCTTGGCTTCCACCTACCTGAGCTTTGACCATGTCCAGCATTCTGCTGAGCGAGGTCACCATCTCCTCCAACCTCTCTAGTCGCTGCTCTTGGCTTCTGGGTTTTAGATTGTGGGTCAACATTGAAGCCTCAGCATCATTCTGCTGCTGACCATCCTGACTGACATCAGACAGGGACATTGAATGAGTGGAAACATCCTCATTGTACTGAAATTCCTCTGCTGAATCAGAATAACGCTCCTCAGCCAAAGAATAAGGCAAAGGTAAGGAATCTGAGAAAGAGATACCAAATCATCTTGAACATGTACAAAACCAGTCAACAGTCATAAATTGAACAACACAAACATCATAGTATATATAGTCACTAATTATACCGATTACATTGTAACTTTGTTGCATTGTTAATTATTGTACATTTATTTGTGTGTTATTTTGTAAATGGGCCTGTTAAACTAGAACAAGTAAAAGTATAATTGCTTATGACAATTAAATACTCTTACCACTCTCAACTCTACCGAGAGACTGTTTAATCAGGTTAAGGATCATTCACCATGTTGTCATTGACAGTGATGGCTTAATCAGAGGAACATTGATTCAATGAACGACTGTCATGTTTTGTTCAAGAAAAGGTAATTTAAGAATCTGTTTAATCAGGATTTGGGAGAATTCAGTCACAGGTGCAAAAGGATGTTGAAATATAAATGAAATGCTGAAGGTACTCGGCAAGTCAGACGGAATTTTTATGGAGGAATTCAAAATATTTCAGCTCACAGAAATGTTTGAGGGAGGTGGGATGTTATTCAGTCTTTAATCCATGCGGGATCTGTGCAAGACCAATCTAGCTAGTCCCACACCCACCCTCCTGCAGCCTTCCATCGACAACTGCTTACCTTCCTTGGTGTGAAATTACAGCCACTTTATTCTGGATAATAGCCACTTGCTAGGTAAATGTACGGTTGTTATTAAAGGATCATGCACTGTGTAACTCTGGACAGTTAAATTTTAATCACAGATTATTCAGCGTAAAAAAATACGGGTATGGCATATGGGTATATTGTGATCACTTTCAGCACTAAATACCACTACTTTTAACAACGGGCCCGCTGTTAGCAGTGGGTCCAGAGGACTGCACGGAATTCCTTGCTAACCTAAACAACGCAAATCACGTTGCCACATTTTCCCCGCACTGGGTGGTCCAACACATTACTTTACTCAGGCAGTCCCTTGGGGTCAAGGATGAATTACTTCCACTACTATGTACTCTGGGGTTGCTGATCATGATGATCCACAGACTCTGGCACAGATGGGGCAGAAGATGCTTGACTCAGTAGTACGGGAGATATGGGCACATTATGCCATTTCCAATGGATTCCCATGTGCTCCTAATGAAGAGATGTAACTTTCTCCGTACCCTGACAGATGTTCCACCACAATAGACATAAAAAAGCTGGATGAACTCAGCGGGACAGGCAGCATCTCTGGAGAGAAGGACATTTCGGGTCGAGACCCTTCTTCAGACATAATGATTGATCAATGTCAAGGATTCTCATGGCTCAATGGAGATGTTGTGGTTTTTACCCACCAATTGAGAACCTCCCTGAAATATTCTCTCTCTTCCCCTGATCACCTATTGCAGTAACATTTCCAGGAGTTATGATGTTGGACCATTGTGGCTTGCCTGTCGGAGCTGGGTTACACGTACTGGGATCCTCAATACTAGGGATGTGGGCCTGGCAGAAGTAGCTGCTCTTGGTTCATTTAAACCTGCTAATAGTCTGGTGATATCTGCAGAGATAGTATTACCAGTAGATGCCAGTGTGGAAGCCAACATCTCAGATGTTGTTAGATGGACTAGATTCACAACCTCCGAGCAAACTATGCTGGGTTTGAGGTCCTGATCTTCATTGGTGCTTTCCTCAAATGGTACACTGGATGCAGTGGTGAATTTCAACACCAATTCTGCCCCATGTAGGCGATGTGAGAAGTGGTCCATATTTTCCATTGTCATGGACACTCGTTGTCAAAGGGCAGGGCTGCACCGCAGGACTTTATTGGTGTCAAACCTTGGCCTTGGGGGCGGTAGGTGCAAGGTCCAATGTTTGATTCATTAAATAGGTCAACAATGACTTGGAGTCTGGGCTCCTAAAGTAGAGATTCCTGGTGCTCCAGCTTCCTCTCACACCCCGAAAACTTTGGGGTTGGCAGGTAAATTGGCCGCTGTACATTGCCCTTGGTGTGCACAAGAGTGGTAAAATCTGTGGAGAGTTGATGGAAATGTGGGATGGCTAGAATGGGTTAGGATAGGATTAGTGTTTCATGGTCGATGCAGCCACAATGGGCTGAAGGGCCTATCTCTGTGTTGATTGTCTCTATGATCCTATTGTAATCAGCAGAAACCAGCATGTTAATTTTCAGAAGGTGGTCATCAAGCCTAGATCACTGAGGGCTCCATAGGGGAAGTCCTTGGCAAGGAGCAGGGGATCATCATTAGCATCAAACTACCCATGCACCTATGCTCAGACTAGCAGAGTAACTCAGGTTCGAACCCCTCGCTGCCCTCTCCCTGCCCTGGAAGTGTTTGATGGAATGGTATTAAGGGAGTTCTAGGTCTGGGAATATCTTTGATCTGCAATCCATTTAGAGAGTGATGACAAAAACTCTAATGTAAGCAGAAGTTGGAGACTCCAGCGTTCCTCCCACCACACCCACCATATATATATATATTTTTTTAAATCAAAAATATTTATTCAAATATTAAAATAGTATTTACAACACAATAAAACGAAACAGAACCCACCACCATAGTACAAGACAAACAAATATACTGTAAACTACTAAACATCTATATTACAATCCTTGTCCAGGATACATTCAACCCCCCGCGGTGCCCAGCGGTCCCGGAAATCCCCCAGGGTGCCCCTGGACAGGGCGCCCACCACACCCAATGTCCCAGTGGGAGCTGCCCTGGAAGAGACATGGGTCAAGACATCCACGAATCAGTGCCCCTGCTGCTGCCAATTTCCTTGGTGATGTGTGGGCTGCCCTTGTTAAGAATGCAGACTGTTCAATACACTTCATTCCTTATATCCACCACCTTCTCCTCATAGACACAAAAATCTGGAGAACCTCAGCAGGTCAGACAGCATCTCTGCTGTATGCTGTTGCAGAGATGCTGTCTGACCTGCTGAGTTGCTCCAGCTTTTTGTGTCTATCTTCGGTTTAAACCACTAACTGCAGTTCCTTCCTATACACCTTCTCATATATTCACAAAACTCCCCTTGCACACTCTCCCCTCGCATACTTCCCTTCTCCGCTCTCACTCACTCCTCACACACAGCCCATCACTCCATCACAATACTTCACATCCTCAGCCTCCTTCGCCAGCACAGACATCCAGTCCTCCACATGTACTCAGTGACCACCCCCCTGCCTCCAGCCCCGTCCCTCACTAACCCACTTATTGCTCACACACTCCTCCTTATTTGGGCTCTTGCCCCCTCCAGGCGACCAATGCCTCTCCTATCTTGCACTCTCCCTTCTTCCCCACCCCCAACACTCGTGCTCCTCTCCCTAATCATGACCATTCTCCCACACTCTCTGCACTCCCCCTCCTCCCCATGTTAACTCATTGCACTAACTCCATCCTTGCCCCCTCCCCCCCAAATGCACACCACATGCTGCCCCACCACCTCCTTCACCCCCCCTCACCCTGTGCTCCTCCATTACTCCCTCATCCCTCCACCTCCGCTCCCCTCCCTTACCTCCCCATCCCGTATGCCCCACCCTCAACCCCTTACCCCTGCCTCGCCCCTCCCTCACCTACTGCGGCCCACCATCTTTCCCTTTCCTCACCCCCTCCCTCACCCCAGCACTCCTCCCTCACCCCCTCGTCACTCCCTCACCCTCTCCCCTCACCTCTCCGTCATCCCCTTACCCCTCCCTCACACCTTTGCTCCTCCTTCACCTTCGTGTCCCTCCCTCACCCCCGCACTCCTCCCTCACCCCCTTGCCCCTCCCTCACCCTCACCCCTTTGCCCCTCCTTCACCCCTTACCCCTCACTGGCGAGTCCCTCATTTGATCGCACCTTACCCCTGAGCCTCGCGCCCCTTTGTTGAGGGACAGACATGCCCTCCCTACCTGGCAGGTTATCGCAGTGCCACGGGCGGTGAACAAACCCACTCGGTGAGATCTCCGCCGTCTGCCAGTGTCCCTGCAGCAGACAGAGAGCGCAGTGTAAGAGCAAATCCAGAGACAGAGAGAGCCGCAGCCTGACAGCAGGCCCAGGGCAGACACACGCTCACTGTGACAGTGAACCGGAATGAACAAATAGCAGTGTAAAATCAGAATAAATAGAAAAACACGGAACATTCACTTAATCAGACAACCCAGAGGAACAGTGTTATTCTGAGTGAACAGAGTGTCAGTCTGATGGTCAGGAGGAAGACTCTTATGCTTTTCCATCCTGGGTCCTGTCGCCAGTTGAAAAGGATTATTTTCCTTATACCCTCAATGCTCCATCCCAATGCCTTGGTGGGGGGGGGGGGGGTGTTCTAGTGAGGGCTTGTGTCTTTATAGGCAGCTGAGATGGGCTGTAGCTTCAAGGGGAGGGTATAGTGGGGATCATACCTTTAGGGAGGGTTCGAATTGGGGCTGGTGCTTTCTGGAGAGGAGTGGGGCAGGAACTGAATCCTTTGGGGGTGGGGGTGGGGGTGGGGTGTGGGTGCAGGTATTTTGTGGGGGGCTGTATCTTTTGGAGAGCGTATAGTGGGGACTGTATCGTCAGGAGAGCCTATAGTGGGGGCTGTACCTTCCAGAGAGGGGTGGGGCAGCTGCTGATACCTTTAGAGAAGGGGATCATACCTTTCAGGAGGATTGGGATGGGGGCTGGTGCCTTCAGGGAAAGGGCTAATGCTCAACACCTTGATAACGATAATGTCAGCATCTTCAGGGAGGTGTGAGAATGAGTCAATGCTTTCAGATGTCAGGCAGCAGTGAGAGCACTTTCCTCGGGGTGATTTATTGCCTCTGTCCCCAAGGAATACATGAGTTGTGCCTGGCCTTGTGGTAATTCAATAGGGAGCCGTGGTTGAGCCCAAACGCCTTTGTGCGTTAAACCAGAGGCAGTTAGCGGGCTTCATCATTAGCGAGGTTTTGCCCATTGTACTGGCACTGCAAGGTCACCACATTCAGGAAGGCATTCCTGTGCTGGAATGGAGAAAAACAAGGTCCGCACTCTCTTTGAGGGATCTCCGCAGAGTTAAGAACAGGGCCTAATGGGATCTATCCCAGGATATTGATGGAGGCAAGAGAGGAGATTGTGGGGGGCTTTGATGAGGACCTTTGTTTCTTCTCCAGCTGCAGGAGAGATCCCAGAGGACTGGACAGTGGCCATTGTTGTTCCTTTTTTTATGAAAGAAAGTAGAGCGAATCCAGGGAACTACAGACCAGTGAACCTCAAGTCAGTGGTAGGGAAACTATTGGAGAGATATTTTTGAGATGGGATTTACACCCATGTGAAAGTACTTGGGTTAATTAGGATATTGAAAGTTAGACTGGGCAGATTTCACAGAACTGCGGGGTTTGTTTGAGTGGTCAGATTAGCATGCTCAGGGTGAACAGGCACAGGTTGAGGAATCCTGGCTCCCAAACTCCCAATGCTGGGCCTTCCCGTCTAATGTCTGTGTTTACTGTAGGACTAACGGACAGATTGATTTCCCCACTATCAATGGATCATCTGTTTACCAAGGTTGCGGATGTGCTAGATAATCTTTCATCTTTTATCATCCAGTTAACCAGATAAGTCTATGACCAAAGAGGATATCAGAATTTTTGACGAGGGAACATAAGCGAGAGGCTTGGAACCACCATTACCGTGAACTTGCTGCCTCCTCCCTCCGTGCCGGAGAAGTGAATCTCCAAATCGATGGGGAGAATCAGACTGATGGCATCATCGTCCATATTCTTCTCAAATACAATGTCTTCCTCACAGTCAATGAGGAGTGTTATTCTCTGGGACTCCAGATTGAAAGCCACCCTGCCCCACTGCCCATTGCCAAAGGGGGTCCCTCCAGGAAAGACGACAGATGCTGGCTCCATGTTGTGCACAGTTCGGTAATCCAGCCGCAGCTCGTTGCTTCTGGTGCTGGACGTGAGCTGCAAAAGCGGATGCCCATCCTTCTTGGTGGTGGTGGGAGAGGTGAAGGAGATGACTGACCCCTCAGAGTTCTTGCTCTGTTTTGCCACAAAGTGAAAGCCAATGGAGCCCTGCATGGAGGTGAGGAAGTAGATGGCATAGTCACGTGGCAGTGTGAGGCTTGGCACGCGCTTACGGAACTTCCAAGCCAGGACCCCTGGCTCAACACCTTTGCTTCTGCTCACTCCCTTTATCGATCTGGTGATGTTCAGGGCTTCCAGAAGATCAATCACTGCAAGGCAAAAACAAAAATTGTACTGATCTGAAATACCACAGAGAAAGCCTAATTGCGCCCAAAGTACGGTAAAATCTGGCATATGTCTCACTTCAGGGCACCTTTGAAAAGTCTTATAAAAACGAAAGGTGTTGACATGTCAAGAGAGATACTTAGACATCAATGCACTTGTCTAATAAGATTGGCAGGGCAGAATTCAATGCTTATTTTTCCAAAACACTAATTGATATACGTACTTTCAAGTTCATGCTTATTTTACTAAACTTTATTTGAAACAATTACTCTGTGTAACATAACATTACAGATAGGGGATGATGAAACAATTTCCTTGAAGATTTTGCCTAATAAACTGGATGGTTATTATTTTCTTCTTTCATGTCTATTATACCTTGTTATCGTTCAAGGTATCCTTTTGAGTTATAGCTGAATTTTGCAAGTGTTAGAGCAATCCTTAGAGGTTTATGAGATCTTGTTTACATGGTGGATTTGTGTCGGGTTGGCAAGAATGCTAAAATTCAAACTTTAACCTTCTAAAACTTTCCAAGATTCTTCACAGAAGTACTATCCAGTAATATTTGACACTTAGTCGCATTTGGTAATATTAGCACAGGTGGCCAAAAGCTTGAAAAGGTAGATATTTACAAACTGTTAGGGGCAGTACAGTGGTACAGTTGCTGCCTTACCGAACCAGAGACCTGGGTTCAATCCTGATTACGGGTGTTGTCTGTGCAGAATTTGTACGTTCTCCCTGTGACCACGTGGGTTTTCTCCGGGTACTCCGGTTTCCTCCCACATGCCAAAGATGGTCAGATTTGTAGGTTAATTGCCTTCTGTAAATTGTCCCTATTGTGTCAGGTGTGAAACTGGGATAACATAGAACTAGTGTACGGGTGATCATTAGTTGGCGCAGTCTCGGTGGGCCGAAGGGACTGTTTCCACATTGTGATAACTAAATTAAACTAAACTAAACTCAACTCAACTCAACTGTATCCTGGTGCCATCAAGGAAGTGACCAATGTTGCAAGTGAAGAGGTTTGCAGAGAGAATGGTGTCGGACACAGTCACTTGAAGGCAGAATGTAATGACAAATCAAAAGATGTCCAAGAAACTAAAAATGGAGGTGTACAATTGTCATGTAGTTGTGGGAGAGGACAACAATATGGACAAGCAAAAGATGATGACATTTAGAAAGCGAGTTTTCAGTACCAATGAGGGCTTGATAATCTACTATCTGGCAGAAGAACATATTTCTATGTGAAGAATCAAATAACCCATTCTCCTTTCCTCTTTATGCCTTCTCAATCAAAGTATAAGATAAGATTAAATGCTGCACTGAAACGAGTGAAGTCTCAACCACACGAGCCAAGTAGTCTGGGGCAGGAACACCAAGATCTTGTGGATGAAGAGGATTTATTTTTGCAGAGTGAGATTTCAGCTCTTTGTAAAGAATATATAGGGACTTGAAGAGTAACTTTGTGCAGGCTTGATTGAACAAAACATTCCTGTCTGCATTCCCTCATCTCCCCCTCCATAACATCACACAGCTGAATCTCTTTAACAACCAATCATTCTCAGGCTGCTGTCAATTAGGATCTCCTAATCTCCCCCACTCTTCCAAACACCTCTTAAATCTTATTGACTCCTTCAGCATTCCGTTAAGTCTACTCCCTGATCACCGACTGCTCTTCCGAGGGTAGCGGCGTTCCTAAAGTAACACAGCAGGACACATAGAGGTGACCCAAGAACACACACTCCTTTTGGGTACCGTGTGTGAAAAGCATTTTGGCATCATCCACAGTGAAAAACAGTAACAACAATGTTCATGGATAGACATAACATGCAGGAGTAACTCAACGGGTGAGGCAGCATCTCTGGAGAATGTGGATAGGTGACGTTTCAGGTCGGGACCAACAGGTTCTTGTAATGTCATAGGCCCACCATTTATTTAAATAAAACAGCTGGCTTGAAAGGAAAAACTGCTTGATTTTATATCAATATAACAGTTTAACCTTGTTGAAAAAAAAGAACATTATGAGCCACGGGAAATTCGCCAATTTGAAAAGTGCACATGGCCCCAGTAAATATCGTCGCTCAGGTAACAGTGTGGTTTTTTTCCCTGCTGCTATGAACTGTGAACTATGTTGCTTTGCCTTCCACAGCCCTGTTGAATCCAGACCCCCAACTGCAACCATTCACCAGTGTGTTCCGTCCCAGAGTGATTGACCATAGGACCAGGACATTACATTTACATTGCTGGAATGTCTTGCTCAAACGGGACCAGGTGATAACACAACCTCCTCCTCAAGTCTCCCCTCACACCTCTCCCGAACCTCTTCCCTCTCATGGTTTCAGAGTCAGAATGGATGCAAGTAATATTCTCAAACAGGAGTTCCATCACAACAGCTGGTGTCTAGCATGCTCCAATTGTATCACCAAAAATAGGACAGAGCTTTCACGGAAGAGTGGCTAGTTGGAATCTGCAGTAATTTTGTTCCCCACCATTCCACATTCTTCCAGCTTCCCCCTAACTCCCAGCATCCACAACCTGCACACACACATACCTTCCCTTTGACATCAGAGTGCAGAACAGTGCTGAATGCCAGTGTCTGATTGTGAATGCTGCCGATGTTTCTCATTGTTACCAAGTCTCTTGGCCACTGACACTGGACAAGGTCGACCCATGACGAGGAAAACAGATAAATCAGCAGAGCCCGGCCTGTCCAACGCTGTCACCACAGAGACTCTGTACCACTGCCTGGGGTTTAGTTTAAGCGCTGACTAGCTGAGTAGGATGATCAGCTGCACTCAGTCCAAACCTCCATCACATGAGCTGTGTTCTTCCGTTCCCTTTACCTCAATGCACACTTCTTTGGCCACAAATCTGCCCTTCAGGGTGATCAGAATCTCTTCTTTACCTGGACCCTTCCTCTCCTGTTCAGCATCCTCCACAGGGGTGACACCAATCTTCTCATCAACTCACTCTGATGTATTCGCTCTGAACTTGTCATGCTGTTGCTTGATGATGAGTTCTAGACAATCTCAGAAGCCCTCCCTGCGACTGGTGCTAGGCAGGAGGAAACTGCCTCCCTTTAAGAACATGGAACCTAGGACAGTACAGTATGGATCGTGTGCAGGCAGATGAGATTCATTTATCTTAGCATCAGATTTGGCCCACAGTGTCTGTGCCAAATATACTAAATACCGAGATAAACTAATCTCATCTGCCTGCGTGTGATCTATATCCCTCCATTCCCTGCATATCCACGTAACTATCTAAAAGCCTTTTAAACATACTACTCTATCTGTCTCCGCCACCAACCCTGGCAGTACATTCCAGGCACCCACCACCCTCTGTGTAAAAAAACCTGCCCTGTACATCTCATTTAAACTTTATCCCTTGCATCTTAAAACAATGTCTTCTAGCCCCCTATTATTCGCCATATGCACATAAAGTCCACCTAATAACCCCACTGCCACATGTGGTTAGAGGCGTGATATCGCTATGCATGAATGGACTCAATTCTTATTACATGTTCTCCTGTTGCTGGTTAAATCGTTCTCTCGGTGGCAAGGCCTCAAAGACGGTCACCAGGAGCTTACACCTGGCAATATAATGTCAGCACCGTACAGATTCCTCAAATTGACCATCTGTGACAGAGTTGCTGATTACTTGGAATCATTGACTTAAGGGCCCCATAGCAGAAGAGTCCATGTCGCGGGGCTGGAAACGGGAAGTATCCTGAGCTAATTCATCATTATCTATTGCGACGTGATGGCTTCCACTGATTGTCGCCGGAAACTTGCGTCCTTTTCAGGACGGACGATGACAGCAAGGTCAACATTTGTAACAAGATGGACACGAAAAGAAGAAGAAGATTGACTTAAGGCTCAACATGGATTTGTGAACAATGGGTCATATCTAGCATTTGCTTCTGTTTGCAGTCACAAGAAACTTGGGATGTTCTACATAAGATCATTAATGAAAAGTGACAGTCACAGAAGCAGAGTTCACTGTGCAACGGAATTTAATATGGTCATAGGGGGATAGAAAGATAAAATAAACATTCTCTGATTAGCAGGATATGACCTATGGTTTTACACATCCCTTCAACAGATTGTAAGTTTCAATAATTCTTGGATACAAACACTCATTCAACCTTTTATCCCATTCCTCTGACCCCGTCTCTCTGAATCTCACCTCTTTTTGTATTTTTCCTCTCCTGACCATCCCCAAGCTATCAATCCTTACAGGTGGCTCAGCCTAATCACGTTGTCACCACTTCAACAGATATTGTGCTCAGTAGGAGGTGGATGTTTTCTTCTGACCACCTTTGCCTTTGTGCTCACTTTTCTTTTAGTGAATCTTCGCCTTATTCAATGGACCCTGTTCCTTGCCCTTCAGAATTCCTCATCCACCTGGACTCCTTTATCTGGCTTCACACTCTCTCCATCTCTTATCATCAGAAGCTCCTGGTGTTGCACCACCCTCTCAGTTTTTGCGGTCTTGTCCCAGTATTTCTCTCTCTGTTAGTGCAGCCTGGTGGGCTGGGCCCATCCACAAATCACCTACTGTCAACCCCTTCACAGACAAGGCAACATAATCTGCATCCAAACATATTCCCTATGCACGACCCAAACTTCCCCACTTTATCTGCAATATAAATGAGACAATTTTCTCTCTTTCCCAGTTCTAAATAAGGGTCTCAGACCTGAACATTAATTCTGTTTCTCTTTCCACAGACGCTGCTACCCTGCTGAGGTTTAGGTATTAGCTTTATTATTGTCACATGCACCGAGGTACAGCGAAAAGCTTTGTTTGCTACCCAACCAGATCAGATATAGCATACAAAGATACAATCAATTCAAACTCAAGTGCAACCAGCAGAGCAAAGGGGAAGTTACAGAATATAAGCGGAAAAGGGGGAGATATATTTATCGGCATTGTAGCGCATCAGTTCTTTAGACAAAGTTCAATATCCTCAATGGGGTAGAGGTGAATCGAAATCCAGCATTTTCTGAAGATAGACACAAAATGCTGGAGTAACTGAAGAAGGGTCACCCGCTCCTTCTCTCCAGAGATGCTGCCTGTCCAGCTGAGTTACTCCAGCATTTTGTGGCTACTGTTCCTTCTTCCAGCATTTTCTTGTTTTATTTCAGATTTACGGCATCTGCAGCTTTTAATTTTTTCCCCATTTTTTTACTATGTTTAAATTTAGTTGATTGGCAGCATGCAATATACCGCGTGGCCAAAATCCCCACAACCATTAATGATTGGCTAGTAATAACTCTGTCCGTGATATAACCCCATGTCAAGTTACATCGGCCCTGAGGAGAGTCTCCTGCAATTGCTCTGAGTGACTCTCCAAATTGTCACCAGATGCTTAACCCCAGCTGGATATAAAGTCTTTTTTGATATTTTATTGCACTATTTTACAGATCCTGAATGAAACTGGTGTTGGATCCTCAGTTAAAATTGACATTAATGACTAAAACACATCCCATGTAGCTGGTTGTGTAAACACGGCACGCAGTTTATGGGGCAGGGCTGGATAAAAGAATGTAAACTTTAATTCCATAAACGAGAAACAAAAAACATAACTTCAGTTGCTGAAAATCTGAAATGAAAACAAAAACTGCTGGGAATAGTCGAGCAGCTTCGCCAGAGGATCAGAGTTAACATTTCAGGTGGATGACCTTTCATTAGAACTGGATAGAAAACTAGCGTGTTTTAAGCTGCATTGAAGCAGGAGCAGTGGAGAGCACATGGGGAATGACCACTTAGAATGTTCAAACAAACCGAAAATGCTGGAAATACACATCAGATCAGGCAGCATCTGTGGAAAAGTAACAAAGCAAATGTTTCAAGTTAATGAGGTTTCCTCAGAACCTACTTAAGTCAATTGCAAACTTTGACATGCCCACATGTGTAACCCCATCACTATATACCTTCCTCCTGTCTGAAATTCAACTGCGATTGAATTCATTAATTTGATCCACTTCACTACCATCTTCCGCCCTACTCTCAAATTCACTGGGACTATTTCCGACACCTCGCTCCTCGTTCTTGATCTCTCTATCCCCATCTCAGGAGATCAAGTATCCACTGCCACAACTACCTAGACTGCCACAACTACCTAGACTGCCACAGCTGCCTAGACTGCCACAGCTGCCTAGACTCCCACTGCCACCTAGACTCTCACAGCTACCTCCTCCCATCCTGCCTCTCGTACGGACACCATCCCTTTCTCTCAGTCCCTCTGCCTCATCTGTTTATAAAAAATACTCGAGACAAGGTCCTCCACTCCTAGACATTGGATATGTTCTCCTTCATCAGGAAACAAACCTTTTCTCCCCAGTGTGATCTGTGGTGCCCTTGCCCTCATCTCCACCATTTCATGCACATCTGATCTCATCCCACCTTCCCCCAGAGGGAACAAGGATAGAGCTCCCCTGGTCCTCATCTTTTGCCCCATCAGCCTTTGCATCGAGCACATCATTCTTTGACATTTCCGCCATCTACTATGTGATCCCACCATCTGTCACATCTTCTCCTCACCACCCCTTTCTGCTTTCTCTATGATTCTCTGATTCGCTTATCCCTCCCATCCCCAGGCACTTTCCACTGCAACACCTGCCCCTACACCTCCACCCATGCTCTTGGTTGCTACCCATTACAATTCTCTTCCCCATTTCCATTCGGCCGCCTTCACTGCCAAGGCAAAGAAAAATGCAAACTAGTGGCACAGCTCTTCATAATCCACCTTTGTATGTACACTGAATGCTCAAATTTCAGGTAACCTGCTTTCGCCCCATCCTCAGTCCTTCTCTCCACACAGATCCTCCCACATAGTCAAGTCAAGTCAAGTCACATTTATTTATATAGCACATTTAAAAAACAACTCTCGTTGGCCAAAGTGCTTTACATTTGTTGTAAGAATAGTATAAACAAACAAACTACATACATATATACATATAGCCCTCGCTCAGAGGACGTCAAGAAAGGTTTGGGAGTATAGAAAAGTTTTTAGTCTTGACTTAAAGGAGTCGATGGAGGGGGCAGTTCTGATGGGAAGGGGGACATACACCCTTCTTTCTAAAGAAGGGTCTCGACTCGAAACGTTCCTTCTCTCCAAGGATGCTCCCATTCCTTCTCTCCAGAGATGCTGCCTGTCCCGTTGAGATACTCCAGCATTTTGTGTGTACACCCTTCTTTCCCTCTACACCCCACCTCCTCTCACCCAGCTTCTACCCCACTCATTGTTCATCACCTTCATACCTATCCCATTGGGTCCCCTACCACTCTTGTTCCCACCTGCCTACCCCACCTGCCCTATTTGGTTCAACTCCATCTTCCTTCCCCATCAGATTCCATCATCTGCAGCCCCTTACCTTCACCTGCCATGTCCCAACTTCTGTTGTTTTCTCCATCTCTCTCTCCCCACCTGAGTCCTTCTACCAATCCATCCCTCCTTCTTTGGAACTGCCAGACCTCGGCCCCCAACCCCCATCTCCTTACCTCTCTATTCTTGCTATCTCCCTTTCACTCTCTCAGTCCAGTAGAACGGTCGCGACCCAAAACGTTGACTGTTCATTCCCCTCCACAGATGCTGCCTGACCCGCTGTCTTTCTCCAGCACTTTGTTTTTTGCTACTTTCTACTTTTTGTTCCTGAGCCAATTTTACAGTGATGCTGCCACGATTCCTTTAACCCAAAGGATTTTCCTTTTGTTAACATTCCACATGTTACATTAGTCAAACTACTTTTCGACATGAAGGATTTTTTATACACATCAGTCTGTTAACCAACTATTCAATATGACAGCTGCCTCCTCAGTTTTCTTGCATTGGGAGAAACCCCTTCACTGGTGAATCTGAGACGGTAAGTTCTCAGTTAGAACCTCAGCCACGTCATCTGCCTCACAGGATGATCCTAATCAGTTCCGTTCAACCATTGACTAAACTCATTATAGACACGAAATACTAGAGTAACTCAGCAGGACAGGCAGCATCGCTGGAGAGAAGGAATCGGTGATGTTTCGGGTCGAGACCCTTCTTCAGACTGGTTGGGGAAAAGAAACGAGAGATATAGACAGTGATGTAGAGAGATAAAGATCAAATTAATGAAAGATATGCAAAAAAGTAACGATGATAACGGAAACAGGCCATTGTTAGCTGTTTGCTGGGTGAGAACGGGAACCTGGTGTGACTTGGGTAGGGAAGGGATGGAGAGAGAGGGAGTTTACTTGAAGTTAGATAAATCAATATTCATACCACTGGATTGTAAGGTGCCCAAGCGAAATATGAGATGCTGTTCCTCTAATTTGCGATTAGCCTCACTCTGACAATGGAGGAGGCCTAGGACAGAAAGGTCAGTGTGGGAATGGGAAGGAGAATTAAAGTGTTTGGCAACCGGGACATCAGGTGGGTCTAGGCGGACTGAGTAAACTCATTACTTGAACAACAAAAACTACAGATGCTGGAAAGACTCCACAGGTCAGACAGCACCTGTGAAGAGTAAAACAGATGTAGACATGAAAGGTCACTGTCTTGAAATGTTTTCTCCATCTGCAAGGCATTTCAGCATTTTGTTTGTAATCTGGCGCAGGATTCTTTGTAACTTTGTCGGCACCCTTTTGTGGCGACTATTTGCATATCTTGGGTAGTATGCAAGCAACGAATTTCACTGTGATTTGTCACATGTGACAATAAAGTATTCGAATTAATTCAACCCAAATCAATTCTATTTAATTCAAATTTAATTCATCTGCACAAATAAGTATTCCCTCTTTCTCGTTACAAGCATCAAACCTGAGGCCGTGTTCTCCAGATCAAGACTCTCCAGGTGGAGGAAACCTTCTCATAGCAGTGACTCTGTCAACCCCTTTTACAGCCCTGTCTCACATCGCCTGAACCTCCCATTATTTTAAACTCCAGTAAGTATAATTCGAACTTTACTCAATCTTTCCTCATTACTGTAATTCCTGGGATGGGTATGTTTTCCAACCTCGTGAATTCATGCAGCCCTGGGTCTAAGCCAACTACCTGCTGTTTTGGACATGGGGTACCAAAACTGCACACACTGCTCCAAATGAGGTCTGACTAAAGGCCTGTCTGATCTCAGCAGGACAATCCCTATTTTTCTACTTTGAAATTGAGGCCAACTTACTCTTGGAAATCATAAATGCTTGCTGTAACTGCCAGCTTCCTTTCCATATCACAAACTCACACACCCTGTACACCAACATTTCCTGGTTTGGGCCATGTTATTTTGCTTTCCAAATGTTCCCACATTTTCCTCCAGATGAGGGGCAGGAGCAGGAGTAGGTGACATTGCCTTCTTTAACCCGAATATCCCAGTGATACCACATGACAGACCTATTTGTCCCAGAATGAGACATTGAGACATACAACATGGAATCAGGCCTTTCGGCCCATCTCATCCTGGCTGACCAAGAAGCCCAATCTAAGCTAGTGCCATTGTCGTGTTTGGCCAATATCCCTCTAATCCTTTCCTATCCATGCACTTATCCAAGTGGATTTTAAATGCTGTTATAGTACCTGTCTCAACTCCCTCTTCTGACAGCACGTTCCACATACCCACCATTCTCTGAGTGAAAACGTTGCCGAAAAGTGAAACATTTGTATTAAATCTTGTTCCTCGCTCCTCAAACCTATGTCCTCTGGTTCTAGATTCCCCTACCCTGAGTAAAAGACTGTGCATTCACCCAATCTATTGCCCTCATGATTTTATACATCTCTATAAGATCACCCCTCAGCCTCCTGCACAAACTCTCTCTATACCTCAAGCCCTCGAGTCCTGACAACAACCTTGTAAGTTTTCTATGCACTCTTTCCAGCTTGACAACATCCTTGCTATAGCAAAGTGAGCAAAACTGAGCACAGCATTTTGTCCAGCTGCAACAGAATGTCCTAAATTCTCAAAACCCTGAATGATGAAGGTCAATGTACGAATAATCTTGACCACCATATTTACCTGATGCCACTTTCAGGGATCTCTCTGCTCTACAATACTTCCCAAAGCCTCTCCTATTCACTGAGAAGGTCCTGCCCTGATTTGACTTCCCAAAATGCAACACCCCACACTTATCTATATTAAACTCCATTAGCCGTTCCTCAGTCCACTTGCCCGGCTGATCAACATCCTGCTGTAATTTTTGATAAACAATTTCACTGTCTACGATCCCATCTACTTTAGTGTCATCTGCAAATTTTCTAATCATGCCTTGTACTTTCTCATCCAAATTGTTAATATAACCACAATCAGCAATGGGCCCCACCAATAATCCCCGTGGCACATCACTGGTCACAGGCCTCCATTCCAAAAAACAACCTTCCACTTGGTGTAATGGAGCTTGGTGATGCATGTTTGCTTCCGTAATCCAGATGGGTGTTTGAGTCCGTAATTGGACACATGAAGGACCTGGCTTGTCCATCTCAGGACACTGATTGTACTCAGGATGTCAATACTGGGGATGACTTTCAATAGATCGCAGCCAGGTAGTAGCAATGTTACAAAATTTTGAGATTTTAAAAATTTATCCCATCAGATAAAGCATAAAAAGAAGTTTAATTTGACACCTAATTCACTTTCATATCTTCAGTATTAAAGAAGTTATGGCCATTTTCATACTCGGAAATTAGCATCTTGTTCCCTATTGCTTTTCCATTGACTTAACACAAAAGCTGTGATCGAGGACAGTTAAAAGCCCATAAACTTTCTTAAAAATTAAGATAACTGAAAGAAATTTTCAGTTATTATAGATTGAAGCATTCTGATACAAATATGAAACAATCTTACTTAGAAGACATGAAAGTAAAGCATATATTTAGTTAGTTACCTAATTGTAGCTAATTACAATATTCAATTACTAGATCTAAACATCTCTCAATTTCTTAAGAATAGATTAACATTTTTAAATAGCCTAAGTGTCCAAATAACATTCACACAATAATTCACAATATAACATAATTTTAAAATCTCATTTTCATGAATTTACAGGCCAAATGGAAGGAATTGAATGTTTAATACCTGTAAATTAATGGGGATTTAAATCATCTTGTGAGTGAGGATTTCTGGAACGCGATCTTTTGGAACGTTGATTTGCGGTGAATTTAACCCCGTATTGGCATGAAAAATACTGCCGTTAATTCGGGGAATAAAATCACCGTGTCGCATGAAAAAATGTGAATTAAAGGCTTCTTAAGAAGCACTTTTATACATTTAAAGAAACCACTTTCGTTTACCTGTCCCGTGTGTGAAATCCGTCCCCGTTATCGGCGTTGACGCTTCAGGAGCTGCTTTTAAAATTACTCTAGCGCTGACATTGACGATTTAATAAAAATAAAAAATTCACAAAAGGCCACTAGGAACGATTTGTCAGCAAACGCTTGTACTCCAACTAAATATAATTGAGGACAAGGGAGGAGAAACCCGCGTTTTAACCCCACCCCCCCTTAAAGGCGCCAAAATCGCGCACATGGCCAGTGGCAGAATTACAGCTCGACTGAAGGTAAGTTTTGTAACATACCTACACGTAGCTGCTCTGCTACTTACAAAACCCTGAACCAGAATCAGGTCTTTTTAGTTTAGAGATACAGCGCGGAAACAGGCCGTTCGGCCCATCGAGTCCGCACCGACCAGCGATACCTGCACATTAACACTATCCTACACACACTAGGAACAATTTACACATACACCAAGCCAATTAACCTACAAACCGGTACATCTTTGGAGTGTGGGAGGAAACCGCAGACCTCGGAGAAAACCCACGTGGTCACGGGGAGAATGTACAAACAGCACCTGTAGATGGGATCGAACCTGGCTCTGCAAGCGCAGTAAGGCAGCAACTCTACCGCTGCGCCACCGTGGCCACCCAACAGTGACCCTACAGGTCGTCTACGAATATTTCAACACGAGGTTCCCTACGAACATACGGTGTGCTAAACGGGTGAGAGGCGGTGCACGTCTGTCCACACTCCAGGCCAGTAACAATCAGCACCTTACGGTTATCCCAGGCCAAACAGCGAGCCACGGCGCTAGGGTATCGTTACGTTTAGGCAGGATTCTGACTCAGAAGCGTTCAGTCATATTCCCACCGATGGTAACGTCGCACCATTGGCTCCTCAGCCAAGCACATACACCAAATGTCTGAACCTGCAGTTCCTCTCGTACTGAGCAAGATTACTATTGCAACAACACATCATCAGTAGGGTACTGGGGACTGGGGAAAGGACATATAATGGTTCACTTATGCTGCCAGTGGCTTTCGAGGATTTGGCATAATGCGTTGGTGTTATATCTCGTGCTTTGTGGTGCCTGCAGTGAGTAGTCCATGTCTCAGAAGGATAAAGGTCAGCCTCATGCCCATGGACCACAAGCTTCACATCAGGTATGAAGTCTGGATCTTCTAGCAGACGTTTCCTCAGACAGACAGTAAAGCCAATGGTGAATTTCATCATCAATATCAACCACTAAAAAATGGCTAGCAAATCTGAAAAGTAATCTGTTTTCTCTGGCGTCACTGCACACCTTTATTTTCAGTGATGGTGCTGTATTGCAGGAGAGGATTAATAGACCTGCATTTGAAGATATTAAATATAAGGCGCATTCTCTTGTATGCGGCAATGAATGATGATGACCTGGAGCCTGGCTTCCAAACATGCCTATGCACAAGTGTTGTCAGTGTACTACATCTCTCTGACTGGTTATTCATCTCTACGGATGTAACAATCAATACAATCAATACAATACAATCAGTTTTATTTGTCACTTGCACATAAAGTGCAAGTGAAATTAATTTGCCAGCAGCGATACAATGAAAAAGAACACACAAAAACACAATAAAATGTAACACTAACATAACTGAGGTGACCTTGGTCCTGAAGCAAAGGGGGCATTCCAGTGGATGATCTGTTAGAGTTGAGGTGAAGTAGTGCAAAAAGAAAAATTGAAAAGCATTTGAATTGATATGGACCAAAGTGTTCTCCAAGTGACTGGGGACTGTCATATGCTGAGAGAATGGAGCGGCTGGGCTTGTATACTCTGGAATTCAGAAGGATGAGAGGGGATCTTATTGAAACATAAGATTATTAAGGGTTTGGACACGCTAGAGGCAGGAAACATGTTCCCGATGTTGGGGGAGTCCAGAACCAGGGGCCACAGTTTAAGAATAAGGGGTAAGACATTTAGAATGGAGATGAGGAAACACTTTTTCACACAGAGGGTTATGAGTCTGTGGAATTCTCTGCCAGAGGGCGGTGGAGGCCAGTTCTCCGGATACTTTCAAGAGAGAGCTTGATTGGGCTCTTACAGATAGCGGAGTCAGGGAATATGGGGAGAAGGCAGGAACGGGGAACTGATTGTGGATGATCAGCCATGATCACATTGAATGGCGGTGCTGGCTCGAAGGGCTGAATGGCCTACTCCTGCACCTATTGTCTATTGTCTATTGACTCGAGTCATGTAGGGACAGACACATGTTGATCAGCATTAAACCTCACTGTTGTACACTGTGTATAAAATCGTGAGGAGAATAGTTATGGTCAATGCAGTCTTTTATCCAGAGTAGGGGAATCAAGAATCAGGGTACACAGGTTTAAGATGAGAGGGGAAAGATTTAATAGGAACTTGAGGGCAACTTTTTCCACACAAAGGGCGGTGGGTACATGGAACGAGCTGCAAGAGGAGGATGTTGAGGCACGTATTTTACCAACATTTAAACTAGTACATGGATAGGAAAAGTTTAGAGGAATATGGGCCAAACATGCTGCAGATAGGATGAGCATAGATGGGGCATCTTTGTGGGCATGGGCAAGTTAGGCTTGATGATCTCTTTCCGACTGACTGTCCAATACCTAACACTTAATTTCCAAAGTGATATACACTGATGCACCCGTTACACAGTAACAGACTGAACATCTCAGTATTCACTGAGATGTGTTGTAAATTAACAGGTCTGTAACCATTATTAGAATCTTTGTTTTCCAGTAAGATCTTACCCAGGAATAATTAGGTGATACAATGAAAGACCTATACTGAGAGTACTGTACTTCAGTGGTATAAAACATCGGACCAGAAGCCAGCATTACTGTAACCAGGGCAGAAGGTAGGAGACCTGTTTCCACCAGATGAGTGCACATTAAACAATGCAACCTCCACCCAGCTGTATTGATCTGTGGCTGGAAGATCATTAACTCTGTGAAAGGTGCACATGGGTCTTCCCTATAGCTTGTTGGTTTTCCAGTGCAAGCAGCCCACAACTGCAAGTTGTAGATTGGCACATTTCAAGGTACAGGAGTGGTGTTGAGAGATGGACAGGTGCTTGGTGTAGCAGTTTCAAAGACTCTGTGGGGAAAAACCACAGTGTAGGATCTTCTTGCAATTGGCCACCAAGTGGCTGGGCCCCTGTAAAATAATCTTTAGACTTGAGAGATACAGCGTGGAAATAGACCCTTCGGCCCACTGAGTCTGAGTCGAACCAGCGATCACCTTATACAGTAGCACTATGCTATATACTGGGGACAATTTCTAATTTTAGTGAAGCCAATTAACCTACAGTCTGAAGAAGGATCTTAACCCAAAACGTCACCCATTCCTTCTCTCCAGAGATGCTGCCTGTCCCGCTGAGTTACTCCAGCATTTTTGTCAACCTACAAACCTGTACGTCTTTGGAGTGTGATAGGAAGCCGGAACACCCGTGGAAAACATACGCAGTCACGGGGAGAATGTACAAACTCCACACAGACAGCAGATGTAGTCAGGATCACACTTGGGTCCCTGGCACTGTAGGGCAGCAAATTAATCATTGCGCCACTTTGCCACGCCATCTTTTTCTGACTGAATGCTTAGAACTCAAAATGTTGCCAACGCACTACAAATATTGTACTGAAAATGATGGCATAAGCAACGTGAAGGAAGACAATGTCATATTTCCATTTGTGTGACTGCTAATGTTAGGAATAATGTATATATTTGGAAACAAACCTGTGTTATCCACTGACAGAATGCAATGCTCCCATGCCTTACAATAACAGATTCCACCTCAACAGAACGAGCCCACCAACACTGTCCCCACTATAGTAATCAACCTGTACCCACGACTATGAGACTCTTTACACAGACAGAGAGCTTTCCCTATTAGTACAAAACCTCACTGTGAAAAAGCAACGGACGTTTGCTCACAAGAATAGTTGCTCATTGTCTGAAGGCAAAACTGGAACCTATGGGTCACTCTCATCCATGGTTCAACAGAGGATGTTGAATCAGGAGTTGTCCGGCCGTCACAGATCAAGCTTTGGGAATGAACTAAACCCACAATCCGTCTGTCTGGGAGGCCCCCACCACCACTTCATGTTTGTTTTTCACCCACACGCTGATGTTTGTGATGTTCACTTTCTGACTATGCCCGAATAAAGGAAAAGTGAACAAGTGAAGCACAGAAACCTTTCAGGGACTGGGGATTAAACAGGAGAGGGGACCTGTGGGACTGCCAGTCAATAACTGCAGGCATCATTGTGCAAAATAAAGTTCTTTCAGTGCTTCCAAGGGAGCGGAAAGCACCTGGGACTGGCGGGGCTTGTGGAAAAAGATCAAATGTGAGTGATGAGAGAGAGAGAGAGATCAGACAGACAGAGAAGGAGGCAGATTCAGCCAGGCAGCACCCTGGGAGAGATGGGCAAACAGCACTGCACTGATGACTCTGCAGACAATACTGATCAGAGTAAAACACAAATTGCTGGAGTTGCTCAGCAAGTCAGACCATGTCTCTGGGGGACATGGACAGACAGAGCAAGTCAGACGGGCTGAGGTGGGGGAGAGGGAAGAGGGAGCAGAAATATCCATCCCTTCTGCAGATATTGCAATAAGGTAATAAGTGCCAGCCCTGTCACATCCTGCACCGAGATAATAAAGTTAACACTTACCGTTTTCCTGGTGATAGTAGGGCTGGGAGAATTGAGCTGAAGTTGCTCCAACCACTATCTGCCAGAGGAGAGCTGTCTGGACCGTGACACATAGAGCCAGCCAGCAGCACATCCTGGACACCAGCCGAGATGCACCAAGGCTGCTGATTGATGAGCCCCTACCTCAGTTCAAGCGGGGGTCTGGATGGCACACAGCTGGAGAGAGAGAGGCAGGAAGACGTGGAAATAAAGACTGACAGGGGAACTGGAGAGTGGAGAGCAAGGAAGTGGTGGGGGGGGGGGGGGGGGGGAACAGGCGGCGAGGAGAGGAAGAGGTGCGAGGAAGAGAATAGGTGAAAAGAATAGGCGATAAAAAAGGGATAGAAAGAGAGTGAAGGACAATGAGTGAGGGGCAAGGGGTCAGATGGTAGAAGGGGTCGAGTAAGGGGGAGGAGGTAGGACTGGGGGGGGAGTCAGGGCACCGGCTCCCAGCGGATCACTGCAGCTCCGTGTGATCGCTGCTGCGGTCAATGAGCCGCTGCCGAGAGCTCGGGACCAGCTCCGGTTATCGACCGACCGGCTCTCCGCTCCACTCCTCTCCCGATCCGATCCGATCCCGCACTCGGACCCAGAGCTGCTGCAAAACGCGGACTGGAGTGTGACCCACCCGGAGCGGAGAAGGCGGAGAGTGAGTGAGGCAGTGAGTGAGGCAGTGAGTGAGGCAGTGAGCCGGGGCAGGAATGCAGAGCCACGGGGAAGGACTAGCAGGCCGGGCGGGGATGGGCGGAGTTCTCTCTCCAGGGGGGTAAAGTGGTGAGGGGCAGGAGACATCGGCAGCTTGAGGGTGGATATGAATGGCAGAGGAGGGCCGAGGGGGGGGGGGGGGGGGAGAGAAGATAGAGTCGAGGTGAATGGTTTCAGTGGGTCAATAACTAGATTGTGGAGATGAAGATAGAGATCAGGCCGCAGCTTGACCGTGAGAGGCGGGGGGGTCTTGTCGTTGGTATCCCAGGTCAAAAGTGTGAAGTTGGGTGGGATAGTAAACATTGGCCCAAGGATGGAGTAAATGAAGATAGACACAAAATGCTGGAGTAACTCAGCGGGACAGGCAACATCTCTGGAGGGAAGGAATGGGTGACGTTTCGGGGTCGAGACCCTTCTCCAGACCATCAACGATGGAGTAATGAATTGCCTTCATAAAGTGCAGAGCAGAAGATCCCATCTAAAGGGTGCAGCGTGAACAGTGCCCCAAATTGATTGTGTGTGTGTGTGTGTGTGTGTGTGAGGGGTCTCAATCTGAGGATGCAGGTGAAGTGGGGGGATCACACCCTGAGGCTGCAGGAGAGGAAGGGCGTGTTGGGGTGGGGTTCCAATCTGAAGGGGCAGGTGAGATGGAGTGGGACGGAGTCCTGGACCGATGGGCAGGTGGGATGGGGTCCCATCCTGAGGATGCAGGGGGTGAATGGGGCACCCTGTTGAGGGTGTGAGGAAGAGGGATTTTAACTTGAAGGTCAGGGATGGTGAAATCTCACTTTGAGGTGTTGGGAAAAAATCAGTTGTAGGTTGGGGGACAGGGGCAACCTTTGGTGGCACATCTCGTGGCTCTTGATAAGAACGCCTCAATTTTTGGATTCCAAGTAATAGTAGATCCAGTCAAGAATGGTAATACAAAGCAGACCATTGACCTTGAGCATCTCTGCCAGTCTTAGCAAGAATCAAGTCACCCCACCCTCGTTCTGTAATGTGACCTTGAAGATATAACGAGGAGGAAGACATTGTCCAGTCATGGGTAGGTAGGAAGCTGTTTAGGCATAGTGTCAAGTTGCAGTGGGATCAGATGGGAAGTCAACTCACATAAGCAATCAAAGTCAGTGATAACATCTTCATCCCTCTTTTGCTCTAAAAGTACCACTGGCTTCCACACCGAACAGTGAAATCCAATCCCATCACTCAACTACCATAAGACCATTAGACATAGGAGCAGAATTAGGCCATTCGGTTCATTGAGTCTACTTCGCCATTCAGTCACGGCTGATCTATTTTTCCCTGTCAACCCCATCCTCCTGCCTTCCCCCCGTAACCTTTGACACCCTTACTAATCACAAACCTATTCATGTGTAGGAAAGAACTGCAGATGCTGGTTTAAATTGAAGGTAGACACAAAATGCTGGAGTAAGTCAGAAGGACAGGTAGCATCTCTGGAGAGAAGGAATGGGTGACGTTTCGGGTTGGGACCCTTCAAGATTCTCGACTCGTAACATCACCCATTCCTTCTCTCCAGAGATGCTGTCTGTCCCGCTGAGTTACTTCAGCATTTTGTGAAGAACCTGTCATTCTCCACTTTAAAAATACCCAATGCATTGGCCTTCTGTGGTAATGAATTCCACAAATTCACCACCTCTGGCTAAATAAATTCCTCCACATCTCTATTCTGAAGGTACATCCTTTATTCGGAGGCTGTGCAGACTTTCCCATATACTGGAAACATCCTTCCCATGTCCGCTCTACTCTAACTACCAAAGATATCCATTAAACGTGCCTCAGACATGACAGCCAATTGTCCTTAATCCACATAGCATTACTTCAAGTCTTACGCACAATTCTCACTGCTTCCGTAGACTAATGCCTTCTAGTCATCGAGCACAGACACAGGCCCTTCATCCCAACCTGTCCATACCAACCAGGTTTTATAACAGAGCGAATCCCATTTACCTGCAATTGGCCCAAATCCCTCTAAACATTTTCCTTTCCAGTCTAAATATCTTTTAAAAGTCACCAATGTACCCCATTCTACAACTTCCACTGGCAGCTTGTTTCACATGCGCATCACCTGGTCTATCTACCCTGGGAAAAAGACTGTGGCCATCAACCTCTCAAGATTTTATATGTTTCTGGTGATCTTTTTTGGCACCCTTTCCAGCTTAATGACATCCTCCCTAAAACAGGGCACCCGCACATAAAACCAAATCAGATCTCACTAACTTCTTGTACAAGTTACATTTGTATCATGACGTCCCAACTCCTGTACTCATTGTTTTTAAGAAGGGTTTCGGCCCGAAATGTTGCCTATCTCCTTCGCTCCATAGATGCTGCTACGCCCGCTGAGTTTCTCCAGCATTTTTGTGTACCTTCCTGTACTCATTGTCCTGACCGATGAAGGCATGCATGCCAAACGTCTTCTTCACCATGGTCAGAGGTCCTCAGCTCTGTCGGCACATCAGTCAAATGTATTGAGCGATTGCCACTGATACAGCTCCACAGCTCTTGAAAAATAATGTGTTGCCACACATTACTCAAGAAACTATGCAGACTGACAAGGATCAAGTGCCCATTCATTGACTTAGCATCTTGGATATAATTAAAGACTTTAGCCACAGGTGACCATGAAATTGTGAGAGACACACTCATGCCCAATTCTCCTCATGTTACATTTCCTCATTTGCCACGATCATTTTTAATTTATAAGTTTCAAGTATTGAAGGCATGTACGGTCATCTCCAACAGACAAAGGCATTCATTATATAGGTACAGGAAGCAAATAGGAAGACAAACAGAATGTTGGCCTTTATTGCAAAAGCATTTGAGCACAAATTTAGACACATCTTGCTCTAATTATGGATATGGAATATAGTGTATGGGTCTGCACTCATGCAATGATATACTTGTGATGGGGAAAAATGCAGCAAAGATTCACCAGTTTGATTGCTGAGAATGCAGATTTGTCTTATTTTTAGTTTATTTAGTTTAGCTTAGAGATACAGTGCGAAAACAGGCCCTTCAGCCCAACGAGTCTGCACCGACCAGCGATTAACGCTGCACATTAACACTACCCTACACACACTAGGGACAATTTACACTTATACCAAGCCAATTAACCTACAAACCTGTACGTCTTTGATATGTGCGAGGAAACCGAAGATCTCGGAGAAAACCCACGCCATCACGGGGAGAATGTGCAAACTCCTTACAGACAGCACCCGTGGTCGGGATTGAACCTGGGTCTCCAGCGCTCTAAGGCAGCAACTCTACCGCTGCGCCACTGTGCCGCCCCATGAGGAAAGATTAAGCAGACTAGGCCAGCACTCTCCAGACTTTAGAAGGTAATCTCATTGAAATAAACAACATTCTTATGGGCTTGGCGGCGTAGATGCTGGATTAATGTTTCCTGTCCTGGGGATATCTGGAACTAGTGGACAAAATAAGGGGTCAGCCTTATGTCTTTGGGAGATAGACACAAAGTGCTAAAGATTCCAGTGCAAAGTGCAAAGACTCCAGTCCAAAGATGGGTACCGACCCGAAACAACGCCTATCCTTTTTCTCCAGAGATGCTGCCTGACCCACTGAGTTACACCAGCACTTTGTGTCTATCTTTGGTATGAACCAGCATCTGTAGTTCTTTGCTTCCATTGTCTTTGGGAGCCTTTGACCAGACAAAGAAAAACTCTGAGGGTGGTGAATCTTTGAAATTCTCTACTCAAAGTCTGAGCATATTCAAAACAGATAATTCGATTTTCAGCTATTAGAAGAAATATGGTCCCTGGGCATCATACAGGATCACGATTTATTGAATGAAGGAGCAGCCATGCAAATGGCCCACTGCATAGCTTATATTTACTAAGGAAAGACGAGAATCATGTTCATAAGATCATAAGTTCTCGGAGCAGAATTAGGCCATTTGGCCCATCAAGTCTACTCTGCCATTCAATCAAGGTGCATATATCTTTCCCTCTCAACCCCAAATCTCAGTGCATTTGCTGCCTGCTGCTCTCATTACATGAACCAGCCTCCGCTGGAGCAGAGAGTTTGGGTGCTCTTGTAATGAACATAAGAAACAGGAGCAGGATGAGCCCAGTCAGTCCTCAAGGCTAACATTCCATTGGACTTTCTAATTGCTTGTTTTATATGCATGATAACCTTTTCCAGTTCCTGAACAAAAGAGCCCGAATCCTTAAATACTGGAAAATACTGTAGTATCACTCTGTTTAAATAATAACTAGGTTCTATTCTTCCATCCACACAGGATAACCTCACATTTTCCTGCGTTACCTTCATTTGCCAAGCTCTCGCCCCTTCATTAACACATCTGTTTCTCAATGTTATTTATGGCGTAGGCTTCTTGCTGAGGGCCTTTCTGTCCCTCTCCCTCAGCCTCTCCCACAGTTTGGATTGCTCTCTGGGTCCTCTCTTCAATCTCTTGAATGTACTGAATTCTCAGTAGAACGGTGATCAAAGTCCTGGCTTCTCTTGTCCATTTCAACTGCAGCTTTCCCCCCAAATGTTGGTTTACTAAGTGTTAAGTGTCTCTCCAGTTGACTTACTATCCAACCCGGCCTCAACAGATTGCCGTGAGTTGTTGGTTGCTTTATATAGTGCAGATGGAGTGGTGAGTGCAGGGGATGGCTTTACTGCTGTACTCTCTAGACTTTAGAGAGGGGAGCGGATAGGGGGGAGACATCGTTGAAATATACAGCAACCTTATGGACTTATGGGTCTGTCCCACTTGGCAATTTTTTAGGCAACTGCCGGAAACGGTCATAGTCGTTGCAGGTCGCCGAAAAAACAGCGAAATCTATATCTTCCTGGCAACAACCTACGACAGCACCTACATCAGGAGAAGTCAAGCTATGCTCATTGGCGTCAAACCCACTGTAGCCGAAAAAATTTCAACATGTTGAAACTTTAACAGCGACCAGAAAGACGCTACGACTTTTTGCGCGGCCGAGGGCGGCGACCACCGGCAAACATGTGGCAACAAACTAGTCGCCTGTAGTTGCCAAAAAAATTGCCTAAGTGGGACAGGCCCATTAAACACAAAATGCTGGAGTAACTCAGCAGGACAGGCAGCAACTCTGGAGAGAAGGAATGGGTGACGTTTTGGGTCGAGACCCTTCTTCATACCAGAAGAAGTCAGTCTGACTTCAGTCTGAAGAAGAGTCTTGACCCGAAATGTCACCCATTCCTTCTCTCCAGAGATGCTGCCACTCCCGCTGAGTTGCTCCAGCATTTTTGTGTCTCTCTTCAGTGTAAACCAACATCTGCATTTCTTTCCTACACTCTTATGGATTTGACAGTGTAGAGTTTTTGAGTTTTCCAGAACGGCTGTACTCCTGTTAACTGAATCACTGAGCAGTGTTGGCATCAGATCAGCATTAAACAAGTACTCACGTCACGGACTACCTACTTTGCCTATGACCGGCGTGCATGTATCACGCATGCACTGCTGAATTTGTGGAGTAGCATGAATTACACTCACGCTCATGCTAAACGCACAAAATGAGAAACAAAAAAATCCCCCCAGCACAAAGCCAGCCAATTATGTTCTCCTTTGCTGCAATTGTACTTTGTTGTTGCGTGTTGCACTTCAGGGCTGCCTGTGGCCTTACATATAAACGATACAAGGAACTGCAGATGCTGGTTTATTACAAAGAAGACACAAAGTGCTGGAGTAACTCAGTGGGTCAGTCAGCATCTCAGGAGAACCTGGATAGATGGCATATCGGGTCGGGACACTTCTTCAGACATACTGATTGAATCAGTCTGAAGAAGGAAACTGGCCCAAATCATCACAGATCTATGTTCTCCAGAGATGCTGCCTGACCCGCTGAGTTATTCCAGCACTGTCTTTGTAATCCAACATTTACAGTTATACTGCCATCCACAGGGGGACTTATGCATAGCGGATGTCACCATTATTGCTGACCATTAATCTCATACATAGATACTTTATGTATACAAATGTAGTGTGGAAATGTCTTTAATTACACAGATTTCACTTATTTCATAAAATATTTATTTCAAATAGAATTAATTGTAGTCTTCCTATGTTTGATTACATTAATAACATGGTCATATTATTACATCTAATTCCATTGTTGCAAAGCATTTTGGAGTGTCCTGATCTTGTGAGGGCATTGTCCATTTAATTGTAATTGTAATTAATTTATTAGTCAAGTATGTAAAAACATACAAGGAATTTGATTTGCCATACAGTCAAACCAAAAAAGCACAACTACATAAATATCCATCACAGTGCACTGTGATGGAAGGCAATAACGTATTATCTTCTTCCCTCCTTTTCTCCCGTGGTTAGGGCAGTCGAACCATCCGCAGTCAGGGCGATTGAAGCTCCCGCAGCTGGCGATTGAGTTCCGGTGATCGGGGCGGTCGAAGCTCCTGCAGCTTGGAGTTCTCAAAGTCGGGACCGCGAGCTCCACGATGTTAAGTCTGCAAGCTCCCGCGGTTGGAGCTCCCGAAGTCGATCCCTGACAAAGGGATCACAAGCTCTGCGATGTTAAGTCCGCAGGCTCCTATGGTTGGAGCTCCCCGAAGTCGATCCCCAGCAAAAGGACTGCCAGCTCCACGATGTTAGGCCGCAGTGCGGACGGAGATACAATACGGAAATGTCGCATCTCTGTCGAGGAAAGAGATTAGAAAATGTACCCCACCCCCCACATAATACAACTAAAGATACACTGAAACATACATTTAACAACAGACTATAAACAACAGACAGGCCGTTGGCGAGGCTGCCATCGTATGGCGCCACCTGGTGGTAATCTGTTCTGTTCGTACTAATCCAAGGTTGTGTCTTTTGTATTGATTTACTGTTTATATGTTGTTTTTAATTACAGTGAGGTTGGAGGTTATAAATGGATATGTTCTGGGAAACAAAGGCTCAGAACAAACAAGTTTCTGTCCTCGTGAAGGAATGGGCATAGATTATCATTTCAGATCAGCAACAGTGACAGAACAAGGCTTGTTAAACAAAAGGACATGATGAATATTAGTTTAGCAGTGAGATAGATGGGTGCAGACCGTGGCTGCAGGAGGCCAGGCACCAAGGGAATCAAGCTAGGTCACTGCTCACTTCAGGATATGAAATGGAGTGAAATTTGTTTCGATAGTCTTTGAATGGTTGTGAAACTTATCAGACCTTCCTGCCAGGGTTGGGACAAGATTAAAAGTTCTGCAGGATCTTAAAGACAAGATCATGAATCAGTTCAAGATGTTAGGATTAGAGTCAATGGTCATAATGCAGACAAAAACATATCAGGGCTCAGGGACACAGTGCAAGGCATCAGGAATACCCACCCATGGCATATTCAACAAACATTCCAAATCAAAAAAATATGGTCAGGTTTCTATAGCTTGGCATTAATTGTGGTGGAGGGTTGATCGATGGAGGAAGCAGTTCAACCTTGAGAGTTTGGGAGGATGAGAGTTAAAGGGGGAATGGCTGTCCAACAGAGCAAGGGAAGAGTAGTATGTAGTGATTAGGGTTACAATGCGTGAAAGAGGGGGAAAGGAAGAGAGAGAGAGGGGGAGGGGGGGGGGCAATGAAAAGCTGCGACAGAGAAAATCAGTTCTGTGGGGGAGATGGTTATCCTTGATATCAAGCTTTATCCCTGAATTTGGGGTCTTACTCAAATAGTAAATCTCCTCAGCATTTGTTTTGATAAGTTGATACAATGGGTAGAGTTGAATGTGAGCACAAGGCTGGTAGTAATCCCTGTGACCCTACATGCTGTGAAGTTGGAGGTCCGTGAGGCTATGTGTGAAATGTTGTGATTGGCTGTTTTTCTATGTTCTGGGCTATCTGTTTGTTTGAAGAGCTCTGTATTATGCTGAATCAGGCAAGTCCTTTCTGCTGATCGACCCCTTCACCTGTCCCATCCCATTGTGCTCACTTCACAGGGAGCTAGTTCGGCAAGGGCCGCCTATTGGTTGCCCGGGGACTCCGCCAATGACAGTCACATTGTGACGCATAAGAAGATGCACAAAAGCTGGCCAACATGTGGACGGTGAGAGGACAGCAGAGTAGGATCTTGGCACTGTGGCTGCAGCATTCAGCACACACGTGTGTGTCTCTGGGTTGACATGTGATGGCAGTGGAACCTTAATAGTAGCACAGCCATTACGTGAATGAGTGAAGGCGCAGAGAGAAAGGAAGTCCTCATATGTCACTCGAAGGGGGCTTTATTGAAGGTAAGGCAATCTAAATTATATTGATAAACCATTTCACAGATGGAAGGTGTATAGGAATCAAAGTGGCAGAAGCTTGTTGCATTATATTATCTGAGCAGGACCCCATTGACCGTGGCAACTCAAACGTTGAATTTATTGACATCTAAGTCCCTGCTTAGGTTGGGGTGGAGGGACTGGAGACTCCAACCGACCCCCAGGATGAGGTAGCATGTGTACAGATATACTGAGTGACAACTGGTCTCCAGTGAAGCAAATATTTCACAGGGGGTTGAACACAACATCTTTGCCCATGCGAGGATGAGTGGGCGAATCCACAGGGACTGTGGGAGGTATACATGGGCTGGAGATTTAAAGGTGCAGGGAGCCACAGTAGGCAAGAGTGCACATGGGCTGCACAAGAAGATTCAGTGGTTAGGGGCAGCAGCTTCCAGGCCCCACCATTGAGCGTAATCAAGCAGAAAGGGCGTATGTTCCATCTCATAGTCTTAGATTCAGTGTGGTACAGCACATGCTGGTCTTTTGTGCTGAAATACTTAATCTCAATGGAGAGAGGTTACAAATGGCTTCACCATGGACGAATTAGTCAGGTGGTCATCTTTGATTTTTTTTCCGCTTCTTTGTGAAGAGGTTCCAAGACTGATTTCTGAAAGTAGAGAATTTGGTATTGAGGCAGTCACTCTTTGATATATTATTTTACAAAACAAGAGAGTGTTGTCAGTTAGTATATCAATATATAAATTAGATGTACAACTATTTATTCCAGGACTGGGAACCCATTTTCAAAGCACGTGTGTATTTCACGAACCACAATACTTGAATGTGTTAAGAGTCTGATGGAATTGTGAAAAGGACTTATGGCAGTGGGAATTTTAAACCCACGATGTGGACCAAATGTGGGGGTTGGGTTAACCACTATCAAGGAGTTGAAATGTGTGCAATTGGATCCAAGATCATGTAGTTACAAAGTATTGCAAGGAGAGGTTCAGAAAGGATATGCATTTTCTGTCCGAATATTATTAGCAATGACCGAGCTTGTGAAACTACCCAATCCAAGTGCAAAGTAGAGGACAAGGTGGGAGTAAATTGTATTTATCCTTGAAATAAGGGCAAGTGTGATATGCAGGTTTAAAAATGGAAGGTAGATTTCTCCCTCAGGTGAGGCACCAAGATGATGATCAAGTTTTTATTAAAAACCCTGCTAAATTTTCTGTTCAATTTACATTAATTTTGACAGTGAAGTGCTTCCTTCCCATCGATAACTTCTCCCCGCTGAATGTCTCACTCCATTTCCTGAGATAGATTTTTTCTGCATTGTATAGAATGGAAAGCCGTGCAGAATTATCATGCATCGCACAGACACTGTGGGACAATGACGTGAACAGACTTCAACCGGGGATCGATTACAAGATTTCCCTTCAGGTAGGACACAGAAAAACCCATGTATCTGCAAACTGCCTACTAATACCATACTTTTCCAAGAAACAGATTATGTTCGTAGTGCTAGATAGCTGGGAATGAATACATGGAGTGTTAACATTGAACAAGGACAGGTTTTGTCAAAGACTACAAAAACAAGAACGAAAACCCCTGAAGAATCGATAGGTATTTCAGGATGAAGAATTAGGATTGGAACTGAAGTGGATGAACTTGCACTGTCTTGATGATTCCTATGGTTTCAAATAACATTTAAGTCTTTGTTCATTATTGTTGGCAACAGGAGCAAGTCGGACAAACTTACACCGACGTGACCGGCAAAACTACATTTCCGTTGTTCCTCTTCGTGAATGAGGACGTCTTTAAGAAGAAAACATTTTCAGGTGAGAGATTCAGTTCCAGGAGACCTCACGCTCAAGCTCCAGCTGTGATGGGAGCTGCCAGCCCCAGGATATACATGGTCAACAGGAAAACCTCAAACAACCATTGGTTCCAGAAAACTATTGGTGATAGGACTATTGGTTATGACTGTTCATCTCTCTCCTCATTCACTCATTGTTAATGTGAAGCCTTATTCCTCTGATAAAGAGTCCCGACCTGAAACATCACCTATCCACATTCTCTGTTCCCTGACCCGCTGAGTTATTCCAGCACGGTGTCCTTTCCCATCTCTTTGCTGTCATTGAATCTCTAAATCTTACTGCCTTTGTTAGTCTCTCAATTCACCAATCCATTTTTGTATTAATCTCTTTCACTCTTTGAATTTTATTCCAGCCATTCCCATAGTTCCTGTATTCCCTGCCCATGATCTCCCTTTCGATGCTTCAGGTTTTTGATTTCACCCCTAAAAAACAAGGACCATCGTCATGACTCTACCTTCATCGTTGAAACAGATGTAAAGATTCTGTTTGGAATGCCTTGTACCAAGCTCACTTTCCAAAACTGGCAGCAGTCCTCCAGCAAGATCCGTCACAGACCATATCATTGATCTAGGCCTTGCGTCTTGATAGCCTTCTGCTGTATTATTCACTACATTAACCAGTGACATCCTCTTTCCATCCTTCCCACCCAAACCACACCCTCTCCAGGTACCTTCCCCTGCAACCGCAGAAGATGCAACACATGTCGCTATACCTCCTCCCTCAACTCTGTCTAGCAACCCCGACAGTCCTTTCAGGTTAGGCAGAGGTTCACTTGCACCTCCTCCAACCTCATCTACTGTATCCGCGGTTCAAGATGTGGACTCATGCATCAGCGAGACCAAATGTAGACTGGGCGATCGTTTCGCGGAACACCTTCGCTCAGCCCGCCTGAACCTAACTGATCTCCCAGTTGCTGGACACGTTAATTCTCCTTCCCATTCCTACACAGACCTTTCTGTCCTAGGTCTCCTCCATTGTTAGAGTGAGGCTAAATGCAAATTGGAGGAACACCATCTCATATTTCACTTGGGCAGCTTGCAGCCAAGTGCTATGAATATTGATTTCTCTCACTTCAGGTAGCTCCGGCATTCCGTCTCTCTCTATCCCTCCCCCACCCAAGTCGCACTAGCTTCTCATTTTCACCCAACAAACAGCTAACAATGGCCTGTTTCCTTTATCATCATAACTTTTTTGCATGTCTCACTCATTGTTTTTTATCTCTCCACATCACCGTCTATCTAATTTCCCTTATATCTAACCAGTTGGAAGAAGGATCTCGACCCGGAACGTCACCCATTCCTTCTCTCAAGAGATCTTTTGTTTCCTCTCACTCGCCAAAGACATAGAGGCTTGTAGGTTAATTGGCTTGGTGTGAAAGTAAATTGTGCCCAGTGTGTGCAGGAAAGTGTTAATGTGCGGGGATCGCTGGTCGGTGTGGGCTCGTTGGGCCGAAAGGCTTGTTTCCACTAAACTAAACTAAACTAAACTCATCATGCCCGTTCCCAGTATCTGATATTCATTCACTGACACCCACCCTCCGATACTGAACACTGGATGTCTGAGAGTGAATGACTGGTCCCATAAATGCACGGACTGAATCAAAAATACATGTGTCATTCCTTTTAGCTTTCATTTCCCTGTTGGATAATTATGAGGCTGACAGAGGACAACCTGAGGTCATTACCCCAGAGGAGGAGAATGAAATCCACAGTTTTTTGGATGCTCTAATGGAGACCAGAGTGTTGCAGGTTGGTTTGGGTGAGGGATATGGGGTGAAGCAGCTCGGTCAGTTCAGGAACGTGATCACAAGTCAAGTGGGAAATAATATCTGACAAATGGATAAGAATGGATAAAGGTGAACCAGTTGATATGTTGTGTTTTGGCACACATAAGAAAAGGAAACCAAATGACAGCAGACAGTATTGGGACTAGTATCCTGCCCAGTATTGGGGGTTGGTTACAGATAGGAAACAAAGAGTGGGAATAGCTGGGTCAGCTTCAGTTTGAGAACCTGTGATTGGTGCAGTGTCAGAAGGATCAGTACATAGTCCCCAGTTGTTCTTGATCCATCCCTGCTGAAGATCGGAAGAAAATGTGACAACGAGCTGTGAGAAGCACACGCGAGCTTCCAAATAGGTTCAGAAAATGGGCACAAACATACCGGGTGAGATATAATGTAGAAAAATGTAAGGTCATCCATTCAGGAAGATAAATACAAAGGCAGAGCAGTTTCCAAATGGTGAGAGATTGAACGATCGTGCTGTTCACAGGGACCTGGATGTCTGGAAGTCTACATGTAGAACCACCAAGAAGACAAATGGTATGTTCGCTTTAACACAGCAGGATTTGAGCATAGGAGTGGAGATGTCCTCTTTCAATTATATATGCCTGAAGAAAGGTCCCCATCGAAACAACAGCTGCGCAGTTCCCCACAGATGCTGCCTGACACGCTGAGTTCCTCCCGCACATTGTTTTTTTGCGCAAGATTCCAGCATCTGCAGTTTCTTGTGCCTTCAGTTATATAGAGTCCTGGTAGACTGCCATCTTGAATATTGTGTACGGGTCTGATTTTCCTTTCTAAGGAAGGATTTACATGTGATAGAGGGAGTGCAGTGAAGGTTGAATGGATAGATTCCCAGGCGGAGGATTTATTGCCTGAGGAGAGATTAAGCCAATTGGCTTTTTATCTCTGGAGTCAGAAAAATTAGAGGCACTCTCACTGAAACACACAACATTATTTTGGAGTTTGACAAGGTGGATCCAAGCTGGTGTTATCCTGGCTGTGGTCTCCAGAACCAATAATCTTGTCTCAAAATATGGGGTCAGCCATTCTAGACAGACGAGAAGATCAGTTCAGTTCAGTTCAGTTTATTGTCACGTGTACCGAAGTACAGTGAAAAGCTTTTGTTGCATGCTAACCAGTCAGTGGAATGATGTTGCTTCAGTCAGAAGAGAGTGAATCTTTGGAAATTTACATCAAAGCAGATGTGAATGCTTATTCAGTACATTCAAGACAGATAGATAGAGCTTTGAAAATTAGCACTACCGGAGAGGGGTTCTGAGGTAAAAATCTGCCATGATCTTATTTAATGACAGAAGTTGTACGAGGGCCCTGCTTCTAATTATCATACTCCTTAAGTAGTTATGATCTGACAGAAAGAACCAAGCTTGTTATATTTATTCATCTTTCCCTTGTGAATAATTCTTCCCTTTTCTTCTCAGATTGCTCACAATTATTTAATCAAAAAAGGGAGGGCGAAAGTGAACAAAGAAGAATTCAAATGGCAAATGTATGATATGTGGTTCCATCTATATACGCGTGAAGGCTCCGATCAGTAAGTGACCCCAGTCATTTTTCTGAATTAAAGCAGACTTTGGGATGTGCTGTAACCGTGGCAACGGGTGTATCGGTGAATATCTGCTGTCTATGGGAGGATGTTTGAGTATGTGTGCATGACTGTTGGGTGTGTGTGTGTACGTTTGTGCACCTGTGCTGGTGCTTGGTGAGTGAATGCGAGTGGGTGTATGTCAGAGTATATGGTTGCAAGGTGTGAGTGTAGGGAGATGTCCGAGAGTGTGGACGTGCAAGGGCATGAGTGTGAACGTGTGTAGTTCCACACTGGAGGTGTGGGACATAACACCTCACCGACGTGAAGTACTAACCGAGCTTCTCTGCTCCTACGACAGCACTCCATGTTTACCGGCAGAGGCATGAATGTGGATGTGTGTAGCTCCACACTAGGGTTGGGACATAGCACCTCACTGACGTGAAGTACTAACCGTTACCGAGCTTCCCTGCTCCTACCACAGTGTTCCATGTCATGGAGAAAGCTGGATACATAACACTCGGATTCTTGGGCCATGGTTTTGACAGCAATAACAAGGGCTCACAGATATAAGGTTTCACATCAGGGTAATTATTTGGAAAGTGGGACAATGATAACTGAAGAGTGTCACTAAAGCATGGGTCTGGAGAAGGAAAGGGAAAGGAGTTGGATTGGGAACCAGCTCTCGGGGGGCTGCATGAGAGGCGTTGTGGAGCCAGTGTTGCAAATGGAGCACATTTGCAGGAAGCTTGCTGCTTTCCCATTTGGTTAACTTTTAGCGTGTGCAGACAGCTAATACCCATGAGTGTGCTCCAAAGCAGGCAGTCTACAACACCAATCAGTGTGCAGTGCTGTTTTATTGCAGCTTTCTTAACCACACACAGCTGACGTTACTTGACTTGAAATTGTACTTCACCCTTTTTCTTGCACTAAACAAATGCTGGGTACTGGGCTAATCCCCACTTATTTGTCCCCCCGTTAGAAGCAGCATCATGTGTAGGACACCGTAATTAGGTAAAATGGGATTTGTGAGGGTCCCATCCAGAGCTGCATGCAGGGTTTGCAGCCACTGTGTTGTGTACGCACTGAAGGCCAGGAAGCAAGGCAGACTTTAAAAATTCTCTCTGCATGGCTGGTGACTTTAATTTACAACCGAAACACACGTGCCGAATGAAGAGAGCAAAAGCAATTCTGCCACAAAGACGATAGAGCAGACTTTTGGCGTTCCAAAGCAGATATTCAATTGCTGGACTCTTGAGCAAAAACCAAAGTGCCCGAGGAACTTTACGGTAGAGTTGCTGCCTTACAGCGCTTGCAGCACCGGAGACCCGGGTTGAATCCCGACTACGGGTGCTACCTGTACGGAGTTTGTACGTTCGCCCTGTGACCACGTGGGTTTTCTCCAAGATCTTTATTTTCCTCCCACACTCCAAAGACGTACAGGTATGTAGGTTAATTAGCTTGGTAAATGTAAAGGTTGTCCCTAGTGGTTGTAGGATTGTGGTAATATGCGGGGATCGTTGGTCGTTGCAGACGCGGTGGGCCGAAGGGCCTGTTTCCACGCTGTATCACTGAACTAAACTAAACTAACCTTAGTGGGTCAGATCAGCATCTCCACAGGTGCTGCCTGTCATTGTTTCTTCATTCAGTTGCATGGGCTGCTCAGGATGAACCCTGCAGTTTCCGATCTGGTAAAAGGAGCAACTTTTAGCATCAATGATCATGAGGGTGAGCAGTACAAGGAGGAGGCAGAAAGGGCAGCAACCTTTCCACCTGGGCTGCTGCTTCAAAACAGACCTGACTTTCTTGAGGCGGTCTGGATCTTCATCAGCAGCATAAATAATCATCATCACTATCTGTAATCACGTGGCTTGGCACATTCCCCATTCTACTGTCAATGTCAAGGCAGGGGAGCAAACCCCATTCAATGAGAAGTGCGGAGGACATGGCAGGAGTAGCACAGTAGATACACGAAGAACCGATGAGCCAAGTCAAACTGCAACACACAACTGGCATGCTAAAGAACAAAAACTCTGCACCATTCGACAGTCTCCCAGCAAAGCTCTGCAATCCTATCACATCTACTCATGAATGGTGATGAGCAAATTTATAGGAGGAGGGGGCTCCAAGCTTTATCCATCCTCAACAATGGCATGTGAGTGGTAAAGAAAAGGCTGAAACATTTACAATCATGTTCCGCCACAAGTGCCAAATAGAATATCCCTCTCGGCTTCCTCTTGAGATCCTCACCATTACATAAGTCAGTTTTCAATTTGTGCGATATGAATAAATTGGCTGACGTACAGCAAAAGCCAGATGACCAGACAACATCCCAGCTGATGTTCTGAAGACCTAGTCCCGAACTAGCTGCTTTTCTAGTCCAGCTGTTCCAGTGCAGTCACTCTGACAAATCTACTCGACAACATGGAGAATTGCCAAGGTATGTCCATTACCAAAAAGCAGAACATCCAATGCCGCTAAAAACAACAAATGCTGGTTTACAAAAAAATAAAACAAAGTGCTAGAGTATCTCAGCAGGTCAGACAGTCCAACAAAAGGCACAAAGTGTAGAGATCCTGCCTGATCCGATGAGTTACTCCAGCACTTTGTGTCTTTAAAAAAATCTAATCTTGCTAATTGCCAATCACTCTTAATCATGAATAAAATGATGTGGAATTTGTCATCTACTTACTCTTCAAAACCCACTCACTAATGCTCATTTGGGTTTTGCCAGGATCACTCAGTCACAGACCTGATCATAACTTTGGCCCTATCGTGGAACAAAGAGCTGAATTCCAGGAGACATGAGAGTGTGGCTGCCCTTGATATCAAGGCAGCGTTTAATCAAGCCTGGCTTCTGATGACTGGTAAAAGTAAAGTGATGGTCATCAAAGGTAAAGCACCCAATGGCTAGTCATTCTCTGTACAAAGGAAGATGGTGGAGGTTGTAGTTGCGAGGCGATGTTTTAGTCCTGGCCTAGGATGCCTGTGAAGAAGTTGCTGAGGGCTTGGTGCTAGGCCCAACTCTCTCCAGCTACTTACTCAATAACCTTCCTTCCATCCTATGCTCAGAAGTGAGGGTGTTCACTGATCATTGCACAATGTTCAATTCCATTTACAACTCCTCAGTAAATGAAGCAGCCCATGCCTGCAGTGCAGCACCTTTCATGTACAGGACTTAGCATAAAAACAAGAACTGTTGAAAATGCTCAACAGGCTAGGCTGCATTGCTGGGAAGAGAAACAGAGCTGGTCGAAGACTCATCAACAGAACTGGGAAGGAGACAAAAGAAGGTTGTTGAGCTGCAAGAGTGTGGGAGCGGATTGTCTCTGATAGAATAAAACCAGGGTTATCATGGGAATAAGACCATAAGTCATAGGAGCCGAATTAGGCCATTAAATCATTGAGTCTACTCAGCCATTCAATCATGGTTGATCTATTTTCCCCTCTCAACCTCATTCTCCAGCTTTCTCCCCAAACCTTTGACACCCTTCCTAATCATGAATAATCTTGCTCCAAACATACCCAACATCTTGGCCTCCACAGACCAATGTGGCAATGAATTCCACAGATTCACCATGCTCTGGCCAAAGAAATACCTCTTTATCTCCATTCTAAAGGCACATCCTTTTATAAGCTGCAAACAAGGTTTTCGGCTCGATAAATGAATGTGAGCACTCTTTTTTTTTTTTTGCTGGGAGTGGAGGACATGGTCTTTGTCGATGTTTTTTGTTCATGTGCTCACACTGTAACTGCTCCCATTCACTTGTTGATCTCCAGCCCTCTCACCTTCTCCTCCTCTACAGGCCCAATTCATCTGGGTTTGAGCACGTGTTTGTGGGTGAAACACGTGGTGGACGGACGGTCATTGGATTCCACAACTGGATCCAGTTCTACCTCCAGGAGAAGCTTGGTCACGTGGATTACAGAGGGTACACCATGCCGAATAACCAAGTCGAGGTGAGCAAACCACAAAGCAGGGAGGGCATGAAGTTAAGGTAGACAAAAGTCTGAAAAGTCATCAGTCTGAAGAAGGGTTTCGGCCCAAAACGTTGCCTATTTCCTTCGCTCCATAGATGCTGCTGCACCCGCTGAGTTTCTCCAGCACTTTTGTCTACCTTCGATTTTCCAGCATCTGCAGTTCCTTTTTAAACAGGGCATGAAGTTAACTGAGAGTCTAAGGTGGGGGTAGAAGGGTGAATATACACGGTAACTGTGTGAGTTGCGGCCTGGGTCTAATCCAGGTGTTCAGGTGGTGTATTGAAAGATTAACTAATGCTCTGGCCTGAGTTAGAGCCTGGAATTTAAGGGTTTAGTGTGCCTTATTGAGAAGGATATTAAAGGATATTAGATACCCGACAATTAATTGTGTTGTTATATGTGGAATGACAGATATTCAGCATAGTGTCTGTCTTGAAACCAAGCAAATGATTCCAGGGTGGATGACAGTAACAGAATCATAAAGATGTACAACATGGAGTCAGGCCCTTTGGTCCACCATGCCAATGTCAACCTTTTTGCTCATCTACACTAATTCCATTTGTCTACACTAGGTTTGCACCTAAATTGCTACCTATTATATATATATATATATATATATATATATATATATATATATATATATATATATATATATCCCTACTGCTCTTACACCAACTTGTTCAGATGTCTGTCTGTCTAATAAGCGAGTTTGGTATTTCGACTGCGGATGCCCAGGTCATAGGTCACTCGCTAGACACATTCCCGGCAGCTGTGGTGCTGCGTCATGTGCAGGCCTGCGTTTCGTCCATGTTCGGGGTCGAGCCCGGGGCTCCAGGCGCTGCTGAGTTACTGCTGTGCCCCGTCCCCTCCCGGGTGTCCCGTCCCAGTCCAGGGGTGTCCGGGGTGGCCCTGGGCTTGCAGCCGGCGCAGGGAGGTGGTGCTGGCTCCAGCTCAGCTCTGCTTGTCCAGCCAGGTTGGACGGCAGCCGGGGCGCAGGCCTGGAGTGGTGGCAGCTCCAGAGTTGCAGCCGGCGCGGTGGGGTGGGGGGGTGTTGGCCTGCGGCCACTGGGTGGAGCAGGGGGTGCAGCTGCCGGTCCCCGACCCATTGCTTCTCCGCGCTGGCTGTGGGCCTGGTTGTGGGCAGCCGGAGACTTCCGGACCGACGGGACACCGGCCCGGAGCAGCGGCCCCCAGGGCGGGGATGGGACACTGGAGGGGGGGGTGGGATGGGGTACGGTCCAGAGGCAGTTCGGCAGTGCTTGCGGCGCCAGGGACCCGGGTTTGATCCTGGCTGCGGATGAGGCACGGGTCTGTGAGCGTGCAGCTGCCGAGAATGTCTCCCCGCCGGTCCAGTCTCCCCACCCCCACCCTGTCTCCCACCCACATCTGCCACCGCTATCTCCCGTTACCTGGCACCCCCGTTCCTCAGATTAAATATATTTTATGGAAAAACACCAGGCCCTGATGGATTTACTAATGAATTTTATAAAAGCTTTTATGATAAAATAATACCAAGATTACAAAAAATGTACCAATACGCTTTTAAAAAACGAATACTACCTGATACATTAGCGGAATCAACGATTACATTAATACCTAAGAAAAATAAAGATTTAGAAAAACCTGGTTCATATAGAGCTATAGCATTGTTAAACACAGATCAAAAAATATTAGCGAAAACATTAGCTAGAAGATTAAGTAAATACATTATTAAATTAATAAACCCAGATCAGACAGGGTTTATCCCTAAGAGATACTCTTCTAATAACATGAGACGTCTACTCAACATAATGCACTCACACAAATCTGAAGATCAAGAATGATCAATTATTTCGCTGGATGCTGAAAAAGCATTTGATCAAGTAGAATGGAATTATATGGACAAAGTATTACAAAAATTTCAACTGGGAGAGAATTTTATTTTATGGATTAAGTTACTATATAACAAACCTACAGCTAGAATACTAACTAATAACATATTATCCTCGAAATTTCAACTATCAAAGGGAAATAGACAAGGATGCTCATTATCACCACAGCTGTTTGCTCTCATTATTGAACCGCTAGCAGAAAAAATTAGAATACACCCTGATATTCATGGATAAAGACTCATATAATAAAATATCTTTATACGCGGATGATATATTACTGTATATTACAAAACCTCAAATCACTATACCAAATATATTAAATTTAATTGAAGACTTTTGATCTTTTTCTGGATATAGAATAAATTGGAATAAAAGTGAAATTATGTCAATAAAACCGAAAGATTCAACACATCTTTTAAAATTCCCTTTTAAAATAGCTACAGAAAAATTTAAATATTTGGGAATCGAATTTACCAGAACATATCAAGGTATGTTCAGGGCAAATTTTGACCCCCTACTTAATAAATTAAATACACTAATTAAATTCTGGAAAACGCTCCCGATGTCTTTAATAGGCCGAATAAACGCAATAAAAATGATCTTTTTAACCACACATTTTATACCTATTTCAATCAATTCCTATATACTTACCTAAGAAGTTTTTTAAAAAACTCGACTCAGATATCACTAATTTTATATGGGACTATAAATCACATAGAATACAAAAAACTCATCTGAATAAACCTAAAGTATTGGGGGGTTTAGCACTACCTAATTTTATGTATTATTATTGGTCAGTAAATATTAAAAACATGATTCAACTGATGGATAACTCCGCCCAGCAAGTAGACTGGATTGTAATGGAGAAAGAGGATTGCTCCTCTAGAAACATTGGAGCGATCCTCCTCTCTCCAATGAAACTGAATAACATAAATTATAATAAGAACCCAATTATTCATAGTACAATCCGTATTTGGAAACAAATAAAACAAAATTTAAAATTAAGAAATTTATCACTTTTATTACCTATAGTCAATAACCCTTTGTTTAGTCCTTCTATTATAGATAAAGCTTATACACAATGGGATAGACTAGGAATTAAAACGCTTGGTGACTTGTATGAAACTGGAAAATTACTTTCATTTCAACAATTACAAATAAAATATAAACTTGGAAATAATCAATATTTTAAATATTTTCAAATATGCGACTATTTGAAAAAATATACAAAAGATCATTATAATAACCCAGTAGATGTATTGGACGGGGCAATGCAGATAAAAGCGGAATCAGCAAACTTAATATCATATTTGTATAATATTATTTTAAATGTACAAATACCACCTACGGAGGGTATCAGAAGAGACTGGGAACAAGAGTTAGCTATTAAAATTTCAAAGGAAAGTTGGAATGAATACTTATTAAACGTGCATAAATGCTCGATTAATGTAAGACACACCTTAATACAATTTAAAATTTTACATAGATTATATTATTCGAAAACTAAAATTCATAAAATTTTCCCAAATGTATCATCTATTTGTGATAAATGTCAATCCCAAGAAGCTACTATAGCGCACTCATTCGTCTTCTGTACAAAAATTCAAAAATTTTGGAATGAAATTTTTGAAATCTTTACAAAGTTATTTAAAACAAGACTGATACCCAAAGCAGAATGGATTATCTTCGGAATAACGGAAGATGATCCAGAACTAAATGTGTTTCAAAAGAAATTAATGGACTATGGGTTAATAACTGGAAAAAAGCTAATTCTAAAATTTTGGAAGAAGGCTCCAATACCAACTATAAATATGTGGATTTCAAATATGTTTGAAACATTACACCTAGAAGAGATAAGACTCCTCCTAGCAGGTAAACCAGATCACTTCCACCTGACGTGGTCTGCATTTATAGAATTATTACAAACATAGGGTGCAAAAGTACTTTAAAAAAAAAAAAAAAAATTGAGGTCAGGTAAGGGGGGATGATAGTTGAAGAGTTGGTATGTCCTATTTACGTAATGCTCAAAAAAAAATATATATATATATATTTTTTTCCTCTCTCTCTTTCTCTTTTTTTTCCTAGGGCCTATTTCTTAACTCTTTTTCTTTTGTTTTTAATTTCGCTCTTATAGGGTCTTCGTCCTTTTTTGTTGTTACATTTTCTACACTTTTCTACACTTTCACTTTTTCCTTCACTTTCTTCTTTCTTTCAATCTTTTCCTTTTCTAGTGTAAAAAAATAAATAAAGGGAGTACATTAATTGTAAGAAGATATAAATGACGAGTATTAATGTATGTGGTTGTAATGTAATGTACTTCTAATAAATAAAAATTAAAAAAAAAAAAAAAAAAAAGATTAAATATATTTTTACACATAAATCATGAATAAAGATAAGAATTTATACACAGTATATACAGTCAGCGCTTTGATCGCTTTTTCTTTATAGTGAGTGACCTTTGACAAATCCCATGATTCCTTGCGTTTTTTTGGAATACCGAACTTGCTTATTGCCGCTGAGTATTTGGTGGCCTCTAGTATAACCCCAGCAAAGTGATTTCTTTAAAAAAAAATCCTATATCATTGGACCATACCTCCAGGGTGACCTCTGCAGGTTCTGCTGTGATGTTCTCCCTAATCAATAGTAGAACTCCCACTCCTGTTTAGCATCCCCTCTCTCATGTTTGAAACGTCTACATTCTCAAACACTGAGCTGCCAGCCCTGCCCTCCCCCCAATGATATTTTGATAATTGCAATAATATCATAAATCAATGTGTTGATCCATGCTCTTGGCTCATCCAATCTCGTTGTGAGGCTCCTTGTATTCTAGTAAATACTGAGCCCCTCAGCTCTCCCAAACTCCCTAACCTGTCTGTGTCTGCTCTGTCCAATGTACTTGTTCGACATCCTCTACGTTTTAATCAATCTTCCCATCTGCTGCACCACTACACTGCTTCCTGACAAAATAGTGTTAACAAGTGGGGTTGTGTATATATATGTATATGTATATGTATATGTATATATATACACACACACACACACACTTTAAAAAACGTATACACACACATTATACACACACACACACACACGAGCTCACACGCACACACACACACACACACACACAAACACACACAAACACACACAAATACACACACACACACACACACACACACACACAAACACACAAACACACAAACACACACAAATACACACACACACACACACACACACACACGTTATATATGTGATATGGTGGTAAAAGGTTGGTACAGAGACAGATTGCTCGCAGTAGTTTACAATATGGAATTTAATTGAAGGGTTTAGCTGGCTTCTGTATAAAATTGACTGATAAAGTGGGTTTGGATGAGAGGAGTAAGAGCAGGGGGGCAGGTTTATAATACAGAATAACAAATAGCTGAATGCAACAACTCAGGGACAAGAACATGGAAAAGGCAGCGACTGGAGAGGATGTGCCCTGCTGGATGCATCCCCCTACCTTGCCATGTCCCCACCTGAGAACTGGAGGCTGGAATTTATTTGAGGAGTTCAGGAATGAACTAACAGAGTTGGCACTTATTGAGGGATTAACAGTTTTATTTCTTTGCTGTTCAGAGAGGAAGGAGACTTAGCTGTGGTGCTCAGGGGCTTAATCAGTGCACATAAAGTGCAAGTGAAATGAATTTGCCAGCAGCGGTACCCAATGAAAAATAACACACAAAAACACAATAAAATGTTTTAACACAAACATCCACCACAGCATTCATCACTGTGGTGGAAGGCACAGAATTTGGCCAGTCCTCCATTTTCCCCCGTGGTCGGGACCTCAACCCTCCGCAGCCGTCGCTGCGGGCGTCCAGAAGTTCAGACAAGGCAAAGTCCAGATAAAGTCCAGGTAAGTCCTGAATCGTTGCTTCCCCACCGGAGACCGTGGCTTCAGGTTGGTGTAGGCCGCAGGCCGGCGGTCGAAGATTTAAAGTTCCCGCCGCGCTGCAGCCAGAAGCACCGCAGATGGCAGGGCCGGCGGTCAGAGCTCCTCCCCAGGGGTCCCCGGTGAGGGACCCCGCTCCTGATGGTAAGTCCCCGCCGTGCCCGCGGTAGAAGTAGGCCGCGGGCCGGCGGTCGGAGCTTCTTCTCCTCCCGGGTCTGCAACGAGGGATCTCAGGCTGCGGACGCCGTGCCGGCTGGAGCTCTGCAGACCGCGGCTTCAGGCTGCCGCGGGCCAGCGAACGGAGCGCTCCCCTCCGGCGAGCCCCGGCGAGGGCTCGCCTCCACCGCGACGAGAGTCTGCGCTGCGCCCGCAGCCGAAGCCCCGGGCGCTTCTCCGGGAAAGGCTGCCCGATCCTCGATGTTAGGCCATGGGGGAGGCGACATAGTAAAAGTCGCCTCTCCGTGGAGGAGGCGACCAAAGCGGTTTTCCCCTTACCCCCCCACACCACCCCCCCACACAAGACACACAGAGAGACATTAAAAACACACATTAAAAAAAATTAAAAAGTTGAAAAAACTAACACGCTGCTGGCAGGGCTGCTGGCTTGCAGCGCCCCCACTGACCAGTACTCTAGTACGTTAGGTTATTAAAAGGAGATGATCCTTAATAAGAGTTTGGGGTAGACTTGGAGGGTTTGGGAGGGGGGAGGGGGGTGGGGTGTTGGATCAAAGAGTTTGAGGGGCCGGAGGCTGAGATTATATTTCTGTTTCCCCCACAGCAACCGGATGAGAATAAGCACCTGCTAACACTGCAGTTCAGCTGGAAGAAGGGGGTGAAGCCCCATGGCAGCTGCTTCCTGGGTGTGAGCCCAGAGTTTGAATTCGCCCTGTACACCATCATATTCCTCATCTCTCCAGACCACCAGCTCAAGCTCAGGTTCAGCGAGTATGAGGTGAAGATCGTATGTCACAGCAACAAAAACAAGAACATTGAGACCACATACCCCATTCTCTTGCGCTATTTAGTCAATTCATGGAGGTGAAACTCAACCCCAAAGAACCCCAAATCCATTCCCTCCTGACCTCCTCTACCTATTTGATTTCACCTGTTATTTCCATCTACCTCTCTCTGCCTTAAAAATAGCCATTGCTGGGCCTCCACATCCTTCTGTGGCAAAGAATTCCACAGATTCACCACCCTCTGACAAAAGAAATTCCTTCTCATCTTCGTAAAGGAACAACCTTTATTTCTGAGGCTATGACCTCTAGTCCTAGACTCTCCCACAGTCTAGTGTGAAACATCCTCTCTACATCCACTCTATCTATGCCTTTCACTATTCAGTATGTTTCAATGAGGTGGCCCCTCATCCTTCTAAGCGCCAGTGAGTATAGGTCCAATGCCGTCAAACGCTCGTCATAAGTTAACCCACTAATTCCTGGGATCATTCTTGTAAACCTCTGGATCTTCTCCAGGGCCAGCACATCCCTCCTCAGATATGGTGCCCAAAATTGCTCATAATACTCCAAATGCGGCCTGATGAGCACCTTATAGAGCCTCAGCATTACATCCCTGTTTTGTATACAAGCCCTCTTGAAATAAATGCTAGCATTGCGTTTGCCTTCTTTACTACTGATTCGACTTGCAAATTAACTTTTTGGGAATCCTGCACCAGTGCTCCCAAGTCCCTTTGTACCTTCGATTTCTGGATTCTCTCCCTATTTAGAAAATAGTCTACAACTTTATTCCTACTACCAAAATGCATGACTCCGCACTTTGCGACACTATATTCCATCTGCCACTTCTCTGCCCACTCTCACAACCTGTCCAAGTCCTCCTGCAGAGTCCCTGCTTTCTCTACACTACGCTCCACCTACTTTCGTATCATCCGCAAACTTGGCCATAAACCCTTCAATCCCTTCATCCAAATCATTAATATACAAAGTGAAGAGTAGCGGCCCTAGCACTGAGCCCTGCGGAGCTTCACTAGTCACTGGCAGCCAACCAGAAAAAGCCCCCCCTTTATTGCCACTCTTTGTCTTCTGCCAACCTGCCATCCGTGCTAGTATCTGCCCTTTGATACCATGGGCTCTCATCTTCTTCATCAGCCTCACGTGTGGCATCATATTAGAGGCTTTCTGAAAATCTAGGTAAACAACTTCCAATGACTCTTCTTTGCCTGTCCTACTTCTTCAAAGAATTCCAGCAGATTTGTCAGGCAAGATCTCCCCATCACAAATCCATGCTGACTTTGGCCTATTTTATCATGAACTTCTTAGTACTCCATTATCTCATCCTTTATAATGGACTCTAAAAGTCCAACTCAAGTACATCCTCACCTTGGCCAGAGAGCTGCTCTCTGAATTGTAGCCTGGACTCAGTCTAAGATGCACAAAGGGTATGATGTTCACCACGTGACAACCCCGTGAGAAGTACAGGGGATGCGCTAACCATCATATGTGGCATTCATAGACCAAAGGCTTTGACTCTGCCGAGAGGGATTGTGGAGCACTCTGTCTAAATTTGACTGCTATCAGAAATGTACCTCCTTCTTACATCAGGTGGCTTGGACACATCCATCAAATCTTTTTAAATAATTCTCTGCAATGATGAAAACAATTTGCCTTGTTAAATTTGGCTGTCAGGGTCTGGGCCAGAATTTATTACTCATAACTAATTGTCTTTGCGAAAGTAGTGGGTAGCTGCCTTCAGGTACACCTTCTATCTTTCTGGTGAAAGCACACCTGCATTGTTATTTGGTGGGGAGTTCCAGGGGAAAGACCCAGTAACTATGAAGGCAGCTCAGGAACTATGAAGGACTGCCTATGCCTTTCCAAGGCAGGATAGCATGATCATGCTGACCATGGCCTTTTATGGACCTGCTACCCTTGTCCTTCTTGCTGGTATAAGTTGCAGATTTTGGAGGTGCTGTTGTAGTAGCCAGGGTGAATTAGATACATAGCTACATAGAAAATAGGTGCAGGAGTAGGCCATTCGGCCCTTCGAGCCTGCACCGCCATTCAATATGATCATGGCTGATCATCCAACTCAGTATCCCGTACCTGCCTTCTCTCCATAACCCCTGATCCCTTTAGCCACAAGGGCCACATCTAACTCCCTCTTAAATATAGCCAATGAACTGGCCTCAACTACCCTCTGTGGCAGAGAGTTCCAGAGATTCACCACTCTCTGTGTGAAAAAGTTTTTTCTCATCTCGGTCTTAAAGGATCTCCCCCGTATCCTTAAACTGTGACCCCTTGTCCTGGACTTCCCCAACATCGGGAACAATCTTCCTGCATCTAGCCTGTCCAACCCCATAAGAATCTTGTAAGTTTCTATAAGATCCCCTCTCAATCTCCTAAATTCTAGCGAGTATAAGCCGAGTCTATCCAGTCTTTCTTCATATGAAAGTCCTGACATCCCAGGAATCAGTCTGGTGAACCTTCTCTGCACTCCCTCTATGGCTATAATGTCCTTCCTCAGATTTGGAGACCAAAACTGTACACAATACTCCAGGTGTGGTCTCACCAAGACCCTGTACAACTGCAGTAGAACCTCCCTGCTCCTATACTCAAATCCTTTTGCTATGAAAGCTAACATACCATTCGCTTTCTTCACTGCCTGCTGCACCTGCATGCCTACTTTCAATGACTGGTGTACCATGACACCCAGGTCTCGCTGCATCTCCCCTTTTCCTAATCGGCCACCATTTAGATAATAGTCTGCTTTCCTGTTTTTGCCACCAAAGTGGATAACCTCACATTTATCCACATTATACTGCATCTGCCAAACATTTGCCCACTCACCCAGCCTATCCAAGTCACCTTGCAGTCCCCTAGCATCCTCCTCACAGCTAACACTGCCCCACAGCTTAGTGTCATCCGCAAACTTGGAGATGTTGCCTTCAATTCCCTCATCCAGATCATTAATATAAATTGTAAATAGCTGGGGTCCCAGCACTGAGCCTTGTGGTACCCCACTAGTCACTGCCTGCCATTGTGAAAAGGACCCGTTTACTCCTACTCTTTGCTTCCTGTTTGCCAGCCAGTTCTCTATCCACATCAATACTGAACCCCCAATACCGTGTGCTTTAAGTTTGTATATTAATCTCTTATGTGGGACCTTGTCAAAAGCCTTCTGAAAGTCCAGATACAACACATCCACTGGTTCTCCCCTATCCACTCTACTAGTTACATCCTCGAAAAATTCTATAAGATTCGTCAGACATGATTTACCTTTAGTAAATCCATGCTGACTTTGTCCAATGATTTCACCACTTTCCAAATGTGCTGGTATCCCATCTTTAATAACTGACTCTAGCAGTTTCCCCACTACTGATGTTAGACTAACTGGTCTGTAATTCCCCGTTTTCTCTCTCCCTCCCTTCTTGAAAAGTGGGGTTACGTTTGCTACCCTCCAATCCTTAGGAACTACTCCAGAATCTAAAGAGTTTTGAAAAATTATCACTAATGCATCCACTATTTCTGGAGCTACTTCCTTAAGTACTCTGGGATGCAGCCTATCTGGCCCTGGTGATTTATCGGCCTTTAATCCATTCAATTTACCCAACACCACTTCCCGACTAACCTGGATTTCACTCAGTTCCTCCATCTCCTTTGACCTGCGGTCCCCTGCTATTACCAGCAGATTATTTATGTCTTCCTTAGTGAAGACGGAACCAAAGTAGTTATTCAATTGGTCAATTACATCTTGTAGATGGGGCACATTGTGGCCACTGTATCCTGCTGGTGAAGGGAATTAACATATAGAGTGATAGATGGGGTGCCAATCCATTGGATTGCTTTGGTTTGCATGGTGTAGAATTTCTTGATCATTGTTGCCACTGCACTCACTTAGACAAGGAAATATTATTCTACATACTGCTGACTTGTATATTGTAGAGTGAGGAAAGTATTTGGGTTGTCTAGAGTTGTAACACTGATCATGGGGTACTTAGCATCTGATCTGCTCTTGCTTGGCAGGTCCAGTTGAATTTCTGGTCAATGCTAACCATCAGAGATATTGAAGGTCTTGACTAGGCAATGCTAATGAAAACAAGGTTAGGAGGTTAGATTCTCTCTTGTTGAAGATTATTCATGACCTACTAATTTATGGTGTGAATGTTACTTGTTGGTTATCAGCTCATCACAGGGCAGGGTCACTTGTTTTAGCCCCATCCTAATGGCTTGAACTCAAATCCATTAACTCCTTAATGTGGAACTGAGGAACGCAGGAGCTGGGCATTTGAAATGACAGGACCGCCCTGGTGGATATGAAACTGCCCACAGGGCTATCTGAAGATTAGCCATGGAACTTTCAATATATTCTGACCATTAACAGTAGCAGTAACATAATTAACTATGCAAATTCTGGCTCATTGCTGTATGAAATCTTGCTGTGATCAGATTATGTACTACAATTGTCTACTTTACAACATTCAGATGTCTCAATGTGATATCCTACCATTATCCTTTACCCCAATAAATCTAATTACATTTTAAGTTTTGATCAAACCTTTTGTGACCTCCTCTCACTTGTTATAACTGTGTCCACCTCTACCACTTCCACTGGCAGCTCATTCCATGTATGCATCACCCTCGGTAGGAAATATTTGCTTCTGAGGACCCTTTTAAATCTTTCTCCTCTCACCTTAAATCTATGCCCTCTATTTTTAGACTAACCTACTCTGAGGAGATGACTGCGACCATTCCCCTTATCTATGCCTCCTACGCAACAAGGAAAGAAAAGTCCTAGTCTATCCAGTATAGCTCATGTCCTCTAGTCCCGATAATATCCTTATGAATCTTTTGTGCACCCTTTCTAGTGTGGGGACACCGCCTCTCAGAATGTACACTCTGAATCCCCCTCAGAATTCTGATGTCTCAATGTGATCATCTCTCAGCATTCTTTATCCCAGTGTGTTTATGCCAATTTTGCTTAAGCGAACAACCCCTCATCCCCCAAATCGGAGATTCTATGCTGAGCTAATATAGTGCAAGGCGAGGCTTCAGGTACAGAGACCCAAACAGCATGGACTGCTCCAGATTTTTTGCCATTTCCTACATTATCATACTACATATTGCCTTCTTACAAATGTGTTCTTTGCAAATCTTGCACTCTTCACACCGCTGGCTGGCTTCTGATCACCAGCATAGTTGCCTGTGTGGCATTCTGTCTACACCTGCCTTATCCCAACATTGTGCTAATGGTGCAGCCCCTATCACAGGCCACAGCCTTGCGTGTCCTCCACTCCTGTCCCACAACCCCTGCTTTGAACACTTGATTTTTTTTTGGGTCCTCTCAGTTTTTCTTCAAAAGCTGAATGGCCAACAGCCCCAACCTAGCCCAAGTTACCATCACTTTCTGGGCTGAAGAATTCCAAAGCATATTTATTTACTGACATTCCCTCTGTTTTCTTTCTTCCACGCCTTTGAGTTATTAGAGCAAATTCTAAGCAAGTAAGAGGTGACGACTGATCTCTGCTGCCATTCCACACAGTCCAAAAAATAAAATTTTAGTTTAGTTTAGTTTAGAGATACAGTGCGGAAACAGGCCCTTTGTCCCAACGAGTCTGCACTGACCAGCGATCCCTGCACATTAATACTATCCCAGCACTTTATGCTTTACCTATTTTGTATCATTAGCTCTTACATTTCCTTCCCTCCTCCAGGTAATTAATGTAAATAGTCAACTGGGGAGCTGCACTCCCTGTCTGGGCCATTCTAAGAAAGTAGCACAATTCTTCCTCAGTCTCAGTGATGCCTTCTACCGCAATGGCTGTGCCCCGCATCCTTTTAGCTGGATTCTCCACTGTTACAATGTCACGTAGAGTCATAGAGTCTTACAGCGTTGAAACGGGCCCTTCGGCCCAACTTGCCCACACCGACCAACATGTCCCTTCTACACTACTCCCACCTGCCTGCATTTGGCCCATATCCCTCTAAACCTGTCCTATCTGTGTACCTGTCTCATTTTTTCTTAAACGTTATGGCAGTCCCTGTCTTAACTACCTCCACTGGCAGCTCGTTCCATACACCCACCATCCTTTATGTGAAAAAGTTACCCCTCAGATTTTCCTTTTCACCTTAAACCTATGTTCTCTGGTTCTCGATTCCCCTACTCTGGGCAAGAGACTCTGTACATCTACCCGATCTATTCTTCTCGTGTTTTGAAACGCCTCTATAAAATCACCCCTCTTCCTCCTTCGCTTCAAGGACTAGTTCCAGATTGCTGACCCTCTCCCTTTAGCTCAGACCCTCGATACTGGCAACATCCTCTTAAATCTTCTCTGTACCCCTTACGAGCTGACAAAATCTTTCCTATCACATGGCGCCCTGAACGGAATATAATACTCTAAATGTGGCCTCACCAATGTTCACATTCACAAGTTATAGCTGTAGAATTAGACCATTTGGCCCATCGGCCCATTCAATCGCTCTGCCTCCTAATCCCATTTTCCTGCCTTCTCCGAATAACCCTTGACACATGTTCTAATCAAGAATTTGTCTATCTCTGCCATAAAGAAATCCACAATGTCTTATATAACTGCAACAAGACCTTCCAACTTCTATACTCAGTACTCTGACTGATGAAGACCAATGTGCCGAAAGCCTCTATGACCAACCCTATCTACTTGTGACGCCACCATCAAAGAACTATGTACCTGCACTCCTAGATTACTCTGCTCGAAAGCACTTCCCAGAGCCCTACCAGATTGTGTAGCTTATGCTCATGTTAGACTTTCCAAAATGCAATACCTCACATTTATCTGTGTTAAATTCCATCAACCATCCCTCAGCCCACCTGGCAGATCCTGCTCCAATTTTTGACATACTTCTTCACTATCTGCATCACTACCCACTTCCATATCATCAGCAAACTTGCTAATCTTGCCATGTATCTCATTGATATAGAGGACAAACAGTAATGGGCCCAGCACCGAACCCCAAGGCACACCATTAGTCACAGACCTTAAGTCCGAGAAGTAACCTTCCACCACAATCCTCTGCTTCCTTCCATGAAGCCAATTTTCTATCCATTCAGCTATCTCTCCTTGGATCACATGCAATCTAACCTTCCAGAGCAGCCTACCATGTGGAACCTTGTCCAATGCTTTGTTGAAGTTCATATGCACCATTTACAGCTCTGCCTTCAATAATGTTTTTTGGTCACATCTTCAAAAAGCGTAATCAGGTTCGTGAGACATGACCTCGCACGTACAAAACTATTCTGACTATTCCTAATCAACGCTTGTCCATCTAAATGCATGTATATCCTATCCCTCACAATACTCACTGGTAACTTTGCAACTACATTTGTTATGCTCACTGACCTATAGTTCCCAGCATTTTTCCCTGCAGTCCTTCTGGAATAGAGGCACAACATTTGTCACCTTCCAGTCTTCCAGCTCCTCTCCTCAAGTCATCAAGTTTATTCGTCACATACGCATACGAGATGTGTAGTGAAATGAAAAGTGGCAATGCTTGCGGATTGTGCAAAAAGACTACAAAACAGAATGGAATTACATATTTGTGGGAGAAAAAAAAAGAAGAAACAGCAATTTAAAAAGACACCACACGACAGTAAATTGGTACAGTAAGTTCGTCCCTGGTGAGATAGGAGTTTACAGTCCTAATGGCCTCTGGGTAGAAACTCCTTCTCATCCTCTCTGTTTTCACAGCATGGCAACGGAGGCGTTTGCCTGACCGTAGCAGCTGGAACAGTCTGTTGCTGGGGTGGAAGGGGTCCCCCATGATCTTGTTGGCTCTGGATTTGCATCTTCTGATGTATAGTTCCTGCAGGGGGGCGAGTGTAGTTCCCATAGTGCGTTCGGCCGAATGCACTACTCTCTGCAGAGCCTTCTTGTCCTGGGCAGAGCAGTTCCCAAACCAAATTGTGATGTTTCCAGACAAGATGCTTTCCACAGCCGCTGAGTAGAAGCACTGGAGGATCCTCAGAGACACTCTGAATTTCCTCAATTGCCTGAGGTGGTAAAGGCGCTGCCTTGTCTTACTCACCAGGATGACTTGTAAATTTGAACCAGGGCTCCCGAAATTTCCTCTCTAGTTTCCCACAGTGTCCTCGGATATATCTGATATAACCCAGGAGATTTGTCTACTTTCTTTTTATTTATTTATTTTTAATTTTTTTAAAATTTATTAGCAGTACATTACATTACAACCACATACATTAGTACTCGTCACTTATGTCTTCTTACAATTAATGTACTCCATTTGTTTTTTACACTAGTAAAAGGAAAGGATAAGATTGAAAGAAAGAAGAAAGTGAAGGAAAAAGTGAGAGTGTAGAAAATGTGACAACAAAAAAGGACGAAGACCCTATAAGAACAAAATTAAAAACAAAAGAAAAAGAGTTAAGAAATAGACCCTAGAAAAGAAGGAGAAAGAGAAAGAGGAAAAAGAGAGAAACAAATATTTTTTATGAGCATTACGCAAATGGGACATACCAACTCTCCAACTATCATCCCCCATTACCTGACCTCAATTTTTTTAAGGTACCTTTGCACCCTATATTTGTAATAATTCTATAAATGCAGACCACGTCAGGTGGAAGTGATCTGGTTTACCTGCCAGGAGGAGTCTTATCTCTTCTAGGTGTAATGTTTCGAACATATTTGGAATCCACATGTTTATAGTTGGTATTGGAGCCTTCTTCCAAAATTTTAGGATTAGCTTTTTTCCAGTTATTAACCCATAGTCTATTAGTTTCTTTTGAAACACATTTAGTTCTGGACCATCTTCCGTTATTCCGAAGATAATCCATTCTACTTTGGGTATCAGTTTTATTTTAAATAATTTTGTAAAGATTTCGAAAATTTCATTCCAAAATTTTTGAATTTTTGTACAGAAAACAAATGAGTGCACTATAGTAGCTTCTTGGGATTGACATTTATCACAAATAGATGATACATTTGGGAAAATTTTATGGATTTTAGTTTTGGAATAATATAATCTATGTAAAAATTTTAAATTGTATTAAAGTGTGTCTTACATTAATCGAACATTTATGCACGTTTAATAAGTGTTCATTCCAACTTTCCTTTGAAATTTTAATAGCTAACTTGTTCCCAGTCTCTTCTGATACCCTCCGTAGATGGTATTTCTACATTTAAGATAATATTATACAAATATGATATTAAGTTTGCTGATTCAGCTTTTATCTGCATTGCCTCATCCAATACATCTGCTGGGTTATTATAATGATCTTTTGTATATTTTTTCAAATAGTCGCATATTTGAAAATATTTAAAATATTGACTATTTCCGAGTTTATATTTTATTTGTAATTGTTGAAATGAAAGATTTGTCTACTTTCAAACACATCAGGACGTTCAGCACTTTTTCGAGTGTAATACTGACTGCTCTCAAGACACTTACATCGATTGCCTCAAGTTCCTCAATCCCCCTGTCTTTCTCCACGGTAAAGTCAGAGGAGGAATACTTTTTAAGGAGCTTGCCCATTGCATGTGTCTCCACACGGAGTTGGCTGCGATGATTCTTGAAGAGTCCCACTCTTCCTCTAGTTAGGCAGGACAAATCGAAATAGGACGTACATGGTAAATGGTAGCGAATTGAGGAATGCAGTTGAACAGAGGGATCTAGGAATAACTGTGCATAGTTCCCTGAAGGTGGAATCTCATGTAGATAGGGTGGTAAAGAAAGCTTTTGGTGTGCTGGCCTTTATAAATCAGAGCATTGAATATAGAAGTTGGGATGTAATGTTAAAATTGTACAAGGCATTGGTGAGGCCAATTCTGGAGTATGGAGTACAAGTTTGGTCGCCTAATTATAGGAAGGATGTCAACAAAATAGAGAGAGAGTACAGAGGAGATTTACTAGAATGTTGCCTGGGTTTCAGCAACTAAGTTACAGAGAAAGGTTGAACAAGTTAGGTCTTTATTCTTTGGAGTGCAGAAGGTTAAGGGGGGACTTGATAGAGGTCTTTAAAATGATGAGCGGGTTAGACAGAGTTGACGTGGATAAGCTTTTCCCATTGAGAGTAGGGAAGATTCAAACATGGGGACATGACTTGAGAATTAAGGGACAGAAGTTTAGGGGTAACATTAGGGGGAACTTCTTTACTCAGAGAGTGGTAGCTGTGTGGAATGAGCTTCCAGTGGAAGTGGTGGAGGCAGGTTCGATTTTAGCCTTTAAAAATAGATTGGATGGGTATATGGACGGGAAAGGAATGGAGGGTTATGGTCTGAGTGCAGGTAGATGGGACTAGGGGGAAGACAGAAGAAAGAAGGAGGAGTAAAAAAAAGAAAAAAAAAGTGTTCGGCACGGACTTGAAGGGCCGAGATGGCCTGTTTCCGTGCTGTAATGGTTATATGATAATATGGTTACCTTTTTTCCATTTATGTGCTTATAAAATCTCTTGCTTCCATGTGTCCACCAAAATGGTGCAAATCCAACTCTTGCAGTTACACCCTCAAAATGATGCTCTTGGTACTTTTGACCCATCACCCACACCACCAAACGTCATGGGAATCCCTCCACAAATTCACAGGTACATAATTACTGGAGACAACTAAAGGATTATTGCCTTCTCATTGGAAAAGTGACGTTCATCAATGCGCATAAGGAAGACACGAGAAACTGCAGGTGCTGGAATCTAGAGCAAAACGTGCTGGAGTAACTCAGCGGGTCAGGCAGCAATTGGAAGACATGGATATGCGATGTTTTGGATCGGGACTGATTAGTTTCGTTCAGAGATACGGCATGGAATCAGGCACTTTGGCCCACCAAGAAACGCACCGACCAGCGATTACCCACGTGCAGGGAGCTGTGTAACCCAGATTCCTCTGTACATCAGTGTTGTTTAGGGTCTTGTCATTCACTAACTGGATGCGTTCGTCTTATGTTCAAACATAAGACGAACGCATAAGACGAAAACAAATGTAGGTCCCTTGCAGTCAGAAACAGGTGAATTTATCATGGGGAACAAGGATATGGCGGACCAATTGAATAACTACTTTGGTTCCGTCTTCTCTAAGGAAGACATAAATAATCTGCCGGAAATAGCAGGGGGCCGCGGGTCAAAGGAGATGGAGGAACTGAGTGAAATCCAGGTTAGTCGGGAAGTGGTGTTGGGTAAATTGAATGGATTAAAGGCCGATAAATCACCAGGGCCAGATAGGCTGCATCCCAGAGTACTTAAGGAAGTAGCTCCAGAAATAGTGGATGCATTAGTGATAATTTTTCAAAATTCTTTAGATTCTGGAGTAGTTCCTGAGGATTGGAGGGTAGCAAACGTAACCCCACTTTTTAAGAAGGGAGGGAGAGAGAAAACGGGGAATTACAGACCAGTTAGTCTAACATCGGTAGTGGGGAAACTGCTAGAGTCAGTTATTAAAGATGGGATAGCAGCACATTTGGAAAGTGGTGAAATCATTGGACAAAGTCAGCATGGATTTACGAAAGGTAAATCGTGTCTGACGAATCTTATAGAATTTTTCGAGGATGTAACTAGTAGAGTGGATAGGGGAGAACCAGTGGATGTGTTGTATCTGGACTTTCAGAAGGCTTTCGACAAGGTACCACATAAGAGATTAGGATACAAACTTAAATCACACGGTATTGGGGGTTCAGTATTGATGTGGATAGAGAACTGGCTGGCAAACAGGAAGCAAAGAGTAGGAGTAAACGGGTCCCTTTCACAATGGCAGGCAGTGACTAGTGGGATACCGCAAGGCTCAGTGCTGGGACCCCAGCTATTTACAATTTATATTAATGAGCTGGATGAGGGAATTGAAAGCAACATCTCCAAGTTTGCGGATGACACTAAGCTGGGGGGCAGTGTTAGCTGTGAGGAGGATGCTAGGAGACTGCAAGGTGACTTGGATAGGCTGGGTGAGTTGGCAAATGTTTGGCAGATGCAGTATAATGTGGATAAATGTGAGGTTATCCACTTTGGTGGCAAAAACGGGAAGGCAGACTATTATCTAAATGGTGGCCGATTAGGAAATGGGGAGATGCCGCGAGACCTGGGTGTCATGGTACGCCAGTCATTGAAAGTAGGCATGCAGGTGCAGCAGGCAGTGAAGAAAGCGAATGGTATGTTGGCCTTCATAGCAAGAGGATTTGAGTATAGGAGCAGGGAGGTTCCACTGCAGTTGTACAGGGTCTTGGTGAGAACACACCTGGAGTATTGCGTACAGTTTTGGTCTCCAAATCTGAGGAAGGACATTATAGCCATAGAGGGAGTGCAGAGAAGGTTCACCAGACTGATTCCTGGGATGTCAGGACTTTCATATGAAGAAAGACTGGATAGACTTGGCTTATACTCGCTAGAATTTAGGAGATTGAGAGGGGATCTTATAGAAACGTACAAAATTCTTATGGGGTTGGACAGGCTAGATGCAGGAAGATTGTTCCCGATGTTGGGGAAGTCCAGGGCAAGGGGTCACAGCTTAAGGATAAGGGGGAAATCCTTTAAGACCGAGATGAGGAAAAACTTTTTCACACAGAGAGTGGTGAATCTCTGGAACTCTCTGCCACAGAGGGTAGTTGAGGCCAGTTCATTGGCTATGTTTAAGAGGGAGTTAGATGTGGCCCTTGTGGCTAAGGGGATCAGGGGATATGGAGAGAAGGCAGGTACGGGATACTGAGTTGGATGATCAGCCATGATCATATTGAATGGCGGTGCAGGCTCGAAGGGCCGAATGGCCTACTCCTGCACCTATTTTCTATGTTCTATGTTTCTATGTTCAACCTCCCAATGTGCAACACATGACACTTGCCCAGATTAAATGCTACCTGCCAATTCCATGCCCAAATCCTGCTCTTTCCTTGGCTGCAACTTCACCTATTTTGGTGCAAATGTATTAACCAATCCATCTTTATTACCACCATATCTGCTCCCAAGATGAGACTTTCTATTCTAGGACATCCGAGATGTCCACATCCCTTAGTAAACATAGTTTCCTCACTTCTATTATTCTCTCATTCGTGTCTCCTGTAAGCCCCATAGTTCTACTCTTGCTCCCCCTCCCCCAAGAGGGAACTAGGGTAAAGTTTTCCTGGTCCTCACCTTTCACCCTACCAGTCTCCACATTCAACACATCTTCCTTCGACACCTCCAACATGATCCCTTCACCAGTCACATCTTCCCATCTTCACCCCTTTACCGTTTCTGCAGAGATGGCTCCCTCTGCAACTCTTTGGTTCACTCTTCCCTTGCCACCCTCACCACCCCCTCCCCGTATATTCCCTGCAAACAGCAAGAGATGTAACACCTGTCCCTATGCCTCCTCCATCACCTCCATCCAGGGACCTCAGCAGTTCATCCAGCTGAGACAGAGGTTCACATGCACCTCCTCTATTGCATCCACTGTTCCTGATGTGACCTCATGAACACTTGCGCTCGGTCCGTCAAAGCCAACTGGATCTCCCAGTTACTAACTATTTAAACTCCCCTCCCATTCTCATACTGACCATTGTCATCTGGGCATAAAGAGGGAAAGAAAAATCGGCCATGATTAAATGGTGGAGTAGACTTGGGCCAAATTGCCTAATTCTGTTCCTATCACTTATGAACTCTCAATAACTTGATATGGAACTCATCATGCCCTGGGGATTCATCCACCTCAATGCTCTTCAAGAGACCCAGCACCACCTCCTTCTTGATCTCAAACTGCCCGAGGATTTGTACACTTCGCACTAATCCCACTATCCTTTATGCCCTTCTCTTGGTGAATTCAGATGCAAATTACTCGCTTAATATCTTGTGCACATCCTCTGATTCCAACCATAAAGTCCCAGCTTTATCCTTGAGTGATCATACCTTCTCTCCAGTAACCCACTTGTTTTTAATGTAGGTCTAAAATGTAATGAAATAGGAAGCAAGAGTGAATGGAATGAATATACCAGGTGGGTGAGAGTGGTGTATGTTGAGTTACTCCCACCATCTCTCTCACTCTCATTGACTGGAGAGTTGGGCAAGGCTTGACTTCCTTCACATCGTGTCCCGACACCTGTCAAGACTGCCAGAATAGTGGGGAAATTGCCCACCACCCGGTTGAGCTGAGTTATATACAGACAGCAGTGGTTTTCTTACAGATGTGCTGAGGAATTTCTGGGCCCAGTTCATCTTCTGCAGCCCACCCACAGGACTGGGAAAGCTCTCTCCCTGCAACTATTCCACTAACTCCCCATGTATCCTCTCTACAGCCTTTATTTCTCTCCCAGGTGCGGTGTCCGGGACCCAACACACCAGGTGCGGCCGAAGGACACGAGTTCATTTTGTAAAGTCTGTGCCGCCTTCTCCTCAGCGCAGCACTGAGTGCAGAGGTGGGGAGGAAGCAACAGTGGGACAGGAAGGCTGCGAGAAACTGGACTCACACAGCACCAAACACACAGCTCATGATGCAGTTCTCTTTATTATTGGCTGAGAAGCTAAGTGAGTACAGTCACCACAGACAGTGAGAGAGGCTACAAAGAAATCAAAGCACTGGATCCACTGCTGGAAAGGATGAGTGGATGATGCTGGAGTCTTCTCATCTCAGTGCAGTGTGTAGGAACAAACAAAACCATATACTTTGTCACATCTTACACCTTTCCAAAATCCATCTAGAAGCAGGAAAGGAGAAAAATATTTACCTGTTAGTCCACATGCAAAGTGCTGCAGATGCAGAATTTCTGAAATAAATAATTAAATGCTGGAAATACTCGATCTGTCAGGTAGCACATGTCGAGCTGAAACAAGCAGGTGTTGAGGGAAATGTTATCTCCGTTCCTCTTGTGTGTAGAAGAAACAGAATGTTCATAATTTTAAATGTTTTCTCCGATTCTCTCTCCACAGATGCTGCATGACCTGCTGAGTGTTGCCAGTATTTTCTGTTTTCTACCTGGTCTAAATGGTTCATCTATTTGTGTCAGTGTATGTGAGCCATTAATGTTCCCTGACTCTTGATCGGTGAGTTTGCCTTGTAAATAAAGGGAGTCACTTCCTGTGGAGATGTCAGTTGCAGTCAGATTGTGTGTTGCTGAAACCTGAAGCCCCCAATATTCACGGGGGTTTAGACTGCCCCAGACTGAAGTGTCTGGGCTCACCCTGGGCTGGAACTCCCTGAGTGGGCTGGACAACACGCCTGTGCCGTCAGAGATAAACCCAGCCTCCCCATTCCATGGACCTCACACAATGGGAGCAGAGTCTGGAATCTCTGGAGCTGGAACGTCTGCAACCGATGTCATGTCTAAATCTGGGGATTTTACACCAGTGCACATTCCGATATCTGTAGCGTCACACCCAGTGTTTGTAGAATTAGGGTGTTCCCTTGTACGTGGAGCACAGAAACAGACCACTCGGCCCATGGATCCGTGCTACTGTTGCTGCTCCACACCAGCCTCCCCCCTCCCTTCATCTGACCCCATCAACACATCCATTTGTTCCTTTCTCCATCTACCTCTGCCTTAAGTACATCTGTGCTCTCTGCCTCGATTATGTGCTCCTGAGTTCCACCTGCTCGCCACGCCCAAGTCAAGAATATTTTCCCTCTTTGATTTATCAGTGGCTATTTTACATTTATGACCAGTAAATCTGGTTTCACACTCGAGGAAACATCCTCTTGGATGAAGGGAATTCAAAGTAACATTAGCAAATTTGCAGATGACACAAAGCTGGCAGTGTGAACAGTGAGGAGGATGCTATGAGAATTCAGGGTGACTTGGACAGGTTGGGAGAGTGGGCAGATGCATGGCAGATGAAGTTTAATGCAGATAAATGTGAGGTTATCCACTTTGGTAGCAAAAACAGGAAGGCAGATTACTATCTAAATGGCATCAAGTTGGGAAAAGGGGAAGTACAATGGGATCTGGGGGTCCTTGTACATCAGTCTATGAAAGTAAGCATGCAAGGCCAGCAGGTACAGCTGGCAGTGAAGAAAGCGAATGGCATGTTGGCCTTTATAACAAGAGGAATCGAATATAGGAGCAAAGAGGTCCTTCTGCAGTTGTACAGAGCACTAATGAGACCATACATGGAGTATTGTGTGTAGTTTTGGTCCCATAATTTGAGGAAGGACATTCTTGCTATTGAGGGAGTGCAGCGTAGGTTTACAAGGTTAATTCCCGGGATGGCGGGACTGTCATATGCTGAGAGAATGGAGCAGCTGGGCTTGTCCACTCTGGAGTTTAGAAGGATGAGAGGATATCTCATTGTAACATATAAGATTGTTAAGGGCTTGGACACGCTAGAGGCAGGAAACATGTTCCCAATGTTGGGGGAGTCCAGAACCAGGGGCCACAGTTTAAGAATAACGAGTAAACCATTTAGAACGGAGACGAGGAAACACTTTTTCTCACAGAGAGTGGTGAGTCTGTGGAATTCTCTGCCTCAGAGGGCGGTGGAGGCAGGTTCTCTGGATGCTGTCAAGAGCGAGCTAGATAGGGCTCTTAAAAATAGCGGAGTCAGGAGATATGGGGAGAAGGCAGGAACGGGGTACTGATTGGGGATGATCAGCCATGATCACATTGAATGGCGGTGCTGGCTCGAAGGGCCAAATGGCCTACTCCTGCACCTATTGTCTATTGTCTATTGACATTCCCCTATAAATCCTTCACAGTGAGATCGGCCCCAGGTTGGTCACCCCTCAACCTTCACTCTTGTGGAGAACAAGCCTCAGCCTGTTGGATCTTCTCTGCTGCTTTGTTTTGTGATCAGTTCACTGCTCCACTGCCTGTCAGTCTTTTATCAAACAGTGACATGGAACGGTTCACAGTGCAGCATGTCCATTCTAACCAGAATATACAGTGTTTCTGTGTTTAATTCATTTTGAAATGAATCTCAGGACATTCCTTTCACTTTCCTGTCTGTGTTCAGTTCTTTCTTCATGTGCCGTGTCACACTGTACCTTCCTCTAACTCCAGTGTTACCCTGTTGTACATTCCTTCTGCACAGTTACACTCTGTGTCTGTTCCCCTGACTCCTGCATTACATCCCATATCCTCCCCTCACTGCTGGGCAGTCAGTCCAGTTCTGCAGAGCACAGGACCCATGGGGTTGCTTCACTCCCTCTGTGTAACAGCAGGTCTGTTGAGGTCACCTCCTGTTCTATACTGTGTCTGTCTGAAATTAACTTCCAACAAAACAACATTTCTGTTGCACTTACCGAGTCGTAATGTCCCACAGTCTACACCTTGTTTATTATCAGGTTCGTCCAGATTCCAATTTTCGTAATCACATTGAGATCCATCGATCCATGAGCATTTCCCATCCTGTGGGTATAAATCAATGGTCATTGCTGTTGGAATGTTGAGTAAGCTGCCACTTAACAGTACAGGGAGGAGCTGTAACTGAGCTGGAGTGAGAGCAGAATACGAGCAGCCGGGACAAGTAGGGCAGTGGATGGCGGGGTGGGGGAATCTCATGGAAGTAACAGAATCCTTGGGATATAAGTGACAGGATCTGAGAGTAAAGGTCAGAGAAGAGGAGTAATGGTAACTCAGAAAATGAGGAAAAGATGAACATTGAATACAAATACAAAGTAGGATCTCCCACAGAAGGACAGAGACGTTCAGTGTTATCCGTGTGAGTTTGCACTTTCTCCCTGTCACTATGCGGTTTTCCAGCAAGTGCTTGGGTTTATATGAGGGGAAGTAGGTTACAATGAAATGACTGAATGGATGGGATTGATGGGATAGTACTGGGAGCTGGTGTGGACTTGATGGGCTGAACGGACATCTCGGTTGTAAGAAATTATGAAACTAAATCCTGGAACAAAGTCTGCAATGCTATCATTGTTTTGGCTAAGTATCTTCAAGGTTTTAATTGGATGTTCCATTAACTACCAGTTACAAATAAACACTGATAATTTAATTGTAAGGATTGGCCTGAACTGCTTCTTTTCATCTTTAGAGATTTATTTCAATTTCATATCCCCAAATCTCTAAATTCTAATTGTCAGATTCCTTCACAGCTGCTCTGTGACATCGCTCTGCACACCAGCCTCGCCCCGTGTCCTTTCACATTTTGGGAACAAAAATA
>CM075985.1:12053612-12163073 GCA_038087875.1 Malacoraja senta | reverse complement strand
CGAAGTGGGTCCGGCCCCGCGAGGCCGTACGGCTCAAGCGACCACGTTAAGTCGCGCTTGCCGCATGCAGTCGCATGCTGGTGGGACAGGTCCTTTACTCTCCACAACACCTCCACCCCACGCCTTCACCCCGCCTCTCTTCACCAGCTTTCTTCCTTCTATTCCATCAGTCTGAAGAAGGGTCATGACCCAAAACTCTGTACAATTCCCATCACAGATACTGCCGGGTCAGCTGAGTACCTCCAGCATTTTGTCGTTTTTGCCCGTGGAATTATTCAGAAGGTTTTAATGAAGGGTGTGTCATGTGAAACTTTAAGTCTGTTTCTCTTTCCACAAACGTCCCTGACCTGCTGAGTGTTTGCAGCGTGTTGTGTTTTTATTTCAGGAGACTACTCTGCCTAGTCACAGAGCCTGTTGACAATTGGCAGAACATGATCAGATGTGTCTGATTGAAAGGACAAGTCCCTCTGCAACTTTCCGTTGCCGTACACGGTGCGATGAAGAATATTGGTGAAGAGTACATGGTGCAGCGTGCCCTACAAGGGTGGTGAGGAAAGAACAAAAGTGCTCCTTTCTCTCTGAATGCCACCAGAATATCTGGCTATGGGTCATGTGAGCAATGTTTGGGGAATAGAATGTTTCTGTGTTGTGTGGAGAAACACCTGGACAAGTGGTTTCTTGTCTCTTTCTTCAGCTCTGCTTCCTCTCAAATAAAACCTTTTTGCTTCCAGCCTGCCCTTGTTCTCCAGAGATGCTACCTGGCCCGTAGAGTTACTCCAACACTTTGTGTCAGTATTTGCTTCCAGTCTCTATACTTCTCTCTGTCATGCTGTGGGCCAGTGAACCTGTTTAAATTCAGCTTCATTTCCAGCTGCCTATTCTTGAATCCCTTTGCATGATGACATCTGCTCTTCAGGGATCCCAACTTTGAATCAGCTAGTTCCCGGCAATGATGGGGGAGAGGATTTCCCCAGGACCGCATCCAGAGTCATTACCATAGAACGCTGGGTGGCTCAACTTTACGGGGGAGCAAAGTGTCACGAGAGCAGTAGTTATTTAATACACTTCCATCAGATCACCCCTCAGCCACTGACACTCCAGAGAAAACTATCCATGCTTGACTAATTTCTCTGTTTAGCTTATACGCTGTGGTCCAGGTAACACATGGTAACCTCTTCTGCACCCTCTCTGAGGCCTCCACACCCTTCTGCCATGCAGAGACAAGAACGGCACACATTGCTCCGAATGTGGAGTAACCAAAACATTGCACAGCTGCAACACGATTCGTGATTTCCACACTCAATGCGCCGACCAATGAACATAAGCATTCCTTCTTTATCATCCCATCCACTTGGCTTGACACGTTCAGGGAACTATGCAATACAAGACCCCTTGGTTCATTCATTAAGATGCCTTCATTTATTTTCCTGAGGGAATTGAAATAAGCTTCATCTAACATTTCTCTGCTCATATTTTCAACTGTATATCCTGCTGCATGTTTTGCAGAGAAATTGCAGAGAGTCAAAAGTTATAGAGCAGTGCTGCTGAGCTATTGGACAATCTGTAGATCTACTGGAATAGCAAGATGGAGAAGTTGATCCGTGTATTTCTGGCCCAGTGAGGAAGGCAGCGTCACCAGACTTGGTTCTGGGAAATGAGCCGTGTCAACTAGAGCAAGTGTCACCGAGGAACATCTAGGTAGCAGTGACCATCATATCATGGGGCAACAGGAAAAGGGTTGTAAGAGGGGATCAAAAGTGATATTTACTCATGGCAGTAGAGGACAGGTTTGATGCCAGAATGATTCTGTACATCAATGTTTAACAAGGACATCACAGGGCAGTCGGGATATCTGACAGTCACCATTGCTGACAGTAGCTCTTCATTCCAGGCTATTTGCTGATCCAAGGCCACTCACCTAAAAGCAGAAAAAGAGAAAATAATTTACTTATTAGGCTACAAGCAAATTGTGCTGATGAGGGAAATATGAAGTAAATGCAGTAAATACGCAATAGGTCAGGTAGCATTTGTGGAGAGGAACTTGGAGGGTCGTCAAGGTTCCACTCTCCACAGATGCTGCCTGACCTGCTGAGTGTTTTCAGCATTTTCTGTTTTCCACTTGGTCAAAATGTTGCATCTATTTGAGTTAAAGTCCATAACGTGCTTGATTACTTGCTCCTGAGCTCCACCTGCTGGGTACTTGAGGAACAGTGAGCTTCATGACTTCTCTGTTCCACTGCCAATTGAACGTTTATTGAACAGTCAAATGCTGTGTTCAGTTCTTTTTTTATGTGTCGTGTCACACTGTATCTTCCTCTAAGTCCAGTGATATCCCCTTGTACATTCCTCCTGCACAGTTACACTTGGTGTCTGTTCCCCTGACTCCTGCATTGCATCCCATATATCCTCCTCTCACTGCTGGGCAGTCAGTCCAGTTCTGCAGAGCACATGACCCATGGGGTTGGTTCACTCCCTCTGTGTAACAGCAGGTCTGTTCAGGTAATCTCCTGTTCAATATTGGTGTCTGTCTGAAATTAACTTCCCAACAAAATAACACTTCTGTCACTGACTTTGATGCCTTTATAATTGTCAGGTTGACCAGCAGCCCAGTGTTGGTAACTACATGAAGATCTATCGATCCATGTGAAAGTCCCTTCCTGTGGGTATAAACAATGGTCATTGCTGCTGGAATGCGGAGTAAGCTGCCACATAACAGTACAGGGAGGAGCTGTACCTGAGCCGGAGTGAGAGCAGAATACGAGCAGCCGGGACAAGTAGGGCAGTGGATGGGAGTTTAAACTATGGACTGGCAGGGTGGGGGAATCTCATGGAAGTAACAGAATCTTTGGGATGAAAGTGACAGAATCTGAGAGTAAAGGTCAGAGAAGAGGAGTAATGGTAACTCAGAAAATGAGGAAGAGATGATCATTGAACACAAATACAAAGTAGGATCTCCCAGAGAAAGACGATGAACAATGAAGAAAAGAACTGTAGACCCCTGCAGACCAATGAACACAGGATGCCAAACCCAACGGAGACAGTGAGTTGTAGCACGGAGCCTGTTGTGTGTGTGGAGGAGTGAAACACGGGGCACTTCACCCACACCCTCACCCCTCCACCCCCACCGGCACCAACACTGTTCCTCCATTCAGTGGCTCTTTGGTAAAATTTACATTTCCTTGCCCTTCAGGGACCAGCCCAGATCAGGAGGACAGCTGGAATATTCACTGCCCAGCCCAAGAACTCGAATGTGTCTGAAGGTTTAGCGGATCCTTTCCTCGGGGAAGTGAATACCCCAAACTATTACTGACCTCCAGCAGGTTATTTAAATTCAATGATTCACTTCTCTCTTCAGAGAGTGTGGAGAAAGGGTTTGTGAGTGTTACAGGAAATCACATGTCATGGTTACAGACAATATGTTCAAGAGACAACACAGTCAATAAGTGGAGAGTTCTGACACACATCCACCTTCTTGAGGTATAAAGTTGCATTGTTTTTTGCTCCGCTGGCGACACAATCTAGAGGTTCCATGAGTATAGATTACAAAGATCCCTGATAATGTACGTACAGAATTCCCTTAACTGTCTTCTTTTCAGCTTTCGAGGACACATGTGGCTGAGGGTAGTCTCCCTCTCCCTCGTTCTCTCTGAATGTGTCTACCTGCTGTAACCGTGGAGCCACAACTACAATTAACACGGATGTTGAAGGCAGAAGCCTGAGTGTGGGGTGGCTGAGGGGGTCACTGGGACCCTCCTTCAAACTATGGCGATGGAATAGGGTCGACGTGGAGAAATGTTTCCATTGGTGGTGCAGTCTAAAAGCAGGGAGAATAAATATAAAGGAGTCACTGATCAACCCAGCAGCCTCGTCCAGAGAAACCCTTTTCCCCAGAGTGTTGATGATGTGACTGACTGTGGTGAGGGGGCATTGAGACCGATCAGAATCTCACGTTTAGGTGGAAGACAGAGAAGTTGATGAGGGGAAAGGAAAGTCCCAGTGATGGTGTGAGATGAAGGAAGGTGAGAGCAGGCTCATGTGGAGCAGAAACAGACATATGAACATGTGGGATTTTATTTGTTCACAGGACGTGATGACAGTGGCCGGACCTGCATTTATTGTACTTCCGTGATCATCCTCTGACCATTTCAGACGGCAGGAAAGATTCAACACATTGATGGATCTCTGGAGTGGTGGTGAGGCCAGACTGGGGAAGGAGGGCAGATTTCTTACCCAGAAGAATAACAGTGAACCAGATGAGTTTTTATAACAGTCCGGTAGTTTCTTCATTAGCTTTACCTGACATCTGTCATTCAGGCCAATCGAAGCATGTGGCTTGTGTGTGGTCACGACATTGATCACTCTCTGAAGGAATAGACCGTGTACGTATGAGGTCACAGTAGCCAGATGTCCATAATGTTGTTGGTGATTGTAGAACTCCTTCAAGCAGAAGAAAAAATTGCCGTGAATCACTGTCCTCCTGCAAGTCCCTCCGTAGATTGTTCAACCATGTACGGGGAATTCAACAACTGTATAATGTTCCCCAGGCCTCCCAGAGCTACCACTGGTTTCAGCAACTTACCTCAGCATCCACCCACGTCCTTTTCTCACAGAAAAAACGGTGACAGGAGTTTAACGATAGTAAATAAAACTAGTTTTCATCGCAGGGTTCTTTGGATATTCTACGATAGTGAAGGTTCGGCGTTGGCCCCTCTGGTGTCAAGGAATTGATCATCTCAGTCACTTAAAGAGAATTCGGATTTAAATTAACATGCCAAGCAAAGTACCTTCCTGAGTGAATCTCATTTGCCTATATTTGGCCCATATCTTTGCACCATTTCCTATTAAGATATTCACACAAACAGTGTTGGGTGTATAGAACAAGCAACCAAAGGAGGTAGTTGAGGCTGGGACTATCCCAACATTTAAGAAACAGTTAGACATGTACATAGAAAGGACAGGTTTGGAGGGATATGGACCGCACACAGGCAGGTGGGACGTGTAGCTGGAACATGTTGGTTGATGGGGGCAAGTTGGGCCGGAGGGTCTGCTTCCACACTGTATCACTCTATGACTCTATCCATGTAGCTGTCTGAATGTGTTTTAAACATTAAATTGGTACCTGCCAGTATCACATCCTCTGGCATCTTCATTGTGAAAAACCTACCCAACAGATTCCCTCTAAATCTAAGATTGAAAAGACTAGGCTTGTATTCACTGGAGTTTAGAAGGATGAGGGGGATCTTATAGAAACATATAAAATTATAAAAGGACTGGACAAGCTAGATGCAGGAAAAATGTTCCCAATGTTGGGCGAGTCCAGAACCAGGGGCCACAGTCTTAGAATAAAGGGGAGGTCATTTAAGACTGAGGTGAGAAAAAACGTTTTTACCCAGAGAGTTGTGAATTTATGGAATTCCCTGCCACAGAGGGCAGTGGAGGCCAAATCACTGGATGGATTTAAGAGAGAGATAGATAGAGAATATCTATCAGTTTAATGCTGATAAATGTGAGGTACTACATCTCGGCAGGACAAATCAAAATAGGACGTACATGGTAAACGGTAGAGAATTGCGGAATGCAGTTGAACAGAGGGATCTAGGAATAACTGTGCATAGTTCCCTGAAGGTGGAATCTCATGTAGATAGGGTGGTAAAGAAAGCTTTTGGGGTGCTGGCCTTTATAAATCAGAGCATTGAATATAGAAGTTGGGATGTAATGTTAAAATTGTACAAGGCATTGGTGAGGCCAATTCTGGAGTATGGAGTACAATTTTGGTCGCCTAATTATAGGAAGGATGTCAACAAAATAGAGAGAGTACAGAGGAGATTTACTAGAATGTTGCCTGGGTTTCAGCAACTAAGTTACAGAGAAAGGTTGAACAAGTTAGGTCTATATTCTTTGGAGCGCAGAAGGTTAAGAGGGGACTTGATAGAGGTCTTTAAAATTATGAGCGGGTTAGACAGAGTTGACGTGGATAAGCTTTTTCCATTGATAGTAGGGAAGATTCAAACAAGGGGACATGACTTGAGAATTAAGGGACAGAAGTTTAGGGGTAACATTAGGGGGAACTTCTTTACTCAGAGAGTGGTAGCTGTGTGGAATGAGCTTCCAGTGGAAGTGGTGGAGGCTGGTTCGATTTTATCCTTTAAAAATAGATTGGATGGGTATATGGACGGGAAAGGAATGGAGGGTTATGGTCTGAATGCAGGTAGATGGGACTAGGGGGAAGTATTTATTTAAAAAAAAAAAAAAAAAAAATGTTCGGCACGGACTTGAAGGGCCGAGATGGCCTGTTTCCGTGCTGTAATGGTTATATGGTTATATATGGTTAGAGCTCTAGTGGCTAGTGGAGTCAAGGGATATGGGGAGAAGGCAGGCACAGGTTATTGATAGGGGACGATCAGCAATGATCACAATGAATGGCGGTGCTGGCTCGAAGGGCCGAATGGCCTCCTCCTGCACCTATTTTCTATGTTTCTATGTTTCTATTACCCCCTCTTGAAATTATTCAACAGAGGGTAAGGGCAGGTTAAGCCTAAGATCCTCCAGCCACAGCTCCAGTGTCCCTGTGCACAACACCGTGGTGGTGGGGAGGGTGGGGGGAGTACGTTCAGCTGCAGCTCCTTACGGCCCGCGTTAGGGAACTGGAGCTGCGGCTGGAGAATCTCAGGCTTTTCCACAGGAGTGAGAGTGTCGTAGACTGGAGTTACAATGAGGTGTCCATGCCTAAGGTGCAGGCAGAGAGGAGATGGGTGACCACATCCCCACCCAAACCTGTCCTCTCCGTGTTAATGGAGTTTAATGCAAACAAGTGCCAGGTGATTCAAGATGAGGTCAAACCCAGGGCAGACCTTCACACTAAATAGTAGGGCCCTGGATAGTGTTGTAGATCAGAGGAATCTTGGAGTTCACGCACATACCTCCCTGAAAGTGGCATTACAGGTGTGTAGAGTGGTCTTCCTAGCAATAAATATCACCAACAACGTATCTTCGACCAGCCACATCGAAGCTCTGGTCAAGAAAGCACACCAATAACCGTGCTTCCTTAGAAGACTTAGGAATTTCGACATGTCCTCAGAAAATCTTCAATTGGTCTTTATCATAGTTTATCTTGCACTGAATGTTGTCCCCTTTATCGGTGCACTGTGGACGGCTTGATTGTATTCATGTATTGTCTTTTCTTTTACTGGAAAGCATGCAAACAAAGGCTTTTCACTGTACCTTGGTGCACATGACATTAATAAACAAAACTTAACTAATAAGAAGGATTTTGGTACATTGGTCATCAGTATATAGAAATTGGGATGTTATATTATAATTGTACAACACGTTGGTGAGGCCACATTTGGAGTTTGTGTTCACTTTTGGTCACCCTGCAATAGGATGGATGTTGTTACACTGGAAAGAGTGCAGAGAAGATTTACAGTGATCTAGCCAGGTCTCGAGAGTCAGAACTTGAGGGAAAGGTTGGGCAAGCTAGGACTTCGTTCTTTGAAGTGCAGGAGGTAAATGGTGATCTTATGGAGGTCTATAAAATCATGAGGTGAATGTACAGAATCTTTTACCCAGTGTAGGTGAATCAAGAACCAGAAGACATAGGTTTATAGTGAGAGGGGAAAGATTAATAGGGAGGTTGGTGTTTCACACAGAGGGAGGTGGGTGTTTGAAACAAACTGCAGAGGAGTTAGTTGAGGCAGGTATAACAACATTTAAAATACATTTGGACAGATACATGGACTGGGAATGTTTAGAGTGTATGACAGCACCCCATTATATATCTAATTCAAACTGGAGGCTGTACAAAAACATAACTTGTACATAAATTACACATAAATTTTGCAAGACTCTAGAAAGGAAAAATAATAGACTGCGGAAAACCAAGACTTAATTGCAAAAGGTCATAAGAGATAGGAGCAGAATTAGGCCATTCAGCCCATCATGTCTATGCTGCCATTCAATCATGGCTGATCTCTCTCTCTCTCCTACACCCATTCTCCTGCGTTCTGTCCATAACCCCTAACATCCAGACAAATCAAGATCTATCTCTGCCTTAAAAGTATCCATTGACTTGGCCTCCACAGCCTTCTGTGGCAAATAATTCCACAGATTCACCGGTACCCGGACGTGGCGCCGACAGATGAGAAGCCGAAGCAAAGAAGTTGAAGCCAATGGCTGAAACGCCAAAAAACGCCAAAGAGGCGGGCATTCGGTGAGTTTGCTTTTAGGCGACGCAGCTTTTCGGTTAGTTGGCTTTTAGGCTTCCCACCCTTTCGGTTAGTTTGCATTTAGGCGTCCCATCCTTTCGGTTAGTTGGTGTTTCATCTTCGTACTCTTTCGTTTTTTTGCCGTTTCGGCCTCATTTCCATTCGCTTCTTTGGCTTCGGCTTCTCGTCCGTCGGCGCCACGTCCGCACATGGATTCACCACCCTCTGGGTCATGAAATCATCTCCTTCCTAAAGGAACATCCTTTAATTCTGAGGCTATGACCTAAACTTCCCCACCAGTGGAAACATCCTCCCCACATCCTCTCTATCCAAGCCTTTCACTATTCGGTACATTTCAATGAGGTTTCCTCTCATCCTTTTAAACTTCTGAAAATCTAGGTAACCAACATCCATTGACTCTTCTTTGTCTGCCCTGCTATTTACTTCTTACTTACTGAAGAAGGGTTCCGACCTGAAACATTACCAATCCTTTTTCTTCACAAATGCTTCCTGACTTGCTGAGTTACTCCAGCACTTTGTGTCTATCTTCAATGTTCATGCCGTTGGGTTGTAGGTTATCAAAGCAGAATATAAGGGGCTGTTCCTCCAGCTTGTGCATGGCCTCAACATGACAGGGGAGGAGGCTGAGGATGCAAAAGTCGGTGTAGAAATGTGAACTAAAACGCCTAGCAACCGGGTGCACAGCAGACCCTGGCCAACAGATTGCCAATTCCCAAAGTGAGCACTTGCGCAGTTCATTGATTTTTATGTTTGATTAGTGACTTACCCTGTCTCCTCCTCTGCACAATGAGTCATTCCTGATCATCTGTGTTTACTTCTTCACAGACTGTCCATTCCTTGACCGGGTCCATTACACTGATTATCCAGAATTCTGTGAGAAATGTTGCCTGGTTCTTTGGAGGTTTCATCCCCCCCTTTGTTCTCTCCGTCTCTCAATCGGTTCCTTGACCCTCCTTCACTTGTTTCAAGGGCCATCCTTCATTAGTACGTCGCTGATCGATTTAATGTAGTTGTTCTGACCCAGGCTGTCCGTCAACTTCCAACACAACACCACTGTCTCAGTTAGTGCTCTGCCTGTCACACCCTGCCAGTGGTAAACACAACTCTGTTCCAGCACATTCTTCACCATCAGCATTGCTTTTCACTTCACTGACCAGTACTTTGCTTCCTGATTTTATCATAGTTTGGTGTAAAATGTATTCATCTTGTATTTCCTTTAGCAATTTCTGAAACATATTCCATGCAGCAATTATAGGAAAGCAAGAAGGATCTTCAGGAAGAATTTAAAAACCTCTCACATGTTGTCTTGAGGGCAGTGCATATTACAGTAGAGGAGGTGGTGGATGCCTCAGTGTATGAACGTAGTTAAATCTCCAGAGCCTGTTCAGGTACGTCTGAGAACACAGTGGGAAGTCGGAGACGACATTGTAGGTGTCCTGGTTGAGATAGATGCATCATCATTAGCCACTGGTGAGGTGCTGCAAGACTGGGTGACGTTATGTCTCGATTAAAGAGGGCTGGAAAGAAAAGCGTGGAATTACAGACCAGTAAGAATAACATCAATGGTATGTATGTTTCCATCAGGGATTTAAGAGGATGCCAGAACTCGAGGGACTGAGTTATAGGGAGAGTTTGGACAGGGGAAATAGGACTAACTTAAACAGGCACTTGGATGGCATGGATGAGTTGGCCCAAAGGGCCTGTTTACATATCGTATGACTCTATAACTCTGTGAACTGTACCATAGGCATTTAGAGAGTGGGTGTCCAAGGTTTCGAGGAACAGACTGTGGGTCATTGATCCATGTATTGTTTCTTTGTATTCGATGCACCTTATACAATGAATCTTCTTCACATACACAACAAACCTGTACCCATGGTGGTTGCTGTGGTCACAGACAAATCTCCTGAGTCAGGTTACATTAAATAGGAGCTGGAAAATGTGACACTTGGAGCCTGCTGTAAGAAAATAGAGGGTTGTGCTGATGATGGAAGAAATAGCAAAACATAACATTTTACGTGGTGACAAACCAAAAATGTTGGTGTGTGGAGAAGTGCAGGCTTGTTGGTTTAGAAAGTTAATCTGTTGCTGGAACAACCGATTATAAAATCAAATAGCATGATGTCTGTAATTTTAAGAGGACTTAGGGAACAAAAGCAAAGACGTCTCATTGAAATTCCACAGTGTTTCAGTGAGACCACATTTGCAGTTCAGGGCACTGTTTTGGCCTCTGTTCCTAAGGCAGGGAATACTTGCCTTGGAGTCAATGCAGCATCGAATTGCTGGATGGATGTTTGGAATGAGGGATGTGTTTATTGAAGAGGGATTGAGGAAATCGGACTAAACTCAGTGAAACTTAGAGCAAATGTATTAATGATTGAGAGAGGGGATTGAGGGTTGGAAAATGAGAGGCTGCTTCCTCAGTCTGGAAAATCAAGAACTGGGGTTGGTTCATCATTTCGGATTTAGCAGAGACATGTTCTGGTGGAGAGGGTTGGGAATCTTCAGAATGATCAACCTCAGAGGACTGTGGAGCTCAGAATTCACAGACTGTCATTATTTTATTGTGGGAGAGTCTCAGTAAATGAAGCTGTTGGCATGTTGTAAAAACCCAATTCTTCAGTGAAGCTCCTTTGGATGGAACCTGCTGGTCATCGCTGCTCTGACCACGATGTGACTCCAAACACTCACCAAGGTCCTTACTCCCACATTAAATGCTTCAGGAATTAAACACACAGTAATATCTCAAAATATTGCATGAAGAGCATTTCTGAGCAACTTGATTTCGGCCGTTATTTTCAACTTTATCAACAATCACTGATCACAAGATTAAATTGATCATATTTCAAAATTACAAAAGAAAACAATGAATCTGCCCACAGAAAGAAGTGTTAATCAGAAACATGTTATGTAACTCTCCACTCCATAACAATCTGAGATCGGCTGTGGTTTTAATGCAACCGCTCAGCTTCTGCATAATCAACGACTGCCAACCGTCCTTTACCACTTTCCACAGGCTCCTACCCTGAACCATTCACACCTCAGTTCTGAAAGGATTGTCGGTGATTTCAGAGGGACACACCTTGATGTTGGAGAAAATAAATATCTGTTTTCCCAATCACTCCTCCTCTGGATGTATCATAGCCATTCACGAACTTCGATCATCCTCTTTCACCCCTCTCCATCACCCATGTCTCATTCTTTCTCTCCTCCCTCCACCCCACTTTCTCCCCAATGTAAAACTTGTTTCCTCTCTATATTTTACCAGTCCAAAAGTATATCTCCCAGTAATATACACTCCACATTCTCCCTCTGGAGATGCTCTCTGACCTGCTGCAAATCCAACATTTTAATTAAGTATTCCTGGAATTGTGGGATTTTCTTATTAAATAATGATCACAAAATAAACAAAGTAAAATAAAACTCTCACGGACATTCCTCATGCCAAGTCATGTCCCCATTATGAGTTCCAACCACCCTGTCTCCAAACTTCCCTTCCTCTACAAAGTCTTCACCAGGTATTGGCCCATCAATTGGACCCCACAATAAAGCTGGACAAATCCAGTCCAGCCATTGACCAGACAACCAGGCTGCTCCCAATCATCAGGAGTTGTCCACACTGCGGGCAAGTGTCACTTCCCCTCCAATACTCGACTTGCCCACGCTCAGTGTGGGTTTCACCAAGATCACTCGGCTCTGAACCACATCACAGCCTTGGTCCAAACACGGAGCAAAGAGCTGCATTCCGGAGGTGAGGCCAGAGTGAGGCTTCTTGAAAACAAGGCAGCATTTGACTGAATGCAGCATCGAGGGGACCTGGTCATTCTGAGACAAGGATCGTCAAGGAGAGAATACGTCAATGGTTGGATACATTTCCCACACAAAGTACGATGGCTGTGGTTCAACATCCCAGCCCCAAGACATCACTGCAGGAGTTCCTTAGGGCAGTGTCCCAGACACAACCATAATCAGCTGATTCATCAATGACCTTCCTTCCATCAGAAGGTCAGAAGTGGGGACATTCCCTGATGATTGCACAATGTTCAGTTTCATTCACAACTCTTCACAAAATGATGCAGTTCATCCAGCAAAAACGTTCCGTCCTGGGCCAATAAATGGCCAGTAGCATTTGCACCACATGATTGTCAGGCAATGACCACCGCTAAACGTGAGGGTCTGCCCGTAACAGCCAATGACATTAACGTCACCAGTTCCCCCATCATTTACAGCTTGGGGGTCACCATTGACCTGAAAACCTACAGGAGCTGCTGCATTGATTCTGTGTCTGTAAGGGCAGCTCAGAGGCTGGGGATACCTCAGCGAGTGATTCACCTTTGATGCCAAACTCTTCCCATCATGTACAAGTTGTGAGATCAGGAACACTGTGGAATTCTGGAGCAAAAAACAAAGCAGTGGAAGAACTCAGCAAGGCAGGGAAATGGACAGATGGGCTGGGATGCTGCTCAAGAGACGTGTTGAAGGAATGGGGTGGGAGTGTGGGGCAAATGATAGGTACAGTCAGGTGAGCAGGGAATATTGGCAGATGGGTGGAGAGAGTAAGAAAGGCAAGAAAAGGGAGAAACAAAGGTTTAGATGTGAAATCAGATAAGGAGGGATGGGAGAGGAGTGGAAGGAGGAGGAGAAAAGAGAAGTGTGATGGGGACAGTAGGAGAACAGTATGCGCACATGGTGGGGAGGTGAGGGGAGGTGAAAATTCAAGGGAAGTGAACGTTTTTGTGTAATTGGATAATTTCATGGTCATTGGTTGTAGACAACCCTAAGTGGAAAGTGAGGTAGTGTTCTTCCAGTTTTGCCCCAGTTCAGTGGCAGCCCACCCCCCACCATGAAGCTTCTGTCTCTCCACCACAGGCAATCCATTGCTATTGTATCATCAGATTCAGTGGAGTAAATGATGAGAAACTGTTCCGGTGTCCGCTGTCACAGAGACTACAGGAGAACAATGGTGTGGAAATCTGGGACCTTCACAAACTTCTCAATGGATGGAAATGATTGTTTAATGAATCAGAGGTGAGGTGATGAAGTGCTATCCCTCAGCGAGTGTCTCCCAGCTGGCTGAGGTGATGAGGTAACAAATGCTGCTGCGCATCGCTCCGTGAATTCCAGTTACTGAGCTCTCTGCCAGGCAGCAGGAGCACGGACTAGAGGATGGAGATCTGACATCATTGGCAAATGGGGCAGAGGGGACAGGAGGAATCAGTTTTGTTTAGGAAGTTGTTATTAACTGAAAATCACAATTACAATCACAATAATACTTTATTAGCCAAGTATGTTTTGCAACATACGAGGAATTTCATTTGCCAAGTCAGTCATACACGGACTGAAAGGCTGGTGGAAGCAGAGTCAACAATAACTTTCAAAGGATTTGGTTAAATGTGTGAAGGAACAATTTCCAGTGGTTTGGGGAAAGAGCAGGAGAATTGTACCAAATGGATCACACGAGCAAAGAGATGGCACAGATTGGATGGTGAAATGGCCTCCTTCTGTGCAGTATCATTGTATCATTCAATGATTCTACCAGGGGTTGACGATGAAGCTAAAAGTACAATGGGTCCAAGAGACCACTTGCTCTGCCTTCAGAATGTGAAGCGATTGGGGAACAAGAGACAATCCAGAGAAAGAAAGGGCTATTTGGCCCATCAGTCCCACCCCACTGGAGATCCTGTGGATTTGTTCCCACATCATGTTCCTGCTGGAATCTCCCTCAGCTGTGGCTGGAAATGCAACAAGCATCAAGCAGTCCATTATCTCCCCATCCTTCCATGCTCCTTCTGAGCAGACTTCACTCCAGCTCCTTGTTGAAAAGTGGCCAAGAAGCCAAATTGAACCAGTTCCTCCTCGGCCACCCCACACACAGGCATCTGCCTTTAACATCCAAGTGTTAATTGTAGTTGTGGCTCCATGGTTACATCAGGTAGACACATTCAGAGATAAAGAGGGAGAGGGAGATCACCCTCAGCCACTAGTGGATGAAAGGGCTCTGGTTGGTCCAAACTTTGTTGGGAAGTACCATCTCTCAGTTCTGCAGCCTTGCCTGGAAATATGTTTTCACCTTCACTGGTGTCCTTGTGCCTTTCCCATGTCATGGAGACCAGAACTGTGCTCAGTATCCAAGTGCAGTCTTACCAAGGTTCTATCCCAGTCTCACTCAACATCTCTGCTTTTCAACTCTATCCCTCGCAAACTGGTTTCCACAGCTTTGAATAAATTATGTGAATTGCTGTACCACTCTGCATTAATTTACAAACCATTTCTCCCATGCCTATCATCAGATAGAGTTAGACCCTGACGCTCGGAAGTACACCACAATTAATACGCACAAAGGGCTCTTCAGGTATACTAGATTACCTTTTGGGATATCCAGCACACCAGCCATGTTCCAGAGAACAAGGGAGAGCCTGCTAGCAGATATTCCCATGTGCAAGCCGTATCTGGATGATATCATCATCAGCGGAAGGACTGACAAAGAGCACCTCAGGAACCTAGAAGCGGTCCTGTCAAGACTAGAAACCAGTGGGTTACGACTGAAGAAGGAGAAGTGTGCACTGATGCAAGAGTCAGTCGACTATCTCGGACATCGACTGAACAAGAATGGTCTTCGTCCTCTTCAAGACAAAGCTGATGCGGTGCGGGAAGCCAAGCAACCTGTGAACCAAAGCCAACTGCAGGCATACCTATGATTACTGGGGTATTACAAGAAGTTTATACCCAACCTGTCACAGCAGATTGCACTGTTGACTCTAATGCTGAAGGATGAGTACTGATCAGCTGATTCAAAGAGTGGGAGGAGAAGCAGCAAGCCTGATCCCAAGTTCAAATGGGGAAAGGAACAAGAGCAGGCATTTCAGAGATCCAAGCGTCTCCTGCAGAGTGATAGTGTGCTGACGCATTACGATCCAGCCAAAACAATCCTGCTCCAAACTGATGCAAGCCCCTATGGCTTAGGTGCTGTGATAAGCCATGAGGATTCAGATGGACATGAACGTCTGATAGCTTTTGCCTCACGCACTCTCAAGCCCCGCGAAGTGAAATACGCACAATATGAAAAGGAGGTCTTATCCATAATCTTCGGACTGAAAAAGTTCCACAAAGTTACATGGGAGGTTTTTCACCTTTGTGTCTGATCACAAGTCTCTGATAGGACTATTTGGAGACCACAAACCTGCAAGTCCAATGGCCTCTGCCTGCGTAGCAAGATGGCATATGATCCTGTCTGCCTACAGTTATAAGATTGCCCATCGGGAAGGCAAGAAACACCAGAATGCTGATGCGTTGTCGCGTTTGCCGATCCACGAAGAGGACTCTTCATGGAATCACCCTGAGCTCACGGAGCTTGATGAAGCACCAGAGTCACGCATCAACTTGCTCACTGATCTGGACACATGCCCTGTTGATGCACAGGAAGCGAAGGGAGCTACCAAGAAGGACAGAGGTCTCTCAAAGGTGAGGAACCACATCGTGGAAGGGTGGCCAAGTGCAAGGAATCTTCCAGAGGAAGTAAAGCCCTTTGCCAGCAAGAAAGAAGGGCTGTCAGTGGAGGATTACATTATCCTGTGGGGATCACGAGTGGTCATACCAGATAATATGGAGATGAGGACTAGAATCCTTGAAGAACTTCATAGCACGCACCCTGGCATTGTGAATATGAAGGCCTTGGCCAGGTCATACGTCTGGTGGCCAGGAATTAACAAAGAGTTGGAACAACAAGTGAGCAGTTGTCCAAGCTGTCAGCAGAGCCAACATAGTCTTGTTGCAGCCCAGATCCATCCATGGGAGTTTCCTGAGAAACCATGGAGTAGGATTCACTGTGATTATGCCAGCCTGGACGAGGAGAATTTGCTGATTGTGGTCGATGCTCACAGCAAATGGATTGAAGCCATTCGGGTGAAACACGCAACAGCAGCAGCAACAGTGAGGGCCCTGAGACGGTTGTTTGCAACTCATGGGTTACCAGAAATGGTGGTAACAGACAACGGTACACAGTTTGTGTCTGAGGAATTTGCCAGGTTCCTCAGCAGCAACAACATCTGCCATATTCAAACATCACCCAAACACCCGTCCAGCAACGGACTAGTCGAAAGAGGTGTACAGACTTTTAGTAATATAGATATGGAGTAATATAGAGGTGTACAGATTTTTAGTAATATAGATATGGAGACACTGATCTGTTTTGTAGTCAATGCCTTCTATGTTCTGTTGTGCTGAAGCAAAGCAACAATTTCATTGTCCTATGACACATGACAATAAACTCACTTGAACTTGAACTTGAACAGACGGTGAAAGCAGGTGTGAAAAAAGGGAAAGGATCAGATCTGGAACTAACGCTCCAGAAGTTCTTGTTGACGTACAGAGTCACACCTCAAGAAACGACTGGAAAGTCACCCAGTGAACTGATGTTCAGACGAAAGATCCGCACTTAACTTGACAGTCTGCGACCCGATCTCAGCAAAGCTGTCCAAAGGAAGCAAGCTTCAATGAAACAGGCAGCAGATCAAGGAAGCAAGGAACGAGTCTTTGAAGTGAAGGATCATGTCATGGTCAAGAACTTCACTTCAGGCCCTACTTGGCTTTATGGGATGATAGAAGAAGTCATCAGTGAGGGCATGTACAACGTAAAGTTGAATGAGGGAAGAGTCGTGCGTCATCATGTCGATCAAATAAGAGCATACTGGCCAAAAGGTGACGAGCACGCCGACGTCCAGCCAAGAGAAGGGGGTCAACAAAGCGAGGAGCCACTGATAGTTTTGCCTACTCCAACAGCTGGTGTAGATCCTGAAGGAAATTCAGAGAGGGGTGAACCTCTAGCCCTAGTGATAATACATCATCACAACCAGAGCCTGATGTCTCAGATAACGTGCAAAGGCCGACACAGGCAGAGAGACGCAGGTCTGATAGGACCAAAAGAACACCCAAAAGATTTAAGGATTTTGTTCTTTATAAATGATATCACATAAAGCAAGGTGTAATGTATTTGGTTTAAGAAAGATGGGTGGAATGTAAAAATTATAAGTGCTAAGTTTAGGTATGATTATTACATTTATGAGGATGTATTGTAAGATGACATTAATAATACAATTTTGGAACAGGTTATTAATCAATTATATTTTAGGTAAAGAGCATATACCGTGAAGGTGAAATTGTGTTACCTGCCTCCAAGTTAAAAGGGGAGTGTTGTGTATGAAATAGAAATTGTGTTACCTGCCTCCAAGTTAAAGGGGGAGGAGTGTTGTGTATGAAATATGATTAACATATTTAAGGTCTTGCGCACTTGACGCATGCGCAAGAGAGACTCATTGTGGCGTTCAGAATAAAAGAAATTCGTTAGTTTACTCCCGTGTCCGAGTCTTATTTAAAGTCCGTTCCAAGCACGAATGGCCTACTCCTGCACCTATTTTCTATGTTTCTATGTTTCTAAGTCTTCACTATGTATTGGTCTATAAATTGGACCCCACAATAAAGCTGGACAAATCCAGTCCAGCGAATGACCAGACAATCAGGCTGCTCCCTATCATCAGGAGTTGTCCACAGTGCGGGCAAGTGTCACTTCCCCTCCAATACTCGACTTGCCCACGCTCAGTGTGGGTTTCACCAATATCATTCGGCTCAGAACCACATCACAGCCTTGGTCCAAACACGGAGCAAAGAGCTGCATTCTAGAGGTGAGGCCAGTGAGGCTCCTTGAAAACAAGGCATTATTTGACTGAGTCATTCTGAGACAAGGATCGTCGAGGAGAGAATACGTCAATGGTTGGATACATTCCTCACACAAAGTACGATGGCTGTGGTTCAACATCCCAGCCCCAGGACATCACTGCAGGAGTTCCTGAGGGCAGTGTCCCAGATACAACCATCACCAGCTGATTCATCAATGACCTTCCTTCCATTAGAACTGGGGACGTTCCCTGATGATGGCACAATGTTCAGTTCCATTTACAACTCTTCACAAAATGAACCAGTTCATCTAGCAAAAACATTCTGGCCTGGGCCAATTGACCTGAAAACCTACTGGACCAGCCGCATTGAGTTCTTAGATAATTCGTCACAAGGTCATAAGTTCATAAGGAATAGGAGTAGAATTAGGCCATTCGGCCCATCAAGTCTACTCCACTGTTCAATCATGTCTGATCTATCTCTCCCTCCTAACCCCTTTCTCCTGCCTTTTCCCCATAACCTCTGATACCTATACTAATCAAGAATCTATCTATCTCTGCCTTAAAAATATCCACTAACGGCCTCCACAGCCTTCTGTGGCAAAGAATTCCACAGATTCATCACCCTTTGACTATCAAAATGTCTCCTCATCTCCTTCCAAAAAGAAGGTCCTTTGATTCTGAGACTGTGACCTCTAGTACTAGACTCTCCTGCTAGTGGAAACATTCTCTCCACATCCACTCTATCCAAGCCTTTCACTATTCGGTACATTTCAATAAGTTGCCCCTCATTCTTCTATACTCCAGCGAGTACAGGCCCAGTGCTGACAAACGCTCATTATAGGTGAACCTACTCTCTCCTGGGATCATTCTTGTAAACTTCCTCTGGACTGTCTCCAGAGTGAGCACATCCTTCCCCAGATATGGTGCCCATAATTGCTCACAATATTCCAAATGCGGCCTTACCAGCGCCTTCTAGAGCCTTAGCATTACATCCCTGTTTTTGTATACGTCCTCTTAAAATAAATGCTAGCATTGAGTTTGCTTTCTTTACTACCGATTCGACTTGCAGATTAACTTTTTGCAAATCCTGCACCAGAACTACCAAGTCCCGTTGCACCTTTGATTTCTGGATTCTCACCCATTTAGAAAATAGTCTATGCCTTTATTCCTATTACCAAAATTTGGCTTTGTTCCATTTTCCATCTGCCACTTCTCTGCCCACTTTCAGAATCTGTCTAAGGCCTTCTGTAGAGTCCCTGCTTTCTCTACGCTACCTGCTCCTTCACCTATTTTGGTGTCATCCGCAAACATTGCCACAAAGCCTTCAATCCCCTTGTGCAAATCATTAATATACATCGTGAAGTGTAGCGGCCCCAGCACTGACCCTTGCGGAACTCCGCTTGTCACTGGCAGCCAACCAGAAAAATCCCTCTTTATTGCCACTCTTTGACCTACCATCTACCAACCTGCTATCCATTTGATACTGTGGGCTCTCATCATCCAAAGCAGCCTAATGTGTGGGACCTTATCAAAGGCTTTCTGAAAATCTAAATAAACAACATCTACTGACTCTCATTTGTCTGTCCTGCTATTTACTTCTTCAAAGATTTCCAGCAAATTTGTCAAGCAAGAACTCCCCTTTACAAAGCCATGCTGACTTCAGCCTATTTTATCGTGAACTTCTAAGTCCTCCATAACCTCATCCTTTATAATGGACTCTAAAATCTTATCTACCACTGAAGTCAGACTAACTGGCCTATAGTTCCCACTATTCTGCCTTGCTCCCTTTTTGTGCAGTGGGGTAATATTGGCAATTTTCCAATCAACTGGGACCACTCCTGACTCCAGTGATTCCTGAAGTATTACTATACATGCCTCCACAATCTCTAAAGCCACCTCTTTCAGAACCCTATGGTGTAGTCCATCCGGCCCAGGCGACTTATCCACTTTCAGGCCTTTCAGCTTCCCAAGCACCATCTCCCTGGTAATAGCCACTCCATTAACTTCCACCCCCTGACTCTCTTGAATTTCAGGCACATTCCTGGTGTCTTCCACTTGAAGACTGATATTCAACTTTTCTGCCATTTCTTTATTCCCCATTATCACTTCTCATGCATCATTCTCCATCATCCCAATGTCCACTCTTGCCTCTTTCTTGTTCTTTATATAACTGAAGAAACTTGCTTTCCTTTTTTATATTATTGGCTAGCTTACGTCCCTCCGTATTTCATCTTTTCTCCAAGTATTTTCTTTTTAGTTATCCTCTGTTGTTCTTTAAAGGTTTCCCAATCCACTGGCTTCCAACAATCTTTGCTATGTTATACACCTTCTCTTTTAGATTTATACTGTCCTATACTTCCCTTGTCAGCCACTGTCACCTCTTTCTCCTGCTAGAATCGTTCTTCCTCTTTGGAATGAAAAGATCCTGCATTTTCCGGATTGATTCCAGAAATCCCTGCCATTGCTGTTCCACCGTCATCCCTGCTAGGATCCCTTTCCAGTCAACTTTGGCCAGCTCCTCCCTCATGCCTCTGTAGTCCCTTTGCCCAGCTGCAATACCGACACATCAAATTTCACCTTCTCCCTCTCAAATTGTAGATTAAAACTTATCATGTAGTGGTCGCTACCTCCTAGTGGCTCCTTTACCTTGAGTTCCCTTATCAAATCTGGTTCATTACATATAATTGCCTTTTCCCTGGTAGGCTGCACTACAAGCAGCTCTAAGAATCGATCTCGGAGGCACTCTACAAATTCCCTTTCTTGGGGTCCAGTACTAACCTGATTTTTCCAGTCTACATACATATTGAAATCTCCCATGACCTCCGTAGCATTGCCTTTCTTACATACCAATTTTATCTCCTGATTTAACTTGTACCCTATATCCTGGCTACTGTTGGGGGGCCTGTAAATAACTCCCATTGGGGTATTTTTACCCTCATAATTTCTCAGCTCTATCCACAATGACTACATCTTCTGATCCGAAGTGACCCCTCACTGAGGACTGAATTTCATTCCTATCCAACAGAGTTACCCCACCGCTCTGCACACCTTCATATCATGCCGATAGGACGTATAATCCTGAATATTTCGCTCCCAGCTCCGATCCTCTTGCAACCACGTCTGTAATTCCCACAACATCATGTCTACCAATCTCTAACAGTGCTACAAGCTCACCAATTTGTTTCTTAAACTACGCGCATTCAAATACAACACCTTTAATTTGGTATTCACCTCCCTTCTCACACCGGTCCCGATTTTACACGACCTTACTCTCTTACCAATTCTTAAACTTTCCGTCCCATTAATTTGGGAGACTTCAGTAACATTTCCTGCACTCTCTTTCCCTTTAACGTCACCCTTACACATCCAATTTGCCGATTCCACCCCCCCCCACCCCCCTACGTCATTGGTACCCACATGGGCCACGACGACCGGATCGTTCCCCATCCACTCCAAGTTCCTCTGCAGGTCAGACTAGATGTCCTGAACCTGGGCATCAGGCAGGCAACAGGCTTTGGGATTCTCGATCCTCGCCATAGGGAACAGTGTCGATGCCCCTAACTATACTTTCCCCGATGACAACAACATTTTTCTTCCTTGTTCCCTCTCGAATGACCCCCTGAAACACATTGCCCTGATCAGGTTGCTCATCCTTCCTACAGTCCTCTCACTCAGTCCTCACCTCTGTTCTCCTGCCTGCATTTATAGCTGTCACAACCACCACGTCACCAGGGACCACGTTGGAAGCAGTTACTCTAGCAGGTGCAACTGCCTCCATTGGCAAATGGATCAGAGGGGACAGGAGGAATCAGTTTTGTTCAGGAAGTTGTCATGATCTGAAACTCGGGGACTGAAAGGCTGGTGGAAGCAGAGTCAACAATAACTTTCAAAGGATTTGGCTAAATGTGTGAAGGAACTATTTCCAGTGGTTTCGGGGAAAGAGCAGGAAAATTGTGCTGAATGTATCACACAATCAAAGAGATGGCACAGATTGGATGGTGCAAATGGCCTCCTGCTGTGCAGTATCATTGTAACAGCGGGTCCAAGAGACCACTTGCTCTGCCTTTAGAGTGTGAAGCAATTGGGGAACAAGAGAAAATCCAGAGAAAGAAAGGGTCATTTGACCCATCAGTCCCACCCCGGAGTGAAAATAGGAGCGAGTGAAGTAGTCTGTGTAAATAATCAGTTGTTTATAAAATATTTGCCTGAATATTACATCATAATTGTCCCCATTGTTAATATTAATTGGACATATCATAAACAAATAATGGGACCATAAAGTGTTCAGATACAGTGCCACATTCTACAGTTACACCTGGAGCTCACAAGACATTTCTGTGGCTTCCTGTTCATCTTGTTCTAATCTGTCAGTCAGTGATTGGTCAGCAGGAGTTTTACATAGATTGCTGCAGCCAATTGAGTTTGATTCCAATGGTTCCAAAAGCCTCCAAGATGCCAGAACTACACGTATATAAGGATGCAACAGCATTGGAAACCTCATCGACACAGAGAGCTGGGAGAGAGAGAGAGGTGAGAATGGGAGCAGGATATGCCCACCTTCACTGTGAAACTTGACACTAATGATGAATTGTTTTCTTGTGTTTCAGGATCGAGGAAGAAGACATGATGCTGGTGTGGGTTTTGGTGCTGACCGCACTGCTTGCCAGTGATGTGGCAGGTAAGGTCCATTGATTCCAAGAGCTTAAGAAATATATTGGTGTGAGGAATGAATTCACAGGCACTGTGTTGGGACTGTGGAACATGGGAATTTGTGGACATTGGGACTGGTCAGGATGTGGTAGGAAAGGTCTCTTGTCTGGAATACTCATCTCAGAGCTGCTGAGTTGGAAGGTGAGTTGGAGACTCTCCTCCACATCAGGTGACAGAGATTTCTCCACGGTGACGCTTCACAGGAAGATAGAGTTGCAGGAAGAGGGATATGTGACTCTCTGTCAGGAACCCAGGGGATGTAGAGGAGAAGGTTCTGCAGGCATTGGTCCAATGCAACGGGTGCAGTGTTCTTGCCCACTGTGAGGGTGAGGATGGAGGCTTGAGGGAGGATGGCCAGACATAGGGGGAGTGAGTCCTAGTGGTGGGGAGTGAAAGAGACAGAGAAAGATTGGAGTTACGAGTGATTTGATAATTAGACTGGCACACTTAAGATGCAAAAACATTGCAGTTGCTGGAAATCTGGAAGGAAACAATTTTGTTTGCTTCTGTGAGGTAACCTCATTCTGATAAACGAATGAGTTTAACTACAGTCTGTTTAATGTTATTTGTCTGCAACTCCACGTTGACCTGCAGATTAACTTTCAGTCTTGCATGTGCAAGGACATCCATGTTTTATTTGATCCCAAAAGTTTCCAATCTCTTTCCATTAAAAAAATATTCTCCTTTTCTCATTTTTATTACAAAGTTGATGATTTCACATTTTTGACTTTTTATTCCATCTGCACATTCATTCCGTCTCAATCCCTGTGAGGTCTCTTTGCATCTTCCTCACAACTCCCTCTGCCACCAGCTTTGCGTCAGCAGCAGTCTTGATGCACGTCTCCCAGTCCCTTCATCCAAATCACTGATGTTGTTTGTAAACTGATGGGTTTGATCCCTGCGACACACTCCAGTGTATCCGCTATCTTCATGGTCCCCACTCTCCTCACCTTGGGATGTAGGTGATCAGTTCCTGAGGAATTATTGCCATTCAGCACCATTATTTCTCCAATAGTTGTGTTTAGTTGATGCTCATTTCTTTCACCTTCTCCGTTTATTTGACTTTTCCTTTTTTTCCAGGAAGACTGACAAACAAAGTTGTTTAATTTCACTGTCATTTGCTTATTCCTTAATATAATTTTTCCTCCCTCACTCTGCAAGGGATGTGCAGACATCTTTTCCCTTTTTACTCTCTGCATTACATGATGATAAATTTTCCCTAAAAGCCCATTAACCACATTATCAATTAACCCTTCTCATTGAGCAATACTGGAGGTATACCCTCAGTGCATACATTCTCTACATATTTACTGTTATTTTATTTTGTCCGATCTGTATATAATCACAGGCCCTTCTGGTTCCGCTGTGTTTCCATTTGATGAACTAAGGTCATTTCACTCCTCTGGCTTTATCCCATCATTTATTGTCCTGGCCACCCCTCTTTTTTTTTCATTTGTCCTATCCACATGCCTGTTTAATAGCAGCATTTAATTCCAAATTCATCACTTTGCAACCACATGAAACCCATTTACTTGTGATGCTGATTTGTCCGAGGAAGGTAGACTGAGGGAGGGGAGATGAGGAAAGAAGACTGTACAAGATGTTATGTCAGTGCACACACTGAGTGTATCAGTAGGTGGTCAAATTGATTTTAATTCCATGTGGTGCATATGTGTGGCCTGTGACCAATGGAAGGGTCTTGAAGGTAAAAAACTAATTTTACTCAAGAGACAGAATTCTAGCGTAGTTGTCGAACAGAGAAACGTTAATGAACAACACAACTCTGTGAAAGTCGTACTACAGGTGGTGAAGAAGGTGTTTGGCACGCTTGCCCTCATCGAAGATTGAAGGAGTTGGGATCCATGTTACAGCTGTCCAAGATGTTGGTGAGATCCCACCAGGAAATTGTGTTACCAGGTCTGGTGGGCTTGAGTTATAAGGGAGGGGTTTATATATTGACGAGGTGCAACATAGATATCACAGTGCAGGAGAGAAAGAATTGGAGGGCATGTTATTCACAATGAGGATGCCAGAGGAAGTGGTACAGGCAGGTACAATTACAATGTTTTAACGACACTGTGACAGGTTCATGGATAGGAAAGGATGAGAGGATAGGGGGCAAATGCAGACAAACGGGACTCGCTGCAGAAACCCTTTGGTCGGTGAGTTGGTTTAAATCTGAATTCTCTTTAACTGACAGAATGACCGATTCTTTGGGATTTGAGGAGCCTCAGCAAGACCTTGAAAAACGCAACATTGTCAAAGGACCGTGTGATGAAAACTGGTTTTATTTTCCTACCTTAAGATCCTGTTACCGTTTTTTTAGTGACCCAAAGACATGGTCAGATGCATAGGTAAGTTCCTGAAATCAGTGGTTGTTCTGGGAGGCCTGGGGAACATGGGTTTCTGCTGGTTCATTCCCATGAACTTTCAGCACAGCCTCTCGTTGAATTGCCTGCGATGAGTCCCTGTGTTCCAGGGTGCGCTTCACTGCAGCCGTGGGCTACGGTTTCTATCGCTCGGACCAGTGGGTGAAATATTGGGATTTTTGGGGGAAACTCCACATCCAGGGAATAAAGTTCCCCAATTTTCAACATCATTTCGGACGATTTATTTGGAGGCTTGTGAGTGGATGAAACACACAGATACACTGCAACAGATAAACTATTTTGTTTGTTTACAGATGTTCTGCAATCACCAACCACATTCCGGTCATCTGGCTACTGTGACCTCGTATGATCACAACATATTCATTACCAACGTGATTGATGCAGTGAGCAAAGGGAGTCCAAGTACTTGGATTGGCCTAAACGACAGATGCCAGGTAAAGTTAATGATGACACGTTAGATTACAGGTCGTCACCACACTGGCCAGACCTGCATTTGTTGTCCTTCCCTGATCATCCACTGCCCTTTTTCGAGGGCAGGTTACAGTAGGTATGTTACAAAACTTACCTTCAGTCGCGCTGTAATTCTGCCACTGGCTGTGTGCGCGATTTTGGCGCCTTTAAGGGGGGGCGGGGTTAAAACGCGGGTTTCTCCTTCCTTGTCCTAGTTAATATTTTGTTGGAGTACAAGCGCTGGCTGAAGAATCGTTCCTAGTGGCGATTTGTGTGTTTTTTATTTTTATTAAATCGTCAATGTCAATGTGACACCAGAGATCCATCAATGTGTTGACTGTAAGTTACAGTCAACACATTGATGGATCTCTGGTGTCACATCGTTGTTCAGAGATAGAGTTACACATGACGCCCTGCAGAGTAACAGGGTGCGGCAGTGTAATGGTTAAGTTACTCTGTGATATCCCGGTGATCCAGGCACACAAGTTTGAATCCCATCCCAGACACCAGGGAATTTGGATCTAAGTAAATAAACTGCAATCATTCTGGAGAAACAAGTTACCATCAGTAATGGGGACTGAACCTACCGGACTGTTATAAAAACTCATCTGGTTCACTGTTGTTCTTCAGGGTTAGAATTCTGCCCTCCCTCCCCAATCTGGCCTCACCACGACTCCAGAGATCCATCAATGTGTTGACTCTTACCTGCCGTCTGAAATGGTCAGAGGGTGATCAAGGAAGGACAATAAATGCAGGCCTGGCCACTGTCACCACGTCCTGTGAACAAATAAAATCCCACATGATCATGTGTCTGTCTTTATGCTCCACATGAGCCTGCTCTCACCCTCATTCATCTCACACCATCACTGGGACTTTCCTTTCCCCTCGTCAGCTCATGGAATCAGCATTATAAAGGGGTCAATACTGTATCAATATATAAATATAAAATACGCACTGACACAACATGAGAAAATGGGAGCAGGAGTGGGCCACTCGGCCCCTCAAGCCTGTCCCACCCTTCAATTCAAATACAATAGTCAATAGACAATAGACAATAGACAATAGATGCAGGAGTAGGCCATTCGGCCCTTCGAGCCATTCAATGTGATCATGGCTGATCATCCACAATCAGTACCCCGTCCCTGCCTTCTCTCCATATCCCTTAACTCCACTATCCCTAAGAGCTCCAACAGAGGTCCGAAAGCCGTTGGAGAGGTCGCTGAGGGAGGAGCTACAACCGAGCGGTAGGACTTAAAAAGGAGCGCGGGGGCTTGTTCCTTACAGAGGTCCGAAAGCCGTTGGAGAGGTCGCTGAGGGAGGAGCTACAACCGAGCGGTAGGACTTAAAAAGGAGCGCGGGGGCTTGTTCCTTACAGAGGTCCGAAAGCCGTTGGAGAGGTCGCTGAGGGAGGAGCTACAACCGAGCGGTAGGACTTAAAAAGGAGCGCGGGGGCTTGTTCCTTACAGAGGTCCGAAAGCCGTTGGAGAGGTCGCTGAGGGAGGAGCTACAACCGAGCGGTAGGACTTAAAAAGGAGCGCGGGGGCTTGTTCCTTACAGAGGTCCGAAAGCCGTTGGAGAGGTCGCTGAGGGAGGAGCTACAACCGAGCGGTAGGACTTAAAAAGGAGCGCGGGGGCTTGTTCCTTACAGAGGTCCGAAAGCCGTTGGAGAGGTCGCTGAGGGAGGAGCTACAACCGAGCGGTAGGACTTAAAAAGGAGCGCGGGGGCTTGTTCCTTACAGAGGTCCGAAAGCCGTTGGAGAGGTCGCTGAGGGAGGAGCTACAACCGAGCGGTAGGACTTAAAAAGGAGCGCGGGGGCTTGTTCCTTACAGAGGTCCGAAAGCCGTTGGAGAGGTCGCTGAGGGAGGAGCTACAACCGAGCGGTAGGACTTAAAAAGGAGCGCGGGGGCTTGTTCCTTACAGAGGTCCGAAAGCCGTTGGAGAGGTCGCTGAGGGAGGAGCTACAACCGAGCGGTAGGACTTAAAAAGGAGCGCGGGGGCTTGTTCCTTACAGAGGTCCGAAAGCCGTTGGAGAGGTCGCTGAGGGAGGAGCTACAACCGAGCGGTAGGACTTAAAAAGGAGCGCGGGGGCTTGTTCCTTACAGAGGTCCGAAAGCCGTTGGAGAGGTCGCTGAGGGAGGAGCTACAACCGAGCGGTAGGACTTAAAAAGGAGCGCGGGGGCTTGTTCCTTACAGAGGTCCGAAAGCCGTTGGAGAGGTCGCTGAGGGAGGAGCTACAACCGAGCGGTAGGACTTAAAAAGGAGCGCGGGGGCTTGTTCCTTACAGAGGTCCGAAAACCGTTGGAGAGGTCGCTGAGGGAGGAGCTACAACCGAGCGGTAGGACTTAAAAAGGAGCGCGGGGGCTTGTTCCTTACAGAGGTCCGAAAGCCGTTGGAGAGGTCGCTGAGGGAGGAGCTACAACCGAGCGGTAGGACTTAAAAAGGAGCGCGGGGGATTGTTCCTAACAGAGGTCCGAAAGCCGTTGGAGAGGTCGCTGAGGGAGGAGCTACAACCGAGCGGTAGGACTTAAAAAGGAGTACCCAAATCGGCAACGTTCCACTTCAAAAACAAGTGGGTTTGAGGAAGCCGCTGATTGGTGGACGCAGATAAGAGAGAGCAGCTGATTGGGAGTCAGATCCCTGCTGATTGTACTGTATTGTAGCAGTTTGTTTTGTATTGTAGCAGTTTGTTTTGTATTGTAGCAGTTTGTTTTGTATTGTAGCAGTTTGTTTTGTATTGTAGCAGTTTGTTTTGTATTGTAGCAGTTTGTTTTGTATTGTAGCAGTTTGTTTTGTATTCTATCAGTTTGTTTTATATTCTATCCAGGGTAAGGGGAGTATGACGGCCAGGGCAGTTTACTGTTCTGGATGTCAGATGTGGGAAGTCATGGAGTCTGTTAGCCCTCCAGATGTCCACATCTGCGCCAGGTGTATCGAGATGGGGCTCCTAATGGACCGTATTAGGAACCTGGAGCAGCAGCTCGATGACCTCCGTCTGGTCAGGGAGAGCGAGGAAGTCATTGAGAGGAGTTACAGGGATGTGGTCACTCCAACACCACAGGAGGCAGGCAAGTGGATCACGGTTGGGAGAGGCAAGGGGCACAGGCAGGGACTAGAGAGTACCCCGGTGGCTGTACACCTTGACAATAAGTACTCCTGTTTGAGCACTGTTGGGGTGGACAGCCTACCTGGGGGTAGCGACAGCGGCCGGGCCTCCGGTATAGAGACCGGTCCTGTTGCTCAGAAGGGTAAGGAAAAGAAGAGGAGGGCAATATTAATAGGGGACTCTATAGTTAGGGGGTCAGACAGGCGATTCTGTGGATGCAGTCGGGAGACCCGGATGGTAGTTTGCCTCCCTGGTGCCAGGGTCTGTGATGTGTCTCAACGTGTCCAAGACATCCTGAAAGGGCAGGGAGAGGAGCCCGAGGTCGTGATACATATAGGTACCAATGACATAGGTAAAAAAAGAGAAGAGGTCCTGAAAGGAGAATTTAGGGAGTTAGGAGGGGAGTTAAAGAGAAGGACAGCAAAGGTAACAATCTCGGGATTACTGCATGTACCACGCGACAGTGAGAGTAGGAATGGAACGAGGTGGAGGATAAATGCGTGGCTGAAGGACTGGTGCAGAAGACAGGGATTCAAATTTCTGGATCATTGGGACTTCTTTTGTGGAAGGTTCGACCTGTACAAAAAGGATGGGTTGCACTTGAACCTGAGGGGGACCGATATCCTGGCGGGGAGATCTGCAAAGGCTACTGGGGAGACTTTAAACTAGAATGGTTGGGGGGAGGGACTCAAATAGAGAATGCTATTAGACAGTGTGTGAGGCAGGAGGCAGAGAAGGAAAGCACTCAGACCCAACATGTAGGGGGGAAAGAAGAAAACAATAATAAACAGAGAATAAGAGGTGGTGGGGTTCTTAAATGGGTGAGCAGAGAAACAGAGGGGTGTAAAATGCGGGCGGAAGCAATAGGTAGCAAGGTGAAAGGTAAAAGTGGCAGGCAGACAAATCCAGGACAAAAATCAAAAAGAGCCACTTTTCAACATAATTGTATAAGGGGTAAGAGCGTTGTAAAAACAAGTCTGAAGGCTTTGTGTCTCAATGCAAGGAGCATTCGTAATAAGGTGGATGAGTTGAACGTGCAGATAGCAATTAATGATTATGATATAGTTGGGATCACGGAGACATGGCTCCAAGGTGACCAAGGCTGGGAGCTGAACATCCAGGGATATTCAATATTCAGGAGGGATAGAGAGAAAGGAAAAGGAGGTGGGGTGGCGTTGCTGGTTAGAGAGGAGATTAACGCAGTGGAAAGGAAGGACATTAGCTTGGAGGATGTGGAATCGGTATGGGTAGAGCTGCGAAACACTAAGGGGCAGAAAACGCTGGTGGGCGTTGTGTACAGGCCACCTAGCAGTAGTAGTGAAGTTGGGGATGGCATCAAACAGGAAATTAGAAATGCGTGCAACAAAGGCAAAACAGTTATAATGGGTGACTTCAATCTACATATAGATTGGGTGAATCAAATTGGCAGGGGTGCTGAGGAAGAGGATTTCTTGGAATGTATGAGGGATAGTTATCTAAACCAACATGTAGAGGAACCAACGAGAGAGCAGGCTATTCTAGACTGGGTATTGAGTAATGAGGAAGGGTTAGTTAGCAGACTTGTTGTGCGTGCCCCCTTGGGCAAGAGTGATCATAATATGGTTGAGTTCTTCATTAGGATGGAGAGTGACATTGTTAATTCAGAAACAACGGTTCTGAACTTAAAGAAAGGTAACTTTGAGGGTATGAGACATGAATTGGCCAAGATTGACTGGCAATTAGTTCTAAAAGGGTTGACGGTGGATATGCAATGGAAGGCATTTAAAGACTGCATGGATGAACTACAAAAATTGTTCATCCCAGTTTGGCAAAAGAATAAATCAAGGAAGGTAGTGCATCCGTGGATAACAAGGGAAATCAGGGATAGTATCAAAGCAAAAGATGATGCGTACAAATTAGCCAGAAAAAGCAGCATACCAGAGGACTGGGAGAAATTCAGAGACCAGCAGAGGAGGACAAAGGGCTTAATTAGGAAAGGGAAAATAGATTATGAAAGGTAACTGGCAGGGAACATAAAAACTGACTGCAAAAGTTTTTATAGATATGTGAAGAGAAAGAGATTAGTTAAATCAAATGTAGGTCCCTTGCAGTCAGAAACAGGTGAATTGATCATGGGGAACAAGGATATGGCAGACCAATTGAATAACTACTTTGGTTCCGTCTTCACTAAGGAAGACATAAATAATCTGCCGGAAATAGCAGGGGGCCGCGGGTCAAAGGAGATGGAGGAACTGAGTGAAATCCAGGTTAGTCGGGAAGTGGTGTTGGGTAAATTGAATGGATTAAAGGCCGATAAATCACCAGGGCCAGATAGGCTGCATCCCAGAGTACTTAGGGAAGTAGCTCCAGAAATAGTGGATGCATTAGTGATAATTTTTCAAAACTCTTTAGATTCTGGAGTAGTTCCTGAGGATTGGAGGGTAGCAAACGTAACCCCACTTTTTAAGAAGGGAGGGAGAGAGAAAACGGGGAATTACAGACCAGTTAGTCTAACATCGGTAGTGGGGAAACTGCTAGAGTCAGTTATTAAAGATGGGATAGCAGCACATTTGGAAAGTGGTGAAATCATTGGACAAAGTCAGCATGGATTTACGAAAGGTAAATCGTGTCTGACGAATCTTATAGAATTTTTCGAGGATGTAACTAGTAGAGTGGATAGGGGAGAACCAGTGGATGTGTTGTATCTGGACTTTCAGAAGGCTTTCGACAAGGTACCACATAAGAGATTAGGATACAAACTTAAATCACACGGTATTGGGGGTTCAGTATTGATGTGGATAGAGAACTGGCTGGCAAACAGGAAGCAAAGAGTAGGAGTAAACGGGTCCTTTTCACAATGGCAGGCAGTGACTAGTGGGGTACCACAAGGCTCAGTGCTGGGACCCCAGCTATTTACAATTTATATTAATGATCTGGACGAGGGAATTGAAAGCAACATCTCCAAGTTTGCGGATGACACTAAGCTGGGGGGCAGTGTTAGCTGTGAGGAGGATGCTAGGAGACTGCAAGGTGACTTGGATAGGCTGGGTGAGTGGGCAAATGTTTGGCAGATGCAGTATAATGTGGATAAATGTGAGGTTATCCACTTTGGTAGCAAAAACGGGAAGGCAGACTATTATCTAAATGGTGGCCGATTAGGAAATGGGGAGATGCAGCGAGACCTGGGTGTCATGGTACACCAGTCATTGAAAGTAGGCATGCAGGTGCAGCAGGCAGTGAAGAAAGCGAATGGTATGTTGGCCTTCATAGCAAGAGGATTTGAGTATAGGAGCAGTGAGGTTCTACTGCAGTTGTACAGGGTCTTGGTGAGACCACACCTGGAGTATTGCGTACAGTTTTGGTCTCCAAATCTGAGGAAGGACATTATAGCCATAGAGGGAGTGCAGAGAAGGTTCACCAGACTGATTCCTGGGATGTCAGGACTTTCATATGAAGAAAGACTGGATAGACTTGGCTTATACTCGCTAGAATTTAGGAGATTGAGAGGGGATCTTATAGAAACGTACAAGATTCTTATGGGGTTGGACAGGCTAGATGCAGGAAGATTGTTCCCGATGTTGGGGAAGTCCAGGACAAGGGGTCACAGCTTAAGGATAAGGGGAAAATCCTTTAAGACCGAGATGAGGAAAAACTTTTTCACACAGAGAGTGGTGAATCTCTGGAACTCTCTGCCACAGAGGGTAGTTGAGGCCAGTTCATTGGCTATATTTAAGAGGGAATTAGATGTGGCCCTTGTGGCTAAAGGGATCAGGGGGTATGGAGAGAAGGCAGGTACGGGATACTGAGTTGGATGATCAGCCATGATCGTATTGAATGGCGGTGCAGGCTCGAAGGGCCGAATGGCCTACTCCTGCACCTAATTTCTATGTATCTATGTATCTATGTAACTCTCTTGAAAGCATCCAGAGAACCAGCGTCCACCGCCCTCTGAGGCAGAGAATTCCACACACTCACAACTCTCTGTGTGAAAAAGTTTTTCCTTATCTCCGTTCTAAATGGCTTATCACTTATTCTTAAACTATGCCCCCTGATTCTGGACTCCCCCAACATTGGGAACATGTTTCCTGCCTCTAGCATGTCCAAACCCTTAATAATCTTATATGTTTCAATAAGATCCCCTCTCATACTTCTAAATTCCAGAGTGTACAAGCCCAGCCGCCCCAATGTCTCAACATATGACAGTTCCGCCAGCCTGGGAATTAACCTTGTGAACCTATGCTGCACTCCCTCAATAGCAAGAATGTCCTTCCTCAAGGTTGGAGACCAGAACTGCACACACTACTCCAGTCACTAGTGCCCTGTACAACTGCAGGAGGACCTCTTTGCTCCTATACTCAAATCCCCTTCTTATGAAGGCCAACATGCCATTTGCTTTCTTCACTGCCTACTGTACCTGCATGCTTACTTTCAGTGACTGATGAACAAGGACCCCCAGATCCCATTGTACTTCGCGCCAACTCTCGGACACCTCCTCCTACTTACCCCTGGACCATGACCCCACAGACGAGCACCAGGCCACTATCTCTAGCACCATCACTGACTTCATCAACTCCCGCTCCCTGCCCCCCCGAGCCTCCAACCTCATCGTTCCCCAGCCCCGTACGGCCCGATTTTACCTTCTCCCCAAAATCCACAAACCTGACTGTCCTGGTAGACCCATTGTCTCTGCCTGTTCGCGCCCTACCGAACTTATTTCCACATACCCTGACTCCATCCTATCCCCCCTGGAAAAATCGCTCCCTACCTATGTTCGAGACACCTCAGACACTCTCCGTCGTCTCCGGGCATTCCATTCTCTAGGCCCCCATCCCCTCATCTTCACCATGGACGTCTAGTCACTCTACACCTCCATCCCCCACCAGGATGGTCTCAAAGCCCTCCGGTTCTTCCTCGACCGGAGAATCAACCCATACCTGTCCACTGATACTCTCCTCCGCCTAGCGGAGTTGGTCCTTACCCTCAATAACTTCTCATTTGACTCCTCCCATTTCCTCCAAATACAAGGCGTAGCTATGGGCACGCTCATGGGCCTCAGCTATGCCTGCCTCTTTGTTGGGTACGTCGAACAATCCTTGTTCGAGATGTACCAGGGCCCCATCCCCGACCTCTACTTCCGCTACATTGACGATTGCTTTGGTGCTACCTCCTGCACCCACACACAACTAACTGACTTCATCCGCTTCACCACTAACTTCCATCCGGCACTCAAATACACCTGGACCATTTCCAACACTTCCCTACCATTCCTTGACCTCACTATCTCCATCGCAGGTGATAGACGTCTGACCGACATCCAGTCTGAAGAAGGGTTTCGGCCCGAAACGTTGCCTATTTCCTTCGCTCCTTAGATGCTGCTGCACCCGCTGAGTTTCTCCAGCACCTTTGTCTACCTCCCATTGTACTTCCCCTTTTTCCAACTTGACACCATTTAGATAATGATGCGATCATGCCTGACCAGTGCTGGCCTCAACATTTCACTTCATTCTGCCCGATCCTCTCTGCAGTCGGGTTCTGGTTAATCCTTCTCCTGACACTGAATTAGTTTTGTTCCCAAAATGTGGAAAGGATACGGGGCAAGGCTGGTGTGCAGAGCGATGTCACAGAGCAGCTGTGAAGGAATCTGACAATGAGAATTTTGAGATTTGGTGATATGAAATTGAAAAAAAATCACATGGGTTCTCTAAAGCCCAATTCACTGGATGTTTTCAAAAGAGAGTTAGATAGCTCTTGGGGCTAAAGGAATCAAGGGATATGGGGACAAAACAGGAACGGGATACTGATTTTCGATGATCAACCATGATCACAGTTAGCTGGCTTGAGGGCCCGAATGGCCTATTCATACACCTAATCTTCTATGTTTTGTATGTTTCTAAACCTGAAGAAAAGACAGTATAAGGGAAATCCATACAATTAAATTATCAGGGACCTTTGTAATAAATGCTTAATGGCTCAGGTACAGTTCTTCCCTGTACTGTTAAGTGGCAGCTTACTCAGCATTCCAACAGGAATGACCATTGATTTATACCCACAGGAAGGGACTTTCACATGGACCGATGGATCTTCATACAGTTACTGACACTGGGCTGCTGGTCAACCTGATAATAAATCAGGCATTGAACATTGTGTGGCAACTAACTTTAAAGGTAAGTAACAGGAGGTGACCTCAACAGACCTGCTGTTGCACAGCGGGAGTGAACCAACCCCATGGGTCCTGTGCTCTGCAGAACTGCACTGACTGCCCAGCAGTGAGAGGAGGAAGTATGGGATGTAATGCAGGAGTCATGGGAACAGACACCGAGTGTAACTGTGCAGGAGGAATGTACATTGGGATCAAGGTATACTGTATAGGGAGAAGGCAGGCACGGGTTATTGATTGGGGAGGATCAGCCATGATCACAATGAATGGTGGTGCTGGCTCGAAGTGCCGAATGGCCTCCTCCTGCACCTATGTTCTAAGTTTCTATGTTTCTATGTTACAAGGGGGGTAACACTGGAGTTAGAGGAAGGTACAGTGTGACACGGCACATAAAGAAAGAACTGAATACAGACAGGAAAGTGAAAGGAATGTCCTGAGATTCATTTCAAAATGAATTAAATGCAGAAACATTATGCTCAACCTCTGTATATTCTGGTTAGAATGGACATGCTGTTCTGTGAACAGTTCCATGTCACTGTTTGATACAAGACTGACAGGCAGTGGAGCAGTGAACTGATCACAAAACTAAGCGGCAGAGAAGATCCAACAGGCTGAGGCTTGTTCTCCACAAGAGAGAACATTGAGGGGTGACCAACCTGGGGCTGATCTCACTGTGAAGGATTTATAGGGGGATGTCGAGAGATGTTTCCTCGAGTGTGCAACCAGATTTACTAGTCATAAATGTAAAATAGCCACTGATAAATCAAAGAGAGAAGATGGAAAATCTTCTTGACTTGGGTGTGGTGGGCAGGTGGAACTCAGGAGCATGTAATGGAGGCAGAGGCACAGATGTACTTAAGGCAGAGGTAGATGGTGAAAGGAACAGACGGATGTGTTAATGAGGTCGGATGAAGGGAGGGCGGAGGCTGGTGTGGAGCAGCAACAGTAGCACGGACCCATGGGCCGAGTGGTCTGTTTCTGTGCTCCACGTCCAAGGGAACACCCTAATTCTACAAACACTGGGTGTAACGCTACAGATATCGGAATATGCACTAATGTAAAATCCCCAGATTTAGACATGACATCGGTCGCAGAAATTCCAGCTCCAGAGATTCCAGATCTGACTCAAATAGATGAAACATTTGACCAAACGGAAAACAGAAAATGATGGAAACACTCAGCAGGTCAGGCAGCATCTGTGGAGAGAGGAACAGTGTAAAGATTTCCCTCAATGACCTTCCTATTTCCTTTCCACAAATGATGCCTGACCTATTGGATATTTCCAGCCTATATTTCACATTTCCAGCATCTGCAGCATTTTATTTGTGGACTAACAGAAAAACGGGAATGATTTGTCTGGAATGATTTGTCCTGTGAGATAAAACTTGACATTTCCCTTAATGAACATTCTGTTTCCTCTCCACGTGCTAACTGACCAATTGAATATTTCCAGTATTAGTTCAAATTTCCGGAATCTGCAGCATTTTGCTTGTGGACAAACGGGTAAATGCTTTCCTCTTTTCTTGCTTCTAGATGTGGGACTTTGGAATGATATGTCATGTCACGCACGCAGGAGTTTTGTTTGTTCCTACAAACTGGATTGTAATTAGAAGACTCCAGTGTCGTCCACTCATCCTTTCCAGCAGTGGATCCAGTGCTTTGATTTCTTTGTAGCCTCTCTCACTGTCTGTGGTGACTGTACTCACTTAGCTTCTCAGCCAATAATAAAGAGAACTGCATCATGAGCTGTGTGTTTGGTGCTGTGTGAGTCCAGTTTCTCGCAGCCTTCCTGTCCCACTGTTGCTTCCTCCCCACCTCTGCACTCAGTGCTGCGCTGAGGAGAAGGCGGCACAGACTTTACAAAATGAACTCTTGTCCTTCGGCCGCACCTGGTGTGTCGGGTCCCGGACACCGCGTCTGGGAGAGAAATAAAGGCTGTGGAGAAGTTAGTGGAATAGTTGCAGGGAGAGAGCTTTCCCAGTCCTGTGCGTGGGCTGCAGAAGATGAACTGGGCCCAGAAATCTTCTGGATGGGCAAACAAATGCTGTCTCAACCTACAAAGTCCACGTACCTTGTATTAATTAAGGAAATTTTTTTTTTCCAAAACATGGAGTCCAAATCTGTCCACGGACTTCAGGTACACATTGACCAGTACCCTGATGAAGTGCAACACGTCCCCACACACACCATCTCCCTCACAATAAAGGCCAACATCTCATCAGCTTCCTAATTGCTTTCTGTACCAGCATGTTACTCAGTTGTTCATGTGCTCCACTCTCCAAGTCCTTTGTTACACAACATTCAGTTTTCTCACTCTGTTTAAGTGATATTTTACTTTTAAATCTTCCTTCCAAATCAAGAGTTAAGACTCAAGAGTGTTTAATTGTCTTAGGTACCGACAACGGAACAATGAGATTCTTACTTGCAGCAGCATAACATGCCTGTAACACAATACACATTTAGTTTAGTTTAGCACAGAAACAGGCCCTTCAGCCCACCAAGTCCGCAACGACCAGTGATCTCCGCACATTAACAGTATCCTACGCACACTAAGGTCAATTTACACTTATACCAAGTTAACTTACTACCTGTACGTCTTTGGAGTGTTGGTGGGAACCGAAGAACTCGGAGAAAACCAACGCGGTTACGGGTGGACGTACAAACTCCGTACAGACAAGCATCAGTTGTCGGGATCAAACCTGTGTCTCTGGCGCTGCAAGTGCTGTAATGCAGCAACTCTACTGGTGGGCCACCATGCCGCCCCATGCCTAACGTACACCTGTAGATGTTTAAGAGAGTATTTGTCACTATACTGATCCTCCTCAATGACGTGCTCCTCAACTTGCCAACCCACTTATCTATATGTCAACAACAAATTTGTCTCAACTCTCAATTCAGTCCCTTCATCCCAAGTCAGAACTGTAGATAATAAATATTCATTGTGACCCACTGAGACCTTTCCTGATCCTTTCCCAGAATAAATTCTTTCCCTGCTTCGGTGATCTCCCTCTCCCGGGAATGCTTCTATTGCAGCTTCCATCCCCTCACCACTTCTCTTGTCTTGGTTTTCTCTCACTCACTGATTCGTGGCTGATGCAGCCATCAGTGAGGCCAGATTGAGAAGCTGCCGTGGGTCAGAGGGAAATAATTGTGGGAGGTGGTGTTCTTGGGCCGGTGACAGGTTGTTGTTGGTTGGATTGACTGATGCAGCACATTGCTTTTTTACACAATGTCCCGGCCTCTCACTACCTGTGGGCACTTTGGGCTATGATACAGGCGGAGATTGCCACGGTGACTTGGTGACACGGTGAGCTGTGTGAGTACATTTCTCTGAGCCTCTTGGTTACACGGTTGCTTCTTGCCTTCATCCATCGCTTCCCCCCACCCTCCTCCCACCAACTCCTGTGCACAAGTTAACAGGCCGCAGGTTCTGGATTAGTTGTTCAGGTGGGCTGAGGAATGATTCATGAAGTTTAATGCAGATGAGCGTGAGTTGTTGCATTTTGAGAAGTCAAACCATGGCAGGACCTACACAATGAATGGCAGAGCCCTGGGGAGTATCATGGAGCAGAAGGATCTAGGAGTACACCTAAATAATTCCTTGAAAGTGACCTCAGCAATAGGTAAGATGGTCCAGAAGGCCTTCAGTACATTGGCCGTCATCAGTCGGGGTATTGTGTTCAATTTTTGTACCCTGCACTTGGAAGGTGTTAAACTGGAAAGAGATGATCTATGTTGCTCGTATTTGAGGGCCGGAGCTATAGGGAGTGGTTCAGCAATCCTGGAGTTTATTTCATGGAATGCAGGAGGATTAAGGGTGATCTTATAGAGGTCGTGATGGCGCCCTCTCCTTTCGCTGTTGTTCCAATCTCTTTAACTACTTGACAGTCCTCAGCATCATTGGTAATAGCTGGATCTAATTAGCTGATATTGGTTGGCATCTTGAACCTTCTCAGTCCAATTCCTGTGAAACCCAAGCATTTTAGCCAGAGGAGAGAAGTGAGAAGATGAGAGAAGAAGCAATGGAGACAGTCTGAAGAAAGAGGCAGAAAGAAGGAAGAAATATGAGTGAGTGAGGGAGCCAATGTGGAGCGCATCCCTGCTAGCTGTGTTCTCCTGTCGCAGGTTCAAGGGAGACTGAGCCACTCAGACAAACACAAGACCACGAGCGCCACCGTGCGGACTGGACTGCTGGGAAAGAAGCCCTAGACCACCACCTCTACCTGAGGCTACGACTGAGTGACCAGGCTGACATACCAGAACCTCTTCCTACCCACAGACAATGAGGGGCTAACTCCACACATGGAGGCAAAGGCTGGAGGCCAGGGTAACCCGCAGATTGCTGGCGTCACCTCTTTAAGGCCAAAGCTGATTTGCCATGAAAAAAACCTGTACCGTTAACACCTCGATGCAAGGCAATGGTGAATTGCAGGGAGAAACCTGAGATTGCCACGCCTCCTCCTTCAAAGACCAGGACTAAGCTGCTGGGTCAAGCCAGAGATCACCAACATCATCACACATGCACTCTGACGGTGAGTGACTGCACCCCAGGATGGTCCTGGACTTTCCTACCTCTATAAATAGAATAAACCATGTGAGTTCATCTACTGCGTGTGGGTGTGGGCACTGTCAAACCCACATCATTCCCTGATGCCAGGTTTATAAGGCATGTGGGGAATAGATAGGGTCCATTCACGCAGAGTTGGCGAATCAGGGAATTAAGTCTATGATGGGAGAGGAAAGATACGAATCTGAGGGGCAGCTATTTCATCTAGAGGGTGGTGGATTGAACACAACTCCCAGAGGAGCTAGTTAACGCAGGTGCTACAGCAAAATATAAAAGATATTTGGACATGTACATGGATAGGAAAGGTTTAGTGGAATATGCGACAATCGCAGGAAGGTGGGACTGGTGTAGAAGGGGCATCTCGGTCAGTTTGGGCAAGTTGGACCGCATGGCCTGTTTCACTGCTGTTTGACTCTATGACTCTAAGCTGTGGGGGCACACAGCCTGCAGAGTAGCAATGTTACAAAATTTTGAGATTTAAAAAATCAAGTCTGCAATTTATCCCATCAGATAAAGCATAAAAATAAGTTTAATTTGACACCTAATTCACTTTCATATTTCAGTATTAAAAAAGTTATGGCCATTTTCATACTCTGAAATTAGCATCTTGTTCCCTATTGCTTTTCCATTGACTTAACTCAAAAGCTGTGATCGAGGACAGTCAAAAGCCCATAACTTTCTTAAAAATTAAGAAAACTGAATGAAATTTTCAGTTATTATAGATTGAAGCATTCTGAAACAAATATGAAACAATCTTACTTGGATGACTTGAGATTAAAGCATATAATTAGTTAGTTACCTAAATGTAGCTAATTACAAAATTTAATTACTAGATCTAAACATCTATCCATTTCTTAAGAAAAGGTTAACATTTTTAAATAGCCTAAGTGTCCAAATAACATTCACACAAGAATTCACAATATAACATGATTTTAAAATCTCATTGTCATGAATTTATAGGCCAAATGGAAGGAATTTAGTGTTTAATTCCCGTAAATTAATGGCCATTTAAATCATCTTGCGAGTGGGATTTTGTGGAACGCGATCGATTGGAACGTTGCATTTGCGGTGAATTTAAACTCCATATCAGCAGGAAAAACACTGCCGGTTCGTATGGGGCCTAAATCACCTTTTCGCAACATGAAATTTTAATTAAAGGCATCCTAAGAAGCACGTTTATATGTAAAAATAAACGGTGTACCTTGCGTTGTCCTGTACGTGAGATCCGTCCCGTTGTCGGCGTTGACGGCTTTAGAAGTTGCTTTTTATTTTACTCCTGCTATTAAATTATCGAGCGATGTTTTTAAAAAACTTGATAAAACGTAAGTCGGATTGATTATTCTTCAGCAGCTAAACAGCCTGACAAAGATCGACTTCAACAGGCAGGAGGAAACGGCATTTTAAACCCGCCCCCCCTCTCAAAGTCGCCAAAGTCGCGCACACGGCCAGTGGCAGAACTGCAGTGCCGCTGCAGGTAAGTTTTGTAACATACCTATGCAGGGGGATGTGATGAGTGGGCAAGGAGGTGGCAGATGGTGTCTGATGTGGGACAATGTGAGCTTATTCATTTTGGAAGCAGGATTGAAAAAGTAAAATATTACTCAAACAGAGTGAGAGAACTGAATAGACAATAGACAATAGGTGCAGGAGTAGGCCATTCGGCCCTTTGAGCCAGCACCATCATTAAATGTGTTCATGGCTGATCATCCACAATCAGTACTCCATTCCTGCCTTCTCCCCATATCCCCTGACTCCACTATCGTTAAGAGCCCTATTTAGCTCTCGCTTGAAAGTATCCAGAGAACCGGCCTCCACCACCCTCTGAGGCCGAGAATTCCACAGACTCACAACTCCCTGTGTGAAAAAGTGTTTCCTCTTCTCCATTCTAAATGGCTTACCATTTACTCTTAAACTGTGACCCATGGTACTGATGAAGGGTTTCGGCCCGAAACGTTGCCTATTTCGAAACGTTGTTGCACCAGCTGAGTTTCTCCAGCAGTTTTGTGTACCTGGGATTTTCCAGCATCTGCAGTTCCTTCTTAAACCCATGGTACTGGACTACCCCAACATCAGGAACATGTTTCCTGCCTCTAGCATGTCCAAACCCTTAATAATCTTATATGTTTCAATAAGATTCCTTCTCATCCTTCTAAATTCAAGAGTATACAAGCCCAGCCGCTCCATTCTCTCAGAATATAACAGTCCCGCCATCCCGGGAATTAACCTTGTGAATCTACACTGCATTCCCTCAATTGCAAGAATGTCCTTCCTCAAATTTGGAGACCAACATGACATTTGCTTTCTTCACTGCCTGCTATACCTGCGTGCCTACTTTCATTGACTCAATATCCTGACTGATGAAGGCTAATCACTGAAATCTTTCTTGACCATCCTATCTACATGTCCCAATCATGTTCACCAGCCTTGTGGAACTGAACCTCACTGGTTGGGAGACTGCTGGGATCCAGGAAGGACAGAGTTACACAGCACGAGAACACACACTGAACACTGAATGTTGTGTAACAAAGGGATCTGGATGTGAAGGACATGAACCGCATTATTGTGAGGGGGATGGAGTCTAAGTAGGGAAGTCCTGCATTTTTACAGGTTGCTGGTGAAAGTGTCCCTGGAGTACGTGGACAGTTGTGGGCTCAGGGTTTCAGGTAGGATCTGCTTGTACTGGAGGCAGGACAGAGAAGGTTCATGAGGTTGTTTCCTGGAATGAAGGAGTTGACATCTTGGCCACAGGTGCTCTTGCATGAGCTTGTAGCAGTGTTTGTTCAGTGTGTGTTCTCCTGCTGTGTATTTCTGGAACCCAGCAGTCTCCCAACCCATGAGGTACAGTTCCACAAGGCTGGTATTCCTTGAAAAGTGGTCGAGAGTTGGGCAAGTTCCAGTGGTTTAAAGTGGTGGTTTGTATTGGGTAGTCCAAGGGTGAACATGATTAGGACAGGTAGATAAGGTGGTCAAGAAGGCTTTCAGTACATTATCCTTCATCAGTCAGGATATTGAGTATTGAAGTTTTGAATACAGAATGTTGTGGTTTACTTCAGGGGATTAATTGTCAGTGTCTCTGGCACGACCAGCATTTGTTGTCCACCCCTTGTTTCCCTGAACTGGGTGGTGGGGAGAGATTGACTTGAATGCTGCATTCTTCTTGTGAAGATATTCCCATGTTATCGGGTAGGGTGTTCCAGGATTTAAACCTGGTGACGATTAAGAAATGTGTCCACATCAGCCTGACTTGTTCCTGACCTGGGTTCAGAGACCAAGACCAGTTTTTCACCTCAATAAATAAACTTAAATCGGGTCGACTCAAAACTGAAATCCCTCAGTAGTGCACATGGAGAAGAAAAATCATGTTTCAATGAATGCAATCAATGAATGGTCAATGAGTTGCAATGTCTAATTTCCACCTTGGTAAAAAGGTTCTGAGTGTCTATGCCTCATTATTTTATATACTTTTATCAAATCTCCCCTCAATCTCCAACGCTCCAGAGAAAACAATCCAGGTTTGTCCAATCTCTTCTTATTGCTAATACCCTCTAATTCTGGACACATTCTGGCAAATCTCTTCTGCACCCACTTCAACATTTCCACCTCCTTCCTGTAGTGGAATGATTGAACTGTAAACATTACTCCACTTACAGCATAACCAAAGGTTTATAAAACTGTCATTTCACTTCCTGATTTTTATGATTTTCAAAGCCTCAGACCTATGAACGCAAGCATACCATGTGCATTCTTTACCACTCTATCTACATGTTTTTCCACTTACAGGGAGCTATGGTCTTGGATCCCAAGATCTCTCGGTACATCAATGCTGTTTAGGGTTTTGTCATTTACTGTGTCCTTTCTCCATACGTTTATCCTCCCAAAGTGCAACACCTCACTGCTGCTCGGGCAAACTCCATCCAGCATTTCCCTGTACAGGTGTCCCTGAGGGTGCAGGAGGTGAGACCCCAACTCACTCACCAGCACTGTTGTTTTCCTCTGTCCACCGCTGCCACCATCTTGAAGGTTTCTTCAAGACATCCACTGTCACACCCTCATCAATCACTATTGTCACCTTTTCCAAAAACTCTATCAAGTTAGCAAGATAATATGTGGACAAAGCCTTTCTGGCTGTCCGAATTATCACATTTTCTTCCAAATGGGAGTAAATCCTATCCCAAAGAATCCCCTCCAATAGTGAGGCTCACCATCCTCTAAACTTCTCGATTATCTCTGCTTCCTTTAAATAAAGGGATGATAGTGAATACTCTCTGGTCCTCTGAGACCTCAGCTGTGGTGAGCGAAGATACTAAGATCTTCATCAAGGCCCCTACAATCTCCTCTCTTGTCTCTCGGATCCTCAACTCTCTGACCCACCATCCACAATCGGTGAGGATAAATGACATCACCTGCTGTGCAATAATTCTCAGCAAGGTGCCCCGCAAAGGTGCGTTCCCTGTCGCAACTATACTCCCCGTGTAATGTTGAGTTAGTCCCACCATCTCTCTCACTCTCCCTCAGGGCATTGACTGGAGAGTTGGGCAAGGCTTGGCTTCCTTCACATCATGTCCCGACACCTGTGCTGAGGAATTTCTGGTCCCAGTTCATCTTCTGCAGCCCACCCACAGGATTGTGAAAGCTTTCTCCCTGCAACTATTCCACTAACTCCCCATGTATCCTCTCCACAGCCTTTATTTCTCTCCCAGGTGCGGTGTCCGGGACCCGACACACCAGGTGCGGCCGAAGGACAAGAGTTCATTTTGTAAGGTCTGTGCCGCCTTCTCCTCAGCGCAGCACTGAGTGCAGAGTTGGGGAGGAAGCAACAGTGGGACAGGAAGGCTGCGAGAAACTGGACTCACACAGCACCAAACACACAGCTCATGATGCAGTTCTCTTTATTATTGGCTGAGAAGCTCAGTGAGTACAATCACCACAGACAGTGAGAGCGGCTACAAAGAAATCAAAGCACTGGATCCACTGCTGGAAAGGATGAGTGGATGATGCTGGAGTCTTCTCATCTCAGTGCAGTGTGTAGGAACAAACATAACTCCTGTGTGCGTGACATTTGTTATCATTCCAAAGTCCCACCTCTAGAAGCAAGAAAAGAGGAAAGCATTTACAGGTTTGTTCACAAGCAAAATGCTGCAGATTCCAGAAATATGAACTAATACTGGAAATATTCAATTGGTCAGTTAGCACGTGGAGAGGAAACAGAATGTTCATTAAGGGAAATGTTACAGTATCTCTGTTCCTCTCTCCACAGATGCTGCCTGACCCACTGAGTATTTCCAGCCTCCCCCCTCACTTCATCCGACCCCATCCGTCTGTTCCTTTCTCCATCTACCTCTCCCTTAAGTACATCTGTGCTCTCTGCCTCGATTACGTGCTCCTGATCCCCACCTACCCGCCATGCCCAATTCAAGATGATTTTCCCTCTTCTCGCTTTGATTTATCAGTGGCTATTTTACATTTATGTCCAGTAAATCTGGTTTCACACTCGAGGAAACATCCTCTTGACATCCCCCTATAAATCCTTCACCACTGTACCTTCCTCTAACTCCAGTGATATCCCTTGTACATTCCTCCTGCACAGTTACACTCTGTGTCTGTTCCCCCGACTCCTGCATTACATCCCATATATCCTCCTCTCACTGCTGGGCAGTCAGTCCAGTTCTGCAGAGCACATGACCCATGGGGTTGGTTCACTCCCTCTATGTAACTGCTGGTCTGTGGAGGTAATCTCTTGTTCAATACAGTGTCTGAAATCAACTTCCAACAGAACAATATTTCTGTCATTGTTACACTTACGACCATAGTTAGATTGCACACAATCTTCGTTGCCATCGTTATTAGGTTCCCCATGAGCCCAGTGTGAGTATCCGAATGGAGAATTATCAGTCCATTTGAAATGACCTTCCTGTGGGTAGAAACAATGGCCATTGATGTTGGAATGTTGAGTAAGCTGCCACATAACAGGACAGGCAAGAGCTGTACCTGAGCCGGAGTGAGAGCAGAATACGAGCAGCCGGGACAAGTAGGGCAGTGGATGGGAGTTTAAACTATGGACTGGCAGGGTGGGGGAATCTCATGGAAGTAACAGAATCTTTGGGATGAATGTGACAGGATCTGAGAGGAAAGGTCAGAGAAGAGGAGTAATGGTAACTCAGAAAATGAGGAAAAGATGGTAATTGAACACAAACACAAAGTAGGATCTCCCAGAGAAAGAAGGTGAACAATGAGGAAAATAACTGTAGACCCCTGCAGACCAATGAACACAGAATGCCAAACCCAACAGGAGATGGAGACAGTGAGTTGTAGCACGGAGCCTGTTGTGTGTGTGTGGGCAGTAAAACAGTGGGCACTTCACCCACACCCTCACCCCTCCACCCCCACCGGCACCAACACTGTTCCTCCATTCAGTGGCTCTTTGTTGAATTTTACATTTCCTTGCCCTTCTGGGACCAGCCCAGATCAGGAGTACAGCTGGAATATTCACTGCCCAGCCCAAGAACTCGAGGGGCTTTGACTGTGTCTGAAGGTTTACACATTCCTCGGGGGAGTGAATACCCCCAAACTATAACCTCCAGCAGGTTATTTAAATTCAATGATTCATTTCTTCCTTCAGAGAGTTTCAGGGGAAGGATTAACCGGAACCAGGGAGTGTGGAGAAAGGGTTTGTGAATGAATGCAGAGTGGTACAGGAATTCACATAATTTATTCAAAGCTGTGGAGACCAGTTCTCGAGGGATAGAGATGAAAAGCAGAGAAGTTGAGTGAGACTGGGATAGAACCTTGGTATGACTGCACTTGGATACTGAGCACAGTTCTGGTCTCCATGACATGGGAAAGGCACAAAGACACCAATGAAGGTGAAAACATATTTCCAGGGAAGGCTGCAGAACTGAGAGATGGTACTTCCCAACAAAGTTTGGACCAACCAGAGCCCTTTCATCCACCAGTGGCTGAGGGTAGTCTCCCTCTCCCTCGTTCTCTCTGAATGTGTCTACCTGCTGTAACCGTGGAGCCACAACTACAATTAACACGGATGTTAAAGGCAGATGCCTGAGTGTGGGGTGGCCGAAGGGGTCACTGGGACCCTCCTTCAAACTATGGCGATGGAATAGGGTTGATGTGGAGAAATGTTTGCACTGGTGGTGCAGTCGAAAAGCAGGGAGAATAAATATAAAGGAGTCACTGATCAACCCAGCAGCCTCGTCCAGAGAAACCCTTTTCCCCAGAGTGTTGATGATGTGACTGACTGTGGTGAGGGGGCATTGAGACCGATCAGAATCTCACGTTTAGGTGGAAGACAGAGAAGTTGATGAGGGGAAAGGAAAGTCCCAGTGATGGTGTGAGATGAAGGAAGGTGAGAGCAGGCTCATGTGGAGCAGAAACAGACATATGAACATGTGGGATTTTATTTGTTCACAGGACGTGATGACAGTGGCCGGACCTGCATTTATTGTACTTCCGTGATCATCCTCTGACCATTTCAGACGGCAGGAAAGAGTCAACACATTGATGGATCTCTGGAGTGGTGGTGAGGCCAGACTGGGGAAGGAGGGCAGATTTCTTACCCTGAAGAACAACAATGAATCAGAGGAGTGTTTACAACAGTCCGGTAGTTTCAGTCCCCATTACTGACGGTAACTTGTTACTCCAGAGTGATTGCAGTTTATTTACTTGGATCTAAACCACGTACCTATGAACAACGATATGACCCCAGAGATCCATCAATGTGTTGACTGTAACCTACTCTCTGATATAGTCAGAGGATGATCAGGGGAGAACAACAAATGCTGGTCTGCCCAGTGTCGCGAGGTTCTGCAAGATAACGTGTCACCAATAACCTTACCCAGTCTCTGTCATTGAGACCAATCCAAGCGGTTTGGCTTCCTGCCCCCTCAGCCCAGATCACTTTGGAAATGAATGTGTTTTGATCGAGCGACATGATAGAAGCCAGATGTCCACGATGTGCTACGTGTCCGCAGTTATGCTGGAAACAGACAAAGTATTTTATCTCTTGTTTCAACCACCATCTTTCATCCCCTTCCTCGTCATTCAGTAAATCATCCAAAGTGAAGTGGACATTCAGCAACTTTCTTCACTTTAAATAGAGGTCTAGTTCTTTAAACACTTTGGTGTCAACCCCAGCTCTGTGTTAACTCCTGGGTGTGGAGTTTCCCCCAAATCCCCAATATTTCACCCACTGGTCCGAGCGATAGAAACCGGAGCCCACGGCTGCTGTGAAGCGCACCCTGGAACACAGGGACTCATCGCAGGCAATTCAACGAGGGGCTGTGCTGTGAGTTCATGGGATTAAACCAGCATGAGCGATGATCCCCAGGCATCCCAGCGCACACTGATGCAATGGTAGAGCTGCTGCCTTATTGTGCCAGTGACACAGGATCGATCCTGACCATGGGCATTCTCCTTATGGTGTTTGTACGTTCTCCCTGTAAACAAGTTTGTTTTTCCAGGTGCTCCGGTTATAGTCATAGAGTGATACAGTGTGGAAACAGGCCCTTCGGCCCAACTCGCCCACACCGGCCAACAATGACCCAGCTACACTAGTCCCACTTGCCGGCGCTTGGTCCATATCCCTCCAAAACCTGTCCCATCCATGTACCTGTCTAATTTGTTTTAAACGATGGGACCGTCCCAACCTCAACTACCTCCTCTCGCACTTTTCTGTGAAAAAGTTACCCCTCAGATTCCTATTAAATCTCTTCCCCTTCACCTTGAACCTATGTCCTCTGGTTCTTGATTCCCCTGCTCTGGTCAAAAGACTGTGTATCTACCCGGTCTAATCCTCTCATGATTTTGTATACCCCGATAAGATCTCCCCTCATCCTCCTGCGCTCCATGGAATAGAGACCCAGCCTACACAACCTTTCCCTATAGCTCACACCCTCTGGTCCTGGCAACATCCTCGTAAATCTTTTCTGAACCTTTTCAAGCTTGACAATATCTTTCCTATAACATGGTGCCCAGAACTGAACACAATATTCTAAATGTGGTCTCACCAAAGTCTTTTACAACTGCAACATGACCTCCCAACTTCTATACTCAATATTCTGACTGATGGCCAAAGTGCCAACTTATCTACCTTATCTACCCGCGACTCGACCTTCAAGGAACCATGCACCTGTATTAGATCCCTCTCTACAACACTACCCAGAGGCCTACGTTTACTGTGAAGGTTCTGCCCTTATCCAACATCCCAAATTGCAACACCTCACACTTCTTTGTATTAAATTCCATCAACCATTCCTCCGCCCACCTGGTCAATTGATCCAAATCCTGCTGCAATTGTTCACAAACATCTTCACTATCTGCAAAACCACTAACTTTTGTATCATCAGCAAACTTGCAAATCTTACCCTGTATGTTCTCATCCAAATCATTGATGTAAATGACAAACAGTAACGGGCCCAGCACCGAACCCCGAGGCACACCACTAGTCACAGGCATCCAGTCTGAGAAGCAACCTTCCACCATTACCCTCTGCTTCCTTCCATGGAGCCAATTTGCTAACCATTCTGCTATAGTATCTCTCCTTGGACCACATGCGATCTAACCTTCCAGAGCAGCCTAACATGCGGAACCTTGTTGAACGCCTTACTGAACGTCCATGTTGAACATCCATGTACACAACATCTACAGCTCTGCCCTCATCAACCTTTTTGGTCACGTCTTGAAAATAATCAATCAGTTGTAAGACACTACCTCCCACTTACAAAATCACGCTGAGTGTCCCTAATTATGCTTTGTCTATTCAAATGCCTGTATATCCTATCCCTCAGAATACTCTCAAGTAACTTACCAACTACAGATGTCTGAAGAAGGGTCTCGACATGAAACGTCGCCTATTTCCTTTGCTCCATAGATGCGGCCTCACCCAGCATTTTTGTCTAACTACAGATGTTAAGCACACTGGCCTATAGTTCCCAGCATTTTCTCTGAAGCCCTTCTTGTAAAGAGATACATTTACCACCCTCCAGTCTTCCGGCACCTCTCCTGCATTTAAGGACGACTCGGAAATTTCAACCAGGGCTCCTGCAATTTCCTCTCTAATTTCCCACAATGTCCTCGGATATATCAGATCAGGCCCTGGAGATTTGTCTACCATCAAACAGGACAGTACCTTCAGTACCTCTTCAACAGTAACCCTGACTGCTCTCAAGACAATTCCAGTGACTGCTCTCAAGACAATTCCAGTGACTGCTCCAATTTCCTCTGTCCTACTGTCTTTCTGTTCTGTAAATACAGAGGAGGAATACTCATTTAGGACCTTGCCCATCTCCTGTGGCTCCACACAGTGGTGACGGCTTTGATTCTTGAGAGGTCCCACTCTCTCTCTCTAGTTACCCTTTTCCCCCTTATGTATTTATGAAATCTTTTGGGATTGTCCTTAATGCTACCTGCCAGAGCTATCTCCTGGCCCTTTTTGCCCTTATGATTTCCTTTTTTAGTTTACTTCTTTGTTCCCTGCTGCCTATACCTGCCCCATGCATTCATCTTGTTTTCAATTTCCCAATTTCCCTCGTCAGCCAAGCTTCCTTATGTTTGCCGGCTTTGCCCTACACTCTGATGGGAACGTACACTTCCTTAGCTTTCTTCAGTACACTTTAAAACATCCCACTTGGCCGATGTTCCTTCCCCCTCAAATAACCTGCTCCAGTCAATGAGCAAGATCTTCTCTCATACCCTCAAAGTTGGCCTTACCCCAGTTCAGCATTTTAACATGTGAACCCTCTCCATCCCTATCCATAACTATCTTAAACCTAATCAAATTGTGGTCACTGGTCCCAAAAGGCTCCTCCAATCACACTTCATGAACTTGCCCTTCCCAATTTCCCAATACTAGATCCAGTGTTGCCCTCTCACATGTGGGGGCCTCCACATACTGCTTAAGAAAACTCTCCTGAACACTTTTGAGGAATTGCACCCCATCTGAACATTAAAATCGCCTACCACAACAACCTTATTTGACCTGCAGCTGTCTGCAATCTCCCAGCACATTTGTTCTTGGGAAATAGACAAGGATGCTCATTATCACCACAGCTGTTTGCTCTCATTATTGAACCGCTAGCAGAAAAAATTAGAATACACCCTGATATCCATGGATATAATATTAAAGACTCATATAATAAAATATCTTTATATGCGGATGATATATTACTGTACATTACAAAACCTCAAATCACTATACCAAATATATTAAATTTAATTGAAGACTTTGGATCTTTTTCTGGATATAGAATAAATTGGAATAAAAGTGAAATTATGTCAATAAAACCGAAAGATTCAAGACATCTTTTAAAATTCCCTTTTAAAATAGCTGCAGAAAAATTTAAATACTTGGGAATCGAAATTACCAGAACATATCAAGGTATGTTTAAGGCAAATTTTGATCCCCTACTTAATAAATTAAACACACTAATTAAATTCTGGAAAACGCTCCAGATGTCTTTAATAGGCCGAATAAATGCAATAAAAATGATCTTTCTACCACAAATTTTATACCTATTTCAATCGATTCCTATATACTTACCAAAGAAGTTTAAAAAAAAACTCGACTCAAATATCACTAATTTTATATGGGACTATAAATCACATAGAATACAAAAAACTCATCTGAATAAACCTAAAGTATTAGGGGGTTTAGCACTACCTAATTTTATGTATTATTATTGGTCAGTAAATATTAAAAATATGATTCAACTGATGGATAACTCCGCCCAGCAAGTAGACTGGATTGTAATGGAGAAAGAGGATTGCTCCTCTGGAAACATTGGAGCGATCCTCCTCTCTCCAATGAAATTGAATAATATAAATTATAATAAGAACCCAATTATTCATAGTACAATCCGAATTTGGAAACAAATAAAACAAAATTTAAAATTAAGAAATGTATCACTTTTATTACCTATAGTTAATAACCCTTCGTTTAATCCCTCTATTATAGATAAAGCTTTTACACACTGGGATAGACTAGGAATTAAAACGCTTGGTGACTTGTATGAAACTGGAAAATTACTTTCATTTCAACAATTACAAATAAAATATAAACTTGGAAATAATCAATATTTTAAATATTTTCAAATATGCGACTATTTGAAAAAATATACAAAAGATCATTATAATAACCCAGTAGATGTATTGGATGAGGCAATGCAGATAAAAACTGAATCAGCAAACTTAATATCATATTTGTATAATATTATCTTAAATGTACAAATACCATCTACGGAGGGTATCAGAAGAGACTGGGAACAAGAGTTAGCTATTAAAATTTCAAAGGAAAGTTGGAATGAACACTTATTAATCGTGCATAAATGTTTGATTAATGTAAGACTTTAATCAAATTTAATACAATTTAAAATTTTACATAGATTATATTATTCGAAAACTAAAATTCATAAAATTTTCCCAAATGTATCATCTATTTGTGATAAATGTCAATCCCAAGAAGCTACTATAGCGCACTCATTCGTTTTCTGTACAAAAATTCAAAAATTTTGGAATGAAATTTTTTAAATCTTTACAAAGTTATTTAAAATAAGACTGATACCCAAAGCAGAATGGATTATCTTCGGAATAACGGAAGATGGTCCAGAACTAAATGTGTTTCAAAAGAAACTAATAGACTATGGGTTAATAACTGGAAAAAAGCTAATTCTAAAATTTTGGAAAAAGGCTCCAATACCAACTATAAACATGTGGATTTCAAATATGTTCGAAACATTACACCTAGAAGAGATAAGACTCCTCCTAGCAGGTAAACCAGATCACTTCCACCTGACGTGGTCTGCATTTATAGAATTATTACAAATATAGGGTGCAAAGGTACCTTTAAAAAAAAAAATTGAGGTCAGGTAAGGGGGGATGATAGTTGAAGAGTTGGTATGTCCCATTTGCGTAATGCTCATAAAAATATTTGTTTCTCTCTTTTTCCTCTTTCTCTTTCTCTTTCTTTTCTAGGGTCTATTTCTTAACTCTTTTTCTTTTGTTTTTAATTTTGTTCTTATAGGGTCTTCGTCCTTTTTTGTTGTCACATTTTCTACACTCACTTTTTCCTTCACTTTCTTCTTTCTTTCAATCTTTTCCTTTTCTAGTGTAAAAAATAAATGGAGTACATTAATTGTAAGAAGACATAAGTGACGAGTACTAATGTATGTGGTTGTAATGTAATGTACTTCTAATAAATAAAAAATTAAAAAAAAATAATAATAATTCCCCTTGACTATTCGGGGGTCTGTAGTACACCCCAAACAAGGTGATCATCCCTTTATTGTTCCTCAGCTCCACCAATAGAGCCTCATAGCCATAATGTCACCTCTGATCACTGCCGTGACATCCTCCTCAACCAACAATGCAACCCCCCTTCTTCTTTTCCCCCTCACCCATGTCTCTCCTGAAGCTCCTGTACCCCGGAACATTGAGCTGCCAATCCTGCCCCTCCCTTAACTAGGTTTCAGTCATGGCTACAATGTCCCAGTGGATCGTACCTATCCATGCCCTAAGCTCATCTGCCTTACACATCAGGCACCTTGCATTAAAATACGTGCAGTTTAAACCAACCCTCCTTCCTCACTCTCCGCCTTTCCCCTGCTTATTCTGTGCACTAAGTTTTCTCACACAACCCTCCATACCAACTTCTAGCCTCTCACGTGCTTCTGTCCTGCACGAGATCCCAACCCCCTGCCAATCTACTGTAGTTTAAACCCTCCTGTGTAGCATGAGCAAACCTTCCCGCTGTTTAGTTGCAACATTCCATGATGTGAAGGTTTGTCAGTTAATGGACAACTGTAAATTGTCGCTAGTGTGTGTCGGACAGAACTAGTGTTCAGGGATCGCTGGAGTGTGTGCTGCAGGGCCTGTTTCCAAGCTGTATCTCTAAACTTAGCAATTGCTGGTTTCAGGGACTTACCTCAGCCTGTTCCCATGACAGTTTGTGATCGAAAAAACGGTAACAGGATCTTGCAGGATGATAATAATACCAGTTTGCCTGACATGGTCCCCTGGGTAGTTCATAATGCCATCCAAGGTTCTGCAGAGTCTCCTCTGGTTCCGTGGAATTGTTTGCTCCTGGAACATAAAGGGAATGAGGATTTTAAACCAACATGCCGACTGAAGAGTTGTCCTGAGTGAGACCTATTGCCTTCTTTTGGCACATGTCCTCTCATCCATTCGTATCTATGGACATGTGTAAGTGCCTTTTAAATGCTGTAATTCTACCTGTCTGCACTGCTTCCTCTGGCACCTTTAACATTTTCCACTTGCACCTTAAAACTATGCCTTCTGGTTTTACACTCCTCTGACTGTGCCCTTCTACCTGACCCCTGCTGGCCAGTGATGTGGCAGAGAATTGGAATTAAATTTCCATTGACCACCGTAACTACAACCATTCTCTGTCTCTGTCCATTGTATCATTGCCAGCATTCTGACCATCCTCCCTCAAGCCTCCATCCTCACCTTCACAGTGGGCAAGTACACTGCACCCGTTGCATTGGACCAGTGCCTGCAGAACCTTCTCCTCTGCATCCCCTGGGTTCCTGACAGAGTCACATATCCCTCTTCCTGCAACGCTGTTTTCCTGTGAAACATCACAATGGAGAAATCTCTGTCTCCTGATGCGGAAGAGAGTCTCCGATTCACCTTCCAACTCAGCAGCTCTGAGATGAGTATCCCAGACAAGAGACATTTCCTACCACATCCCGACCAGTCCCAATGTCCACAAATTCCCATGTTCCACAGTCCCAACACAGAGCCTGTGCATTCATTCCTCACACCAATATATTTCTAAAGCTCCTGGAATCAATGGACCTTACCTGCCACATCACTGGCAAGCAGTGCGGTCAGCACCAAAACCCACACCAGCATCATGTTTCCTTCCTCGAACCTGAAACACAAGAAAACAATTCATCATCAAGTGTCAAGTTTCACAGTGAAGGTGGGCATATCCTGCTGCCGTTCCCACCTCTCTCTCTCCCAGCTCTCTGTGTCGATGAGGTTTCCAATGCTGTTGCATCCTTATATACGTGTAGTTCTGGCATCTTGGAGGATTTTGAACCAATGGAATCAAACTCAATTGGCTGCAGCAAATCTATGTAAAACTCCTAGTGACCAATCACTGACTGACAGATTAGAACAAGATGAACAGGAAGCCACAGAAATGTCTTGTGAGCTCCAAGTGTGACTGTAGAATGTGGCACTGTATCTGAACACTGAGGAATGGAAACAGTAGAAAGTATTTATGGCCCCATTATGTGTTTATGGTATTAGGGTTTAATGAATTTTATCAACAGGAACAATGAAGATGTAACGTTTAGACAAATACTTCAAAAACAACATTATTGACCCAGAACACCTCACTCACTCCTCGACTCACTCTGGTCTGTTTCCTCTCCATTTCCCATCACGGTGGAAGGTCCCCATCCGCCACTGACTCGGGAAAGTTTGTAATCCATTTGTAAGAACTGGTTCAATTTAGCATCTTGGCCACTTTTCAACATGGAGCTGGAGTGAAGTCTGGTCAGAAGGAGCATGGAAGGATGGGGTGATGATGGACTGCTTGATGCTGATGGCATTTCCAGGCACAGCTGAGGGAGATCCCTGCAGGAACATGATGTGGGATTAAATCCACAGGATCTCCAGTGGGGTGGGACTGATGGGCCAAATGGCTCTTTCTTTCTCTGGATTTATCTCTTGTTCCCCATTCACTTCACACTCTAAAGGCAGAGCAAGTGGTCTCTTGGACCCATTGTACTTTCAGCTCCATCGTTAACCCCTGGTAGAATCATAGAATGATACAATGATACTACACAGCAGGAGGCCATTTGCCCCATCCTATCTGTGCCATCTCTTTGATCGTGTGATCCATTTAGCACAATTCTCCTGCTCTTTCCCCGAACCACAGGACTTTGTTCCTTCACACGTTCAGCCAACTCCTTTGAAAGTTATTCTTGACTCTGCTTCCACCAGCCTTTCAGTCCGTGAGTTTCAGATCATGCCATCTTCCTGAACATAACTGATTCCTCCTGTCCCATCTGCCCCATTTGTAAATTATCTCAGATCTCCATCCTCTAGTCCGTGCTCCTGCTGCCTGGCAGAGAGCTCAGTAACTGGAATTCATGGAGCGATGTGCTGCAGCATTTGTTATCTCATCACCTCAGCCAGCTGGGAGACACTTGTTGAGGGACATCACCATCACCTCACCTCTGATTTATTAGACCATTATTTCTACACATTGAGAAGTTTGTGAAGGTCCTAGATTTCCACAACATCATTCTCCTGTAGTCTCTGCGACCACAGACACCGGAAACAGTTTCGGGTCATTTACTCCACTGAATCCCCAGAGGGCTTGAGGGAGTGAGGCAGAGTAGAGGGATCTAGGAGTGCAGGTGTATGGTTCCCTTAAGGTGGAGATGCAGGTAAATTTTGTGGTCAAAAAGGCTTTGGGCACTGTGGCTTTCATCAGCCAGAGTATTGAGTATAGATGTTGGGAGGTCATGTTGCAGTTGTTTAAGACGTTGGTGAGGTCACACTTAGAGTATTGTTTTCAGTTCTCGGCAGGAAAGATGTTGTCAAGTTGAAAATTTATGAGGATGTTGCCAGGACTAGAGGGTCTGAGCTATAACGAGATATTGAGTAGACTGAGGCTCTATTCCTTGGAGCTCAGGAGGATGAGGGGTGATCTTATGGAAGTGTATAAAATCATGAGAGGATTAGATTGGGTAGATGCACAGAGTCTCTTTCCCAGAGTAGGTGCATTGAGGACCAGATGACATAGGTTTAAGATGAAGGGGAAAATATTTAATAGGAATCTGAGGGGTTAGTTTTTCACACAAAGGGTGGTGAGTGCATGGAACAAGCTGCCAGAGGAGGTAGTTGAGCCAGCGTCTATCCCAACATTTAAGAAGCAGTTAGACAGGTACATGGATGGGACAGATTTGGAGGGATATGGATCAAATGTTGGCAGGTGGGACACGTGGGGCTGGGACATGTTGGTCAGTGTGGGAAAGTTGTGCCGAAGGGCCTTTTCCCACACTGCATCACTCTATGACTATGATTCTATCTAATTTGCCGATGACACAAACAATAGCCATGTTTTGCCTGTAGTGGAGAGAGGGAATCTTCAGGGTGCAGAGTGGGAAGCCACTGAATTAGGACAAAACCTGTAGATCACCATCTCACATTCCACCTAGGATTGTCTAGAACTAATGATCATGAAATTCTCCAATTACACAAAAACTCTCTCTTCCCTTGAATTTTCACCTACCCTCCCCTCCCCACCATGTGCGTATACCTTCGACGTATTCTCTCCTTGACGATTCTTGTCTCAGAATGACCAGGTCCCCTCGATGCTGCACTCAGTCAAATGCTGCCTTGTTTTCAAGGAGCCTCACTCTGGCCTCACCTCCGGAATGCAGCTCTTTGCTCCGTGTTTGGACCAAGGATGTGATGTGTTTCAGAGCCGAGTGATCTTGGTGAAACCCACACTGAGCGTGGGCAAGTCGATTATTGGAGGGGAAGTGACACTTGCCCGCACTGTGGACAACTCCTGATGATTGGGAACAGCCTGATTGTCTGGTCATTAGCTGGTGATAGACAAAATATTTGATTAACTCAGCGGGTCAGGAAGTATCTCTGGAGAAAAGGAATAGGTGACATTTTGGGTCAAAACCTTTCATTGAAACATAGAAACATAGAAAATAGTTGCAGGAGTAGGCCATTCGGCCCTTCGAGCCTGCACCGCCATTCAAAATGATCATGGCTGATCATCCAACTCAGTATCCTGTACCTGCCTTCTCTCCATACCCCCTGATCCCTTTAGCCACAAGGGCCACATCTAACTCCCTCTTAAATATAGCCAATAAACTGGGCTCAACTACCTTCTGTGGCAGAGAATTCCACAGACTCACCACTCTCTGTGTGAAAAATGATTTCCTCATCTCGGTCCTAAAAGACTTCCCCCTTATCCTTAAACTGTGACCCCTTGTTCTGGACTTCCCCAACATCGGGAACAATCTTCCTGCATCTAGCCTGTCCAACCCCTTAAGAATGTTGTAAGTTTCTATAAGATCCCCCCTCAATCTTCAAAATTCTAGCGAGTACCATGACACCCAGATCTCGTTGCGTCTCCCCTTTTCCTAATCGGCCACCATTCAGATAATAGTCTACTTTCCTACTTTCCTATTTTTGCCACCAAAGTGGATAACCTCACATTTATCCACATTATACTGCATCTGCAATGCATTTGCCCACTCACCCAACCTATCTAAGTCACCTTGCAGCCTCCTAGCATCCTCCTCACAGCTAACACTGCCCCCCAGCTTCGTGTCATCTGCAAACTTGGAGATGTTGCATTCAATTCCCTCATCCAGTTCATTAATATATATTGTAAATAGCTGCGGTCCCAGCACTGAGCCTTGCGGTACCCCACTAGTCACTGCCTGCCATTCTGAAAATGACCCGTTTATTCCTACTCTTTGCTTCCTGTCTGTCAGCCAGTTCTCTATCCACATCAATACTGAACCCCCAATACCATGTGCTTTAAGTTTGCATACTAATCTCTTATGTGGGACCTTGTCGAAATCCTTCTGAAAGTCCAGATATAACACATCCACTGGTTCTCCCTTATCCACTCTACTAGTTACATCCTCGAAAAATTCTATAAGAATCGTCAGACATGATTTACCTTTCATAAATCCATGCTGACTTTGTCCAATGATTTCACCACTTTCCAAATGTGCTGCTATCCCATCTTTAATAACTGACTCTAGCATTTTCCCCACTAACGATGTTAGACTAACTGGTCTGTAATTCCCCGTTTTCTCTCTCCCTCCCTTTTAAAAAAGTGGGGTTACATTAGCTACACTCCAATCCTCAGGAACTACTCCAGAATTTAAGGAGTTTTGAAAAATTATCACTAAAGCATCCACTATTTCTGGGGCTACTTCCTTAAGTACTCTGGGATGCAGCCTAGGGTGGAGGAGGGGTCAGGCGAGAGGGAATTCGTGGGTTACTTGAAATGAGAGAAATCAACGTTCATACCGCTGTAAAGTGCCCAAGCAAAATATAAGGTGCTGTTCCTCTAACTCTGACAGTGGAGGAGGCCCAGGACAGAAAGTTCAGTATGGGAAAGGGAAGGGAGTTTGTGTTGGCTCAGGCGGATCGAGCATAGGGTTTCAGCAAAATGATTGCCCAGTTTGAGTTTGGTCTCGTCGATATATAGGAGCCCACACCGAGAACAACGGATATGGTAGATGAGGTTGGAGTAGGTGCAAGTGAACCTCTGCCTCACCTGGACTGGATTAGTCCAGCTTTATTGTGGCATCCAATTTATGGGCCAATACCTGGTGAAGACTTTGGAGATGAAAGGAAGTTTGGAGACAGGGTGGATGGAAGGAAGGCTCTAGGAATGGTTGTTGATTGGAGGGGTGATGATGCCAGTTGATGGAAAGGGAACTGGTCCTGTGTTTGTCCTCTGGATGTCAGATATCAGGACTGGGCATTAGGAATGTCCTGGAGAGTTTTTTTGTGAAGAAAAACACAAGCTGGTCATTATTTAATCAGAATGGTTCAGGGTAGGAGCCTGTGGAAAGTGGTAAAGGACGGTTGGCAGTCGTTGATTATGCAGAAGCTGAGCGGTTGCAGTAAAACCACGGCTGATCTCAGATTATTGAGGAGAGGAGAGTTGCATAACATGTTTCTGATTAACACTTCTTTCTGAGCAGATTCGTTATTTTCCTTTGTAATTTTGAAATAAGATCAATTTAATCTTGTGATGAGGGAATGTTGATAAAGCTGTAAATAACGGCCCAAAGCAATTTGCTCAAAAATGTTCATCATGCAATGTTTTGGGGTATCATTGTGTGTTTAACCCCTGAAGCATTTAATGTGGGAGTAAGGACCTTAGTGAATGTTTGGAGTCACATTGTGGTCAGAGCAGCGATGACCAGCAGGTTCCATCCAAAGGTGCTTCACTGGTCTGTTGCCTCCCTGGTGCCAGGGTTCAGGATGTCACGAGCCGAATTCAAAACATCCTCGAGAGAGAAGGTGAACAGCCGGCAGTAGTTGTGCACGTAGGCACAAACGACATCGGGAAGAAGAGAATGGAGTTTCTCCAACATGACTTCAGAGAGTTGGGAAGAAGACTGAAATGCCGGACTTCTAGGGTGGTTATCTATGGATTGCTTCCGGTACCACGTGCTAGTGAGGACAGGAACAGGGAGATAGGGGATCTGAATGCGTGGCTGAGGGGCTGGAGCAGGGAGCAAGGATTTAGATTTATAGACCACTGGGATCTCTTCTGGGGTAGGGGTGACCTGTACAAAAGGGACGGCTTACACCTTAACTGGAGGGGAACCGACATTCTGGCAGGCAGTTTTGCTAGGGCTACATGTGTGGGTTTAAACTAAATAGTGGGGGGGAGGGATTGACAAGTTGGGAGTATAAAGATGGAGTTGAAGGGGAAGTGACTACAGGAAAAATTACAAAAGATTCTCGAATTAATGGGAAGGAAAGCTCGAGAATGGAGAACAGAGTGAGGTCAGGGCCAATTGCAAGCGGTGCGAGGGGGGAAGTGAATATGGAGGTCAAAGTGCTGTATATGAATGCGCGAAGTATAAGGAATAAAGTGGACGAGCTTGAGGCTCAGTTAGAAACTGGCAAATATGATGTTGTGGGAATTACTGAGACATCGCTGCAAGAGGGCCAGGGCTGGGAACTGAATATTCAAGGGTATACCTCCTATCGAAAAGTCAGACAGGTGGGCAGAGGGGGTGGGGTTGCCCTGTTGGTGAGGAATGAAATTCAGTCCCTTGCAAGGGGTGACATTGAAACAGGAGATGTGGAGTCAGTAGGAATAGAACTAAGGAATTGTAAGGATTAAAAAAACCCTAATGGGACTAATCTACAGGCCCCCAAACAGTAGCCTGGATATAGGACGCAAGTTGAATTAGGTGTTAAAATGGGCATGTAGCAAAAGTAATGCTGTGGGTGTTATGGGAGATTTCAACATGCAGGTAAACTGGGAAAATCAGGTTGGTACTGGACCCCAAGAAAGGAACTTTGTAGAGTGCCTTCGTGATGGATTCTTAGAACGGCTTGTATTGGAGCCTACCAGGAGAAGGCAATTCTGGAGTTAGTGTTATGTAATGAACCGGATTTGATAAAGGACTTCGAGGTTAATGAGCCATTAGGAGGCAGTGACCATAACATGGTCAGGTTTAATCTACAATTGGAGAGGGAGAAGGGTAGATCGAAGGTGTCAGTGTTGCAGTTGAATAAAGGGGAGTATGGGGCCATGAGGGAAGAGCTGGCCAAAGTTGACTGGAAAGATACACTAGCAGGGATGACAGTGGAACAAAAATGGCAGGTATTTCTAGGAATAATACAGAAGATGCAGGATCAGTTCATTCCTAGGAGGAAGAAAGATTCCAAGGGGAGAAAGGGAAGACCATGGCTGACAAGAGACGTCAGGGACAGTATAAAAATTAAAGCGAAGAAGTACAACGTAGCAAAAATGAGCGGGAAGCAAGAGGATTGGGTAATGTTTAAAAAACAACAGAAGATAACCAAAAAGACAATACGGGAAGAAAAGATGAGGTACGAAGGTAAGCTAGCCAAGAATATAAAGCAGGATAGTAAAAGCTTCTTTAGGTATGTGAAGAGGAAAAAATTAGTTAAGACCAAAGTTGGACCCTTGAAGACAGAAAAACGTGAATTTATTATGGGGAACAAGGAAATGGCAGATGAGTTGAACAGGTAATTTGGATTTGTCTTCACTAAGGAGGACACAAACAATCTTCCTGATATAGTAGTGGCCAGAGGATCTGGGCTGACAGAGGAACTGAAGGAAATCCACATTAGGCAGCAAATGGTGTTGGATAGACTGATGGGACTGAAGGCTGATAAATCCCCAGCGCCTGATGGTCTGCATCCCAGGGTACTTAAGGAAGTGGCTCTAGAAATTGTGGATGCATTGGTGATAATTTTCCAATATTCTATAGTCTCAGGATCAGTTCCTGTGGATTGGAGGGTAGCTAATGTTATCCCACTTTTTAAGAAAGGCGGGAGAGAGAAAACAGGGAATTATAGACCAGTTAGCCTGACATCGGTGGTGGGGGAAGATGCTGGAGTCAATTATAAAAGATGAGATAGCCAGACATTTGGATAGCAGTAACAGGATCGGTCCGAGTCAGCATGGATTTATGAAGGGGAAATCATGCTTGACTAATCTTCTGAAATTTTTTGAGGATGTAACTAGGAAAATGGACAAGGGAGAGCCAGTGGATGTAGTGTACCTGGACTTTCAGAAAGCATTTGATAAGGTCCCACATAAGAGATTAGTGGGCAAAATTAGGGCACATGGTATAGGGGGTAGAGTGCTGACATGGATAGAGAAGTGGTTGGCAGACAGGAAGCAAAGAGTAGGGATTAACGGGTCCCTTTTAGAAAGGCAGGCAGTGACTAGTGGGGTATCGCAAGGCTAGTTGATGGGACCACAGCTATTTACAATATACATCAATGATTTAGATCAAGGGATTCAAAGTAATATTAGCACATTTGCAGATGACACAAAGCTGGGTGGCAGTGTGAAATGTGAGGAGGATGCTATGAGAATGCAGAGTGACTTGGACAGGTTGAGGGAGTGGGCAGATGCATGGCAGATGAAGTTTAATGCGGATGAATGTGGGGTTATCCTCTTTGGTAGCAAAAACAGGAAGGCAGATTACTATCTAAATGGCATCAAGTTGGGAAAAGGGGAAGTACAACGGGATCTGGGGGTCCTTGTACATCAGTCTATGAAAGTAAGGATGCAGGTACAGCAGGCAGTGAAGAAAGCGAATGGCATGTTGGCCTTTCTAACAAGAGGAATCGAATATAGGAGCAAAGAGGTCCCTCTGCAGTTGTACAGAGCACTAGTGAGACCACACCTGGAGTATTGAGTGCAGTTTTGGTCCCCTAATTTGAGGAGGGAGTGTAGGATAGGTTTACAAGGTTAATTCCCGGGATGGCGGGACTGTCATATGCTGAGAGAATGGAGCAGCTGGGCTTGTACACTCTGGAGTTCAGAAGGATGAGAGGGTATCTCATTGAAACATATAAGATTGTTAAGGGTTTGGACACGCTAGAGGCAGGAAACATGTTCCCAATATTGGGGGAGTCCAGAACCAAGGGCCCCAGTTTAAGAATAAGGAGTAAGCCATTTAGAATGGAGACGAGGAAACACTTTTTCTCACAGAGAGAGGTGAGTCTGTGGAATTCTCTACCTCAGATCGCAGGCAGGTTCTCTGGATGCTTTCAAGAGAGAGCTAGATAGGGCTCTAAATATAGCCGTCAGGGGATATGGGGAGAAGGCAGGAATGGGGTACTGATTGGGCATGATCAGCCATGATCACATTGAATGGCGGTGCTGGCTCGAAGGGCCGAATGGCCTACTCCTACACCTATTGTCTATTGTCTATTGTCTATTGTCTATTGAAGAGTTTGGTTTTTACAACATTCCAACAGCTTCAGTGACTGAGACGCTCCCACAATATAATAATGACAGTCTGTGCATTCTGAGCTCCACAGTCCTCTGAGGTAGAACCTTCTGAAGATTCCCAACCCTCTCCACCAGCACATTTCACTGCTAAATCCAAAATGATGACCCCCACCCCAGTTCTAGATTTACCAAACATAGGAACAGCCTCTCATTATCCAACCCTCAATCCCCTCTCTCAATTATTAATACATTTGCTCTAAGTTTTACTGAGTTTAGTCTGATTTCCTCAATCCCTCTTCAATAAACACATCCCTCATTCCAAACATCCATCCGGCGATCCGATGCTGCATTGACTCCAAGGCAAGTATTCCCTGCCTTAGGAACAGAGGCCAAAACAGTGCCCAGAATTGCAAATGTGGTCTCACTGAAACACTGTGGTATTTGAATAAGACGTCTTTGCTTTTGTTCCTCAAGTCCTCTTTCGTATGGAGTGCACGGCCTAAAGTTGTTGGACTTGTTCTATTTGATCTTCCGTTTGTGCACGTCGAGTTGATTGCATTAGTCGAAACAGGGCGGACCACGTGAATGTTGCAATCTTCCACCCCAGAGCTGGCACTGATGGCTATGGAAAGATGGAGCCCACAATGGTCTATTGTTGGCTGTGGAAGAGGTGATAATAAAGGGATAGATGGATACGAACAGTGGAACTGGGAGGATGGCTAGGGTGTAGGAGGGGTCGGCGAGAGGAAATGCAAAGGTTATTTGAAATGAGAGAAATTACCGTTCATACCGCTGGGCTGTAAGGTGCCCAAGCAAAAAATACAGTGCTGTTGCTCAAATTTACAAGTAGCCTCACTCTGACAGTGGAGGAGGCCCAGGACAGAAAGGTCAGTATGGTAATGGGAAGGGAAGTTTAAATGTTTGGCTACCAGGATATCGTGTCGGCTCAGGCAGACCGAGCATAGGATTTCAGCGAAATGATCGCCCAGTTTGAGTTTGGTCTCGCCGATATATAGGAGCCCACACAGAGAACAACGGATATGGTAGATGAGGTTGGAGTAGGTACAAGCGAACCTCTGCCTCACCTGGACTGGAATAGTCCAGCTTTATTGTGGCGTCCAATTTATGGGCCAATACCAGGTGAAGAATTTGTAGATGAAAGGAAATTTGGAGACAGGGTGGATGGAAGGAAGGCTCTAGGAATGGTTGTTGATTGAAGGGGTGATGATGCTGGTTGATGAAAAGGGAACTGGTCCTGTGTTTGTCCTCTGGATGTCAGATATCAGGACAGGGCTTTAGGAATGTCCTGGAGAGTTTATTTTGTGAAGAAAAACACAAGCTGGACATTATTTAATCAGAATGGTTCAGGGTAGGAGCCTGTGGAAAGTGATAAAGGACGGTTGGCAGTTGTTGATTATGCAGAAGCTGAGCAGTTGCAGTAAAACCGCGGCTGATCTCAGATTGTTGAGGAGAGGGGAGTTACATAACATGTTTCTGATTAACACTTCTTTCTGAGGGCAGATTCGTTATTTTCATTTGTAATTTTGAAATATGATCAATTTAATCTTGTGATGAATGATTGTTGATAAAGCTGGAAATAACTGCCTGAAGCAATTTGCTCAAAAATATTTTGAGATATCACTGTGCGTTTAACCCCTGAAGCATTTAATGTGGGAGTAAGGACCTTAGTGAATGTTTGGAGTCACGTTGTGGTCAGAGCAGCGATGACCAGCAGGTTCCATCCAAAGGAGCTTCACTGAAGAATTGAGTTTTTCCAACATTCCAACAGTTTAATTTACTGAGACGCTCCCACAATATAATAATGACAGTCTGTGCATTCTGAGCTCCACAGTCCTCTGACGTAGAACATTCTGAAGATTCCCAACCCGCTCCACCAGAACATATCTCTGCTAAATCAAAAATGATGACCCCCACCCCAGTTCTAGATTTACCAAACTGAGGAAGCAGCCTCTCATTATCCAATCCTCAATCCCCTCTCTCAATCATTAATACATTTGCTCTAAGTTTCACTGAGTTAAGTCCTATTTCCTCAATCCCTCTTCAATAAACACATCCCTCATTCCAAACACCCATCCGGTGAATCAATGCTGCACTGACTCCAAGGCAAGTATTCCCTGCCTTAGGAACAGAGGCCAAAACAGTGCCCTGAACTGCAAATGTGGTCTCACTGAAACACTGTGGAATTTCAAAGAGACGTCTTTGCTTTTGTTCCCCAAGTCCTCTTAAAATTACAGACATCAAGCTATTTGTCTTTATCATTGGTTGTTTCAGCTACAGATCATCTTTCTTACAATATATTCAGCCCAACTCATCGATGCCAACCAAGTGCCTGCTTAAATTAGACTGATTTGTCTGTTTGCCTCATATCCCACTTAAGGTTTCCAATCCAAATGTCTTTTGAATTTGTTCTTGTATCTGCCACAACCATTTGGCTGGCAATTCATTCTTTATATATAAATCCTCCTTGTGCAATAATTGTTCATCACATTCGAATAAAATCTTTCCCCTCTCACCTCTCTCAATGCCATTGAGGTCTTGATTTCCCTACCCTGGGAATTAGATTGTGTCCATTCACCCTATTAATGCCCATATTATTTTACACATCATCAGTAAGATCATACCTCAATCTTCTTTTCTCTCAGGAAAAAAGCCAGAGACTGCCCAAACATTTTTCCCTTTAAACTCAATCCCTCTGGTTCTGGCAACATCCTCATAAATAAACATACCACAGCTGGTTTTCTTGCTGGATTGTAGTTCCTATGCTTATCTTTGGAGCCCTCCTTGAATAAAGGCAAAACTTCAGCCACACTCCAGTCTTGTGGGACTTCAGCAGTGGCTAACGATCATGTATATATATTAGCCAGGGCAACTACAATATTTTCTATAGCTTCCCACATTGTTCTTGGATCAGGCGCCAGAGATTTGTGCTTTAAGGCATCTAACAGCTCCTCTGCTGTAATACTATAACCAAGAGTTCCCCATTAACTTTCATGGGCTCCCTAGTCATCATGTCTTTCCCAGAGTAAAAATAGAGGAGAAATATTCATCGGCGGTCTTACCCATGTCCTACGGCTCCACAAATAGATGTTCACTTTGGTATTTGATGGGCCATGCTGTCTCCCTTGATCAGATCATAAAGTCATAAGGTCATACGAGTTAAGAGCAGAAAGAGGCCATTCGGCCCATCAACTCTACACTGCCATTCAATCAAGAGTCTATCTATCTCTGCCTTAAAAAAATCCATTAGCCTACACAGCCTTTCCGTGGCAAAGAATTCCACAGATTCACCACCCTCTGACTAAAGAAAATCCTCCTCATCTCCTTAGGAATGCTCTTTAATTCTGAGGCTATGAACTCTCGACCCATTAGTGGAAATATCCTTCCCACATGCACTCCATCCAAGCCTTTCACTGTATGGTAAGTTTCAATGAGGTCCCCCCTCATGCTTCTAAAGTCCAGCGAGTATAGGCCCAGTGCTATAAAATGCTCATCATATGTTAACCCATTAATTCTTGGGATAATTCTTGTAATCCTCTTCTGGACCTTCTCCAGAGCCAGTACACCCTTCCTCAGATATGGTGCCCAATATTGCTCATAATGCTACAAATGCGGCCTAACCAGCACCTTATAGAACCTCAGCATTACATCCCTGTTTTTGTCATCTATCCCTCTTGAAATATATGCCAGCAATGCCTTTGCCTTTTTGAGAATCCTGCACCAGCATTCCCAAGTCCCTTTGCACCTCCGATTTCTGGATTATCTCCCCATTTAGAAAATAGTCTATATCTTTATTGCTACTACCAAAATGCATGACTCCACATTTTGCAACAATATATTTCTGCCAATTCTCTGCCCACTCTCCAAACCTGTTGAAGTCCTTCTGCAGCGTCCCTGCCTTCTGTACATTACCTGCCCCTCCATCTATTTTCATATCATCTACAAACTTGGCTACAAAACCTTCAATCCACTCATCCAAATCATTAATATACAACGTGAAGAGTAGCGGCTTCCAACACCGACCCCAGTGGAGCTCTGGTAGTCACTGGCAGCCAACCAGAAAAAGCCCCCTTTATTGCCACACTTTGCCTTCAGCCATCCAGCCAACCTGATACCCATGCGACTATCTGCCCTTTGATAACGTGGGCTCTCATCTTCCTTCACAGCCTCACATGCGGCATGTTATCGAAGGTTTTCAGAAAATCTAGGTAAACAACTTCCACTGACTCTGCTTTGTCTGCCCATGCTAATTACTTCTTCAAAGAATTCCAGCAGATTCATCAAGCAAGATCTCCCCTTCACAAAATCATGCTGACATCTGCCTATTTTTATCATGTACTTCTAAGTACTTCATCACCTCATCCTTTATAATGGAGTCTAAATTACTTACTTTCCTTAAAATATTTACAAAATCTCTTTGGATTCTCCTTAATCTTTTTTGACAATGATATCTCATGCCCCTTTTTGTCCTCCTGACTTCCTTCTCAAGTACACTCCTGCGTCCTTATACTGCTCCAGGGATTCACTTGAGCCCAGCTGCTTGTACCTGATCCATGCCTTCTTTTCTTCAGAGTCTCAATATCACTTTTCATCTGATGTCCCCTACTCCTGCCGGCTTTGCTCTTCACTCTGACAGGAACATGCACATGTTGAGCTCTTGACATTTTACTTTGAAAAGCCTCCAACCTGTTGAATATTCATTGGCCCACGAACAACCTCCATCTATCAACTTTTGCAGGTCCTATCTATATATCCATTGCTCCAGAACATTAATTTGTGGATCACGACTGTCCGATTCCTTAATCAGGAAAGAGCAGGAGGCATGGTGTAGGTATAGGCGGCTGGGATCAAGTTTATCCCTGGAGGAGCATTGGGGACTGGGGAGTATACCGAAAGAATATCAGGAGGGCAAAAAGGGAGCAGGAGATAGCTCGGTCAGATAATATTAAAGTGAATACAAAGTGATTTTATAAGTACATTAAGGGCAAATGTATATCTAGAGAGAGAATAGGGGCCCTCAGAAACCAAAACAGTCATCTTTGTGTGGAGCTGCAGGAAATGTTCAAGGTCCTCAATGAGTATTTCTCCTCTCATTTTACCATGGAGAAAGCCAAAAGTACAGGAGAACGATGGTTAAGGGAGATGTCTTGAGGACCGTCTGTTTTACAATCGAGGAGGTTCTGGACATTCTCTGGCATGTGAAGGTAGTGAAATCTCCCAGGCCTGATCAGATTTATCCACAGACATTGTGAGAAACTAGTGAAGAATTTACAAGTGCTCTGGCTGAGATATATGAATCATCATTAGACACGGGTAAGATGTCGGAAAAATGGGGGGTGGCTATTGTTGTGTCTCTATTTAACATAAAAACAGAAACATAGAAAAATAGAAAATAGGTGCAGGAATAGGTCATTCGGCCCTTCGAGCCATTCAAGCATTCGACAATTCAATATGATTATGGCAGATCATCCAAAATCAGTTCCTGTTCCTGTTTTGTCCCCATATTGTTTTGTCCCGTTACAGAGGGAGGAGCGACGTCCGGGCGGTAGGTTCAAAAACCCATCGCGGGGCTTGTTTCAGCAGAGGCCCAGGAGCCGTTACAGAGGGAGGAGCGACGTCCGGGCGGTAGGTTCAAAAACCCATCGCGGGGCTTGTTTCAGCAGAGGCCCAGGAGCCGTTACAGAGGGAGGAGCGACGTCCGGGCGGTAGGTTCAAAAACCCATTGCGGGGCTTGTTTCAGCAGAGGCCCAGGAGCCGTTACAGGGGGAGGAGCGACGTCCGGGCGGTAGGTTCAAAAACCCATCGCGGGGGTTGTTTCAGCAGAGGCCCAGGAGCCGTTACAGAGGGAGGAGCGACGTCCGGGCGGTAGGTTCAAAAACCCATCGCGGGGCTTGTTTCAGCAGGGGCCCAGGAGCCGTTACAGGGGGAGGAGCGACGTCCGGGCGGTAGGTTCAAAAACCCATCGCGGGGGTTGTTTCAGCAGAGGCCCAGGAGCCGTTACAGAGGGAGGAGTTACCAAACTCTGCAACGTTCCATCCGCAGTTCACACTTCAAATTAAGTGGGCTTGAGGAAGCCACTGATTGGTGGAAACGGACTAGGGGAAGCCACTGATTGGCTTGTACCCAGGGTAAGGGTTTGTATTGAATCCAAGGTAAGGCTTTGTATATTATCCTAGGTACAGAAGGGGAGAATGAGGGCCAGGGCAGTTTACTGTTCTGGATGTCAGATGTGGGAGGTCATGGAGTCTGATACCCCTCTAGACGTCCACATCTGTGCCAGGTGCATCCAGATGGGGTTCCTAAGGGACCGTGTTAGGAACCTGGAGCAGCAGCTCGATGACCTCTGTCTGATCAAGGAGAGTGAGGAGGTTATAGAAAGGAGTTATAGGGAGGTGGCACGTGGGAGACCACGGGAGGCAGACAAGTGGGTCACTGTTAGGAAGGGCAAGGGGCAGAGGCAAGGACTAGTGAGTACCCCGGTGGCTGTACACCTTGAAAATAAGTAGTCATGTTTGAGTACGGTTGGGGGGGACAGCCTTCCTGCGGGTAGCGACAGCGGCCGGGCCTCCGGCACAGAGACCGTCCCTGTTGCTCAGAAGGGTAGGGAAAAGAAGAGGAGGGCAATAGTAATAGGGGACTCTATAGTTAGGGGGACGGATAGGCGATTCTGTGGACGCAGTCAGGAGACCCGGATGGTAGTTTGCCTCCCTGGTGCCAGGGTCAGGGATGTGTCTGAATGCGTCCAAGATATCCTGAAATCAGAGGGAGAGGAGCCTGAGGTCTTGGTACATATAGGTACCAATGACATAGGTAGAAAGAGAGAAGAGGTCCTGAAAGGAGAATTTAGGGAGATGGGAGGAGAGTTAAGGAGAAGGACCAAAAAAATAACAATCTCAGGATTACTGCCTGTGCCACGAGACAGTGAGAGTAGGAATGGAATGAGGTGGAGGATAAATGCGTGGCTGTGGGACTGGTGCAGTGGGCAGGGATTCAAGTTTCTGGATCATTGGGACCTCTTTTGGGGAAGGTGTGACCTGTACAAAAAGGACGGGTTGCACTTGAACCCGAGGGGGACCAATATCCTGACGGGGAGATTTGCAAAGGCAACTGGGGAGACTTTAAACTAGAACGGTTGGGGGGAGGGACTCGAATAGGGAAAGCTAGTAGTCAGGGTGTGAGGCAGGAGGCAGAGAAGGGAAGCACTCGGACCCAAAATGTAGGGGAGAAAGAAGAAAAAGATAATAAACAGAGAATAAGTGGTGGTGGGTTTCTTAAATGTGTATATTTAAATGCTAGGAGCATTGTAAGAAAGGTGGATGAGCTTAGAGCCTGGATTGACACCGGGAAGTATGATGTTGTGGCGATCAGTGAAACATGGTTGCAGGAGGGCTGTGAGTGGAAACTAAATATTCCAGGATTTCGTTGCTTTAGGTGTGATAGAGTTGGAGGGGCAAGAGGTGGGGGTGTTGCATTGCTTGTCAAGGAAGATATTACAGCAGTGCTTTGGCAGGATAGATTAGAGGGCTCATCTAGGGAGGCTATTTGGGTGGAACTGAGAAATGGGAAAGGGGTAGCAACACTTATAGGGGTGTATTATAGACCGCCTAATGGAGAGCGAGAATTGGAAGAGCAAATATGTAAGGAGATAGCAGATATTAGTAGTAAGCACAAGGTAGTGATTGTGGGAGATTTCAATTTTCCACACATAGACTGGGAAACACATTCTGTAAAAGGGCTGGATGGTTTGGAGTTTGTAAAATGTGTGCAGGATAGTTTTTTGCAGCAATACATAGAGGTACCTACAAGAGAAGGGGCAGTGCTGGACCTCCTGTTAGGAAATGAGACAGGGCAGGTGGCGGAGGTATGCGTTGGGGAGCACTTTGGGTCCAGTGATCACAATACCATTAGTTTCAATATAATTATGGAGAGGGTCAGAACTGGACCTAAGGTTGAGATTTTTGATTGGAGAAAGGCTAACTTTGAGGAGATGCGAAAGGATTTAAAAGGAGTGAATTGGGACATGTTGTTTTATGGGAAGGATGTAGAAGAGAAATGGAGGACATTTAAAAGTGAAATTTTAAGAGTACAGGATCTTTATGTCCCTGTTCGGTTGAAAGGAAATAGTAAAAATTGGAAAGAACCATGGTATTCAAGGGAAATTGGACACTTGGTTCGGAAAAAGAGAGAGATCTACAATAATTATAGGTGGCATGGAGTAAATGTGCTGCAGGAGTATAAAGAATGTAAAAAGAATCTTAAGAAAGAAATTAGAAAAGCTAAAAGAAGATATGAGGTTGCTTTAAGGTGAAAGTAAACCCAAAGGGTTTCTACAGCCATATTAATAGCAAAAGGATAACAAGGAATAAAATTGGTCCATTAGAGAGTCAGGGTGGACAGCTATCTGCTGAGCCAAAAGAGATGGGGGAGATATTGAACAATTTCTTTTCTTCGGTATTCACCAAGGAGAAGGATATTGAATTATGTGAGGTAAGGGAAACAAGCAGAGTAGCAATGGAAACTATGAAATTTAAAGAAGAGGAGGTGTGGACACTTTTGAAAAATATGAAAACGGATAAGTCTCCAGGTCCTGACAGGATATTCCCTAGGACATTGAGGGAAGTTAGTGTAGAAATAGCAGGGGCTATGACAGAAATATTTCAAATGTCATTAGAAACGGGAATAGTGCCGGAGGATTGGCGTACTGCGCATGTTGTTCCATTGTTTAAAAAGGGTTCTAAGAGTAAACCTAGCAATTATAGACCTGTTGGTTTGACGTCAGTGGTGGGCAAATTAATGGAAAGGATACCTAGGGATAATATATATAAGCATCTGGATAAACAGGGTCTGATTAAGAACAGTCAACATGGATTTGTGCCTGGAAGGTCATGTTTGACTAATCTTCTTGAATTTTTTGAAGAGGTTACTAGGGAAATTGATGAGGGTAAAGCAGTGGATGTTGTCTATATGGACTTCAGTAAGGCCTTTGACAAGGTTCCTCATGGAAGGTTGGTTAAGAAGATTCAATTGTTGGGTATTAATGGTGGAGTAGCAAGATGGATTCAACAGTGGCTGAATGGGAGATGCCAGAGAGTAATGGTGGATGGCTGTTTGTCATGTTGGAGGCCGGTGACTAGTGGGGTGCCTCAGGGGTCTGTGTTGGGTTCACTGTTGTTTGTCATGTACATCAATGATCTGGATGATGGTGTGGAAAATTGGATTAGTAAGTATGCAGATGATACTAAGATAGGTGGTGTTGTGGATAATGAAGTAGATTTTCAACGTCTACAGAGAGATTTAGGCCATTTGGAAGAGTGGGCTGAAAGATGGCAGATGGAGTTTAATGCTGATAAATGTGAGGTGCTACATCTTGGCAGGACAAATCAAAATAGGACGTACATGGTAAATGGTAGCGAATTGAGGAATGCAGTTGAACAGAGGGATTTAGGAATAACTGTGCATAGTTCCCTGAAGGTGGAATCGCATGTAGATAGGGTGGTAAAGAAAGCTTTTGGTGTGCTGGCCTTTATAAATCAGAGCATTGAATATAGAAGTTGGGATGTAATGTTAAAATTGTACAAGGCATTGGTGAGGCCAATTCTGGAGTATGGAGTACAATTTTGGTCGCCTAATTATAGGAAGGATGTCAACAAAATAGAGAGAGTACAGAGGAGATTTACGAGAATGTTGCCTGGGTTTCAGCAACTAAAGGATGAACAAGTTAGGTCTTTATTCTTTGGAGCGCAGAAGGTTAAGGGGGGACTTGATAGAGGTCTTTAAAATGATGAGAGGGATAGACAGCGTTGACGTGGATAAACTTTTCCCATTGAGAGTAGGGAAGATTCAAACAAAAGGACATGACTTGAGAATTAAGGGACAGAAGTTTAGGGGTAACATTAGGGGGAACTTCTTTACTCAGAGAGTGGTAGCTGTGTGGAATGAACTTCTAGTGGAAGTGGTGGAGGCAGGTTCGATTTTATCATTTAAAATAGATTGGATAGGTATATGGATGAGAAAGGAATGGAGGGTTATGGTCTGAGTGCAGGTAGATGGGACTAGGGGAGAAAAAGTGTTCGGCATGGACTTGAAGGGCCGAGATGGCCTGTTACCATGCTGTAATTGTTATATGGTTATATTGCTATATGGTTATATCCATTGATTCTGTTTGGCCTCGGAGCTATATCTATCTCTCTTGAATACCTCCAGTGAATTGGCCTCCATTGCCTTCTGTGGCAGAGAATTCCAACTCTCTGGGTGAAAAATGTTTTCTTCATATCAGTCCTAAATGGCCTACCGCTTATACTTAATCTGTGACCCCTGGTTCTGGACTCCCCGAAATCGGTAACATTTTTCTTTCTTATGTGTATTACCTTCTTAAATTGTTCTTAGAACACTTTTTTTTTAAGAAGGGCTGCAAGGAAAAGCCTGGGAACTATAGACAGCGGTCTTAAAATAATTTGGTAGGCAAGTTACTGGAGAGTATTTCGAGGCATAAGATATATATGGATTTGGATAGATAGGAGATGATTAGGGATAGACAGCTTGGTTTTATATGCGGGATATTGTGTCTCAAAAATCTGATTGAGTTTATTGAACTAGTAGCCAAAATGGTTGTCGAGGGCAAAGCCATAGTCGTTGCCTATTTGGATTATATGTTTCAATGAGATACCCTCTCATCCTTCTAAACTCCAGAGTGTACAAGCCCAGCTGCTCTATTCTCTCAGCATATGAGAGTTCCGCCATCCCGGGAATTAACCTTGTAAACCTAAGCTGTACTTCCTCAATAGCAAGAATGTCCTTCCTCAAATTAGGGGATCAAAACTGCACACAATACTCCAGGTGTGGTCTTACTATGGCTCTGTACAACTGCAGAAGGACGTCTTTGCTCCTATATTCGATTCCTGTTGTTATAAAGGCCAACATGCCTTCTTCACTGCTTGCTGTACATGCATGCTTACTTTCATAGACTGATGTACAAGGACCCCCAGATCCCGTTGTACTTCCCCTTTTCCCAATTTGACGCCATTTAGATAGTAATCTGCCTTCCTATTTTTGCTACCAAAGTGGATAACCTCACATTTATCCGCATTAAACTTCATCTGCCATGCATCTGCCCACTCCCCCAACTTGTCCAAGTCACCCTGCATTCTCATAGCATCCTCCTCACAGTTCACACTGCCACCCAGCTTTGTGTCATCTGCAAATTTGCTAATTACTTTGAATCCCTTCATTCAAATCATTGATGTATTTTGTAAATAGCTGCGGTCCCAGCAACGAGCCTTGTGGTACCCCACTAGTTACTGCCTGCAATTCTGAAAGAGACCAGTTAATCCCTACTCTTTGTTTCCTGTCTGCCAACCACTTCTCTATCCATGTCAGCACTCTACCCCCAATACCATGTGCGCTAATTTTGCCCACTAATCACCTATGTGGGACAATATCAAATGCTTTCTGGAAGTCCAGGTACACTACATCCACTGGCTCTCTCTTGTCCATTTTCCTAGTTACATCTTCAAAAAATTCCAGAAGATTAGTCGAGCATGATATCCCCTTCATAAATCCATGCTGACTCGGAACGATCCTGTTACCGCTATCCAAATGTTCGGCTATCTCATCTTTTATAATTGACTCCAGCATCTTATCCACCACCGATGTCAGGCTAACTGGTCTATAATTCCTTGTTTTCTCTCTCCCGCCTTTCTTAAAAAGTGGGATAACATTAGCTACCCTCCAATCCACAGGAACTGATCCTGAGACTATAGAATATTGGAAAATTATCACCAATGCATCCACAATTTCTAGAGCCACTTCCTTAAGTACCCTGGGATGCAGACCATCAGGCCGTGGGGATTTATCAGCCTTCAGTCCCATCAGTCTATCCAACACCATTTGCTGCCTAATGTGGATTTCCTTCAGTTCCTCTGTCACCCCAGATCCTCTGGCCACTACTATATCAGGAAGATTGTTTGTGTCCTCTTTAGTGAAGACAGATCCAAAGTACCTGACTAGGAGTGTGCCTCAGACATCATTGCTGGGCCTATTGCTGTTTGCAGTTGATATCAATAATTTGGATGAAAATGTACAAGCATCATTAGTAAATTTGCAAATGATACTAAAGTGGGCGATATCTTAGATACTGATGATGGCTTTCAAAAATTACAACAGGATTTTGATCAGTTGAGCAAGTCGGCTGGGTAAAAGCTAATGAGGTTTAATGCAGATAAGTGTAAGGTGTTGTATTTTGTGGTTAAACCAGGGGAAGGCCGTTACAGTGAATGGTATAGGCCTGGGGAGTGCTGGCGTAACAGGTACATTGTTCCCTGAAAGTGGTGTCATAGTAGATAGTGTGGTTAAGATGGGCTATCAGTTCATTGACCTTCGTCAATCAGGGCATTGAGTGTAGCCCAGGATATAACACTGCTGTAAGAAGGATATCATTAAGCTGCAACAAGTGCAGAGACGATGTACGAAGTTGCTGCCGGGATTCAGGGACTAGAGCTTTGGGAAAGGTTGAGAAAGATTGAACTTTATTCCGTGGAGGCTGAGGGGAGATCTTTTCGAGGTGTATTAAATCATGAGGGGAATAGAAAGGATGAATGTACACAGTCTTTTATCCAGAGTAGGGGAATCCAGAAATGGAGTTCATATGTTTGAGGTGAGGGGGTAAGATTTAATAGGAACCTGAAAGGCAACCTTTTCACATAGAGATTGATAAATGGAACGACATTCCAGAGGAGGTTGTTGAGGCAGGTACTATAAGAACAATTAGAAAACATTTGGACAGGTACATGGATAGCAAAGGTTTTGATGGAAATGGGTCAAAAACAGGCAGATGGGACTAGTTTAGTTGTGGCATCTTGGACAGCATGACAAATTAGGCCAAAGGGCCTGTTCCCATGCTGCATGACTGTGACTCTGTGACTCGGTGACTGTGAATCTGTGAATCTGTGACTCTGTGACTCAAACTAATACAACTGTGGTCGCTGGTCCCTGTTACATCTGCCCTGAACAAAGAATGACCAAGGTGGAACATGTATAAAAATGCGGGTTCATTCAGTCATGGGACAAAAGAGGAAGTGAAGGGAGTGAGATCCGGCGGGGATTAAATACGTACGTGAGTGTGGACGGACACCGAGCGAGTGACGTGTAAATGACCCGCTCTGATCAGACCCCGATACTGATGGAAGTAACAAACAGGTTAGCGCAAATGTGTGTTTCACGGGGCTATGCGGGCCACGGCGCCCACAATCTCCATATTGTACTTCACTCCACCCCGTAGGATGAGATTACAGGGAAAAGAGAAAATAATAATCAACTGTACTTAAAAAAACAGTGAAAGGACTCGCGCTGTTATACGACCTGGTACCGGTTGATCGGCCGACACGGGAGCATCTTCTATCTACGTGTCTTCTTGATCACCTGAGAAGTGACACTTGCCCGCACTGTGGACAACTCCTGATGATTGGGAGCAGCCTGATTGTCTGGTCATTAGCTGGAGATAGACACAAATTGCTTGATTAACTCAGCAGGTTAGGAAGCATCTCTGGAGAAAAGGAATAGGTAACATATTTGGTCAAACCTTTCTTCAAATTGAGAGTCAAGGGAGGGGGAAAGTAGACGTATGAAAAGGTTCAAAACAAATAATAGCTGGCTGATGGCTATGGAAAGATGGAGCCCACAATGGTCCATTGTTGGCTGTGGAAGAGGTGATGATAAAGGGATAGATGGATACGAACAGTGGAACTGGGAGGATGGTTAGGGTGTAGGAGGGGTCGGCGAGAGGGAATGCAAAGGTTATTTGAAATGAGAGAAATTAACCTTCATACCGCTGGGCTGTAATGTGCCCGTGAAATATACGGTGCTGTTGCTCAAATTTACAGGTTGCCTCACTCTGACAGTGGAGGAGGCCCAGGACAGAAAGGTCAGTATGGGGATGGGAAGGAAGTTTAAATGTTTGGCAACAGGGAGATCGTGTCGGCTCAGGTGGATCGAGCATAGGGTTTCAGCATAATGATCTCCCAGTTTGAGTTTGGTCTCGCCGATATATAGGAGCCCACACCGAGAACAACGGATATGGTAGATGAGGTTGGAGTAGGTGCAAGTGAACCACTGCCTCACCTGGACTGGATTAGTCCAGCTTTATTGTGGTTTCCAATTGATGGGCCAATACCTGGTGAAGACTTTGGAGATGAAAGGAAGTTTGGAGACAGGGTGGATGGAAGGAAGGCTCTAGGAATGGTTGTTGATTGGAGGGGTGATGATGCTGGTTGATGAAAAGTGAACTGGTCCTGTGTTTGTCCTCTGGATGTCAGATATCAGGACTGGGCTTTAGGAATGTCCTGGAGAGTTTATTTTGTGAAGAAAAACACAAGCTGGTCATTATTTAATCAGAATGGTTCAGGGTAGGAGCCTGTGGAAAGTGGTAAAGGACGGTTGGCAGTCGTTGATTATGCAGAAGCTGAGCGGTTGCAGTAAAACCACAGCTGATCTCAGATTGTTGAGGAGAGGAGAGTTACATAAGTTTCACTGAGTTTAATCCTATTTCCTCAATCCCTCTTCAATAAACACATCCCTCATCCCAAACATCCATCCAGCGATTCGATGCTGCACTGACTCCAAGGCAAGTATTCCCTGCCTTAGGAACAGAGGCCAAAACAGTGCCCTGAACTGCAAATGTGGTCTCACTGAAACACTATGGAATTTCAATGAGACGTCTTTGCTTTTGTTCCCCAAGTCCTCTTAAAATTACAGATATCTTGCTATTTGACTTTATCATTTGTTGTTTCAGCTACAGATCATCTCTCTAAACCAACACACCTGCACCTCTCCACACACCAACATGTATTGTTTCTAACCACATAAAATGTTTTGTTTTGCTATTTCTCCCAACTCATTACAATATATTCAGCCCAACTCATCGATGCCAACCAAGTGCCTGCTTAAGTTAGACCGATTTGTCTGAGTTTGCCTCATATCCCGCTTAAGGTTTCCTATCCAAATGTCTTTTGAATTTGTTCTTGTGTCTGCCACAACCATTGTGGCTGGCAATTCATTCTTTATATTTAAATTCTCTTTGTGCAATAGTTGTTCATCAGATTCCAATTAAATCTTTCCCCTCTCACCTCGTCAATGCTGTTGAGGTCTTGATTTCCCTACCCTGGGAAATAGATTGTGTGCATTCACCCTATTTATGCCCTTTATTATTTTACACGTCATCAGTAAGATCATACCTCAATCTTCTTTTCTCTCAGGAAAAAAGCCATAGACTGCCCAAACATTTTGCCCTTTAAGCTCAATCCCTCCGGTTCTGGCAACATCCTCATAAATCCATGCCACAAACAAACAAACATAGCACAGCTGGTTTTCTTACTGGATTGTTGTTCCTATGCTTATCTTTGGAGCCCTTCTTGAATAAAGACAAAACATCAGCCACACTCCAGTCTTGTGGGACTTCACCAGTGGCTAACGATCATGCATATATATCAGCCAGGGCAACTGTAATTTTTTCTGTGGCTTCCCACGTTGTTCTTGGATCAGGCTCCAGAGATGTGTGCTTTAAGACATCTAACAGCTCCTCTGCTGTAATGCAGACTATAACCAAGAGGCCCCCATTAACTTTCTTGGGATCTCTAGTCATCAGTCTTTGCCCAGAGTAAAAACAGAGGAGAAATATTCATCGGCGGTCTCACCCATCCCTTAACGGCTCCACAAATAGATGTTCACTTTGGTATTTGATGGGCCATGCCATCTCCCTTGATCAAATCATAAGGTCATAAGAGTTAGGAGCAGAAATAGGCCATTCGCCCCATCAAGTCTACGCCACCATTCAATCATGGTTGTTCTATCTCTCCTAAACTCATTCTCCTGCCTTCTCCCCATAACCACTGACACCCATACTAATCAAGAATCTATCTATCTATCTCTGCCTTAAACATATCCATTGACTTGGCCTCCAGAGCCTTATGTGGCAAAGAATTCCACAAATCCACCACCCTCTGACTAAAGAAAATCCTCCTTATCTCCTTCGTAAAGAAATACTCTTTACTTTTTTTTTAAATAATATTTTTATTAGGGGCAGGTACATATCATATTGAAAACATATTGAAAACATTTCATGTATTTCTTTCCTACATTACTAATATTATCGATCGATATTCGCGCTGCCTCTAGTAGTTTTTTTTTAATATAGATAGAAAATAAGAGAATAGCAGAAAAAGAAAAAAAAGGGATAATAAAGAAGAATGGAATAACTTACTAAAAGTACAACATTGGAGATATATTCGTACATTTTAAAATATAACTTTTCATCTAATCCCTGATTCGAGTTTCAGTCAGGTTCTCGTGTCGAACCAGTCTGTCCCTTCAAGTAGTCAATAAATGGAGACCATGTTCTGATAAATAGTTCTTGTTTGTCCATTAGGACAAATCTAATTCTTTCCAAATGTAAGGTCTCCGACATTTCCATAATCCACATTTTAATTGTGGGGGTTATAGGACCTTTCCAAAATTTTAATATTAATTTTTTTCCAGTTATTATGGTATAATCGATAAAGTTTCTTTGAGTGTTTGACTTTGTTCTAATATTCCTAGTATTATTAATTTTGAATCAGGATCCAATTGAGTATTGACAACTATAGATATTATTCTAAAAATGTCTGCCCAAAATGTTTTGATTTTTATACAATTCGCGAATGTATGAGTTAGGTTAGCATCTAAATGTTGACATTTATCGCAAATAGGGGAGATATGTGGGAAGATTCTGTTTAGTTTTGTTTTAGAATAATGTAATCTATGTCGTACTTTGAATTGTATTAGAGAGTGTCTGGCATTTAATGAACATTGATGTATATGTTGTAAACTTTCATCCCAAGTATCTTTCGTTATTGTTTGGTTTAGTTAATTTTCCCATGTTTGCCTATATAAATCCGTCGATGGTATCTCACTATCTAATAAAGTGTTATATATATGAGATATTAATTTTTCTGTATTAGGGTGTTTATTCAAACAGTCATCAAGGATTTCTGGATCTCTAGTTCTAAAGTTTTGAGTGTTTGCTTTAACATAATCTCTAAGTTGTAGATATCTGAAAAAATCATTTAAGTGGAGTCCATAAGTCTGTTGTAGCTCCTGAAATGAAAGAAAGGTACCTTTCTTATAAAGTTGTCCCATCATTTTAATTCCATAATTTTTCCATTGTATGAAACCTATATCTAACCTAGAAGGTTTAAATAAAGGGTTATTCGCGATGGGAAGAAAGAGTGATAAATTATTCAATTTTAAGGTCTTTTTTAATAGTTTCCAAATTCGCATACCACTGTATATTATAGGATTTTCCCTGTAAATTTTTTAATTCAATTTTGAGGTAGCAAACAGTATCGAACCAATTTCAAAGGGTAAACAATCTTCCTTTTCCATTTTTAACCAATCCGGTTGCTGATCCATTTCTTCCAGCCAAAGGTTCATATTTTTAATGTTAACTGATTTCCACAAATGTTTTTTACTTATCCTATGATTCTTATAATCCCAGATAAAATCAGTGATAATGGAATCCAACTTTTTAAAAAAGTTTTTTGGCAAATATATCGGAATTGTTTGAAAAAGGTATAATATTTGCGGTAAAAAAATCATTTTTATGGCATTCATTTTACCAAACATTGAAATAGGAAGTGTTTTCCAATACTGAATATTCTTATGTAGTTTATTCAGTAAAGAGGGAAAATTTAATTTAAATAATGATGCATATGTCTTAGTGACATAAATTCCTAGATATTTAAATTTTTCATTAACTATTTTAAACGGGAATTGTTGTAATATGTGTGAGTTATGTTCCGTTATTGGCATAATTTCACTTATATTCCAATTAATTCTGTATCCGGAATGCAAACCAAATTGAGTTATTAAATTTAATAAATTAGGAATACTAATTTTAGGTTTTGTGATGTAAATTAATACATCATCTGCGTATAAAGAATTTTTATTCACTGTGTCTTTAGTATTATACCCGTATATTTCCAGGTGGGTCCTAACTCTTTCAGCCAGTGGCTCAATAACAAGTGCAAATAATAACAGAGATAACGGGCATCCTTGTCGACAACCTCTAGATAAATTAAATTTAGATGATAACATTTGATTTGTTAATATTCTAGCTGTTGGGTTAGTATATAAATGTTTTACCCATGTACAGAACTTCTCACCCAATTGCAATTTTTCCATCACCGAAAATAAATAGGTCCATTCAACCTGATCAAATGCTTTCTCAGCATCTAGTGAGATTTTACTTCGGAGTCACGTGAGTGACTACGTGAAGAACCCCGCCAGTGTGCCTGCGCGTCATTACGTCAGACGCCTTGACGCAAACGGACGTGAGGAGCAGAGCTCCTCCAGTGGTTTGTAGTTTTTCAACTACAAGGTAAGTAGAAACTTTTTTCATGTTTTCCAGGTCCGTTTACTGTGGGTCTATGGGGAATTTTCCACAGATGCCATTGGAAAAAACGGACAGGGGGAAAAGGCGAGCGACACAGCCGACAGAAAGTCGGGAAAGTCGGGAATCTGCGGTTAACGACCAACCGCCTCTAAACCCCGGTACAGTCGCCAGCGGTGAGCATAGCGACTGTGGACCTGGGGCTGGTGAAAACACAGTCAGCGCCTGTCGGGCAAAAGACGAAGTTTAAATCCCAACGGCCCACGGAGGGAGTCCCAGGCAATGGAAGTAGCTCCAGGGCTAGATACTGCTTTCGAGCGTATTGCCCAAATAGAAAGCCTTTTACATAGGCTGTTGGAGCAAAGTTCACTCAGGGAGGTGTGTACTGAAATCCAAGCTGCTGGAAGCAGCTCAACAGCTCCTGGTACAGGGCTAGATACTGCTTTCGAATGTATTGCACAAATAGAAAGCCTTTTACATAGGCTCTTGGAGCAAAGTTCACTCAGGAAGGAGTGTACTGAAATCCAAGCTGCTGGAAGCAGCTCAACAGCACCTGGCACAGGGCTGATGGGATGCACCCTCAGGGATGAGGAGCGTGCTACGGGTCATGAGATTTCAGACCCCGACTCTGACGGTGAGGCTGTACAAGGCGATGAACGGCAGCTGCCAGATGTTCCACCCCTGGCTGTAGGATTCGCTGCCCCGTCAGGGTCAGGAGAGCCATTAGGAGAAGAACTGGCCTCCTTAATAAATTACCATCAGCTGGAACAGCAGGAGATGGATGAGACTGCAAGAAAGCAGGAGATCCCAAGTAACTGTGGGTTGCTGAAAGCAGCAGCAGTGAACCAAATTATCTGGAATCAGTTGCAGAGAATATTAAAGCTGCTGGGTTCTGGAATAACTGCTTTTACCAGAATAGCAGATAACAGCCAAGAGATGACGAAGTTGCGTCAGGAAGCACTGGGGTTGCTATGCAGCACCCACTTCGAGATCAATTATCTGAGGAAGGTGCTATACGGACTACTATGAATCCGAAATTCGCAGCACTCTGCAAACCAAGTAATATACAATTACCCAACTTACTCTTTGGAGAGGATCTCGGGAGACGCATTAAAGAGTTGGAAGATGAAGTGAAAACAGGATTGATAAAAACATCAATGGTTGCAAAGTCTGTAAAGAGGAATTATCCTTTCAGATGTCATACGGATCCTAGACCAGGACCACGTCGCTCATCAACGCAGGGACGTAGCTGGCGGCCTGCAGCGGGAGTAAGAACCAGTGGTGGTGCTTCCGGGAGAATCCAGGGATCTCAGAATACTCAAATGACTCAAGAGGTAGGTGGACCTGGTTCTCATGGGAACATACTAACTGGATTAAGTCCAAAAGTTGGAGGCAGATTACGTCTCTTCTATAAACATTGGAAGAAGATTACTTCAGATGTGGTAATTCTGAATAATATACAAGGATTTCGAATTGAATTCAATCCAAATTATGATTTGCCTGTCCAGCATGTTGCTAGCAGAACTCTCCACTTTGCGAAGTAATGGAGGTTCAAGCTGCGCTTCAAAACCCTATATATAAAAGGTGTTATTGAAGAATCAGTCTACCAAATTCACCAATTTGGGTCAAATATATTCTCTCAATCAAAAAAGGATGGAGGATGTAGGATTATTCTAAACTTGACAAGTCTGAATCCTTTTGTTTAATTTAAACATTTTAAAAGGGAGACATTTGTGACTGCCAAACAACTTATTTCAGAAGCATGTCATATGGCAACTATAGATTTACATGGATGAACTAGTTATGGCAGTTCAAAGCTTTGCCTAAAGGGTTACCGTCCGCTCCCAGAATATTCACAAAATTGTTAAAACCAATTCTGGGGTTGCTGAGAAGCCAGGGGCATGTACTAATGGCATACTTGGATGATGTCCTGATTATAGGAAGGACAAAACAGTCAACAGAAGCATCTGTTGCAGTTGTGAAATCAACTTTTGAAAGTTTGGGGTTTCTAATTCATCCAAAGAAATCAAGGTTAACACCATGTACCTCGATTGATTATTTGGGGTTCACAATTGATTCAGTCCAAATGAAAATTACTTTGCCCAGTGAAAAAAGGGTGGAGTTGATTAAAGATTGCAGTAATCTGTTAAACGAGCAAAACCCCTCAATCAGACAGGTGGCTCGAGTACTGGGGAAAATTAGTAGCAGCATTCCCAGCAGTCCAATACGGACCATTACATTATCAACAGCTGCAGAGAGTTAAAGAACAGGCACTGAGAATGCATGCTGGTCATTTTGATAGAACCATGCAACTAACAACAAATGCTGTTTCTGATCTGCAGTGGTGGATTCTACATGTCTCAAGCAGTTCCAGCAAAGTGCTGATTGAACAACCTTCCATGATATTACAAACTGATGCCAGTGCACTAGGATGGGGTGCAACTGACGTAGCATCTAGCTGTGGAGGCAGATGGAATCAGGAAGAGTCATTGTTACTGCAGACATGGGGAGTTAACTATTTGGAGTTTTAGGATGTTTCTATGGACTCCAAGCTTATTGTTCTAACACAACTAAAAGGCATGTTCAAGTTCAAATTGATAAAACAACAGCAGTTGCCTATATTAATGATATGGGTGGAATCAAGTCGGGGTCATGTGACAAAATGGCTAATCAACTTTGGTCTGGGTGTATTGAAAAGAACATTTGGATTTCAGCTATCTATCTACCAGGTAGAATGAACACAATAGCAGACACCAGGTCACGAAAGTTCCATGATAATAAGAATGGATGTTGAATCGAGAGGTATTCAATGATATAGTAATCAGATTTGGAATGCCCGACATCGACTTGTTTGCATCTAGACTGAATCATCAGCTATCGAGATATGTCTCATGGGAATCAGATCCAGGAGCAGTGGCGATTGATGCTTTCTCGCTACATTGGGGTGGTATGTTTTCATATATATTTCCACTTTTCTGCCTCATAAGCCAATGTTTGCTTAAAATCAGGCAAGATGCTGCTTCAGGGGTATTGGTAGTACCAGATTGGCCTACACAGCCATGGTATTTGTTGATATTAGAATTAACAACACAAATGTTGATGAAAGTCCCAAAAAGGGGTAATTTATTGCTGCACCCTGTAACAGGGGAACAACATCCATTATAATGATCGTTTGGATTTGTTGATTTGCAGGTTTTAAGAAGGCCTTTTCTGGGGCGAGGACTGTCTGGGCGTACTGTGGACATGCTTACGGCAGCCTGGAGGAAGAGCACTCAAAAACAGTACCTTTCTTATATTAAGAAATGGGAAGAGTTCTGTGTACAAAAGTACAATACAATACAATACAATTTATTTGTCTTTTGGACAAATTTGTCATTTGGACCCCGTTGAGGTCCAAACGAAATGTCGTTTCTGCAGCCATACATTACAAAACGAAGAAGACCCGAGACACAACACAATTTACACATACAAAAGAATGTGCAATATAGTACTGCAGATATTTCAAATGTTTAGAATTTCTGTCAAAACTTTATTATGATGAAGGTCTGAGTTGTAGTGCAATTAATTCAGCCAGAAGTGCATTGTCCTCATATTTGGTTCTGGATTCAGAAAGAAACCCAATTGGGTCACACCCAATTGTTTCCAGACTAATGAAAGGAATCTTTAATTCCAAACCACCGAAACCTAGGTACATGACAATCTGGGATGTAAGTGTGGTACTGAAACTACTTCATGAATGGTCACCAAGTGTGTCTTTACCTTTGGCCAAGGTCAGTATGAAAGTATTCATGCTTATGGCATGAGTGACAGCACAACGAGTGCAAACACTTGGAAAATTACAAATAGACAGTATGGAAGTAACTGAAGACAAGGTTACATTCTATATCTATGACCTACTAAAGCAAATTAGGCCAGGTGTGACAGGATTTAAAATTATGCTAGCAGCATATCCAAATGATCCTTGTCTCTGTGTTAAGACATATTTGTTACAATACATTGAGGTCACAAAGAATTTGAGAAATATGGAAACTGGGTTGTTGATCACACACAAGAAACCACAATACAGTTTCAATACAGACTATTTCCAGATGGATAAAATAAGTCTTAACAGCTGCTGGTATTAACACCTATGTTTTTACGTCTCACTCGACTAGGGCAGCAGAAACGTCGGCGGCCAGGGCAAAAGACGTCCCCGTCGACCATATCCTCGCAGCCGCCGGGTGGTCCAATGAGTTGATGTTTCAACATTTTTACCATCATCCTATTGTTAATGCGGGGTTGTTTGCAGAAACTATTTTAAGTTCTGTGTAAATTCCTCTGGTTTAAAGGGGATCTGATTAATTTCATTATTGAAATGAATTACTGCATTTGTGGTACAAATGTTATTATGAATGCATGATTGATTATTTCTCGTTCCGAGTTGATCAATGCAGTGAGAAGCCGGGATTGATCCACGGCATGAAATCACAAAGCTTTAAAATCTTCACGTAGTCACTCACGTGACTCCGAAGTAAAATAGTAAGATTAAACGAGAACTTACCTAAGTTTGAAGTTTGATCTTTATTTTATGAGGAGTTACGTAGGTGATTACGTGCCCACCACGACCCTACCCTCTATCATAAAGGTCAGATGGAAGTTCTTGTATTACTCGTTTTATTATGAGACTATATTACTTCGGTTGTTGTTTTTTGTGATTTCACACCGCTGCTTTGAAGATTGACGCGCAGGCGCACTGGCGGGGTTCTTCACGTAATCACCTACGTAACTCCTCATAAAATAAAGATCAAACTTCAAACTTAGGTAAGTTCTCGATTAATCTTACTATTATTGCTAGATCTTCGTTAGTGATTCTCTTTGAATATATTATATTAAATAATCGTCTCAAATTATAATATGAATACCGTTTCGGGATAAAACCTGTTTGGTCAGGGTGTATTAATTTATTCATCACTGTACTTACTCTGTGTGCTAGGATTTTGGTTAATATTTTCTGATCGGTATTTAAATGAGCAATTGCTCTGTATGAGCCTGGGTCTTCGGGATCCTTATCCGCCTTTGGTATAAGTGTTATTATAGATTTGTTTAAAGTTTCTGGCAATTTCTGTTGAATGTAAGTGTATTCATACAGTGTTTGTAAGTGTCGAGAGACCAAATCGTAATTTTTAAAATAAAATTCAGAACCTAAACCATCTGGGCCTGTTGCTTTACCGTTTTTTAAAGATCTAATAGACTCTTCAATATCTTTTACCGTAATTTCAGCTTTTAATAATTCTTTGTCTTTTGAGTCTAAACCTTTTAGATTGCATTTTTGTAAAAATGCTACTATTCCTTCCAGCTGTTCTATAGTTTTAGCTGAATAAAGATTTTGATAATATTGGAGAAATCTCTCATTTATTTCCTTGGGCAATATTAATAATTCTCCCGTGTCTGACCTAATTTTGTGGATTGTTTTTTCCCCCTCCAGTTTTCGAAGCTGACTGGCTAAGAGTTTTTGTGGTTTGTCTCCGAATTCAAAATGTAATTGTTTAGTGTGCTGGTAGAGTTTTATTACTTGTTCTGAGTACATTTAATTTAAGTTATATTTCAATACAGCAATTTTATTATGTTTTATCTTAGATGGCATAGCCACATTTTCTATATCTTGTTGCTTTATTTCCCTTTCCAGTGTCTGTTGTTTAACCCGGTTCTCTTTATTATAAAATGCTTGGGAGGAAATTAATGCACCTCGTACAAACGCTTTAAATGTTTCCCAAATAAGGGAGGCAGGTGTTCCTGGGTTATCATTAGTCTAAAAAAATGTATGAATCTGTTTAGTAAGATATTCCTGACATGCTCTTTCATTTAAAATTTGGGGGTTAAGTCTCCAATGTGTTTGTTTAATTTAATCATAAATGTTAAAGGTGCATGGTCTGAGATTATAATATTATGATATTTTATGTACTGGTGAATAAAATGAATATTCCCGTCCGGTTGGATTTTCGATTCTCCAGACATGCTTAATATTAGTGGTATTAATAAATGAGTTTAGAAATTCACTTGATTGAGATTTTACTTTTTTATGTCTTGATGATCTGTCTAAATAAGGGTCTAGTGTACAATTTAAATCTCCTCCAATTATTAATTTATATTGTGTGAATTCTGGGATTGTATTAAATGTTTTCTTAAAAAACATTGGACTATCAAAATTAGGTCCATAAACATTAAGAAAAATCACTTTTTTTGCGTTTAACTCTCCAACTAATACAATATATCTACCATCGATGTCCGCTATAGTTGATGTATGTTTAAAAGGTATCCCTTTACGGATTAATATTGCAACTCCTCTGGATTTATGTGAGAAAGAGGAATGATACGTCTCAGCAATCCATTTTGCTGTCAGTCTATGTTGTGATTCCTTTTTTAGGTGGGTTTCTTGAAGGAATATTATGTCTGTCTTAAGTGATTTTAAATGTGCTAAAACTTTACCTCTCTTAATTGATTCAGTAATTCCCTTAACATTCTAACTACAAAAAGTTATTCCTTCACCCCCTATTGTCATATTACCGTCTTGCATATTATTTCTAGGGTGGTCTGTAGAAGAGCAGATTGTACAACACACAAAACCTGACCTTACACCCGAACATCAGATAGATGAATTTTAAATCTCGTAAATCGTTCTTCCGTGTATATCTCCTTGAATTAAACTTATGATTCCATTCAAACTTAAAATTATAATAATGTTTAAAATAAGAAAAGTAATATAGTAGATGATTAGTAAAGTGTGAAAGAAAGAAAACTACAACTATAGTGTAGTGTAGTTAGTGTTAGCCACACTAACATGGCTAGCATTCTAAAGACTTCCGTAGCCGTTGTAAAAAAAAATCCGTGCTCCGTGCTTTCCATATAAAACAATTTCTTGGGGAGTAATAAAACATTTTTAAACCAAAGAATTTTATAATTCGTTATTAAGAAACATTATTATTCTCAAAATACCATATTCATATCGTTTTTAAATATATATTTAACTGACCGTTTATGAAGCCCCAATAACAACTGTGGAGAAGATGGAGCGAACCATAACTTCATACGCGAAGAAATGGCTCGGTGTCCCACGATGTCCAACTAACATCGGCCTCTATGGCAAAGGGGTCCTGGAACTACCTCTCACTAGTCTAACAGAGGAATATAAGTGTTCTAAAGTAAGACTCCAGATGACACTGAGGGTCTCTAGAGACAAGACCATCAGTGCTGTTGCGCCGCCCCTAGCAACTGGCCGGAAGTGGACACCATCTGATGCAGTACAGCAAGCTTCATCAGCGCTGAGGCACAAAGACATAGTGGGGCAAGTCCAGCAGGGAAGAGGAGGCTTTGGCCTTATGACAAGTATACCAACTTGGCGAAAGGCCACAACATCAGAGCGGAGGACGTTGGTGGTCGAGGAAGTGCGGCGACAGGAGGAGGCCGCAAGAAGTGCAAAGGTGGTCTCTCTTGCCAAACAGGGGCAATGGATGCAGTGGGAAGGTGTGGAGCGGAGGAAGATCAGCTGGAAAGAACTATGGGAAATGGAAGCAAGCAAGATCAGCTTCATCATCAGAGCGACATATGACGTGCTTCCATCACCAAAGAACCTCCATCAGTGGTACGGCGAGGATCCAACCTGTGCCACCTGCCCAAATCCAGCGACCCTCAAACACATCATGGTAGGCTGCAAGACCAGCCTCACGCAAGGGAGATACACGTGGCGGCATAATCAGGTACTAATAAGCCTGGCATCAGCCCTTGAGAACAGGCGGTGTGCGACCAACTCCTTGCCTCCGAGAGCAAGCAACCCCCCCCCCCCCCAAGGGTAACGACCTTTGTCTGAGAATGACAGATAACATCTAAACTTCCTTCCACCAGATCAAAAGAAGGAAATCTATGCAGGGCCCGTGACTGGAGGATGCTGGCGGACATCAGTCGACAACTAATTTTTCCACCTGAAATTGCTTCCACCAACCTCAGGCCAGACTTGGTGTTCTGGTCCCCTTCACAGAAGACTGCTTACATCATAGAGCTCACAGTTCCATGGGAGAACTCTGTTGAGGAGGCCTATGAGCGTAAGAAGCTGCGCTACGCAGAGCTTGCAGCAGAGGCAACGCAGCGTGGCTGGAACACCAAAGTCTATCCAGTTGAAGTGGGATGCAGAGGATTTGTTGCGTCATCTACCATCAGACTGCTGAAGGAGCTTGGAATTCACGGTCAGGCTCTGCGGAAGACCATAAGATCACTCTCAGAGGCGGCTGAAAGAAGCAGCCGGTGGATTTGGCTCAAGCGGAAAGACCCATGCTGGGCCCCAAATATGTCGGGGTGAATCTTTGGGACGGATTGACACGGGACACGCGCTGAGGGTTGATCATCCTGCAGCGGGTCGCCCTTGTGGAGGGTGTATAGTGTTAAAAGGCCGAAAAACCCAGTGATGCAAGGGTACACTACTGATGATGTGTCCTGTGCCCAACTGTCCTGAAGGTTACCCCCCCCCCCGATGTTGAGCGTCTACCACTCTCAACAATCAACGAATGTCGTGAAATGCTCCCCACCAATTGGCACAAGGGACTTCTTAACATCTTGTCCTGTGTACTTGGTTCTTTAATCGAAAAATAAAGAGGAAAACCTCAACCCTTATTAATAAATGGACTAAATTAAATCTTACTTATAGTCATATAACATATAATCATAAAATCGTATTTTAACTATTTCTACGTTAACCAATTAATATTAGTTATAAATCATTGTTAATAGTCATTAGTATTAATGAATGTTTATAAATGGTATAAATGTTAATAATAATAGTGATATTTAGTAATTATTAATAATTAACTACAATATTAAAATGTAAATGTAATAATTGTAATAATGATCAGTAACAATTAATAATAATACCAAGGTATAATTGTTCTGTATTAGTTTCACTAGAAGAAAAAAGAAAAATTTTTGCTCCACTGTCCTTATCAATTTTCAGTAGTCCTTAATTATAACAATTTAAAGTTCCTTAAAGTTCCTTTTAGTCCTCGACGAGGTCACGCTGCTCGTTGACATCTGGAGAGTGATGTGCATTGTTCAGTCTCTGGTCACGTTCCCGATATTCTTGGCGAATTCAAGTGCTTTTTCATGGTCTGTGAAGAGTTGCTCCGTCTGATTGTAGGTGACTCTTAGTGTTGCGGGATAAATCAAGCCATATCTCAAATCAGGTATGTTCCTCAGTATTCTTTTTGTCTTTGTAAACAGCACTCTCTTCTTAAAGACTTCCGCTGGATAGTCTCGGTAGATGCTGATCCTTTCTCCTTCAAAAGTGAGCTCTCTGTTACGGACAATTTTCTTCATCATATCATCCAGTTCGTGATCGTATTGTACCTTTACTATCAGTTGTCTTAGGTGAGCATCATCTCGTGGACGGCGCCCCTGCGCTCTATGTGCCCGACCTAGTAAAGGCTTTTGATCCAGCTTTAAGGCTTTTTGTAATAAGTCTGCCGCAAATTCCCGAGGGTCACGACCCTTCTCTCTTCCTTCTTTGACACCTACAATTCTTAAGTTCTGACGTCTCTGGCGCCCCTCCAAATCAGTAATTTTTTCATTTAACTTGCTCAGCATTTCTGATAGGAGCTGATTCTCGATGAGGAGTCGTTTTGTAGTTTCCGCACTTGTCGCAGCGACTGTCTCTAGCTCGGTTATTGTTCTATTTTGTTGATCCAATGTCCGATTGATGGGGTCCAACTTATCATTAAAGCTCGTTTCTATCGACGAGCTTATCGTTCACCTCTTCCATCTGATGAGTAAGACTTTCTTCCATAGTCAGCTTCCAATCTTCCAGTATGTCATGAACAGTGTTGGTCATTTATTTTTTAAATTCTTCCTTAAAAGAGTTGAATTCCTCTCTAAAGTTCAATCTTTCATTGAAAGCCTTCAGTTGCTCTTGTATATTTTTAATTTCTAGGGAGAGAAAACTTCGAAGTTCTTCCAATTCTGATTTTTTTTGCTTTGGCTTCTTCGATATGTCTTCCTGGGACATCGTTGTAACTGAGGCCGAGGCTTCAGTTGGGCCTACCTCTTCCGCCGGTTGCCTGGTCCTACCGGACTTTTTTGCCTTAGGGGTAGGGGGTATGTTGCATCGACATACCGCTAAAGTCGCACGCCTGATGACGTCACTCGCTCATTGCAGGCAGCCGTTGCAGTCGCCACAGGTAAGTCTCGATTTTTCTCCCCGATTTAGGAGATAGAGCACGGAGCTAGTTGACGCTGGGCTTTATGCCTCCATAGCGCCACCGGAAGTCAGAAATACTCTTTACTGCTGAGGCTATGAACTCTTGTCCCATTAGTGGAAACATCCTTCCCACATGCACTCTATCCAAGCCTTTCACTATATGGTAAGTTTCAATGAGGTCCCCCTCCTCCGTCTAAAGTCCTGTGAGTACATGTCCAGTGCTATAAAATGCTCATCATATGTTAACCCACTAATTCTTGGGATTATTCTTGTAAACCTCCTCTGGACCTTCTCCAGAGCCAGTACCTCTTTCCTCAGATATAGTGCCCAATATTGCTCACAATGCTCCAAATGCGGTCCGACCAGCACCTCAGCATTACATCCCTGTTTTTGTAATCTATCTCTCTTGAAATATATGCCAGCAATGCCTTTGCCTTCCATACTACCAATTTGACTTGCAGATTAACCTTTTGAGAATCCTGCACCAGCATTCCGAAGTCCCTTTGCACCTCTGATTTCTGGATTATCTCCCCATTTAGAAAATAGTTTACACCTTTATTGCTACTACCAAAATGCATGACTCCACACTTTGGTACAATATATTTCTGCCAATTCTCTGCCCACTCTCCCAACCTGTTGAAGACTTTCTGCAGCGTCCCTGCTTTCTCTACATTACCTGCCCCTCCATCTATTTTCATATAATCTACAAACTTGGCCACAAAACCTTCAATCCACTCATCCAAATCATTAATATACAACGTGAAGTGTAGCGGCCTCCAACACCGACCCCAGTGGAACTCTGGTAGTCACTGTCAGCCAACCAGAAAAAGCCCCCTTTATTGCCACTCTTTGCCTTCTGCCATCCAGCCAACATGATACCCATGCGAGTATCTGCCCTTTGATAACGTGGGCCATCATCTTCCTTCACAGCCTCACATGTGGCACATTATCAAATGTTTTCAGAACATCTAGGTAAACAGACTTCCGGTGGCGCTATGGAGGCTTGAGTCCAGCGCCAACTAGCTCCGTGCCGAAGAAAACTGAAAACGGGAGAAAATCGGGTCTTACCTGCAGCGATCGCGATCTGAACGGCTGCCTGCCGCGTGACGTCATCAGGAGCGCGACTTGGACGGTATGTCGTTACAACGTTCCCCCCCCCCTCCCGTGGGACACAAAAAAAACCGCCTAAAGGGAAACCCCCACTGATGGAAGAGGAAGGCCCAACTGAGGCCTCGGCCTCAGTTACAATGACTGCCCAGGAAGACCCTCCGAAGAAAACAAAGCAGAAAAGGACTGAAATGGATGATCTTAAAGCTTTTCTCGCTGCTGAATTGAAAACCTTTGGAGTGAATTTTAAAGAGGATTTTAAAGAGGAACTTAACTCTTTTAAGGTAGATTTTAAAGCAGAAATGCTTTCTACCGTTCAAGAAATACTGGAAGTCTGGAAGAGGTCGAGGGAGGAGGAGGTCGAGGAACAGATGGAAGTGCTGGAAGCAAGGCTCGCTTCGGTGGAAGCGAGCGTTAAAATGGAGGTGGACCCCATTCATCAAGAACTCGAACAACATAGAACAGCGATAACCGAACTTGAGAAATGGGCGGCGACAAGTGGGGAAACTGTAGGTCGACTCATTATTGAAAACCAACGCCTCACCGATATGGTGATCAAATTAAGTGATAAATGTACCGATTTGGAGGGGCGTCAAAGACGTAAGAATCTAAGAATTGTAGGGGTGAAAGAAGGAAGTGAGAGGGAAATGGGCCCTCGGGATTTTGTGGCAGACCTACTACAAAAAGTCTTAAAATTGGATCAAAAACCTTTACTCGGTCGAGCTCATAGAGCACAGCGGCGTCGTACACAAGATGATGCCCATCCAAGACAAATTATCGTAAAGGTGCAACTGGATCATGAATTTGACGAAATAATGAAGAAAATTGTCCGAGGCGGACAGCTCCATTTTGAAGGTGTTAGGTTCAGTATCTACCGAGATTATCCGGCAGAGGTCTTCAAGAAAAGGGCGCTGTTCACTGAGACAAAAAGAATACTGAAGAATGTACCTGATTTGCGATACGGCCTGCTCTACCCCGCAAGACTAAGAGTCACCTACAAGAACAAGGAGCAATTTTTTACAGACCATGAAAAAGCATTGGAATTCGCCAAAGAAATTGGGAACGTGACCGCAGACTGAAGAATTTACATTACCCTTCAGGAGTCAAGGATTAACGGGACCGCCAGATCTAAAAGGATCTTTAAAGTTCTTTTAAGAGCTTTAAGGACATTTGAAAACCGAATGGACGGTGGACATTGGAGAAAACCGTGGGGTTTTTTTAATCAATTTTTTAAATATTTTTATTAATCACTATTATTATCTGTATATTCATATCTAACTATATATGTAATAACTAATATTTATTAAACATCTATATTACTACTAACATTATTAACATTTATATTACTCATAAAAATTTAATACTGGGTATGATTGATAACAATGATTAATAACTAATTATTTCTCAATTTAAAATTAAATTTATAGATTTAGCGAGGATATTAATATGATATGTAGAGTATAACAACATTATGAATTTATGCTGTTCTTGGACTTTTCTGCAGGGATGCGTGCTTGTGTATGTATGCATGTGGGTATATATATATATGTATATATATGTATGTGTATATGTATGTATATGTATATATATTATATGTATGTATATGTATATGTATATATATATATATATGTATATGTATGTATATGTGTATATATATATATATATGTATATGTATGTATATGTGTATATATATATATATATATATGTATATGTATATGTATATATGTATATATATATATATGTATATATGTATATATATATATATATATATATATATATATATATATATATATATATGTATGTGTATATATGTATGTGTATATATGTATGTATATATGTTTGTTACTCCCAAAGAAATTATTTGATTATTAGAAATAATCTTTTTTTTTTCGGCACGGATCTGGGAATTTTTTTTTTTTACAAAGGCTACGGAAGTCTTTAGAATTCTAGCCACGTTAGTGTGGCTATCACTAACTACACTAATTGTAGATGTAGTTTTTTTTCTTTCACCCTATACTAATCAATTCTATCACTTTTTTCACTTTAAATATTTTTATAACTTAATTTTTGAATGGAAAAACAAGAATAATACAAGGAGATGTGTTCGGAAGAACGATGTATATGATCTTAAATTCATCTATTTGAGGTTCAGGAGCAAGGTCAGGTTTTATGTGTTGCACCTTCTGCTCGGTTATAGACCACCTTAGAAATAATATGCAAGATGTTAATATGACAAGAGGGGGTCAGGGAATAACATTTTGTAGTTGGAATGTCAAGGGAATCAATGAACCAATTAAGAGAGGTAAAGTCTTGGCACATCTAAATTTAATCAAAGCAGATATTATATTCCTTCAAGAAACACACCTTAAAAAGGAGTCCCAACACAGACTTAAAGCTAAGTGGATCGCTGAATCATATCATTCCTCCTTTTCCCATAAGTCCAGAGGAGTTTCAATATTAATTCGTAAAGGAATACCTTTTACGAATTTATCAACAATAGCGGATATTGATGGTAGATATATTATATTAGTTGAAGAGCTAAATGGAGAAAAAGTGATTCTTCTGAATGTATATGGGCCTAATTTTGATAACCCTATGTTCTTTAATAAAACATTTAATAAAATTCCTGAATTCACACAATATAAATTAATAATTGGAGGAGACTTCAACTGTACATTAGATTCATACTTAGATAGAGCATCAAGGCAAAAAAAAGTAAAATCTCAATCAAGTGTATTTCTAAATTCATTTATTAATACCACTAATATTAAGGATGTCTGGAGAATAGAAAATCCAACTGGACGGGAATATTCATTTTACTCTCCAGTACACAAAACATACTCAAGAATAGATTATTTTTTAGTTGACTCCACGTTTATCCCATTTACTTATAACTCAAAATACCATAATATTATAATCTCAGACCACGCACCTGTAACATTTATGATTAAATTAAATGGAATGTCCGAGAAACAAACATATTGGAGATTTAACCCACAAATCTTGAACGAAAGATCATGCCAGGAATATATTATTAAACAGATTCAAATATTTTTTGAGGTAAATGATAACCCTGACACACCTACTTCTCTTATGTGGGAAACGTTTAAAGCGTTTGTTCGAGGTGCATTAATCTCTGCTCAAGTATTTTATAATAAAGAGAACAGGATTAAACAACAAACATTGGAAAGGGAAATCAAACAACTAGATTTAGACAATGCGAGAATGCCATCTATTTCAAAACATAATAAAATTGCTGTATTGAAATATAAATTAAATAAAATGTATTCAGAACAAGTAATAAAACTTTATCAAAAAAACAAACAATTACATTTTGAATTTGGAGACAAACCACAAAAACTATTAGCACGTCAGTTACGAAAAATGGAAGGGGAAAAAATAATTCATAAAATTAGAACAGAGACAGGAGAATTATTAAAAATGCCCAAGGACATAAATGAAAGATTTCTCCAATACTATCATAACCTTTATTCAACTAAAACTGTAACACAAACGGAAGGAATAGCAGATTTTTTACCAAAATGTAATTTAAAAGGTTTAGATTCAAATGATAGAGAATTATTAGAAAGGGAGATTACGATAAAGGATATTGAGGAGTCTATTGGCTCTTTAAAAAATGGTAAAGCAGTAGGACCAGATGGTTTAGGCTCTGAATTTTATAAAAAAAATTATGACTTGCTATGCCCACGTTTACAAAGGCTGTATGAGCATATCTATACTCAACAGAAACTCCCAGATACTTTAAATGAATCTATAATAACACTTATTCCTAAAGCTGATAAAGATCCAGAAGATCCGGGATCATATAGAGCAATTGCACTTTTAAATACAGATCAGAAAATATTAACTAAAATATTAGCGCATAGATTAAGTACAGTGATGAATAAAATAATACACCCTGACCAAACAGGCTTTATTCAGAAACGGTACTCATATTATAATCTAAGAAGATTATTTAATATTATTTATTCTAAGAGAATTATTAATGAAGATCTAGCAATAATCTCACTCGATGCTGAAAAAGCATTTGATCAGGTTGAATGGTCTTATTTATTTTCAGTGATGGAAAATATGCAACTAGGGGAGAAATTCTGTACATGGATAAAACTGTTATATACAAATCCTACGGCTAGAATATTAACAAATCAAAGGTTGTCCTCAAAATTCAGCCTAACTGGAGGTTGTAGACAAGGATGCCCGTTATCTCCATTATTATTTGCTTTAGCTATTGAGCCACTTGCAGAAAGAGTTAGGGGTCATCCGGAAATATATGGGTATATCACAAAGGACACAGTGAATAAAATTTCTCTATACGCAGATGATGTACTAATTTACATTACAAAACCAGAAATTAGTATTCCAAACTTATTAGAGCTAATAACCCAATTTGGTTCACTCTCAGGATACAGAATAAATTGGAATAAAAGTGAAATTATGCCAATAAGGGAACATAACAAACACATAATACAACAATTTCCATTTAAAATAGTAAACGAAAAATTTAAATACCTAGGTATCTATGTAACCAAGATATATACATCATTATTTAAAGCAAATTTCCCCCCACTACTGAATAAACTACATAAGAATATTCAATACTGGAAAACACTTCCTATCTCAATGATTGGCAAAATTAATGCCATAAAAATGATTTTTTTACCACAAATATTATACCTTTTTCAGACAATTCCGATATATTTGTCAAAAAACTTTAAAAAAAAATTGGCCTCTATTGTTAATGATTTTATCTGGGATTATAAGAATCATAGGATAAACAAAAGACATTTGTGTAAATCAAAAATAAATGGAGGTTTGGTTTTACCCAACTTCCTGTTTTATTTTTGGGCAGTTAATATTAAAAATATGAATTTCTGGTTGGAAGAAATAGAACAACAACCAGATTGGTTAAAAATGGAAAAGAAAGATTGTTTGCCTTTTCGATATTATTTGCTACATCTAAATTAAACAAAAAAAATTATAGGGAAAACCCTATAATATTTAGTGCCATACGAATTTGGAAACAATTAAAAAAGACATTAAAATTAGATAATTTATCACTTTTTCTCCCAATTGTGAATAACCCTTTGTTTAAACCCTCATGGTTGGACAGGGGTTTTACACAATGGAAGAATTATGGAATTAAAAATATGGGACAACTTTATAAGGAAGGCACTTTTCTGACATTTCAGGAGTTGCAACAGACTTATGGACTTCGAGGAAATGATTATTTCAGATATCTTCAACTCAGAGATTATGTAAAATCGAATACTCAAAACTTTCGAATTAGAAATTCAGAAATTCTTGACGAATGTTGGAATAAACATCCTAATACAGAAAAATTAATATCTTATATATATAATATCTTATTAGACAGTGACATTCCATCGACGGACTTACACAGACAAACATGGGAAAAAGAATTAAATCAAATAATAACGAAAGATACTTGGGAAGAAAGTTTACAACATATACATCAATGTTCATTAAATGCCAGACATTCTTTAATACAATTTAAAGTAATACACAGATTACATTATTCAAAAACAAAATTACATAAAATCTTTCAACATATCTCACCTATATGTGATAAATGTCAACATTTAGAAGCCACCTTATCTCATATGTTTGCAAACTGCACAAAAATTTAAAAATTCTGGGTAAATATTTTTAGTATAATATCTAAAGTGACCAGCACACAAGTGGACCCGGATCCAAAATTTATAATACTTGGAACATCAGAATTAAATCAAACATTTACAACAACACAAAGAAACTTTATTGATTATAGTATAATAACAGGAAAAAAATTAATTCTAAAATTTTGGAAAGGCCCTACGGCCCCCACAATCAAAATGTGGATTATAGAAATGACGGAGACCTTAAACGTGGAAAGAATCAGATTTTCCCTGTTGGACAAACAGGAAGTATTCGTTGGAACATGGTCTCCCTTGATTGATTATTTAAAGGGTCAGAATGGTTCAGCACGGGAACCTGACTAGTGCTCGGGCTAAAAAATGGATGAAATGCTATATTCTGAAATGTACGAATATATCTCGAATGAAGTTTTTTATTTTAATAAATTTTTCCACTCTTCTTTAACTATCTTTCTTTTTTTTTTTTGTGTGTGTTTTTTTGTGTTTTTTTTGTGTTTTTTTTTTTTTTTTCTCTCTTTTTCTTCTCTTTCTTTTCTTTCTTTACTTCATCTATCTTTTTAGTTCTATCTAGTTTAAAATAAAAAAAAGGCAAAAGGTATTGGAGACAATGTAATAATAAATGATAATATTATCAATTTAAAAATGTAAGACTGTAATGATGTTAATAGGTTATGTACTTATCTCCAATAAAAAATATTTTCAAAAAAAAAGAAAATCTAGGTAAACAACTTTCACTGACTCTCCTTTGTCTGTCCTGCTAATTACTTCTTCACAGAATTCCTGCAGATTCATCAAGCAAGATCTCCCCTTCACAAAATCATGCTGACATCTGCCTATTTTATCATGAACTTCTAAGTACTTCATAACCTCATCCTTTATAATGGACTCTAAATTACTTACTTTCCTTAAAATATTTACAAAATCCCTTTGGATTCTCCTTAATCTTTTTTGACATTGATATCTCATGCCCCTTTTTGTCCTCCTGACTTCCTTCTCAAGTATACTCCCGCATCCTTATACTGCTCCAGCGATTCACTTGAGCTCAGCTGCTTGTACCTGACCCATGCCTGCTTTTCTTCAGAATCTCAATATCACTTTTCATCTGATGCCCCCTACTCCTGCCAGCTTTGCTCTTCACTCTGACAGGAACATGCACATGTTGAGCTCTTGACATCTTACTTTGAAAAGCCTCCAACCTGTTGAACATCCATTGGCACACAAACAACCTCCATCTATCAAATTTTTCAAGGTCCTTAACTATATATCCATTGCCCCAGAACATTAATTTGTGGATCAGGACTGTCCCATTCCTTAATCAGGAAAAAGCAGGAGGCACGGGGCAGATATAGGCAGCTGGGATCAAGTTTATCCCTGGAGGGGCATTGGGGACTAGGGAGCATACTTAAGAAGGATATCAGGAGGGCAAAAAGGGAGCAGGAGATTGCTCGGTCAGATAATATTAAAGTGAATACAAATTATTTTATAAGTATATTAAGGGCGAATGTATATATAGAGAGAGAATAGGGGCCCTCAGAAACCAAAACAGTCATCTCTGTGTGGAGCTGCAGGAAATGTTCAAGGTCCTCAATGAGTATTTCTCCTCTCATTTTACCATGGAGAAAGCCAAAAGTACAGGAGAACGATGGTTAAGGAAGTTGTCTTGAGGACCGTCTGTTTTACAATCGAGGAGTTTCTGGACATTCTCACGCATGTGAAGGTAGAGAAATCTCCCAGGCCTGATCAGATTTATTCACAGATATTGTGAGAATCTAGAGAATAATTTACTAGTGCTCTGGCTGAGTTAAATGAACCATCATTTGACACGGGTAAGATGTCAGAAAAATGGGGGGTGGCTATTGTTGTGTCTTTATTTAACATAAAAACAGAAACACAGAAACATGGAAAAGAGGTGCAGGAATAGTTCATTCGGCCCTTCGAGCCATTCGAGCATTCGACCATTCAATATGATTATGGCTGATCATCGAAAATCAGTACCCTGTTCCTGTTTTGTCCCCATATCCCTTGATTCTGTTAGGCCTCAGAGCTATATCTATCTCTCTTGAATATCTCTGGTGAATTGGCCTCCATTGCCTTCTGTGGCAGAGAATTCCACAGCTCTCTGGGTGAAAATGGTTTTCTTCATATCAGTCCTAAATGGCCTACCCATTATACTTAATTTGTGACCCCTGCTTCTGGACTTCCCAACATCCGGAACATTTTTCCTTCTTATGTGTATTACCTTCTTAAGGTGTTCTTAGAACACTTTTTTTAAAGAAGGGCAGCAAGAAAAGCCTGGGAACTATAGACAGCGGGCTTAAAATAATTTGGTAGGCAAGTTACTGGAGAATATTTTGAGGCATCAGATATATATGGATTTGGATAGAAAGGAGATGATTAGGGATAGACAGCTTGGTTTTATATGTGGGATATTGTGTCTCACAAATCAGATTGAGTTTATTGAACTAGTAGCCAAAATGGTTGACAAGGGCAAAGCCATAGACGTTGCCTATATGGATTTCAGCAAGGTCTTTGGTAAGGTTCTTCATGGTAGGCTGCACTGGAAGGTTAGATCCTGTCAGATCCAGGGAGATCTAGCCAATTGGATAGAGAATTGACTTCATGGAAGGAAGCAGGGTGATGATGGAAGATTGTTTTTAGGACTTGAGCCCCTTGACTAGGAGTGTGCCTCAGACATCATTGCTGGGCCTATTGCTGTTTGCAGTTTATATCAATAATTTGGATGAAAATGTACAAGCATCATTAGTAAGTTTGCAAATGATACGAAAGTGGGCGATATCTTAGATACTGATGACGGCTTTCAATAATTACAGCAGGATTTTGATCAGTTGAGCAAATGGGCTGAATAAAAGCTAATGAGGTTTAATGCAGATAAGTGCAAGGTGTTGTATTTTGTGGTTAAACCAGGGGATGGCCGTTTCAGTGAATGGTATAGCCCTGGAGAGTGCTGGCATAACAGGTGCATTGTTCCCTGAAAGTGGTGTCATAGTAGATAGTGTGGTTAAGATGGGCTATCAGTTCATTGGCCTTCATCAATCAGGGCATTGTATGGCACAGGATATAACCCTGGTTATATCCTGTTATGACTAGTTTGCTGATGACACTGTGGTGGTGGGCCTGGTCACCGAAAATAATGAGAAGGCCTACCTGGAAGAGGTGGCTGATCTGGCACTCTGGTGTCAGGACAACAGCCTCCTCTTGAATGTCAAAAAAACTAAGGAGCTGATCGTGGACTTTAGGAAGGCACAACATCCGAGGACGTACACGCCACTGAAGATGAATGGGGATACTGTGGATAGAGTGAGCTGCTTTAAATACCTGGGAGTCCACATCACTGAGGATCTGACATGGACATCACACGCTGCCGCACTGGTGAGTAAGGCAAGGCAGCACCTTTACCACCTCAGGCAGCTGAGGAAATTCAGAGTCTATCTGAGGATCCTCCAGTGCTTCTACTCAGCGGCAGTAGAAAGCATCTTTTCCGGAAACATCACAATCTGGTTTGGGAACTGCTCTGCCCAGGACAAGAAGGCTCTGCAGAGAGTAGTGCGTTCGGCCGAATAGGCTGTGGGCCGAACATCAAAAATGTGTCTAGAAATCAGTTTTCGTGACCCAAGTCACAGAACTACATTAAATTTTCCACAGATTTAGATGAAATATAATTGAGAAGGAAGTCATAACTCGTCGGTGCCAAACGTTGCACATTAATTAATTAAACTAATTAGAAAATGAGATCGGGAAAGTAAGCGCCATCTAGTGGCCAATGCCCATATTACACCATGGGCAGCCTATTTCCGTGTTGCAGTCCATTTAAACTATATATTATTATACAAATATACAGAGGCGGAAAACCCGGGGGGTGCCAGAGGGGACACGTCCCCTCCATGTTTTGAGAGGTGGGGGACATCCCCCCAAACTTTTTGTGATCCTGATTTTAAAATCTCAGCTTTCCGCGAGACAGTGGGGGTGGGACTGATGATCGAGGGCGCTGATTGGACGAGAGAGACGTCGGTCAGCAGGCAATGGGGGCGGGACATGATTCAGTGCGATGATTGGAGGAGGGAGACGTGGCACAGACCTGCGCTTCATCCGCAGCCAGGATTGATCCCGGCCGGGTCTCCGGCGATGTCCTGTCCCCACCCGAGTGCCCCCCCCCCCACGGGTGGCCGGAGAGGTGCGGAGCAAAGATCCTCCGCTATAGGATCTTTGTTCGGCGGTCAGACGGGTCAGCGCAGAGAAACAGAGAAGGTTACCACCCCCCCCCCCCCCGATGTTGAGCGTCTGCCACTCTCAACAATCAACGAATGTTGTGAAATGGTCCCCACCTATTGGCACAAGGGACTTCTTAACATCTTGTCCTGTGTACTTGATTCTTTAATCGAAAAATAAAGAGGGAAACCTCAACCCTTATTAATAAATGGACTAAATTAAATCTTACTTATAGTCATATAACATATAATCATAAAATCGTATTTTAACTATTTCTACGTTAACCAATTAATGTTAGTTATAAATCATTGTTAATAGTCATTAGTATTAATGAATGTTTATAAATGGTATAAATGTTAATAATAATAGTAATATTTAGTAATTATTAATAATTAACTACAATATTAAAATGTAAATGTAATAATTAGTAATAATGATCAGTAACAATTAATAATAATACCAAGGTATAATTGTTCTGTATTAGTTTCACTAGAAGAAAAAAAGAAAATTTTTTGCTCCACTCTCCTTATCAATTTTCAGTAGTCCTGAATTATAACAATTTAAAGTTCCTTAAAGTTCCTTTTAGTCCTCGACGAGGTCGCGCTGCTCGTTGACATCTGGAGAGTGATAGGAGCTGATTCTCGATGAGGAGTTGTTTTGTAGTTTCCGCACTTGTCGCAGCGACTGTCTCTAGCTCGGTTATTGTTGTATTTTGTTGATCCAATGTCCGATTGATGGGGTCCAACTTATCATTAAAGCTCATTTCCATCGACGAGCTTATCGTTCACCTCTTCCATCTGATGAGTAAGACTTTCTTCCATAGTCAGCTTCCAATCTTCCAGTATGTCATGAACAGTGTTGGTCATTTATTTTTTAAATTCTTCCTTAAAAGAGTTGAATTCCTCTCTAAAGTTCAATCTTTCATTGAAAGCCTTCAGTTGCTCTTGTATATTTTTAATTTCTAGGGAGAGAAAACTTCGAAGTTCTTCCAATTCCGATTTTTTTTGCTTTGGCTTCTTCGATATGTCTTACTGGGACATCGTTGTAACTGAGGCCGAGGCTTCAGTTGGGCCTACCTCTTCCGCCGGTTGCCTGGTCCTACTGGACTTTTTTGCCTTGGGGGGGGGGGGAGGGAGTATGTTGCATCGACATACCGCTAAAGTCGCACGCCTGATGACGTCACTCGCTCATTGCAGGCAGCCGTTGCAGTCGCCACAGGTAAGTCCCGATTTTTCTCCCCGATTTAGGAGATAGAGCACGGAGCTAGTTGACGCTGGGCTTTATGCCTCCATAGCGCCACCGGAAGTCAGAAATACTCTTTACTGCTGAGGTTATGAACTCTTGTCCCATTAGTGGAAACATCCTTCCCACAAGCACTCTATCCAAGCCTTTCACTATATGGTAAGTTTCAATGAGGTCCCCCTCCTCCGTCTAAAGTCCAGTGAGTACATGTCCAGTGCTATAAAATGCTCATCATATGTTAACCCACTAATTCTTGGGATTATTCTTGTAAACCTCCTCTGCACCTTCTCCAGAGCCAGTACCTCTTTCCTCCGATATAGTGCCCAATATTGCTCACAATGCTCCAAATGCGGTCCGACCAGCACCTCAGCATTACATCCCTGTTTTTGTAATCTATCTCTCTTGAAATATATGCCAGCAATGCCTTTGCCTTCCATACTACCAATTTGACTTGCAGATTAACCTTTTGAGAATCCTGCACCAGCATTCCGAAGTCCCTTTGCACCTCTGATTTCTGGATTATCTCCCCATTTAGAAAATAGTTTACACCTTTATTGCTACTACCAAAATGCATGACTCCACACTTTGGTACAATATATTTCTGCCAATTTTCTGCCCACTCTCCCAACCTGTTGAAATCTTTCTGCAGCGTCCCTGCTTTCTCTACATTACCTGCCCCTCCATCTATTTTCATATAATCTACAAACTTGGCCACAAAACCTTCAATCCACTCATTCAAATCATTAATATACAACATGAAGAGTAGCGGCCTCCAACACATAATTCTTGGGATTATTCTTGTAAACCTCCTCTGCACCTTCTCCAGAGCCAGTACCATGGGCAGCCTATTTCCGTGTTGCAGTCCATTTAAACTATATATTATTATACAAATATAGAGGGGCGGAAAACCCGGGGGGTGCCAGAGGGGACACGTCCCCTCCATGTTTTGAGAGGTGGGGGACATCCCCCCCAACTTTTTGTGATCCGGATTTTAAAATCTCAGCTTTCCGCGAGAAAGTGGGGGTGGGACTGATGATCGTGGGCGCTGATTGGACGAGAGAGACGTTGGTCAGCAGGCAATGGGGGCGGGACATGATTCAGTGCGATGATTGGAGGAGGGAGACGTGGCACAGACCTGCGCTTCATCCGCAGCCAGGATTGATCCCGGCCGGGTCTTCGGCGATGTCCTGTCCCCACCCGAGTGCCCCCCCCCCCCCACACGGGTGGCCGGAGAGGTCGGGAGCAAAGATCCTCCGCTATAGGATCTTTGTTCGGCAGTCAGACGGGCCAGCGCAGAGAAACAGCGCTAAACCCAGCTAACTCTGCCTGTCCCGCCAGGTGAGCTTACAACCCTACCTGGACTTGCGGGAAATATGGCCAGCGCGGAGAAGCAGCGCTGGTGTACCGTCAGTCCAGACAGGGCTGTAGTTAACCCGGTGAGACAGGCAGTGTTGAGCTACATTTAGTGCTGAATTGAGCTTCCGAAGCCTCGCGCGTGTGTGTGCGCATGCACGCGTGGCCGCCAAAAAATTGTGTCCCGTCCCCTCCATGTTTTGATAGCGAGTTCCGCTCTTGCCAATATATATATATATATATATATATATATAAAACGTAAATATGACTGTAATCATAAATAATTAAGTATAATTTTACTTCGGAGTCACGTGAGTGACTACATGAAGAAGACCCGTCTGGGCACATGCACGTCATTACGTCGGACGCATTGGTGCACGGACCAGCGGGAGGACAGAGCTCCTCCTGTGGTAAGTACTTTTAAAGTACTTTTAAAGTAGTATTAAAGCTCCAGCTAAGTGGGAAAGCTGGAGTGAAAGGTTCCTTAGCTGTGGTGCCATGCGCTGTGTTTTTTGTTACAGGCAGCACCATGGTGAAGCCGAGCAGGGGGAGGGCAGCCGCAGGTAAAGCACAGGAGAACCGCGGGAATGCGGTCTGTGAGCGGCTGCCTTGTACCCCTGCACAGTCGCCGACTGGGAGCGGGGCGACTTCAGACTTAGTGATAAAAGCACCAAAGCCAACGCCAGTCGGGTGTAAGGCACGGGGAAGTCTGGGAGACCATCGGACTCAACTGAGTCGGGCCACAATGAGCCTGTACGGGGCTGGAGACGTTTTTTAAACGGTTCTCCCAAATGGAGCACCTCATCCAGAGGTTGCTCCAGAAACGCACACTCCGGGGAGGAGTCGTGTGGGCGGTAGGCTGCAGAAAGACCACGCCGGCAGCAACTGGTAGAGGGCTGCTTAAAGCACCCTCATGCACGAGGTGAGTGCAGAGTGTCAGCTAAGTTCTGACCCCGACTCTGATGGAGACTTGGAACTTAGCGAAGAACGGCCGTTGTCAGAGGTCCATTCTCTGGCAGCACGATTCGCTGTCCCGTCAGAATATGGAGGGCCACTGGGAGAAGAGCTGGCCTCCACGATATAGAGGCTGCTGGATAGCACCCTCATTGAAAAGGCGCTTTCAGAGGGTCAGCTCAGTTCTGACCTGACTCTGACGGAGACTTTGTTGACTAGCGAAGACGGCCGTTGTCAGAGTTCCCATCTCTGGCAGTACGATTCGCTGTCCAGTCAGAGTCTGGAATCACCAAGAAATAACTGCGAGTTGCTGAAGGTGCCAGCAGTGAACCGGGTGATATGGAGCCAGATGGGCGTGGGCGTGCAGTGTCCAGGAGATGAAGCTGCTGAGAATCCAGAAATTACTTTGCTCAGGAATCATGGCGTTCGCGAGAACGGTGGATGGAGGGCATGTGTCGGAGACGCATCAAGAGGTACTAGGGTTGCTTTGTAGCACCCATTTTGAGATAAATTGTCTCGGGGAAAGTGCCATTCGGCCCATCATTAATTCCAAGATTGCAGTATTTTTCCAGCCCAGCAACATACAGCCGGCCAACCTACTCTTCGGAGAGGACCTCACCAAGAGTGTCAAGGACATGGATGACGAGGCAAAGACGGTGGGCTTGATCAAGCCACCGGCAGTCGACAAGTTTCCAAAAAAGAAAGTACCCCTACAAACGAGGCTTGACCAGGAACAAGTCGACCGGCAATGCAGATGCACAGGTGCATTCTGCAGCGAGAACATGGTCAAACATCAGCTTTACCGCCAGGAGCCGGGGACAACGTCATCCACTAGGTACCAAGAAGGTAGGTGGGCCTGGTTCTCAGGTGCACATATCAAGTGTGACACAACTTAAAAGGGGTACATTACATCTGTTCTGGGATGAATGGAAGCAAATTACCTCAGCTCTGTTTATACAGAGTGTTATTCAAAGGTTTCAAATGGAGTTCAATCCAAATTGTGATTTGCACATTCAGCATGTTCCTGGGAGAACTATTCAGTTTCATTAACAGAACAGATGGATGTTTAGACTGCGCTTGGAAGCTAAGGTGATAAAGGTGTAATTGTAAAGTTGGTTCACCAACCCCATCAATTTGTAATTAATATTTTCCCAGGCCAAAAAAGGATGGGGGATGTAGTATAGACATTGTAAGATGGAATTGTCACTGCCAAGCAACTGGGTCAAGAGGATGCTATGTGGCTACTATAGAGCATAAAGATGCGCATTCCTCAATGTCTGTTTATTTGCACGATAAGGATTTGAAATTCACCTGGATGGATCAACTATGGCAACAAAATTGTTAAAACATATAATAGGCATGCTGAGAGGCCAAGGTCAGGTGCTCATGGCTTATCTCGGTGATATCTTGATTACAGGGGTATCCAAGAGAACAGCTGAAGTAACCGGTGGTATTTGTTAAATCCAATTTTCAAAGATTGGGCATTATTCATCCAGAGAAATCCAAATTAACTGACTATTTGGTTCCCATGCTGCATTACTCTGTGACTCTGTGAATCTGTGACTCTGTGACTCTAACTAATACAAATGTGGTCGCTGGTCCCTGTTACATAGGCTCGGAGCAAAGAACGACCATAGTGGAACATGTACAAAAATACGGGTTTATTCAGTCACGGGACAAAAGGGGAAGTGAAGGGAGTGAGATCTGGCGTGGATTAAATACGTACGTGAGTGTGGACGGACACCGAGCGAGTGACGTGTAAATGACCCACTCTGATCAGATCCCGATAATGATGGAAGAGTAACAGACAGTTTAGTACGCATGTGTATTTCACGGGGCTATGCGGGCCACGGCGCCCACAATCTCCATATTGTACTTCACTCCACCCCCTAGGATGAGATTACAGGGAAAAGAGAAAATAAAAATCAACTGTACTTAAATAAACAGTGAAAGGAGTCGCGCTGTGATACGGCCCGGTAATGGTCGATCGGCCGACACGCCCTTGTCGACACTGGGGAGCATCTTCTATCTACGTGTCTTCTTGATCACCTGCTGAAGAGGTCTGTAGACTTGCAAGCCCATCATCACTTGGAGTTGTATTTGTTGTTCCACCTGCTTGAACGATGGCTTCGTCTGTCGGGTGCTTCAGTCTCTTTCCTGGGTGTTTCATGGGACTTTCTGGAATGCAGCTCTTTGCTCCGTGTTTGGACCAAGGCTGTGATGTCGTTCAGAACCAAGCGATCTTTGTGAAACCGACACTGAGCGTGGGCAAGTCGAATATTGGAAGGGGAAGTGACACTTGCCCGCACTGTGGACAACTCCTGATGATTGGGAGCAGCCTGATTGTCTGGTCATTAGCTGGAGATAGACACAAAATGTTTGATTAACTCAGCAGGTTAGGAAGTATCTCTGGAGAAAAGGAATAGGTAACATATTTGGTCAAAACCTTTCTTCAGATTGAGAGACAAGGGAGAGGGAAAGTAGAGGTATGAAAAGGTTCAAAATAAATAAGAGCTGACACTGATGGCTATGGAAAGATGGAGCCCACAATGGGATAGATGGATACGAATAGTGGAACTGGGAGGATGGCTAGGGTGTAGGAGGGGTCGGGCGTGAGGGAATGCAAAGGTTATATGAAATAAGAGAAATTAACGTTCATAACGCTGGGCTGTAATTTGCCCATGCGAAATATACAGTGCTGTTGCTTAAATTTACAAGTAGCCTCACTCCAACAGTGGAGGAGGCCCAGGACAGAAAGGTCAGTATGGGAATGGGAAGGGAAGTTTAAATGTATGGCAACCGGGAGATTGTGTCGGCTCAGGCAGACCGAGCATAGGGTTTCAGCGAAATGATCGCCCAGTTTGAATTTTGTCTCGCCGATATATAGGAGCCCACATAGAGAAGAATGGATATGGTAGATGAGGTTGGAGTAGGTGCAAGTGAACCTCTATCTCACCTGGACTGGATTAGTCCAGCTTTATTGTGGCGTCCAATTTATGGGCCAATACCTGGTGAAGACTTTGGAGAGGAAAGGAAGTTTGGAGACAGGGTGGATGGATGGAAGGCTCTAGGAATGGTTGTTGATTGGAGGGGTGACGATGCCAGTTGATGAAAAGCGAGCTGGTCCTGTGTTTGTCCTCTGGATGTCAGATATCAGGACTGGACTTTAGGAATGTCCTGGAGAGTTTATTTTGTGAAGAAAAACACAAGCTGGTCATTATTTAATCAGAATGGTTCAGGGTAGGAGCCTGTGGAAAGTGATAAAGGACGGTTGGCAGTTGTTGATTATGCAGAAGCTGAGCGGTTGCAGTAAAACCGCGGCTGATCTCAGATTGTTGAGGAGAGGATAGTTACATAACATGTTTCTGATTAACACTTCTTTCTGTGGGCAGATTCATTATTTTCCTTTGTAATTTTGAAATATAATCAATTTAATCTTGTGATGAGTGCTGAGCCAATATAATCAATTTAATCTTGTGATGAGCCATTTGCTCAAAAATGCTC